>CM036658.1:64409261-65009261 GCA_020746105.1 Trogon surrucura | reverse complement strand
ATTAATGCATAAGATATTCAGATATGTACCTTGAAAGGAGCGCCATAGATCGAATCTCCACCTGACCCAGTACCAGTAGGATCACCTCCCTGTACTATAAAGCCAGGCACTACTCTGTGAAATATTGTGTTATTGTAATACTCTAAAAAAAAAAAAAAAGAAGAGGATATTAAATACATAAGTGGTCTCAAAATCAAACGTTCATCTAGATTATACAGAGATGTCCAGATATTGAAGTTCCAGAAAGCAAGTACTATAACTGGATTCTGCTATTTGCACTGGGTTCCTTCCTCTTCTACTGTCTTGTTCACTGTGACTGTATCTCAGCTACAAAGTATTGCTGATGACATTGACCAAAAAAACCCACAAAAACAAAGGTGGTGTCATAGGTTTCTGTTGTAAAAGGCACTGCACATCACTGACAAGATGATACTGATTAATTATTTCATTTTTAGCTTTTAAGTTTTATCACTGGAATGATACCA
Organism: Trogon surrucura; assembly: GCA_020746105.1. NCBI lineage: Eukaryota > Metazoa > Chordata > Aves > Trogoniformes > Trogonidae > Trogon > Trogon surrucura. The sequence goes on along the minus strand of CM036658.1, from coordinate 65,008,776 downwards.
CTAATGTACATCCATTTAAAAGGAGAGCTAAAACTACTATGCTTTGTCCCAGCCAACATCTCACACACATAGTTAGCCATATGTCTAGACCCTTGGGAAAAAAATGTAGTAAAGATGGTGAAACAGAAATAAGAATTTTGGAGGAAGTCTACAATTGCATCATTGCTATTTCATAGTATGTTAAAGAAGCAGATATACTTTGTAGAGACATGCTGAAAATAAGTCTTTCCAAGCCTCTGATGTACAACTTTTCTGGACCACTATGTCTTTTTCTACATTCCAGAAAAATCACCTTAAATTTTTATTTAATAGATTAAAGTTAACACACAGTTATGACCTCTATTTTACAAAAAAAAGGTGTAAAGATTGAATATGAAATAATTTCAGCAACTCCCCCCACTTTGTCATTACCTTCCATACAAAGCTGGATGAAGTTCCGACACGCTTTTGGTGCTTCTTTTGACCATAATTCTATATCTATATCTCCTGCTGTTGTTCTCAGCAAAACCTATGAAAATAGATACATACACCATTTGTTTTATTGTAACTTAACCACATATCAAAGAATATCATCGCCGAGTTAAAAAAAATACTTCTGAAATCATTATATGGTAAGGAGAGGAGAGGAGAGGAAGAGGGACAGCAGACTGAGGGTAGACCTTCTTGCTCTCTACAACTACCTGAAAGGAGCTTGTAGTGAGGTGGGTGTCAGTCTCTTCTCCCAAGTAACAATTGACAAGACAAGAGGAAATGGCCTCAAGTTACATCGAGGGAGGTTTAGACTGGATATTGGGAAAAAAAAAATTTTACTGAAAGAGTGGTGAAGCATTGGAACAGGCTGGCCAGGCAAGTGGTGGAGTCACCATCCCTAGAGGTGTTCAAAAAACGTGTAGACGTGGCACTTTAGGACATGGTTTAGTAGTCATGGTAGTGTTGGGTTGAATGGTTGGACTTGATGATCTTGGAGGTCTTTTCCAACCTCAATGATTCTAAGAAGAGTAGTCATTCAAGTGTGTCAAGCAGCTACTGTTACTTCCAGACAGTATTGCCAGAACTTAAAACAGATATGTACAATATTGCTTCAAGGTCAATGACCTGGTACCTGACAGATGACAAAAACTCAGCTCACCTTACATAACTTTTATCACTTTTATAATGAAACAACGTCAGAAAAAAAGTAAATTAATTATGCCACAAATCTCCAAGGGCATATACTTCTCTTACAAGTAATACCATTAAATTCACTGAGTGATTATAATGAAATTAAGAAACTACAATACAGAATCATAGAACAGTTTCAGCTGGAAGAGACCTTGAAGACCATCGAGTCCTGCCTTTGTCCCAGCCCTATCAACTGACTAAACCATGTCCCTCAGCATGACGTCTGCCCGTCTCTTAAAGACCTCCTGGAACAGTGACTCAACCATGTCCCTGGACAGCCTGTTCCAATGCCTGACAACCCTTTCAGTAGAGAAATTCGTCCTAATATCCAACCTAAACCTCCCCAGAGCAATTTAAATCCATTTCCCCTCATCTAGTTGGAGGTTGGTATCTAGTGGAGTGCCTCAAGGGTCAGTATTGGGGCCAATATTATTCAATGTATTCATCAATGATTTAGATGAGGGAATTGAGTGTACTATCAGCAAGTTTGCTGATGACACTAAACTGGGAGGAGTGGCTGACATGCCAGAAGGCTGTGCTGCCATTCAGAGAGACTTGGACAGGCTGGAGAGTTGGGCAGGGAATAACTTGATGAAATACAACAAAGGCAAAGAGTAGGGTCCTACATCTGGGTAGGAACAACCCCAGGTTCCAGTATAGGTTGGGGAATGACCTGTTAGAGAGCAGTGTAGGGGAAAGGGACCTGGGAGTCTTGGTGGACAGCAGGATGACCATGAGCCAGCACTGTGCCCTTGTGGCCAGGAAGGCCAATGGCATCCTGGGGTGTATTAGAAGGGGAGTAGCAAGTAGGTCAAGAGAGGTTCTCCTTCCCCTCTACTCTGCCCTGGTGAGACCCCATCTGGAATACTGCGTCCAGTTCTGGGCCCCTCAGTTCAAGAAGGACAGGGAACTGCTGGAGAGAGTTCAGCGCAGAGCAATTAAGATGATTAAGGGAGTGGAACATCTCCCTTATGAGAAAAGACTGAGGGAGCTGGGTCTCTTTACTTTAGAGAAGAGGAGACTGAGGGGTGACCTTACTAGTGTTTATAAATATATAAAGGGTGAGTGTCACGAGGATGGAGCCAGGCTCTTCTCGGTGGCAAACCATGATAGGACAAGGAGTAATGGAATCAAGCTGGAATACAAGAGGTTCCACTTAAATTTGAGAAGAAATTTCTTTTCAGTGACGGTGACAGAACACTGGCACAGGCTGCCCAGGGAGGTTGTGGAGTCTCCTTCTCTGGAGACATTCAAAACCCGCCTGGGTGTCTTCCTGCATAATGTCATCTAGGTGATCCTGCTTTGGCAAGGGGATTGGATTAGATGATCTTTTGAGGTCCCTTCCAATCCCTAGCATACTGTGATACTGTGATCCTATCACTGTCCACTAGGGAGAACAGAGCAACCCCCACCTGACTACAACCTCCTTTCAGGTACCTGTAGAGATCGATGAGGTCTCCCCTCAGTCTCCTCTTCTCCAGGCTAAACAGTCCCAGATCCCTCAGCCTTTCCTCATATGATTGTGTTCTAAGCCCTTTACCAGCTTGGTAGCTGCCTCTGTGCCCTCTCCAGCACCTCAATGTCCCTCTTGTAGTGAGGGGCCCAAAACTGGACACAGTACTCACGGTGGGGCCTCACCAAAGCTGAGTACAGGAGCATATACAGTCAAAACCAGAGAAAACCACACTAAACACTCCAAGGACTACTCTGTGTCACATACCTACACACCGTTTTGCCTGAGGTAACACCTTCCCGTGCTACATTACCTCAAACTGACTTTAACCGACCCAGCACCCCAGCGAGAAGCCCACCAACACACACACCCAGCGCGTGTCCCCCCACGCGTCCCTTCCACTCCCCGAAACACACGATTCCCTCACAGGCACCCCTACCCAAAAGCAACCGCACCGCACCCCCTCCACGGCGCCTCCGGCGCCGCGCTCCCCCTCCACCGCGCCCCCCCCCCACCCCTCGCCTGCAGAGCCCGCTCCGCGGAGCGCGGAGTTCCCGCACTCTACTCTCCCTCCGCGCCGGTCGGCAGCAGCCCCCCCCCCCGCCTACGTTGCCGTACGCTCCCCTCCACCCGACGGCTGGGCCTGGCCCTGCCCGGCCTGCCCCTGGCCCCGGCGGGCCTCACCTTGCCGTTGGTGGGGGGCTCCTGGATGTAGATGTTGCTCATGGTCAGGAAAGGCGCGTCCCGGCCGCTGACCAACCTCCTGGCCTCGGCACTGGGCTCGCACTTCGCCTCTAACGCTTCCGATCACACCAAACCTCCCGCCATCTTGAGCGCCTCCATGCCGCCCCGGGGAGGCAGGCAGGAGGTTGCCCAAGCCGGGAGAAAGGATGAAGGAGTGAGTCCCCGGTTGGAGTCTCTACGGGAGTTACACAGGACAGAACTCCTTTCAGAAACACCTGGAGCCTTCTCCAGGCACCTGCGGCCAATCCCGGCGTTCCCGCCCCGCACTGAGGATCCCCCGTCCTCCCTGCGAGTGGTACGGCCCGAGTGTGCGCCGAGCAAAGCCCTCCGGCGGGAGCCTTCCTGCGAGGCTCCGCGGCGGGACTGAGCCGGGACGGTGAGAAGGGCGGCGGGAGGCGCCATGGCTCTGCCTGGTAAGAAGCTCTCGGCCGGTTCTGCGAGGAGAGAAGGGGCGACAACCGGCTGGCCCCGGGGCCGGCGTGTCGGGAAGGGGAAGTAAGGGGCGAGCTGGTGGAAGATTACGCGGGGAGGGAGCGTCGTAGCGGGGCGGGCGGCGGGTCTCCCTGAGGCCGCAGGGGCTGCCGGCGGAGCGACGCCGCTCTAGTCTGCGCAGACGATTTTTTAAAGCAGCTGCCGTTGGGGCAGCGGGAGAGGGAAGGAAGGAGGGAGAAAGGGAAGGAAGGAGGGAGCTGGCCGTGGGTGGGAGAGGTGTCGGGCCGGCCGTGGGCATGAGGGCGGCCATGGCGCCGCTTCCTTCCAGGCCTGTGGGGCCTCTCCTCAGCGTTTAGGATGAGCGATGAGCAAGTGCTGCGTGCTTACGGTCAGTTAGTATAAACCACCTTCCTTAAAGTTAGGCCCAAAGAATGGCTGTCGTCGACTTGGTTTTCCTCCTCGTCTTTTGCCCTAGATTAACGTTTGTGTCCCACTAGATCGTTGTTTAACTAGACCCATCGAGAATGGTGCAAAGACAGGACAGGCAGAAAAGCTTGTGCTATTTATAAGGTACTTAGATCTGCGTTAGCCAAACATACAGCTATCGCTTCATCGTTTTTTCTTAGTCTTTGTTAAGGGTTAGGGCTTAGCCGGCCACTAAACAAATGACAGATGTTATCTAATAACTCCTCTCGAAAAGGGAGCAAGGGAGAGAGACCTATGGACTGGAAAAGAAAACTTTTAATAAAACCATGCCAATAAAAAGGCAATATAATAAAACCGTTAGGAAAATAGTGAAATATATACAAAACCAATATTGAAACTCACCTGGTGAATTGCCACTGATGCTGCAAACCAGGCAGGCACCAGAGAAGTTTCAGGCGGACTCTGGCCAATAGGAAAGAGATTCAGGAGCTGGATTTGGGAACAGAATTCAGGAACTCAGGAATGTGAATCAAAGGCAGAAGAAGGGACAGAGTCTTCCTTGTAGGCCGACTGTTGAAGAAGAGAACTTAACCGTTGTGATCCCACAGCTTTATATTGAATGGGACTTACATAGGGTGAAATACTTTGTTGGTTGCGTTTGGGTCACCTGTCCTGCCTACTCCTCCCCTGAGGTGCGTTCACTGTACTTGCTTGTGACCCTTTTACTTTTCTGGCACCTCAGTATGGCACACAAGATATAGCAGTGACCTTAGGTATTCTAGGATTGAGTATAAGCAAGAGCGTTTCTGCATACTGATCCTTGGTAGTAACTATAACATGGAGTATTATCACTTTGAGAGGTAGACTCTGCCTGCAAAAGCTTACTGTTAACTTCAGAAAGTGCAGCTTCTTGGAAGAGACTGAGCTGAAAAGTAAGATCACTGAACAGAATTGGAAATCCTGACAAATGGCACCTGCACATATTACAGGAGATTCTGTAGCGTGTATGTGGTTTAGTGCCCTCCCTTGCATGCAATACCAAATCTCTCTTTACCTACAGGTTGGTTACATAGTAGGACTGAAATTTATTGACTATTTCAGAAAGTTGAGACAAAGTATGTAGCCTGGGTGATCTTACTTTGTAGTCCCCAGGTATAGTGAACAAGCAGGTGCTGTTTTGAGTATTTCTTTGATGTGACATTGCAAGATACAGGTGTACTTTTGTTCCTTGCTTATTGACACTTTCTTCCATGTTTCCTACCTCCTTGCCTGTCATAGGTTTCCCTCAAAAAAACTGTCATAAAACAGATGCCTACATACTGCTGAGTTTATAGATGTTGAAGGGGATATGTAATACTAAATTTTTCGGATCTGCAGAAAATTACATTTCGTAATTAAATGTATGTATCTTTGCTGCTTAGCTTTCCAGTACTCTTCAGGGCATAGACCAGCGTGCTGCTGAAGTTTCCAAGTTAATTTTTGAACCTAGGGTTTGAAGATTTCTCTCTTACTTTGAGTAGAATTTTCTAAAGACAGTGCGTGTCCCAGTAAAGCAAAGTTTAAGTTCATGAAGCTGATTCTCTGATTTCTGTCATGAATTTCTTGTTATATTTGCTTAATTTAAATAAATGATCAAGTTTATTCAAATATATTCATCAATGATCTGGATGAGGGATTAGAGAATGTTGTCAGCAAGTTTGCTGATGATATGAAGTTGGGGGGGAGTGGTTGACACACCAGAAGGCTGTGCAGCCATTCAGAGAGACCTGGACAGGCTGGAGGGCTGGGCGGGGAGAAATCTTATGAAGTTTAATAAGGGCAAGTGTAGAGTTCTGCACTTGGGAAAAAATAACCCCATGTGCCAATATAGGTTGGGGACTGCCCTGCTGGAGAGCAGTGCAGGGGAAAGGGACCTGGGGGTTCTAGTGGACAGCAGGATGACCATGAACCAGCAGTGTGCCCTCGTGGCCAAGAAGGCCAATGGCATCCTGGGGTGTATTAGAAGGGGAGTAGCAAGTAGGTCAAGAGAGGTCCTCCTGCCCCTCTACTCTGCCCTGGTGAGGCCACATCTGGAATATTGTGTCCAGTTCTGGGCCCCTCAGTTCAAGAAGGACAGGGAGCTGCTTGAGAGAGTCCAGCGTAGAGCCACAAAGATGGTGAAGGGAGTGGAGCATCTCCCTTATGAGGAAAGGCTGAAGGAGCTGGATCTCTTTAGCTTGGAGAAGAGGAGGCTGAGGGGTGACCTCATCAATGTTTATAAATATGTCAAGGGGGAATGTCAGGAGGATGGAGCCAGGCTCTTTTCAGCGGCGTCCACTGACAGGACAAGGGGCAATGGGTGGAAGCTGGAACACAGGAGGTTCCAGAAAAATATGAGGAAAAACTTTTTCACTGTGAGGGTGACTGAGCACTGGAACAGGCTGCCTAGGGAGGTTGTGGAATCTCCATCTCTTGAGACATTCAAAACCCGCCTGGACGCGTTCCTGTGCGCTCTAGTGTAGGTGATCCTGCTCTGGCAGGGGGGTTGGACTAGATGATCTTTGAGGTCCCTTCCAACCTTTAACATTCTGTGATTCTGTGAAGTTATTCAGAAAACCTGTGTATAACTGAGTTGCTGTTGTTTTCATACTCTGTTCAGTTGGATGATAAAAGGACACCTTTTGATTTTGGAAATTCGTTTATGACTTTCATTATCAATACAGTCAGACAATTAAAAAGATTGATCTGGTTTTGAGGGGCAGATCTCTAAATTAACTGTGTGCTCAGATGGGAAAATCACACACTTTCTATACTTAACATATTCTGCATAGCATGTATGGAGTTTTCACTTTATTCCACATTTGCTTTCTTGAGTCCCTTAATTCTGTGCGTTTGATGGTCTTTGGAATGTATTGTTTTGCTTTTTTGTATTGTTTTGGGGTTTTAAGGGATCTTAGTGTAATTAATATTCTGAGGAATGATCACTCCTGTCTGTGTATTGACGTTATCAAGACAGATTTAAAAGAAACTTTAAAATTTCTGTTCAGCAACTCCTAATTGGTGACGTTTTCTCTTTCAGGTGGAAATAAGGATAACATAAGAGCAGGGTGCAAGAAATGTGGCTACCGTAAGTCTGTAGTAAGCAAAATGAAATTACAGTGTTTTCTTTAACTTGTGACCTTGGAACAACCATTTGAGGAGGGGTTAAAAATAAAAAAGGAGTGTTCTCCCTTGTTGCCCATACATTTGTCATTTTAAGTCACCATTTCTTTTATTCATTTATTCTTCATTCATTCTGTGGCTCCTCACACCTGTTTCTGCTTTTGAAAACCCTTGAGTTTCTCAGGAAGAAAAAAAAGTATGTTGTTCTATTCATGTGTACTACATTTGCAATGCAGTTCCTTGAGAAACTTTGAATTGAAAGCATGGTGTTTGATATCTACTGAGATTAGCATTTGTGCTTTTTCCGAATCTCACTGCATACTTAGGCAGGCGTTTCAGGTCAAGTTAAGTCCAATCTGTTTTAAAAACAAATAAGTTAAAATGTATATGATCTTCTATGCCAAGAAAACATACTTATTTGTGCTTTCTGTATTTCAAAAAGCAGTTATTTTTACTTACAAGTTACATAGTTAGCATTTAGTTTGTGCTTTGCATTAAGCTCTGATCATAAAAGTATGTCTGGTGCTACTCTCCTAGTAAATGGAGACTGGTCTCAGTGAGGTTTTTCACTTGTTAATCACTAACTCTTATTTTTAGAACTATGGAGGAGTGGGCACTGTTTTGTGTTGAACTTTTAACAGTGATTGAATCTATTTTTTTTGTGTTATGTGGGATGAAGGGGGAAGAAAAAAAACTTGCTGTAGATTTTTTTCCCTGGACAGCTTTGCTAGTGAATTGCTTTCTGTATCTGTCCTTCCAAAGGAACTTGGATATCAATATAAATTTAGTGTTTTGTTATACATGCAGTAAGTATCAGAAGTTTCCTGGAAGAGGAAGAAACTTGTCAAATCACACAACCTGTAGTTACTTTCCTAAAAGCTCTCTACTCAAGATGTAGGTGTTCTAATATGATGAAGATGAGTTTATTTCGGTTACTACTTGAATTTGTGTGTCTTTAGCTTAGTTTCTCCCAAACTGTATCTTCAATTTATTTTGCTTTATTATTCAGGTAGGTGTATTCAGCACAAGCTTTCTATCTCTGCTCATGATTATTAAGATGTAACTTAGAAAACTAAAAATACTAGTCAGGTAGTTGCTTAGTCATATGTACTGGTTGTTAAAAGATTATGTCTCATAAGTTAATAAGATTCTTCTGTTTTGCTAGAAGGAGACAGAGCAATGTAACATGCTTTAGTTTTTTAAATATTTCACTTCGTACTTTTAGATAATTTCATCAGGAAAAATCTGAGACCATTTCAAAAGCAGAAAGTAAGGGTTGGACAGATTCTTTGACAGAAATGAGAGGTCATAAAGCACTGTTAAATGGAATAACATTGCACAGCCTGTTAAAATTCTTGGAGACTTTTTCAAAGTAAGCTTTCTTCCTCCTCATCCACAGATTGCAGCCTAGCCTTTTTTCACTTCTCAAAACTGAGTAATACTAAAATGAATGTTCTTTAGTTTATAATTTTTTTGGTAAATTGTAATTTTTCAATATTTGTTTTGTTCAGCTGGTCATCTGACATTTGAATGTCGAAATTTCCTCCGAGTAGACCCTCAAAGGGATATCGTTTTAGATGTTAGCAGCACTAGCAGTGAAGACAGCGAGGAGGAAGAACTACAGAGATTGCAAGCCATGCGTGAAAAAAAGAGTAAGGTGGTGTTTGGTTTTGTTTTCTTAGGGAGTAAATTGAATAATGGTCTTCAGAAGTACTGGTACTCTCATTTTACCATTTTTGAAACTGCTCCTAGTTCTTTTAGCCTGTGCTTTAAAAATAGATCCTTTAGTTAAAGTATTCAGACTTCAGAGATTTGATACACCCACATCTTTTTTTACTATTGTTAGTTCCTGTCATAGGAAATTAATAATGTACCCATTTGGGACATCTCAAAAAGAGCTCCTAAAAAAAAAAGGTAATAAGACTTTATTGGAAAGTTGCTTAGGAGAAAATGACATGGATGTTCTGAGTTAATCTTTTGATTATGGCATGTATCTTAAACATCTTAAAGTTGATAGTAAAACTTATGATAAATATGACAGCTGAATTTCTCTCTAGTTTCTGAGTAGTGATTTTACTGAAACAGCTAGTGAATTGAATTTAAACGTTCATATTTGGAGAAGTACTGTTCTCTCTTCGGATGGTCTGAGAATCAACTGTTTGTCAGAGAGAGACAAATAGAGATAGGCTGTTTAGCAGATGTTTGAATTCATTTGAGTTTGGACTCCAAAGAACCTGCTGCCCTATATATAAGAAGGGGACGTTTTTCTGTCAGAGCATGTTTTAAATGAATGAATGTTTTCCTGCTCTGCCCTTAAAGTGTAATAATCTGTTCTGTTGCTCTCACATTCCAGACTCGACATTCAGTTCCTCCTAAAGATGCTATTTAGGAAGGAGAAAGGATAGATAGAACCCTGTAATTTGCTGGAACACTTTGAAGAAATGGATAGTCTGCTTGTCAGGAATGCTAAATTTGTACTGCAGTAGTCTGGTCTTGGAACAAGTCTCTCTGAAAAAGCTTGTTCCCACTTAATACGCACTTTTGCACGTAAGGGTTTTGTTTGGCCTTAAACCGGTTGAAGACAGGTATCTGCAGGAAAAGCAGCTCTTCACTTGATCTTGTAATATCCCTGTTTATTGTATGTTCTTTCTCAAACTATGGCTGCTATGTGTACTGTAAGGAGATATCTTTAACAATCAATAAATTAGGAAGATTTTTGCCATTTTGAAGTGTCCTCATCTCAGGATTTTTGTGTTGTTTGCACTTAGATTTTTGCACTGTTTCTTAAAAAAATAATGAGTGCTTGTTCACACTCCTATTCATGGTTTTCACTTGCTCCCAAAGTAATTTTCTTTTTGTAACTCATATTGAATTCTTCCAAATATCACTCCAGAACATACACAGCAGTAATTTCGCTTTGTGGTAGCAAATTAATAACTGGATTAGCATGCAGAGTCTATGTAAAGATAGAAATAAAATTTAATACTCAAAAGTAGCTATCTGGTTTAAGCATAAACTGTAAAGCCAGTATTTTCCTGTTAACTGGCATTGTAATGTGTATTTATGTAGTGGATTTGCATTGTGGAGAATTTAAAAAAGTTTTTGACCTAGTATAAAAAAGTCTAAGGTCAGAAGTTTCCTGCAATGTGATAAAAGTATTGCTTGTAAGTGCAATGTGAAGATACTGTACAACAGTAGGCGGTGTTAGAGCAGGAAACAAACACAGCTAGATGAGGGGTGACACTTCTGCCAGTTTTTGTAGACAGTATACTGACAGTTAACTCAAATTTGTCTTAGTTACAACATAGTTGTGTGTGAAAGTAATTCAGGTAAGCCTAAGGGATTTTGGTTTTGATTTTCAGACTTGGTTTTTTTTTTCAGACTTTGGTTTTGATTTTCAGACTTGGGCAGGTCTTTTAAAAAGCTGAAGAATGGATATGAAAACCTAAAGCTGATGTAAACATATAGGAAAAGTCACAACTTTTTACTACATTTTACAGATCTTTCTTCATTCTTGGTGCTTAGATCAAAGTCATTAGAATATAAAAAAGTATAAAAAGTTCTACTACTCTGCAAAATATTTGTGAAATTACTGTACTAGACCAGAATTTGGAAGAAGGAAAAGAAAAACTTTTGGCTGGAACTTTGTAGTAACTTTAAATTGCTAATGAAGGCACTCTTAATGCTAATCTTAATTCAGACAAGCGTTTTGTAAACTGTAACTTTTTATCTATAGATTTAAGTGAGGAGGAAGAGAAAAAGAAACAAAAAAGAAAAAGCAAAGAAAAAATGAAATTAAAGAGACCAAGGAAAAGGTAACCTTACCACACACTTATTTTAATTTCAGAACACACATTCAGTAATATATGTGGTGTTTGGGTTATTTCTCAGAAAACATTGCTTCTTTTGATACAGCTGTGTTTGCAAGTACGTCTGCAGTTTGAAAAGCTTCCTGTTTGTTCTTTGACTAGTGATAAAACCACAGGCTTTCTGCTGTGGAGTTAGGACTATGGAAGTGTAGAAAGCTCTAGCAAGCTGGAGGTCTGCAAGTCTAAGAGAGCAATGCTCCCTCTGACTATGCAATGCTCAGCAAGATGTGTCAGGAAAAGGAGTCAGGAGGATTAGTGAAGTTGGTCCCCAGCTTATCTTGTGTGGAGAAGCCTCACTGCAACTGCAACACAGAGGCCAAGATTCTCTGAGTGCACACACACAATGCTCTGAGTAACATGTAACTATCAAAAGGAAAACTTCTGTTGTTTGACTTAGTACATGTTGCATTTTAATATTTCTGTTATTGTAGAAGCCTAAAAAAAGTGCTACTCCAGTTTCAAAGGAAAATGTCATGATACCAAAATTCACCGTGAATCTGAGTTTTGACCTGGTGAATGATTTTTTTTTTTTTTTTTAGAAAAGACTACAGACTGGTTAGTCATTAGGACTGTTGATGGAACAATATCACAAAAATTGCACTGAGAGCTAGAAAGTAGGTAGTGTGTTCGAAGGCTGCAGTAAGATGTTTTTCAGAAATAAACAAGATTTAACACTGGCATTTTTCCTCTTAGTTACATAATGTAGCTCTAACTTACACTTATGAAGACAATGGAAAATAATCAGTCTGATTGTTCTAGTCTTTGCATGCAAGTAATTGCTAGTTAATCATGTAAACAATAGCACAAAACTGCCATTTTGAATGTAATAAGCATGACTTTTCTTTTATTGTCATCTTGTATGCGTGTAATCACTCATCACTGCTGGTTAGAGACCAATGTTACCAGCTGCAGGAGCATGCAAATTTGTCGTACCTGTTTCTCTTAGATTTTTGCATGAGAGAGGTACACGAAGATTTGGCTGAAGGCATTACTGTAGCATTGTTATTGAACATGTGATATTTTAAAAGCTGAAAGCTCTGTCTTACTGTCACACTTTCAACTTTCTGACCATCTGTACTGTTAGTCCTTTTATTACTGAATGTTGAAAAACATACAACTTGGCTATTCCTTTGTTGACTAATCTGAATTATAAATATCCTGCTTTTCCGGTACAACAGGCTAATTTGAAATGTCGTTCAGCTGAACATACGGACTAAGATATCATAAGCTGTCTAGTGGATGCTACTGTATGAATTCTACACCAAATTCCATTTGTGACATTATATAAATATTGAAATTAAGAAGACCACCAACGTTATTTTTGTGGTATTTTCATCCTTTAATTACACATCAATCTGTATATGTATTTTTTTTCGCTAGATCTTCCTCATCAAGTCCAGCCGAAGAGGATGGGCCGAAGTCAAAAAAACAAAAATCACACAAAAAAGAAAGAGTAAAGGAAAAAAAGAATAAATCTAAGAAAGGAAAACATCATAAAAAAGAGAAAAAGAAGAGACGAAAGGAAAAAAGTTCATCTTCTGATAGTTCAGACAGTTCTAGTGACTGAGGTGCTCGCCTATTTTTGCATTCACTTCTGCAGAGAACACAATTTTCCTTTCAAATCAAATATATTTATGCTTTGCAATGCTGTTGTTTTAAATTGAGATATATATTTTTAAGAAATCTATTTGCAAATATCAGTGCTTCAAGTTATTAAGTGGATGTTTTGGGAAAAGGGTTGTATTTCAAGCCTATTAGTACTAAAACATGCAAGTTTAACTAGTTCTTCACTTGTTCTTAGGTCAGTTGTGACTAGTTGTGTTTGAAATCTTTTACACTAGGATATGGTAAACTTCAGTTGGCGAGTCTTTGTGTAGAAAGATTTGAACTTAAATATGCTTGATGTTAGAAGGTTAAATGAAATTTGGACATTCAAGTAGATTCTCTATTGTTACCCTTTAAATAAATGTATTCTTTGCATATATTTTTCTACTTACATACATGAATCAGTAAGTACAAATATGAAGTAATATTTGAGTTCAGAAAAGGAAAGAATGAGCAATAAGAAGCTAACAGATTGCTCATTCAGAATTATATTCTAAGGTTTCACCTAGTCATAGACTGTGAAACACAATTACGTATTCTTTTGGCAGGATCACTGTGATCAAACTGAAAACAAACAAAAAGCAAACAAAACTTTCTGGCTACGCTTTATTCTTTCAAGATTATGGCCGTTTCATCTTTGACATAGATTTAAAGTGTTTTTGTCTAACACTAGATGACTGTCCAGCAAGACTGTTTACAAAGTTCTAATAACCATGTTAATACAGAATGTGGCCATTAATGCCAACATGAACTGAAATAGGAAATTCAAAGACTGAGAGTTGACAAGAATCGTGAAGCCTCCATTTGTTCTAATAAAATTGCCATTGAAAAGTTAAACAGTTCTCTTGTGGAATGTAAGCAGTCTGTCACGTTGAAGTCGGTTACAAAATGTACCGTTTGCTATTGGGAGCAGTGTTAGGCATGTCAAAATTTTGTAACTAGATTCTGTGGCATTAAATTTGTGTTGTATTCCGGTAGGGTACAGGTTCAAGACAGACTGATAGTTTTGAGTTGAGCAGATTTTAGGTGTATAATCCTACTCCTGAAATGCCTAAACCTCCAAGTGCCTATGTTTACAGCTTCTTGAAAATGCTCTTCATACCTATGGTTTTGGTTTTTTGCACTTCGACACAGAGCCACTTCTACCTGAGCAGCTTGCCATGCAACTGCAGTCTAAGTCTCATGGGTGTCAAAATACAGGGAATATCAACACCTAATCTTTCTTAAAACTTATATCCATCGTCTATGTTTTCTACAGTGGGTTAGAGCATTCAGTACAGAATGTTTTCTGGTATTTTAATGGTTACTACATTTGACCTGAAAGTGAGATACCTAGATCTAACTTGTGTCTTTCAAACTTCTGTGTCTCAGACCAGTATCATTACCATTGGGCAACCTATGGTGTAGGTGCTGTGCTAGGGAACACTAGCAAAATACAGAAGCTACAGAGCAAAGAGAAATAATCTATAACCTATGTACATTCCTCTGTAGACATCAACTCTTCTTACAGATTTTGGTCAAGTCTCGTTTTTCATGTCATATGTCACGATTTCTGGAATGGGCTTGGATAATATAAGAGAGGCTGGACTCCTTAATTAGCATAGTGTTCCTGTGCATAGTGTGAGGAATGTTTCTTTTGTTAGTACTAGTTTAAAAGATTCTGCCAACCTGTTCTCTAAGCCAGTTATTCTGTAGAGAGCAACAGGGTGGTCACAGGCTACTAAAGCAAGTACTGTTGCCAAAGGGAATATTTAATCAAGCCGCAGTTTAAGACGCAAGTCGTTGTGATTTTTGTTTTTTTTTCCCCCTAAAATGCTCCTTACCTAGTAAGTTTGGAAGGGTTCTTGGAGTGAGAAGAATTCAGAACTTACATGTAATTCTCCCATGATCTTCGCGTGATCTCCCAGTGTTGCCATGATGCCCGCTCTGGGGAATGGGAGTTGGAACCTGAGTTGTTTCTTGATATTTGAAAGCTTCACCTGAAGACAAGCAACAAATGAATTTTTTCGGAGCTTTCTCTACCAGAATGGCTGAAGAGTTTACTTAACAAGCTGTAAGAGAGTTAGTATATTTCTGTGCATAAGTATAATTTATCTATCAAACTATATTTAATGGCAAATTAGAGAATGAATAGAGGCTTAAAAGTTCAGAAAAGGAACCAGGATGTATTTTAGTAGTGTAATTTTTGTTTCATTTCAGATAGCCATTTTAGATTTTAATTGTTGAAATCAGAAGATTACCTATCAGAATGGTAGTGCAGTTTTCCACTTAGCATTGCAACATCTATTTATGGTAGTTACCAGCGGTGTTTTGTACAAGAGTTTAAAGCATGAATTTCAATGTTTGTTTTGCTCTTTGTTACTAGGTACATAGATTTTCATACTGGAAAAAGGCTTTTCTAATTTGAACAGTTTAAATATTCAATTCATGCATATATGTAACAGTGAGAATATCATGTGTCAGCTTATTTTTCAGGCCATATTCCCATTTTATATACACAGATGTACTTTAAAGTTAACAGATTTTGCCACAGAAGTGCTCAAGATTTCAGATATATTAATTGATGTAACAAGGAGATGCTGCAGTGAACAGTTCTCTACCAAGTTAATATTTGCTAATATTTGACAGTGATATAAAAATAAATATTATTGATTTTTTTTTATTTGATTTAGTCATAATTTTAATGAGTGATGATGCGTTGTAACAAATGTTATTGTTTCACGTGAATCTCAGCTTGAATCAAAATGCCTACTCTGTTTCCAGAAAAAGAAAGGACATTCAGCAGGTTTACATATCAAAACAAGACTTCTAATATTAACACTTGGCTATCTTTTCACTCCTGTCAATTGTCACTAGCCTTATTTTTCACGAATCACACTTTCAAGAGCAATGTCTGACAAACTGCTGCTGTTGTACAGGCTCAGGATACTGAGATTGTATGGCAACTACACAACAAGCACCTGAGATCCTAAAATACGAAGATGATGCCAGTACAAATGTTATTCCCTGTCAGGTTATCTGAGTTATGGATTAAAATTATTCAGTAGTGCTCTGGGGTCTCCATGCTAGAGCCAGCAGTGAAGCTGTTGGAAAGTAGTTCTGATGTTGCCATGCTGTGGGGGAAGGAACCTATGTTAACTTGCCAAAATTACTACACATCAATAATTCTTTTAGGCAAAACACAGACTTGGTGCCTCTTACCACAATCCCTCTGCCTTGAAGCTTCAGTACCTGAGAAGGGCGTTAATGGAGATTCTAAGCTGCAAATCACAATAAATAAGAACAAGGATGGCTAGAAAAGCATGCCAAAAAATGCTTCTAAATAATAGTGCCAGAATGCTGAAACTGTTCACAAGGAGTTGTACAACAATCGTGAAAGCGAATATAAGGGATAAAGAAGAATATGAGATGTAGTGGTGGTAGCAGAAAATCGGCAATTGCAAAAAAGGTACAAGAATGAAGAAACCAAAGGGATTCAAGAAAAGCAAGTATAGGCATGGGAAACATACAAGCAGTTTAAACAAACCATTATCTAGTAGAAAAGATGCTTTCCTGTCAAGAATATGACATATTTTTGTGTTGAAAATATTTCGAAAATTATTTGAGGAAGATCAAAGGGAAATGTCTAAAAGTGCAAGTATTCCCTTAAAATGTTGTAGTTTACATAACAGCAATAAAGGATAAAACTAATACGAAGAGACTATTTAGTAGATTTAATTTAAACTCTACCATAGCATTCAAAATGAGATTAATATTTACAGTTTTCTGTGTAAGCTAAATATTTGCCCCACAGAGAAAGTGTGCCCTGAAGAATGACTAATCCTTATTTGTCTGTATTGTATATAAATATTCCCGAGGCTTTAACTTATTGTAGTAGTTTATCCTGGCAGAATTATGACCGTCAAATAATTTCCAACAAAAAAGCTCTAAAAAACATGCTGTATAATAATAGTATATGTATATTGCCTTAGCATCTTTTTGTCCCAGTGCACTTTAAAGCTTCGTTGTTATAAGCCAACTTTATGGACATCTATTCCAAATTGCCATGATGATAGTATGCAGTGATATTCTGAAGATACAATTTGCAAATTACAATGTTTATCTCTGTGGAACCCCTACTCTTAGTTTAAAAAAGCAGAACTGTAGCTTATGTTGGGGACAACTCTACTGCAGTGATCTAAAACTGAAGACAGATGACCCCAAGGTAATACAAACAAAACCAGCTGATTAGCTTCAGCAATTTGTTTATGTAGATCTGTTTAAAAGTGTTTGGCCAGAGGTTATTTAGTATATAGCCCAGCTCTGAGGAGAAGGGAGTTTCAAGACTGTTTTAAATATAACGGAAAAAACAGTTTAATCTATGCTCCATGCTTTAAGTTCCTACTGATTACTCATCTTCCTCAGCTGTAAGTCATTTGTCCTCTTAAAGGAAGTTCAGCAAAAGCCGTAAAACCCAGTTGTTTCTTCAGCCAAACCGAGTGTGAACAACTTTTCAGGCTTATGAACCTAAGGGAAATTATTTTGGTGGTAGAAGTAACTAATGCTTTAAATGAACAAAATTTTGGTGCTTTAGTTTGCGGAAAAATTTAAAGTCGGTTTCGAAGAGACAGTCCTGCCTTACCTGATCCTGGACTGCATTCCAAAGGATGACATCAAGGCATACTTCACAGCTGTTAGATCCCTCCTGTTTCTTTATCACTCTTTTGACTCTTACCTCTCTTTTTTTTTTCCATTTGAAGCAAAAGCATCTATTCCAAAATAGTTGACCTGTATTAGTCTAAAAAGTATGATTTTTCTGTGGTGTGTGGGTTAATTCTACTTGTTAAGAAAAGATGATTGAACTCAAAATTAATTATTTGATCCAGCCATTTTTTTGTATTTTACAGTAACACTCATTTAGTTCTGAAATATTACAGAGGAAAAAAGTGAATCAGCAATACAACAACAAACACCCTAGACTTGTGAAAATTAGTGCAGTTAGAAAAAATTTTGCTTTTCCATATATGTAAGAAATGTGTGTATATGGGACTTCATGGCATATAAAATTCATTGTGCAGGCCTTGATTTTCCACATTATGTCTAGAAAGGAATGAGTTAACTGTTGATTTGGGCTTATGCATGGAGTCTGGGAATATTTATGCTTGTAGTTGCCTGGATTTTTACAAACTTTCAGGATTTAAATGAGCTAACCATTACAGGGGGGGAAAAAATATTTTTTAGGACAACAGGAAGCCTCCAATACTGGACACTAATAATAAGCTGTCTCAAATAGGCTTCAGATAATATGTACCAGAAACCTTTTATAGCAAAATATAATAAGCTCAAATGGTGGTAGGTATTTCACAGACCTCAGTAGTATCTGGACATTTATCTTAAAAGCTTTCTTAGTACAATACTTGACTCAAGATTTTTTTGTCCTGTATTTAGGTAACCTGTACGTTAATGGTTGCTAAAGAAATGCTAACTTGCCGAATAATTACTACAGGATGCATAATTTTCTCTTTGAGGTTCTTCCTCAATTCAGATCAGCTCTAAATTTGAAGTTCCTGTTGAAGCGAGGGCCTGGTGGGAGTTTACTATCTAAAAACCTTTTAAGAAGCAGCAGCAATGAACTGTAACAGTGGCACTGTGAGATGGATATGTGCTCACATTGTAATGGTTTGAATGGAATGCAAGGCACAGGGTGCCTCAAGACTGCAGACCTTGCTTGTCAGCAAGAACAAGGGAATACAGGGTATAGTTCACCAGCAGAACATGGTGATGAAGAGGAGCATGAAGTAAAGGACCACCAGATATCTCTGAAGCCCACCAAGAGACTGTAATGTGTATGCGGGAGTGGGTGTGATGTGTATTAATCATTTCTTGGAAATACCATGAATATGGATGCTAACCTGCATATAAGCTGTGCTTCTGGCTCTCTGCGGCATGCACATTAGGCAGGATGATCCCCTGTGCATCCAGCACTGCAGAAAAGAACACCTGCTTAATAGTCACTAAGACTGTTGAGTCCTGATTTCAGCCTTTTCACAGCATCACTGTAATACTAAGCCCAACTTCAGTATTAAATAAATACAGAAGATGAGGACAATGAAGTTTTCTTTCTAAGAGACTAGGCTGCTTGTGCCAAGGACTGGAAATGCAAGGTACTGGAAGAAAGATGACAGATCTAACAAAAAAAAAAAAGTCGTTTTGTGGATTTGTGCCAATGAGAACCAAAATATTTCTTTCAAAGGAGAAAAAGCAGACTCTATCCTTTGAAAGATGTAAGTTTTTAAAATATATAGCCTTGGCTGCCTTCAGGAAATCCCTTCTGTTACATTTGAATTCTATGAATTTGCTTTGCCAAATCTTTGCACATCTCTGAAGTGCTCTGAATCTTAAATAATGCTCTCTTTCTAGAACACCTGCCAGATCTGTTACATGTGCAATTACTGTTTCTGCTGTTACTATATCTTCTCCTGACTGAAAGAGATTAATGGTCTGAATCTAGAAAAAGGTGACCAAAAGAGAGTTGTGCTTGGGGTCAGCAATTTTCTGTTCCCCCCCTGCCCCCCCACTTTAGAAGCCTTATTACTTTTCTTTTGAGTTGCAGCACAGAAAAGATTAAAAAAAAACCCAACTCTCTTCAATGCTGACAGTACAAATTATTTCTTCAAATTTTCCCTGATATCTAAAAATAATTTTCCAAGTTAATGCAGAGAATACAGGAGCTAAGTAAATTAAAGGAGGAAAAAGCAGAGAGGAATAAATGTTTATCTTCCATTGTGAAATGAGTGTATGTGTAGATTACTTTTCATTTGATGGCTAAAAATGAATAAACTATTCCTAATATGAGTGATAAAAGTCACACACTTCACATTATTAAAATAAATGACGTTTTTGCTCTTTTCCGAATGCTTTTAACAGATCTTTTGTATTCCTAAAGAAAGGCTCTACTTACTAAGATTTTTCCCTCTTACATTTGATGAAAGTGCATTGTATTAAGGCTTGTTTCAGTAGACTATTACTGAAGGAACTCAAAACCAGAAGCAAATTGGTACTTAGTCTTTGAGAAGGAATGGTATAGGAATGTCTACAGGACACTAGAAAAAAATTGACTTTTCAGTTAGCAAAATGCAAACTGATATATTCCTCCCTAAATACTGGGGAATACTATGCAAATAACAGGGAAAAAAAAAAAAGAGAAAAAAAAACACTTTAAAGAGATAATCTAAGTATATTATATCTAAAGATATAATCTAAATATAGAAAGTAATTGTTATTAATTGTCCAGGGGTAGATTTAGGCTGAAAATTGGCAGAAACTTGTATAGATCAAAGAAATGCTGTTCCAGAAGAGCAAGAAATACAATTTCTGAAAGAGGGAGCTTGGGAGACTGAGGGGTGACCTCATTAATATTTACAAATATATCAAGGGTGAGTGTCACGAGGATGGAGCCAGGCTCTTCTCGGTGACAACCACTGATAGGACAAGGGTTAATGGGCTGAAACTGGAACATAAGAGGTTCCGCTTACACTTGAGAAGAAACTCCTTCTCAGTGAGGGTAACGGAACACTGGAACAGGCTGCTCAGAGAGGTTGTGGAGTCTCCTTCTCTGGAGACATTCAAGACCTGCCTGGACACGTTCCTATGTAGCATAATCTAGGCATTCCTGCTCTGGCAGGGGGATTGGACTTGATCTTTCGAGGTCCCTTCCAATCCCTAACATTCTATGATTCTATGATTTTATGGCTCAAACAAAGCTGTGGCTCCATGACAGAGCAACTACTGGACAAATAGAATCAGGGGCTTTTTTGGACTCCAGAATTCTCATTACTACTGGTATTTAAATACATTTAAAAAGAATGGAAGGAAGATAAATATCACACAAAAAAAATACACATAGAAAATAAGGGAAAGTCTCAAGTAGTAATGAGGAGGAGACTTATAGTTCAAAGCTAGACAAGTGCAGACAGGAAAATAAAAAATGTCCGAGACTGGCAACATGAGGCTACATCTGGACAGCAGATTGTGCACGCTCTGGGAGCAGGTTGAGTTGAAAAATACACATCAGAAGGTACAGCCATCAATTAAGGAGTAAAGGTATACCTCTTACTTGAGATATAACTGAGGCAGTAATTGAGATTTTTAAAATACTACAAGGAAATAGAATCTCAGGAGAAAGATTTCTAGTTGCAGTATAAATGATTCAGCTGTGTGTTCTGGGTTCGGCCAGGGTGGGATTAGTTTTCACAAGAAGCTGCGAGAAGACACAGCTGGGATAGCTGAACTGAACTAGTCACTTGGCAAGGGGATATTTGACACGATCAGGATCTTACACGTGGTACATATACAGGGGAACTGGCTGGGGCAGGGAGGCTTTTGGGGCTCAGAGCACACACAGGGCAGCCGGGCAATAAGGTTCCAGGTGGTGAAAAGATCACATTTTAATAATTCACTTTATACACTGTCTAGTCGATATAATTGTTAACACTCTTGTTTCTTGCTTTTTCCCTTTTACCATTTATTCTGTGTTGTACTATGAAACTGTTCTTATCCCAACCCATGAGACTCTACCTCTGCTCCTTCCCGGTTCTCCTTATTCCCAGTGCAGGGAGAAGTGAGGGAGCGGTCGTGTGGTTTTGTTGTCCGCCCCGGCAGTTAGCTTGAACCATGACACTGTGGAACACTTTAAAGTCAATATTTCAACCTTTGCCACACTGAGAACTCTAGAAAATGTCTCTTGTCCACTTGTATTTAGCCTGGCTCAGTTCTTTTTGAAGCAGAATAGGAAGACTCTACTGTTAAAGTTTTCTGCTGCCTGTCAGTCAGTACCTTCAAGGTCCTGGAACTTAAATAGGACTACAAACTTACCACAATAATGCCATAAATCTCTTTAATGACTGAAGCAGCTTGGGACTGAGCAGGAGCAGAAATAGATGTGGCCTTAGTTTCTGTTGCCTCTTGTCACAAAATCACAGAATTGTTGAGGCTGGAAAAGGCCTTCGAGATCATCAAGGCCAGCCCATTTCCCAACACCATGACATTCGCAAGACCACGGCACTGAGTGCCACATCCAGCCTCTCCTTAAACACCTCCAGGGACGATGACTGGATCCACCACTTCCCTGGGCAGTGCATCCCAATGCCTGATCACCCTCTCTGTGAGGAAGTGCTTCCTGAGATCCAACCTAAACCTCCCCTGATGCAGTTTCAGGCCATGCCCCCTTGTCCTGTCACTGGTTGCCTGGGAGAAGAGTCTGACCCCCACCTGACTGCAACGGCCCTTCAGGTAGTTGTAGAGAGTGAGAAGGTCCCCCTTGAGTCTCCTCTTCTCCAGGCTAAACACTCCCACCTCCCTCAGCCTCTCCTCACAGGACTTTCCCTCCAGTCCCTTCCCCAGCCTCGTTGCTCTCCTCTGGACCCTCTCCAGCACCTCAATGTCTTTCTTGCAGTGAGGGGCCCAGACCTGCACACAGGGCTCGAGGTGAGGCCTCCCCAGTGCTGAGCACAGGGGCAGAATTACATCCCTGCTCCTGCTGACCACACTGTTCCTGACACAGGCCAGGATGCCATTGGCCTTCTGTGCCACCTGGGCACACTGCTGGCTCATGTTCAACCGGTTGTCAACCAGCACTCCCAGGTCCCTCTATGCTGGGCCGCTCTCCAGCCACTCCTCCCCCAGTCTGTAGCGCTGCTGGGGGACAAAGTGTAGGACCCTACACTTGATCCTGTTGGACTTCACACCGTTGGCCTCGACCCATCGACCCAGCCTGTCGAGGTCCCTGTCCAGTGCCTTCCTACCCTCCGGCAGATCGACGCTTTCCCCCAGCTTGGTGTCATCTGCAAACTTGCTAAGGGTAGACTCAATCCCCTCATCCAGGTCAGCAATAAAGATGTTGAATAGGACTGGGCCCAGTACTGATCCCTGGTGGACACCACTTGTCACCAGATGCCAACTAAATACAGCACCATTCATCACCATTCTCTGGGCCCCATCATCCAACCAGTTTTTTACCCAGCAAAGGGTGCATCCATCCAAGCCATGGTCTCACAACTTTTCCAGGAGGATGCTGTGGGAGACTGTGTCAAAGGCTTTGCTGGAGTCGAGGTAGACCACATCCACAGCCTTCCCCTCATCCACTAGACAGATCACCCAGTCATAGAAGGAGATGAGATTGAACAGACAGGAACTTCCTTTCCTAAACTCATGTTGGCTGGGCCTGATCCCCTGGTTGTCTTCTCCATGCCACTTGATGGCACTTAGGATGATCCAGATAACCTTGCCAGGCACTGAGGTCTGGCTGACAGGCCTGTAGTTCCCTGGATCCTCCTTCTGGCCCTTCTTATGGATGGGAGTTACGTTGGCCAACCTCCAGTCATCTGGGACCTCCTCAGTGAGCCAGGATTGATGATAAATGATAGAGAGCAACTTAGCCAGTTCTTCTGCCAGCTCTCTCAGCACCCTAGGATGAATCCCATCCGGACCCATGGATTTGCTGGGATCTAAGTGGCACAGCAGGTCACTAACTACTTCCTCCTGAATTACAGGAGGGGTATTCTGTTCCCCATCCCTGTCTACCAACTCAGGAGTGCAGTTGCCCTGAGGACAGTCTTTTTGTTAAAAACTGAGGCAAAGAAGGTATTAAGTACTTCAACCTTTTCCTTATCTTCTGTTACAATGTTCCCACTCTCATCCAATAAAGAACAAAGATTTTCCCTGACTTTCCTTTTGTTATTAATGTATTTATAAAAACACTTTTTGTTATCCTTTACAGAGATGGCCAGATTAAATTCTGAGTTTCCGCTTCTCTAATTCTCTTTCTGCATGACCTTAAAATATCCTTAAAAGCTTCCTGATTCACCTGCCCCTTTTTTCTGAGTTGATACACTCTTTTTTTTTTTTTTTTTCCCCCTGAGTTCTTGCGAAAGCTCCCTGCTCAACCACGTCGATCTTCCTCCCCTGTGGCTCATTTTGCAGTACATAGGGACAACCTGCTCCTGTGCCTTCATAATTTCATTCTTAAAGTAAGCCCAGCCTTCCTGTGCCCCTTTGCTGTTAAGGACTGATTTCCAAGAGATTCTTCGAACCAGTCTCCTGAACAGTCCAAAGTCAGCCCTCCAGATATGATCAGTACCTCTTACATGGGTAGTAGGAAATCTCAACTTTTCACTGACATATGACCAGTAGGCATTTTAAAAGAGACATAAGTGCATCACTGTGCATTTGTTCCTGAAATGGGATAAAAGTTGGTTACTTTTCCCATTTCCTGAGGCAGATTTTCTAAGTTGAACAACAAATCAAGATTAAAAAAAAAAGGTTTAGCATTGTAATTTTAGACTTTCCTTATGATGACATTATGTACTCAGGTTTTTTTGGAATAGAGTTATTTTTTTTGTAGTAGTTTATATGGTACCATGTTTTAGATTTGTGACCACAAGAGCCTTTTTTCCAGTGCCCAACATGGGACTTGAAGGGTTCAAGATAACAGCAGCTGTGATTGGATATACAACCAATATCACACCTAGTTACTGGTGAACCACACCAATGTTTTTAATTCTAACAACAAAAAGCGCAAACAGCAGTGATACAATAGTGATGAAGCCCCAAAGTGAAGCACGTCAGTGAAGTGTTCCCTGCCTTGTGAGCAGGGCAAGGGAAATGTCTGTGCTGAGGTGGTCTTGGTGTTTCCTGCCAGAGGAGCAGCTGGCTCTTCTCTTACTATTACTGCTGAGGGGGTTTGATCATGGGGAAGCTGTGACTGTGGAAAACTTGCCTTGGATTTGGCCTCTGAGCACTTTGCTTCCTTGCTTTAGGATCCACCTTTGTCACAGGGTGCAGTTTTTGATTTTTGTGCTGTCCCTCTTCATAAGAAAGCTGGTGGTGCAGCTGGTTGCTGCTCTGCTGTCAAGCCTCGGCTGTCCCTAAGCAGCGTGGTGATTCTCAGTGCAGTGCACACTGGCTTGTTTCTTAGAGCTCTTGCGTTGCTGAGACTTCTGCGGTGTGACTGTAGAAAAAAAAAGTGTTTAATTGTTTTATGTAGAGGAATTTCTTGTGGAAGAGGGGCGTGGTATCCCTAAAGGTTTGAACAATCCAGCTTTGACCTAAACAAAGGCTCTGTCCTTGTAGCTGCCTTGGGGCACGGGGAGGAGGAGGTGCAACTGTTTTGTGAAGAGCCTTGCCGGGGGGGAGAAGGGGGAGCGAGAGCCACCTGCATAGTTGAATGGCACTACCCAATAAAACGCTGGCGCGTGTAAACCTGACCAACTCTGCTAAGGGGCAGGTGTGTGGACACTACTGAACTGTATCTATTGAGCTGTCCGGAGCAATAAAGAAAGGACGACTTGTAGCCATATTGGTGAGATGGTCATTACTTGGCAGGCTCTCTGAAGGGACCCTTCTAGAGTTTTACTACTCACTCTTCCTCGTAATATGTGCTACTCTCATTATTTGTGTATTACTCTTCCACAAAAATGCATGTGTAATAGTTTTTATTTTAAAGATTTTTCAAGCTCACACAAAATATCATTCCGTGTCAAAGGGCATATCAAGGTGGCAGAGAGGGTGGTTAGTAGTATGCTCATTCCTTCTGTGATCTAAGGAAAACGTAAACATGGTGGAACAGTGATGTGATCTGTACTGGATGAAGAAAAGAGTATCATGCCTGAATTGTTTCTATTCTATAGGAGAGAAGACCTGATCCCAGATATCAAAGATGATGCATTATATTCCACGAGTTTGAGTATTTTTGACCTGAAATGGCTAGCCAAATTCTGTATCCAGCTGATTGTCCTTATTAGAAGGAAAGAATGCAAGAACAGAAAATCTTTGCAGGGAATGCATAAAAATCCTGAGGTTTTGGAACACAGAAATACTCAAATAGTAGAAGGCTGCTCTTTGCCACAAAACTACCATTTATAACAAATGTTACTATTCCTCTTACACCAGGAACAAAAATTTTGAACAAGTCATCAGTAGACATGATTTCTTCAGTCTTTTCTAGTAGGTGTTAAAATGTTTCGATTATAGGAAATCAGATGATAGTCTTTTAGAAATTACAAAAAAAAAGGTCAAAAACTTTATTCAGAAATACTTTTCTTTAGTGTCTTGTTGTCTTCATTTGGAAGTTGTATGGAACTCAAGTGCAAAGACCTTCCTTCAATCACAAAAATGCTTAAATTGTAATATAGAAATGAAATACGGGAAAACAAAAATGATACTATAATCGTTTACGTAGTTAAGAGTGGCTCTACCTATTGTCACATATTAAGGTCTCTTTCAACATGCCCGAGTTGGTATCTGACTCTGCAATCAACTCAGAACACGTATCGTATTTCCATTTTGTTGGATGGATAATGGGGAAGGCTGTGTTTCGTGGATACTATATCGACGGGGGCTTCACATTGCCTTTCTATAAGTAATTGCTGGGGAAGTCAGCTATTTCGGATGATGTGGAATTGGTTGACCCTGATTTTCATAACAGCTTAGCCTGGATTCTTGAGAATGCTATCACAGGAGTCTTGGATCACTTGCTTTGTGTGAAACACAATGCATATTGGGAAATCATTCAACACGAACTGTGGGATATATTTTTGTGTGTGTGTGTGGTGGCTACGTATTGCTATGTACACTGAAAGAAGAGAATTTCTCTAAGTATTGGTTGTGTGGAGTTTTTTTTGGTGTTTTATGCTAAAACTGATGAGGTTTAAAGTAATGAGGGTTAACATAGCAGACTTTCATAGTTCTTCACTAGGAAAGTGAGGGGGCTGACCAGGGAAGCTGTGGAATTTCTATCTTCCAGAGGCTTTCACAACTCATCTAGAAAAAGCCACTTGGAATGGGAGGACAGATTAGTTAAGGAAACTCTACAGTCAAGCAGCTGTAACATTTAGCTAATCCCGCTTTCCATCTCTGAAAGACAGTAGTGTTTGTGTCCCACAGCAACACTGAAAAATCCCAGAGTGATGCCAGTTTAAACATTTCTCCTCCGATCAGAAGCTTTAGGACTAAATATGAGGGCAAAATGATGGTGTTTTTTCTTCTAATTCAAGTAAACTGAGGTGTTACATTTGGATGGTCTTTGTAATGAATTCGCACATCAACAGTATATTCTGGCTTCCAATAGTTAGGATCCCTGCAACATTAGTAAAGGGTTAAACTGTCTCTCCTGATCAGTAAATCAAATACTTCAGTGAATCAAAGACTGATACCATACTTTTGCTTGAGACTTAATGAAGATCTAGAATCTGTTGCAGTTACATTTTCTCATTCTTAAGCTCAATATGTGTGAAGAGGCCATTTTCTGGAGGGTTTTTTTGTAATGCCTTGGTCAGCCTTGACTGGGATATGGATAATCAGGTATCACACGGCTGAACTGAGGGCTGCTAACAGACAAAGTCGCGCTCTGGCAGTTGCTTCACAAACTGTAGCTAATTTAGAAGTGGCTAAGATGCACAAATCAGAGCATAACACATTTGCTCCATTCTCTGGTGTCCAGACGAGATCTGAAATAAAATTTGGGGTCTTAGGCAAATTTAGCTGCTATATACCAAAACTCGAATTCTGAAAATGATCACTGGTCAGGATCATCTAGTTCCACCCCCCTGCCAGAGCAGGATTACCTATAGTAGGTCACACAGGAACCTTTCCAAGTGTGTTTTGAATGTCTCCAGAGAAGGAGACTCCACAACCTCCCTGGGCAGCCTGTTCCAGGGCTCTGTTACCCTCACAGTGAAAAAGTTTTCCCTAATGCTTTTGTGGAACCTCCTATGCTTCAGCACCCATTGCCCCTTGTCATATCATTGGACATTCCTCACTCTATAAGTGGGACTCCACCACTCTTCATATTCCAAGGGTCCATATATAGGCACTTCTATATCAGCACGATGGTTTTCGTAGATTACTAGTATCAATGAATGCTGGGGCATTAAGATAATTGACTTTCTGGTTATAATGTAAAACACATCAATGCTTCAAAATTGATTTAGGACTTTATTAAGCCAGAATGCATTTGACATAGACTTTGTGTACTGTTTCAAAAGCATTTATACATTTTATGTTTTCAATCATGAATAATTCTGCAGAGTTTCTGGGGCATATATCATCTTCATAAATTACATACATATAGATTTAGATGCAATTGTACCTGCATTTGTAGAATACTGATATAAAAGCTAGTATAGTTTTATTTCTAGAGATACCTGCCAGGTTGCATGAAAAATACATTGTATTTAGAACTTCCTTGACAATATTTGCAGAACATCACTAGGCACTTCTAAATCATTGAAGTATTTATCTCTTGCTGACTACTGCTTATTTCTGACAGTGGGAAACTAAAAGCATTGATTCTTTAAAGTATAATTAAAATTATTTGGCTCTTGTCATAGTCTCACAGCTTTTTCCTTGTTTTTCCCTGCTCTTACTCACTTTTCTACTGTATTCCCACTAAAACCATCTCTTACAGTACTGCTAGCGTTACCACAGTCTAGACAGCTCTTCAAACTCTTGAAAGTCTCAAATTTGATCATACATCACTCTGTCACATTAAACTAAAATGCAATAATGTAATTAACATTTATCCTTCTCGTAACTACATGATATTGTGGGGCTTAAAAAAAGCTTCTTTTGTTTCCTTTTGAATTCTAGTGAAAGATAACGCTCTGCATTCCTAACTAAGCCAATTTATCCCTTAACACTTCCTTAATTCAGATACTTACCAGTCCTTGGTTCCTGGCCACTATCTATTAAAAGGTAACTGGAGGACATTCCATCTACCCTTGATCCCCAATATTCCTTAAGAGGCCATAAAGCCTGGGAATTAAAACATATGTCCAATAGGATTAGTAAAATGTATAATAAATACAAAACTGGTTGGAAGTATCAAAAGGCTTCAAAATGAGCAAAGACTCAGTTTAGAAAGAAGAGACACAGATAAGGTTTCTACAATAACATAGGGTACAAGAATGTGCAAATTACTATACACTATAAAGCAGTGCAAACGGAAACGACTTTAAAGACAACACCTGCAAGTCTGTTTCTATCACAGAATGTGCAACGCATTGTGACACAATTATCATGTACGCATTTGTCCCACTAATATATATTCCACTGCATTTAATGTGGTAAAAATAAAGAGATGTGAGCTGTCATGTAACTTGTCCAGTTAACTTCCATGTGATGAGATGTTAGCAGATACTGCACTAGACACACTGATTGCTTAACCTATAGTTGTTAAAAAAAGACATTGCAATAACCTGATAGAACAATTTCATTTCTCTGCGTGCATAAATATAACAAAATTTTAAAGGGATTAAGTTTGTGTGAAATTTTCTTTCTCCTTTCCTCTCTTGTAGCATCACTGCACATTCAGTCTTGTCTTCACACACTCTTTTTGGCATTTATGCTTGCAGGATTAATAACGACATCAGTCTCTCTTTTTAACCTATACTTAATCAGTATTAATTAGTTAACTGTAATTACAGATGATATTCCCAGACAATATTTTTTTAATAGCCATTAGACATCAGGAGTTGTATTTCCAAAGTTTTAACAGTTGCAATACCTATCATATCTGTGTGAATGGAGTCATAGAGCAAGTCTATCGGTTTGTAGACTTTTAATGAAAACATGTCAGTGCTGCCATCTTTTGGACATTCTTCATCTACTTATTATGGAAAACTAGGATCTGACTAGTGAAGCCATTGTTCATGAGGGATGTGGGGAAAACGTCAAAGAATTAACTTTGAATAAATATCCTGCTCTGGACCTTGACTCCATTCTTAAAAATGCATTCATGCTTACAAGCATGCAGTTGTGTGTGTGTAGAGATCTCCCCACATTAAACGCTGTGTATGATGTAGTTTGTGACCTAAAATCTTAAAACACATTGCAGTTACCTTGTTCTGTGCTATTTAAAGAATTTAGTCATGCATTCCTCACACAGAATTAATTTTGCTTATGGAAACACAATTTCCATTAGAACATTTTAGACTTATTTGTCCTCATTGCATTTAAAGTGCTTATTTGAGGGCCTGAGTATTCAAAATTATATTTTCTGTGAAAGGTGAAAAGCTGAACTGATTAGTCCAAACCAGAAAAAAACCCTAAACACTCTGCTTTATACGAATAAAAAGAAAAATACCCTTCTAGAGAAATGCTGGAAGCTGTTACATGAATGTCTAAGACAGGTATAGCTCTTCAGGAAGAAATATTCCTGCCTTCCCTTCTTGGAAATTAGATCTGAATTTTTGGTCGTTGCTATACAGAGTACACTGATATTTCTGGCAACGTGAGTGTTTCCTTCCTTTCTCATTGAACAGAATTCCAGGAGAAAAACCTGGTCAAAAAATCAGTCAGATCAAACTGTAGGTGCCGGGTATAGTTCAGTGCTATATAGGGACAGCTATAACCATCTCTCTGACTGCTTTGGAGAGCTCTACCTAAAAAACACGGAGAATTTAACTGTGGGGGTGTTTCCTGTGACAAGGAAATTATACCTTCTTACTTATCAATAAAGTCTTACACAGTAGAAGGAATTTGGTTCCTGTTGACATGCTGGGTGATGGTGGAATGGCAGAAGGGCTCATAGTCACCTTCCTCATTTATTATTCACTACAAAGGTATGGTGACTTGCTCCATACAATAGCTACAGATTGTTATGGGTTTCATAGCTTTGCCGCAAAGTGCAAGTTCAGTTCTACTGTCTTGTTTGCCTTCCTGAAATATCAGTACAATGAGTCTGATCTATTAATATCTATTGCTGCTACAAGCTGTCATTTTAGCATTCCAATGTTCATCATAACTTTTTATCTGTCTTTGTCAACACGCTTCCTGAAATGGAAAAATTATCAAAACTTTGGTAGCACTCTAACAATAAAACTGAGACACATTCTGGCAATATAATTATAAACAAGACAACACTTAATTTAAATAAAAAAACTTTATTAACAATGTAAAACGTTTAATATCTTACAGTCTCAGATAATTCTGGCATGCCCTATAGCAGTTAATACTTAGTGATATACAGACACCATGCTTTGAATTCTATTGGAAACAAAATGGGTTGGTGTTGTGTTTTACACTGTTTATTTTAACATACTTTCTCCTAATAAATCATTTATTTTTTTCCAGAAGATTGTAGAGATACTATTGGCTTAAAAGGAAATCTGTTGCTTCTATGCATTGTACAGTATGTAGATATTATGATTTCTCTGTATTTACAAGTTCTAAGTATTTCCATATATGCTTTGTGTATCATAAATTAAGATATTTTTCTATGAAGCTTGTAAATTGAGATATAGTGGAAGAATAAATATGAATGAGAGCACAAAAAGCAACTGCAGATTTTGTGCAAATTCTGTTACGATACTGTTTAAATGTTCTAGAACTTTAATACTTCTGCTCTTAAATAGTTTTCTATGCTTAAAGACTGTTAGAATACGATCAAGTACTTTAATATGATACTAGTAAGAGTACTGTACTATGCACAAACTTTTAGCTGCAGTTCAAACAATAAAAAAAACCTTTAAAATTATATATTAGCTGTAATTTATGTGTTTTTTCTCAAGTGATTGAAAGTAAGCATGCAAAACATATTCTAAAAAGTTTTAAAAACATTCTTAGTAATGCTAGAACTATTTCACAGCTGTTTTTTGACAACCATAATTTTAAACTATTAAAACCTTTATTTTGAAAAGGGGATGGAGGAGAAGAGAAAAAGGAACAGGTTAGTGTAGAAAATGTATTTTGTAAGCAAGAGCAATGTTCATGATTTCAGTGGTCAAATAATGTGGTTTAATCAAAGTTACAATTTTCTTGATGCTTCTGTGTTTAATCTTCTAACTTGAGACAAGACAACACAGTCCAAAGAATCTTCGCTTCCGTCTTCTTACCAATGGATATGGAGTCAAGTTTAGGAGGCTGCTATCATCTATGGTGAAAACACGCACATTTTAGTGCAAGTGTGTACACGTGCACACACAGAGCTGCTTCTATCGTTTATGTGTCCTAACAGCACATGCACAATCAAGTAACAGATCGCATTGTTCTAGGCATAGAGCAAATAATAATCTGAATTTTGTATATAAGAGTCTTACATTGCTAATTACCAGTGTCTCCATGATAATGCAATAGAAATTTTGGCAAGAAGAATACCAGTTCTATGACAAAACTTAAATGAAACTTATATGCACACCTCCGCTACTGGGAAACCTGCATAGATGGATAATGTTAGGGTCCCAAATAAAACTTAAAGGTAAGTAGCTTGATTTTGCAGACATGCAAGTTCGGAAATGTCAATCCTAAGATTAAATTCTGGCCTAATTTGAACATTAAAAAACCATCAAAACATTACTGGATGGCCGTTTGCGCACATCAGGGAGAATTTCCATTTAGAACTGCAACACTGGAACATCTTGGCACATCAAGGAGAAAAAGCACTTGTCTGGGAAAGCTGGGACAACGTACTCATCCTGTTTCCGGTTAGCTTTCTAGCTTTTATATTAATTCATTTTAAATTCATACAAAATGTACACATTAGTGCCTATACTTATGTTAACTCATGCCTCATTATGTTCCTATTCTGATTACATTTGGACCTAGTTTTGATTGTGGGTTCTAGACACTGCTGCAATACATTTATAAGTAGATGACTATAAGAACACAAGTAAGAGAACATTTAAAAGCATGACTTAAGCTTGCAAAACAAGTCAACTATATTTCTTAACTTTCCCTCTGTCATTTAAGAGAATTCCACACAAAAACCAGGTCCATAAGCAGTCAGTAACATTATGTAAAGCTTTCACGGGCTTGCAGTCTTGACTCTTTTCTGGTTGTCACTGAAACCAACAGCAAAACACTCACTCATGTACTCAAAGAAGGTCTTGTAAAGATCAACTCATTCAATGGTATTCATTAATCTCATAATAATTTCCTTAAACAATGTTTGTAATTCATATACATATCAAAATTATGATCCAGAACTATAATGTTGTTTGTTCTATTATCTAGCTTTAATTTATTAAAATATTTGAATTTTCAAAAATTTGAAGTGCTGTATTAATAGTGAGTATGGCTGTCCATTCCTGAGGCATCCATTCTCAGATGTCACCTGCAAACCATGATCACTGTGAGAACTGAAACACCACCACTTATGATTGCCCGATCCCAGAGCTTTTAAATGTTTCCCATCCTGCTGCACAGGCGATCAGTGGTTTTCTGACCAGTACCGAAGAGCAGTGTAGATATCTGACAGTGGAGAATTCTGTATGCCTTTATCTCTGTTCTGAATTCAAGTTTCTATATACTTTATATCCAACAAATTTGTCTTTTCCTTACTTATTTTCACCATTCTCCTTTCTTCTAGGCTAGACATAGACTTTATGGCATTTTTTCCAGTGTCTACAATGGCACATCTGTATCATGTATCATAAGCAATTCTCTTGCTCCTTTCATATAGCTTTATATCAAGCCACTCTGCCATAAACTCTTACTTGTATAATGAATTCATCTATTCTATATTAATCTCTTACCATCTTAAGATATATGGTAGGCTGCTTAGTCACTTGGGACAACATCTACAACACATTAGGTGTACTTCCACCAGCTGCCACTGTGCAAATACTACACAGCACTTAAGAAATACAAATTATCAAAAAGGAATTAAAAAGGAAAAATATTGTCTTTTTTAATGTGGTTCACATGAAGAAAGAGAAACCCTGTAGAAGCGGGGTATTTAATGCTTCTGGGACACAAAATGAAGGCCCACTGCTAAATACATGCACAGGATGGAGATCCTCCCCTCTACGCATTTGTATTGGGAGCCTTATAGTTGGCTACTGGGAAAAGCAGGCTCTTAGTAGACTCAAGGCAAGTATCTTTTCTGCATGAAGTCAGTGTCATGTCACAGAAGCTGCAAGCTTTGTAGGAGTAAACAAACCCCACCACTCAGTAGGATCCCCATCACAGTCTGCATGACTTACACTTCATTACCTTTGAAAAAGAAAGCCTCCTGACACAGGGAATTAGTTGTGCTCCTGCCTTCATGTCACCAGGAAAAGTCTGTTATTTTATCATTAGATACCATATTTATAAAGTTCCAGAATACCTCATGTGAAACTTGAGAGGTCAAGGTTCACATATTAAATTCCGGCTCCACTTATTCTGTAGAGAAGTGACTTCACCTAAATTTTTATTTTTGTAGCTTCTACTAAAAAAAAATAGATTTTTCTGATCTAATGGAAGGTAAACCCTTTAATTATTTAAATTTTCATTATACAAAGAAAATACAAAACCTACCTTGATTTTTCAGTGGTAGAGGCATAGTCTCCCTGAGTTTACTTAAGAGGTTTTTCATTTCTCGCATG
This sequence comes from Trogon surrucura, assembly GCA_020746105.1. Lineage (NCBI taxonomy): Eukaryota > Metazoa > Chordata > Aves > Trogoniformes > Trogonidae > Trogon > Trogon surrucura. Next base: position 64,974,604 of record CM036658.1, on the reverse strand, counting down.
TCTCTGTGGAAACAGAAGTTGAAAGAGATACAACAGAACAGCAGTTGAAGACTGGCTCACAGTATAGCTTTACATGCTGAAATAATGGAGCAACAAATACAAAAATCTATTGGGCAAGTATTTGGTTCACATGCATGTACCAGAAGATGCATATCAAAATAAAGGGTGGTAGATTTGATAAGAAAGCACTTTCAAGCCAGCCTGATATTAACTAGCTGCATCTGGTTGACATTTATGATCTATTCTGGCACTTGAGTATTCCATATTAAATGAGTTGGCAGGCACAATATGATTCTAGTGGCAAAATACACAATATGCCTTAAAATTAGCATAAGCTAGTACTATTGTCAACTTAATAGCCCTTTATCAGCATTTTGTAGCTTGTGCCATTAATGTGCTTCATTGTTTAGAAGGAAATTATAATACATGTAGCTAATTGATGACACTTAAGCTCCGTGCACATTAAGTAATAATTTTTGAAACAGTGCTGTCATTCTCACTCCTCTTAAGAGGACTGGCGTGAAACTTTGTAAAATTCAGAAGATGGAAAATATGATATCAAAATTCATCTCACAAAGCAAGTCACATTTGAATATACTTTGAGAGAAGTCAGAAGTTTCTGGTTTACAGATAGATGGGGGACCAGCGATTTTGTGTGCAGCTATCTAATGTCTTAAGGCTTTGGGGTTTTAAAACCAATGTGGTCTTGTCTCATTCATCTACATATAAAATGACTCTTAGAAATAAAGCAGCATGACTAATAAGAAAATGTTCAGGTTTACTCTCCAACTTTCTCAGTAGAGAAATAAATATGATAATCATTAAAACTGCAGCAGCAGCTTAATATGCAAAACCATCAAAATAGCTATTTTTTGCAAAGATATATTGGCCATCGGGATTACTCCGTACTAAAGGGTGTCATTTTTATCTTTCAACTGCAAGTTAAGAGATTAAGAGAAGTCCACTTTGACAAACCTGTGGCTTCCACATTCACAACTATGGCCAAAAACAACTGAAGTGAACTGGATTCTGTCATTTTGATTTATGAATGCAGAATTGCGGGCCAGCAGATTTCAGGTGCAAAATCAGAAATCACTTAGGATGAAACAAAACTGCCTCTTAGAGAACCTGACCCAATAGCAACATCATTTCCCACACTTTGTTTTTGACAATTACCCTCTCGTAATTAGGGTAACTAAGGATGTCACTTCCTTCTGCACTTTGTTTACGTGTTGCTCTCAGATATGTTAAATGTATCAGAAATGTTATCAGGTTATTTATTTTACCAATACTTTTTATATTAGCAACAGTGGCTGCCTAACTGTTAAAGACTAAAACCCTAGATAGAAATTTATTTTGTTTAAGAACAAAGTGCCACACATACCTTTCAGTGTTTTCAATATCTGAGGAAACCTGCCATAAGTGCTGTTGAATATCTGTTGGTGATGATGACGTGTCTTCTAAAATAGGTACTTCGGAACTTTCCTCCACTTTAGTATCTAGGATCTTGGGTAGGGCACAAGGTTCTTTCTCTTTAAAATATTTAAAGAAAACATATAACCCTATTATTTATTAATTAAAATGTATACTCTTGTTATGTCATCGATGTTTTGAGCTTGATCTTGCACAGCATAAATGAATGGAGAAAGTGGTGAATGCAAATTCTGAGCAGGAACTGTTCAGAAAGAGAGCAGACTACACCATTCTGCTAATCAGAATCCCGCCGTGTGCTACACCTACCAAAACAAAACTAAGGGAAGTCCCACAAAACTAAGAAGGCAGCACGTGTGGAGTTGAGAATTTACATAGTGAGTACAATGAACAGGTTCAGATAAACTCCAGTGGCTCACATGTGACACAAAATAAAAGCCAGAGGGCAAAACAGAGAAAGCTAGTAAGAAAACAACAATATACACTTTAACAGAAACTTCAAAAATTTTGACACTAAAGAACGTTGCAATCTGGGCCTTCTAAAATTACACCGATAATAACGGAAAACAAAAGAAAAAAATGTGCAGTTTTAAAATTTTAAAAGCAATACACAGCTGCCATCACTTACACCCCACTAAGCATTATATTCTGAATTTCCATGCTTACTTGTCTAATTCATGTTCACTGTATGAAAATGAAATGCAGTGTTGGAATTGAATAGGAGCTTCATGACAGATCCATCAGGACTTTTGTTAGGGAGAGAATGGGATAAAGGATGTGGGCCACGACAGTGAAGCACACAAAAGAATAAGTACTCCTGTCTCTTTTTTTGTATTCTTGCAAATTTTCTGTAGTGGCAAGCACAGTCCTGGCAAAAACTACATTTAAATGAGAAAATTAAATTGGTGCATCCTGGACATGTTACTGAGAAGTTAAAGCTTTTCCCTCTCTAAGTTCTCTCATGAAATTGAGTACACAATCTCAGAAAGAAACAAATAAACCTTTCTAAAAATAGAGGGAAAAAAGTCAATGTTTAAACCAGTGATATGAGGAGATGAATAGGAAACGTTTTGTCATCTCAAAATTTTTGCGGTTTGAAATATTTTCACAGGACAAGCCTGAGGCTGTCAGGTTTGACAAAGAGTAGGAAGAAAAAGAAGAGTTAATAGCATAGTAGTCATTTAGTCTGGGACACTAAAGACCAAGGCTACAGACCATGCTACACAGCTCTTTCACTATCAGGCTTGTAACCTTTTTTCCTTAAAACCACAGATTTCTGGGTCTTAAGAACCATGCTTCCTCTCCCAGCTATGTCATCTAACTATGATTCCAAGAGACTGCATGGCCTGACATAATATATTTATCATCTGTGAAAGAATGATGTTCTTTCTCTGTGACTTACTTTGGCATCTGCTGCTAACTTGTGCTTTGCCAGGTACCTCTGTGATGGTAGAAGATTATCCCGATTAAAAAAAAAAAAAAAAGTGAAGTTTTCTGATGTTGCAGGGATTTAAGTCAGGTCAGTAAAGAATCCTACATGTTCAAGAGCAAGTACCAGAGGAGGAGGGTAGCCAGAAGCAGTGGAAGGGAGGAGAGACAAAGAGGAAAGGATCAAGATCTTTCTGGTGGTAGTAAGCTATTATACTGACTCAATCACTTGTAGCAGGCTCAGCCTACTTCCCAGACTATCTGTTTTACTCTCTATCTTCCAAAATTTTCTAGTTCTTAACTGCAGCGTACGCACTTATTTTAAGGTACTTCATATTTTACATTCATATTTTTACAATTTTAATTGTTCACTTGTGCAAGCTTTCTTATTCATTATTTCTCCCATCACAAGAACCCCATAACACAACACATTTACCACTTCTTTCTAAAAGAGGGTGGTCCCAAGGAAACATCTAATTTGCCACTGATAGCAGAAGGTGTTACTGCTGGACCTAGATATTAGTTCTCTCATTGTTTTGAAGTGTTATGTTGGAATTCTGACTTGATTTTGGTGACATGCTGTCAAGAACAACCCAGTCTATATATGCATGCTTCATGGATGTAAAAGGTGTTTCAATAGAAATAATTACAATACTAGATGAAATGAGAGTAAAAGTTATTTTACACAACTTGAGAAAAGAAGCACTGAGACTGTGATGTTCTTTTTTTGTTAGCACAAAGGCAAGCTCTTGCAAATTTAGCAGAATGAATGGCACAAATTTCTTTTCAACTGAAAAGAGCTCTTTACCAGTAATTCTGTTTTATTGTGAACAATTCATGAAGCTTTTCTTGAATTTGAGAGCATCTGCTCATCACTTGAAAACAGATAAAGAGTCAGCTAATAATAAAGGCTTTGCTTGAATAATATGTATGACTCAGGCTTAACATTTCTACTACATGGCACAGCCTAGAGATGAACAAAAGCTCTTTAATCTTCTCATCCTTCTAGTGGCAGTAAAGATATCTTTCATATTACACATTCTTAAAATAGGGATATGAACCCTAAATTTTACTTTCCATTTAGGTAGAGGACTTTCATTAATTTCATCTGAAGTTCGGTCATGTACATGGTCTTGTCAGAGGTGTCCACATGCACTTGCTATTCTTTCCAGTTGACAAGACAGGCTCTTTTTACTGTGAAATTTTAATATAAAGCGTGTATTCTTCGTCTTCTAGCTTCTAATTCAGCATATGATTTTACTTTAGGAAGCAGAAAGTGCCTTTGGTATGAAATTAAAGTAATCGAATTAAATAATGTTGAAGATCAAACTTGAGTGAGGACTTGAGTGAGCCTTCTCTTCCCCAGGCTGAACAACCCCAACTCTCTCAGTCTGTTCTCGTAGGGGAGGTGCCCAGCCCTTCGATCATTTTTGTGGCCCTCCTCTGGACTGGCTCCAACAGGTCCATGGCCTTCTTGTGTTGAGGGCTCCACAGCTGGATGTAGTACTCCAGACAAGGTCTCACCAGAGCAGAGTAGAGTGGCAGAATCACTTCTTCCAATTTGCTGGCCACGCTTCTTCTCATGCAGCCCAGAATGTGATTGACCTTCTCGTCTGCAAGCACCCATTGGTGGCTCACATCCAGCTTTTTGTCCACCGACACCTCCAAGCCCTTTTGTACAGGGCGGCTCTCCAACACATCATCCCCCAGCCTGTATTGATAATGTGGATTGCTGTGACCCAGGTGCTGGACCTTGCACTTGGCCTTGTTGAACCTCATGAGGTTCACATGGGCCCACTTCTCCAGCTTGTCCAGGTCCCTCTGTAGGACATCCTGTCCCTCTGGGCATGTCAACTGCACCACTCAGCTTGGTGTCATCTGCAGACTTGCTGAAGGTGCACTCGATACCACTGTCCATGTCATTGATCATGATATTGAAGAACAGTTGTCCCAGTACAGTCCCCTGAGGGACACCACTTGTCAGCTGTCTCTATCTGGACATCGAGCTGTTGACCACAACCCCGTGGGTGTGACCATCCAAGCAGTTCCTTATCCATCAAATAGTCCACTCATCAAATCCACATTTCTCCAATTTTGAGAGAAGGATGTTGTGGGTGACTGTGTCAAAAGCCTTGCAGAAGTCCAGATAGATGACATCCATTTCTCTTCCCTTGTCCACTGATTTAGTCACTTCATTGTAGAAAGCCACTAGGTTGTTCAGGCAGGACTTGCCCTTGGTGAAGCCATGCTGGCTGTCTTGAATCACCTCCCTGTCCTCCATGTGCCTTAGCAGATCCTCTAGGAGGATCTGTTCCATGGCCTGCCCAGGCACAGAGGTAAGGCTGACAGGTCAGTAGTTCCCAGGGTCTTCCTGTTATCCTTTTTAAACATGAGTGTAATGTTTCCCTTCTTCCAGTCACCAGGGCCTTCACTTGACTGCTGTGATTTTTTAAATATCATGGAGAGTGTCTTGGCAACTACATCAGCCAATTCCCTCAGGACTCTGGGATGCATCTCATCAGGTCTCATAGACTTACGTATGTTCACGTTCCTCAGATGGTTACGAACCTGATCTTCATTTACCGTGGGACGGACTTCATCCACTTGGTCCTCATCCTGTGGTCTTTCAGCTTTGGAGCTGTGAGGAGATAGGCTGCCAAGAAGACTGAGGCAAAAAAGGTATTAAGAACATCAGCCTTCTCCTCATCTGTTTTTACCAGCTTTCTGTCCATGCTCATCAGGGTGGGTACGCTTTCTTCAACCTTCCTTTTCTGGTTCCCATACCTGTAGAAGCCCTTCTTGTTATTCTTTGCATCCCTTGGCCAGATTTACCTGCAGCCTTGGCTTTCCTGACCTCATCCGTACACATCCAGGCAGCATCCCTACACTCTTCCCAGGATACCTGTCCCTGCTCCCAGTGCCTGTGAAGTTCCCTCTTGCCCTTTAGTTTGTCCAGAAGGTCTTGACTCATGTCATGCTGGTCTCTTCCCTTCCTTAACTGATTTCTTACATCTGGGAATGGAAAGCTCTTGCGCTCTATGGAAAGCATCCTTAAAGATCTGCCAGCTCTGTTCTGTTCCCTTATCCATGAGGGCAGTTTCCCAGGAGGTCCTCTTGACTAAGTCTTGAAGAGCTGGAAGTTTGCTTTCTAAAATTCAGGGTCCTGACTATGCTCCTCATCTGATTTATGCCACTTAGGACCACAAACTCCACCCACGCATAATCACTGCAGCTCAGGCTGCCTTCAGTCTTAACATCCCTGATAAGCTCACCTATGCTGGTGACCATCAGGTCCAGTATCACATCCCCTCGGGTACGGGTGTCTATTTTCTGTCTTAAGAAGTTATCATCACTGAGATTATAGCACACCTGTCAAACAATCCTTTCACCTTCAAAATTCTAGATAACATGTAATTTAAACAAAGACAAATAAAACAAAAAACTCTTCACTGAATCAAGGTTTTATTTTTGTAATCTCTAACGTAAGCTGTCACAGGCTTTTAGGCACTATTTTAAGAAAATATGTGTTGTCATCACAAAACATATACTGGAAAAACAAGTACACTGTGAACTTCTTTCACGGTACATGGTACACAGTTAGCTGTGATTTAGTATCATTCTGATGTGCCAACAATGCAGAAAAGAGTTCAGTCTGAACTAATGTTTTCTGCCCATAGTATGCATGAGTCTCCCATTAGACTCAGTTCTTCCCTTCTTTACGTAAGTATTCAGGTGTCTACCACCCTGTTTAGTGCTGGTATCATTCTGCCCTCAGCTACATTTATGCAAGTCAGACAGAGACCACCCATCCCAATTACTGTGATAAAACTGTAATTTTTTCTTCAGGGCTTCTAAATAGGCTTGTAATAAGAATAAACAACATACAGCATTTAAGCAAGGCATTAATTTTAAAAATTAAGGGAATAAGCCCATATAACAAATCAAAGGCAAGAGGCGTGTCCTGGTTTGAGAGCACCAGGACAGAAGCTCTCTGGCACTGCCCGGCACACATTGCAATTGCAATGGGGAAGGAGGGGCAGCTGTGCCCATGGGCAGGAGAGGATGGGTCAGGTGACCCAAATGGATCAATGACAATGTTCCTTCCCATGGTTCTCAGTATAAAAAGGCCCCTACAGAAGCACCCTGGGACATTGATAGGCTGAGGGAGCTGAGATTGTTGAGTCTGGAGCAGAGAAGACTCCAGGGGAACTCTCTAATGTCTTCCAGTACCAGAAAGGAACCTATAGGAAGGCTGGAGAGGGACTTTTTAGAAGAGTGTCCAGCAATAGGACAAGCATAAATGGATTTAAATTGAAGGAGAATAGGTTTAGATTAGATTTTTGGAAGAAATTTTTCAATACTGGAATAGATTGCCCAGAGAGGTTATGGATGTGGCCTCCCTAGAGATCTTCAAGGCTGGGCTGGATGAGGCCTTGAGCAACCTGGTCTAGTTAAGGGTATCCCTGCCCATGGCAGGGAGGTTGGATTAGATCTCTAAAGTCCCTTCCAACCTAAGACATTCTATGATTCTATATGGTGCTTGCTGTGCTGAAAGGATTGCCATCAGCTGGTCATTATCTCTCCCTGTGCTACTGGTGTTCCTGCCTCCTGCAGTGGAGCCTCAGATGGAACAGATTGTTTTCCCCTTCCTCCCTAGGTAGGAGCAGTGCGGCCAAGGCTTCCTCTTTTTTTTTTTCCTTCGGAGTGTCAGTGGGACTCTGGGCTCAGGCGCTCCTGTCTGCTGCCGAGTCCGGTCCGAAAGTTTTTTGCTTGGTTGCTTGGGACCTAATTATCATCTGGCAGGTGTGGGTTCAGTATTAACATATTCTCTTGCATCTTTGAAAATATTTAACATACTTGTATGTATCTGCATTTAATTTCAACATCTTCATTGTTATTGTTAGTATTATTTTCTTTTTTTCCTTAAATTGATTCAAGTATTTCTTCAGCCTCAAAGTCTATCTCTCTGGTCTCCCTGTTATCCTCCCCTGGGCGAGGTGTGAGCAGATCACAGAGAGCATCTGTCACAGTTTAGTGGACAGCCCAGCGGGATTTATTGGTGCCTAACATGGGGGCAGACAAGGGTACTGTCAAAATGAACTGAAGGTGTTTTCCAGAGTTCAGAATGTTCTGTGAAAAAATAGTTAAAGAAGCACAAAGTTTGAAACTGCTAGTAATTTATGCTTAGTTATAAGAATGTATCATTTCTATGGTCTAGAATTGGTTCACCCTGCTGTAGCGTCAAAAAGTTTTGAAAAAGTGTACAGGCATGGAATCATAGCATTGTCAGGGTTGGAAGGGACCTTAAAGATCATCTAGTTCCAACCCCCCACCATGGGCAGGGACATCCCCCACTAGATCAGGCTGCCCAGAGCCCCATCCAGCCTGGCCTTAAAAACTTCCAGGGATGGGGCTTCCACCACCTCTCTGGGCAACCTGTGCCAGTGTCTCACCACCCTCATGGGGAAGAACTTCCTCCTAACATCCAGTCTGACCCGATCCTTCTCTAAGCTTCAATCCATTCCCCCTAGTCCTATTACTAACTGACATGCTAAAAAGCCCCTCACCAGCTTTCTTGTAGGCTCCCTTGAGATACTGAAAGGCCACAATAAGGTTTCCTCGGAGCCTTCTTTTCTGTAATATCTGCTATCAGTTATTTCACATAGTTCTAGTAATTTTTAGTAATTAGTGCATCTAAGGGGAAAAAATGAGTCCAGGATACATTGCCAGAATCTTAGTTTCTTGTATGAAATTATTTCTAAGTCTTATTTTCTCCAGTGTCTTTTTTCTTCCTAAATGATGTGTTTATATATGAACAGTTTCTCAAAATAAGATGCAAAATACTTTAATGATTACACATCTGTAAATGATCTATGAAATTAATCGTTTCTATGTAAATATGTACAGACATTAAACTTTGTAACGTACACTTTCGCAGTGACACTCTGTAATGATCCAATGATGGTAACAACATTTTACAGTGAAAGGAATATTATTGTAGATACACGAATCAGCAAAGCTTTTTTATCTATTATTTTTACATAGTAAATATGCAGTGAAGTTATTTACAAGTTATTAATGAAAACTTTGACCCCAAAATTATTTGTGGCTGAATATGGCAATGTATGCTTAAATGTACTTAAGAACTCTGATGTAATTTTGGATTTTCTCAGTATGGGATCTTGACAACCTTGGTATTAATTTGGAAAATGGATAATCTCACCCAGAAGCTTCCACGGAGAGAAATTATGTCAACTACTTCTAAGACCTTGCTAGTTAAACTAGGATTTTATTTAATCAAATGAATAGTCAATGTGCGGAACATGCAATGTCAATAAAGTAGATATAAACATTTAACAGAATTAGATCTGGATTTTGTAAACACTTCAGAGAGACACCTAAGCTCCTTTGGAATATCTTACTTTCCATGAAACTCTAATTCAAATTTTAAAAAGTATTACAAAGGTTAACAACTGTGTTTGACACTGCTTCCTAAGGCACAAAGCTATATAATCCAAATAGAAGGGAACAAATCAAGCATAACTGAGATTAGGAGAGAAGCTGCAGGTTTTAGGTAAGTGAACTCATCTGTTGCTTGACAAAGTCTGAGAAAAAATGATTCTATCCCAGGAAGTTCTGCCAGAGTGTCACAATGACGCATAAGGTGAACAAATGCAGTGAGATGTTTCAGAACATTTTTCTGGAAGGACTGGAACATGAGCTGCCATAGCCACTTCCAAGAGGTATTTGCTGTGACAAATGGGATCCTTAAAACTATCATGTTAGGGACAGCAGGAAGACACAGGGACATTTCTCACAGCTCCCATGAAAACTGGACTCTACATCCTGAAAGTTTCCATGTGATCCTATCCATGTGGCTTAAACCTCAAAGTAGGTATTAAGTACTTCTAAGTGTCTGGTTGCTCAACACAGAGAATCTTGGCACTCATCTGCAAATGAAGTAACTGAAAAAATACATTATAAACACATACAACACTGCATAGATTATGTGGCAATCTCAGATTCTAAATTAGCAATCTTTATCTTAACTTGTGTTTATTCCTTCCTTACAGTGAGGAAAACTGCTCAAGGTAATTGTGAAAACACTATTGTCCGTGTATGAGTTACTGAAAAAGGCCTGAGAAAGAGAAGGATTCTGCCTTCAGAACAGAATTGTGTACAAAAAAATACAATGTCTGACAATGTATACAGAAAATCAATGTATGGTACAATATATCCTAATTGTACACTTAGGATAAATTTGCCCAAGTAAATATTTATATGTGTATTAGTCAGGACTCTTGGGATTGTGCAAGAGAGGAGTCTTGAAATATACGATAAGGTAACCAAGGACCTAGTAGCTACAAAAAGGTTGAATTAAGGCTACACAGGCATGTTTCACTGTGCCCTTTGCAAACTTTCTGAATGTTGAACTTAGCAATCATAATGTATTTTCAACATCGGACTTTTGTGGTGTATGTATTTAAAAAAAAAAATCTGTTAGAGAGTTTACTTACTGCATAAGACAACTGGAAATATTCATGGCTTTTGGCCCAACTGTGGCTGTACATCTCAAAGAAGTAACAGACTATCTGACTTTCCTAGCAGAGGCTGTGTGCCAGTAGTAAGTTAAACTGAAGCACTGTAAATATGCAAGAAATCTCTGTACAAGAAGCTTGATAGACACTATACAGTGTATATATAGGAATGTTTGTTCAGTAGAGCAGAAAGATAAGGAGACAGGAGAGCATCAGTGCTGCAAAAGATAGTGAAAATAGCCAGAGCTAAGCCCTTCAAACTGTAGTGTGTTTCTTCATTAAGAGCATCTGTTTCCCAGTAGGAAGTGTTGGCTGAGCTTCTCTTGGGAAAAGAGCAACAGCATCAGCCCGCTGCTTTAGCTGTATCAGTTTGTCTGATGATGTCTGATCAAGTTTTTCTGATAATGTCTGCTCAAGATACCAGTACCCACATCATTATTTATTAGCTGCAGGTTGCCAGGAACAGCCTGCATACTATTCTACTTGAATCTCTACTGGATTACAAGTAAGCACATAAATTTGTGAAATCTCGTGGAGATTTAAAAATATAACAAACCACTTACCCAACAGGTAAGAGGACTAGAAAATGGAAAATATTACATCTGGGTGGAAAATACTCCCTTAAATAATGAGATTCAAGACACAGCAAGACAGCAAACATGTACATTTAAGAGTTAAGCTAAGTTTCTAAAGGTAGTACACTTAATACACATGGAAAACATTTTATTTATTTTTTTAATATGGTCACATAGATGGTGAAAAACTAAACAGGTAAAAAGTAAGAAAGCTATATACTAGCAACAGCAAAATGTATTTTAAGAGGGTTAAAGTACCATCTCTTTCCTTCCTAAAGGAAATCTATGCATTTTGCCTACACTGCAGTGCTGTTCTCAACAAATAAACAATTAAAGAAAGGTGGAGTTCATTCTGCTCCTTGAAAAATAATACGTCTTGGCAGAACACAAAGTAAGTAGGTTCCAAGTTCATCCAGTCTAACATCCTACTGAAAGCAGGGCCAACTTCCATCAGATTGCTCAGGGCTATTTGAGTTATTAGTATGTCCAAGGATGAAGCTTTCACAGCTTCTTTTGTGTGCCTGTTCTAGGATATGACTACCTTCACTGCGAAAAAATACTTAAGATATAATTGGAATTTCCCTTGTTGCATGATGCTTTTGCCATGTTTCTAGATGTTGTAAATATTGAGTATTCAACATACAAAAGCAATGTTCTATTACAAAACTAATATTATTTGAATTACTAGGATTATACGATTTTTACCTATTAAGAATTTTTCTCAAAGACTGTCATAGAAATTTGGAGCCCAGTTATTGTGGTTATTTCTAGAGGACAAAAATTACTCAGCAATGGCAAAATAGCTACCATGACTTTCTCTATGCTGAGATGAGGAACCAACATATACCAAAAGTTCTGCCAGACAGAAACTAAGCTGGCCCATCCTAAAATTCTGCAATTCATCTTATACAGCTTTAGACATCTAATGGTCTGATATTTAGCTTAAATTATTAATGTTTATCCCATCCAGAGGCAAAAGGGAGAGACAAGACCTGTCAGGGTTACTCAGGTCACCTCAAGCTACTTTCTTTCTGCACTTACAGAATGTGGCTTGACAACCGTAGCCAATGCTATGAAACGTAGTACAATCTGTCTTTAAAAATGATGATTCATTTTAGCAGCTACTGGCATCTTGTTATACGATGGCTTTGTTCTTCCTATTTCACAGATTTCGTTTTGACTTACGAAAATCACTGAGAAGCTCAAGTGAGCTGCTATAAGCCTCTGATTCTTAAGTTCATGATAAAAATATCACTTGGCTTAGGTGCATCCTATAGCTAGATGTGAAAAATTCATTATGGGATTTTTCATCATGAAAGGAAATGCATTAAGGTTCATTACAAGACCTTCATTACAGTTCATTACAGAACTTTGTCTTGTCTTTACCTAGTATATTCTGCTGAGATGTTATCTGGGGAAAGAGTAGTTATCTCCATTGTGTGTAAAAATACTCTCTGAGGTAGATTTCAGTTCTAGTATTTAGTTTTATAAAGGTGGACAGTTTTTAAACCATATTTATCCACTTCAAATTTCATACCCGACAAATACCTTTTATAAAATAACTAGGGTTGTTGGCCCACTGGTCTGACTCAGGGCAGCTAAAACTTTTGAGACTGCTCTTGAGAAAAACATTCAGACTTCTAAACTGTAGGGACATTAGTGATGTGCTTGATATGCCACACTCCTGTAAGAATGATGATAAAGAAACAGAAATACACCTTTTTTTATCAGTAACTGAAAAGCTTCAGTAGTACAGCTCATTTTACGCTTTGGTACTTTGTCCTTCATGAATAACCATGCATGCTCAAAAAGACATTTTTTTTGTTTCTTTTTTTGAAAGTCAGCATCTGTATATTTGTGCAATTCAATACCTTTCCGATGAAACTGCAGTGATCCTAGCAGACATATGGACTTAAGCATTTCTGTTGTGTACATTTCTAAGCAACACTGCAACTGGATGTATAGTCTACAGATTTCAGGATGAATTTCACCATCTTCTGGGCTGCAGTAAAAGAAAAAAAAATTAGTTAGGGATGGCACTGGAAGGATGAGAGGATCATCAAACCCACTTTCCTACTGTTGAGAGTAACCACATTATAATCTGCTTCATAAACTATTAAGCTATGTGGATATCATAGAAAACCTGTTTACACCAAACAGTATTTACAAACAAGTCTTTTCCTCTATAAAGTTGTAGACTTAAAAGAGCTAAACTTGGGTTATCTTTGGTAAGATTGCATATCCTTATTTTCCCCTCTGCATATTTTTGGACACAGGGTAAATAAGTGACTGATTTTTTTTTCTCCTTTTTAAAAGCTTTGGGTAAGTATTTTCTGTTAGAGTGAAGTGCTCTTTTGACATCCAGTTTCAGTTACCCTTGGTCCTGGTGCAAATATAGGAGATTGCAGGGCCGATTTCATAGTCACTGTTCAGGTTATAAATTCTGGATCAGGCATAATCAACCTTACTTTGAAGACACTTTAATCAGATAAAGTCAGTTGTAGTCTTTTGGTTCTATATTTTCTCTCTGCTTTTTTTTTTTTTCCCCTCTGTGCTTAAGTTAGTAGTCATGAAATCAAGAGTAATCCTACACCTCCAATCAATTGCATAGGACACTAAGAGAATAATTTACCCAGATCCAGGAATCAATTTTCATGCTTGGCTGTAAAACTAGACATTAAATTTCACTTTTGTAGGCTGAGAAGGCTGCATGGTCATAAACATACCTCATAAACTGGATTGTTTCTGTAGGTGCTAATGAAGTGATTTACCCAGTCATACCTGAGAACTCTCTTTTCAATACTCCTTCCAAAGGTACTTTCAATAGGTCCGTAAGTGATAAGAGTGACGACTTATTATTTCAGACACTCTTGCTATTGGTTTGCTACGTAGTGATGTTAAAAGGTAACATAATCCTCAGAACTGCATTTTATAACAACTAGATGTTTCTGGCTTTCTAAACAACCTGAACTTAATGGCATTTTGAATCCTACCACTAAGAAATGAACAAAAAAATTATAGCACATTTTCAGATTTTTAGCCTATGCATAATATAAATGAACCTTTTGTAATAAAAAGAATGCTAGCATTCCTTCCAGTGACTGAATTTCCTGTGGTTAAACTGATGCTTCAAAAGACTCTCCTGTAAATGAAGTAAAAGTAGACTTGTGGATTTCCTAATAAAAAATAAAGCAACTTACCTGATAAATTATTTGCAACAACACTAGACTGGGCTGCTGTGGTCAAATAACTTCTTAATACCAATCTAGGCCAAAGGCTTCAAGACTTACAGCAGACAGTGTCTATTTAAACTAGTAAAAGTTCTTCCTGACCTAGTGTAAGAGGTCATATTTTTCACCTAGATCCATGCTTTGGTCAAAATGTTAAGTCCAGCTCTTTTGTCAAGAACAAAGCTTAAAAACACTATTTTATGGAAATTTGTATTTGTTTGCTCTGATACAAGTTTACTGAAGTTCAGTGCAAATGAATATTGTACACCAACACCTTTTAATTCTTCTATTTGAGATTCATCATTATTTCTAACAAAGGAGACCATATATTGCTTAGAAAGTGTGCACCTTCTGCCACTGATTTCAGTGACACCAAGGAAGAATATGCTTAGTCATACCCAGTGTTAGGAAAACAGAGCTACTGTAAGTTAGGCTCTGATGCGTACGGCTCAGTGAGCAGGAGAAAGGTGCAACCTTGAAGGAATGTTTGATGCAAAAACTTGCCACGATCTGCCTCCAGTGAGCAAGAAACTGTGTGGTTTTCTAAGGTCCTCAAGAGATCCTGTCCCTCCAAGTGACACAGAAAACAAAGGGGACCATGAAAGTTTCACAGAATTGGTAAGAACCTTCGTAAAAGGAAAGAGCAACCTTAGCACTTCCACAGCGTACGAGGGAGACTACTGGTGTTTGTATATGCCAATGAAAAATGGTAAGAATCACAGTAGTGCTAAGCTGTACAATCAAGAACTCTTAAATGAGAAAAAAATGCAGCCAAAAAAAGAAGAAAAAACCAAAACCAATGTTGGAAAAAAATGAAGATTGAAAAGACAACTTGCTGCACTTAGTCAGAAAGGACACAGAAAGATCAGTCCTACCTGCCAATCCATTACAAAGTAGACCTTGTCAAAAAGGTGGGAAATTACTAGAGTATGAATTACAACTCCTGTGGCCTGTGTTACTTCAGGAGCACTACTGTATACATGACAATAAACCTGACCATCCTAGAAGCTTTATTTCTTCGGCTAGACTATAACACGTCCGTTCGTCTTAAGCCACATCTACTTTTCTATATTTACAGAGAAGTTTGAGTATGTTGAAAATTATACCATGAATGATATTGTATTTCCTGCATTTTACCGTAATTACAGAATCAAGCCATGGTGGCAGAACAAAAAGGATTCACCTTCAACACTCTGAAGACGTCTTTTCAGATGCTTCCTACAATGTTCCTTCCTATTCTCAGTGATTCCAACTCAGAAAGCATTTCATAGCCTCAAGACCCTGAGAAATTTTCCTGAAAAGTTAGTGCCTCACAGAATATTTTTTTTTTGTTTATTCAGAATCAAGTCCTTAATGACATATGAAATCATGTATTTCCTAGAAATGGGCCAATGTTGAAATCTCACATACTTTTCAAAGGATAGGAATATAAATATCTTTTAAAACTATATAAGCAGTAGTATAACAAAGAATGCTAGTTCGGAAATAATGAAACTTATGCTTAGAGTACACACAGCATTACAACATGCATACATGCACACAAAATTGTTTTGAGATAAACTAAATTTGATTTTTTTTTAAAAATACTTAACTGCAGGCCCCTGAGACACTTATAAAATATTGTACTATACAAAGTAGAATTTTTATGTTTTTATCTTGCATAAGTATTTACCACTTTTAATCTTGCATTAATCCATTGTATCTTGTCCTGGTTTAACAAGAATTAAATCTTAACATTTTCTGCAGTTGTGCTGTTCCTTTCATTTTTAACCAATCTATTTTTTATATGAATTGCAGTTGTTAGATCTATGATCACTTAGCTGGTAAGAAATAACACTATTCAGCAATTCTTTTCAAATTGGCAGATGGCAAGAAGGATTTTTAATGTAATCATGTTGGTATTAACCAAAGAAGATAAAACACGTATAGCCCAGATATAAATTTAATTAGTTTTACTATAAATCAGGACCAGTTCTTCAGAAGTAGACTGTTATTTCTAAATCATATCAGCATTTTCAAAATCAACATTTAACCCTTCATTTTGTATTTACTGCTCCTCACGATTGCAACATTTTCTGTAAAAGACTTACCACAAAATTGCATGAATCTTAGAGCAGAATAGGATTACGATGTTTGATGTAAGATACAGTTTCAGGAGTAAATGTAACCTTACAGAATTCATCTAACCAAATACAACATGAGAAAGCAATTAGTAAAATGCGGCAAAAGTACAGTACACCACATTTTCTTCCCGTGAAATGGTGGTTTAACTTTCTGAACAGCTGTTTTTATTTCTCTGATAGCTATATTTAAGAACAATAAGTTCATACGGAGTTTTTTTATATTAAAAACAAAAACTAATAAACGTATTTAGATAATATATGGTCTCTTGGAGTCTTTCACTGTCCTGATTTGTCCTACTTTTTAGCATACAGATGAGATTATTTTACATCCCTCAGTGTCACATGTTCCCATGTGTGCACTGAATTTGGGAATATCCCAAGTTCAGCACCATGAAATTGCTGCAGTAGATGCAGATACAGCTTTTTTAGCCCAATCGTCTGCGTCACTTACTGTTGCAGCTTGTTTCTCTGTGAGCACACATACGGTAATTTCCTTTGAGCTATCCTTTGCAGTAGAGGGGTTACAAGAAGATTTAGGCATGTAGAGCTCCATATATGTTTTCCATATTTAGAATCTAGGTCCAAATATTCAATTTCTCCCTTAGTTTTCTAGATGCTCCGAATCTTTCTGAGCAGGTTTTCCTCCATCCGAAAGATGATTACACAAGTAGCAATGGATAAATGCATGATCGACTTGCCTATTTCACCTGCAGGGCATTGCCAAATAAACGCTCATGTGCAAAGTGGAATCTAGAAGAAATGAAGCCACCAGAGATGGTAATGATGACCTTTGTCTGGTGATGAGTGCTCTTTCTGACAGGGAGATACAGATCTACTCCACTCTTTTATGCAAATACAAGCTGAATCTGTCCAGCTCTTCTTGTCCTGGTTTGAGCTAAACAGAAACAATTCTGTTGAGTAATTTTACTTTCCAGCTTAACCCTTAACACTTCTGAAAGTCAGGAATCTTGAACCACAGTCTATCAGTAACAGTACGGAAACTTATATCATGAGAACATTAATTCCCTTGTAGCAAATTTAGTTAAAACCGGTTGCCCTATTTTTTTCTGCATTGTTAAAAATGTTAGAAATGCTTAGATATTTTTAGAAGTCATGGCCGTTACAGGAACTTTATTTAAAACGTTGAATGTATTTCTTCCTTTCTACCTGTCACTAGGAAGAAGACTGGGAGTTGCACTGAGGTGTAAGAAAACTGCATCTTCCTCATACGGCTATTTAATTTCTAAGAAACAAATATGGTGAAAACCTTTCTTTAAAATCTTTTTGGTCTTGCTGACAGATTTTTTAATTCTGCAAAGAAAGCAATTATATACAAGAGGATTGACTCATATACCAATTCAAAACTAACAGTGGCTTCCTATTCACAAATGAGCTGAAGGAGTAATCAGAAAGCACAGTAATAGGTATTTTAAATGATTTTTTTTTGTTGCAAGTCTAATGCATTTTCCTTGTAAATTATATTTATGAATCAAATCGTAATAAAAATTAGAAACATCTACAATATATGCATGTTTTGACTCATACTTTCCTGTTCTGAAAATATGAAACATCTGTAATTGGACTGCGGGCAAAGTTCTTCTCTCATTTGCAAATCCAGAGTAACAGCATTGACATCCAAGAAAAATATTTTTAATTGTCCAGTTTCCACAGTGAGAATTATTTCCAGGCCACTAACCTCATTGATTGTCTCAAACTGTTTAATTAGTGCTTAACTGCAATAATGACCACAGGAATTCCATTAGATTGCAACCAAACAATTTTCTTCTATGCATGTATATAGGCCTCATTTTCGACTCTGAAAGCTGCATGCTCTAATGCCAATGCACATAAAGATTCCTGTTACAATTACTGAAGGTACATACTGTGTAGTGGGCTTAAAATTTCCCTTTAGTGTGTCATCAATTTCACTTCTCTCAGTAATTTTCTATTTCTTTATATTCAGTATCATGCCATGAGAAATGATGAACAGAGTGCAGACATAACTTTCAGATGGTGATTATTATCAAAAAGTATTATTAAAATAACAATTATCAATTATTAAAATAAAAATTATTATTATTAAAAGCTATGCGACAAATTAATATTTATTTACAAAGAAAAGTTAATGCAAACCTGTACTATTACTCACTTCCCAAGTCGGCTACCTCTGTTTCTGTTAGTCCAGCTGATTTCTTTATTAAGACCACTCACATATAATAAAATACAATCTTGTACAACTACTGTGCTCTCAGTGGAGCTGTCTAATAGCTTATGCGCAGCTGGACAGATGAGAGCTAGCGCAGCACCGAGCACCTGCCAGTGAGCAGAAGAACAATTCCTCATGGCTGGCTTCTGAGCACAGCCGCTACAAGGCTGCGAATGGCAATTGTG
This sequence comes from Trogon surrucura, assembly GCA_020746105.1. Lineage (NCBI taxonomy): Eukaryota > Metazoa > Chordata > Aves > Trogoniformes > Trogonidae > Trogon > Trogon surrucura. Next base: position 64,955,888 of record CM036658.1, on the reverse strand, counting down.
CTCACTTCCTGCATCTACTCTGTGAAGCAGAAATTTGCTTGCCTCTCCCTGTCCTCTTAGGTAAGATAAAGAAGTACTGATAATTTTGCAGGACTTGGATACAGCAGTTGTATCTTCCTGGGGGTACTTCCACCGACAGGGGAGCACTGCTGATTTTCACTGGATTAATGCAATGAATGGCCCATGTAGGAAGGGACCAAGGACGGAATTTATGGAATTCTATGGCTCTGAGAAAGTCTTTCGACTTGCCAGTGAAGCAGCAAGAGACACAAGTTCCCAGAAGTGAGGAAGGGGGCAGTGGTGAGATGAGTGTACATACGCTTACGCAAATTTTCTGCATTTAGAGTAAAGTTCATAGGTCCACATAAGCTGGCATATTGCTTAAAAACTGTCAGGTTTCACGCCTGCCTAATACGTACTAGAAAACAGTAGGCTTTGATTCAAATAGAACTAAGATCATGGGTTCCCTTCACACAGAGATTTTTTTTATTTGTTTTTAATATAAAAAAACTCCACATAAAATAAAGCCAGATGGTTAGCTTATTACTACCAACAATGACATTTCCCATCATGAGGTCTGTAGGATTACTTATTTGACCTAGAAGCACTTGCTGATATCTAGGGAAAACTGGCAGATCATTTGACTCTGATTTTCCTTTTTTTTTTTCCCTCTCTAAATTATGTTGTTTCTCTATGTTAAATACTCTCAAATATCCTGTCCCTCCCTTACTAAGAATTTCTGTAGTTGTCATACAAATATTACACCATCAGGGTTTTATAAGGGGTAGAAGTCCTTATTCAAAATCATGAATACTACTCAGTTAATGAGCAACCCATGGAGTGGTTTAATTCCAACCAGCAACTAAATACCATCCAGCCTCTTTCTTACTTGTAAAACTTGCTGGTCAAGATAATGACTGTTTAATAACTAAACTAAACCAAAATAATATCAATAAAATAAGAATAAATATTAAAAAAAAAGAGACAAGTAAAACCCAAGAGAAGTGATGCATACCCCCTGGGCAACTCCCCCCCCCCCCCCCACCCCGTTTATACATTGAGCGAGACACTCTATGGTATAGAATATCCTTTAGGCTAGTTCAGATCAGCCGTCCTGGCCACTCTGCCTCACAACTTCTCGTGTTTCTGAACACTAGTAAGATCTGGGTAGCTGAAAAGTCCTCATCTACTAGCACCAACTGAAACCATCAGTCTATTGTCAAATTTCTTCTCATACTGGATCCAAAACACAGCACTATTCTAATTCTAAGAAAGAAAATTAGCTCTATCCCAGCTGAAATCAGAACAAACCATTTGTAAAACTGATGGTTTTCTTTCCATAAAATCCTGCTTTATAAACATCATGTTAATTAACTCAGTATGCTTACGAAGCACTGATGAGGTGGAATGTACTTTCCTTTGGACTTTCCAACGCTGATATTTAAAATAGCCCCTGTAGAGGGAGCGCTTACACCAGCCATGTAGTGTCCCGTAAAAGAAAGAAACGTGAACGCAGCTCTTTCGATAACATTTCAAAACACAGTAATAATAATGATTTAAACGCCCTTTCTTAACATGAAAAGGTTAAGAATAAAAATTCCATTACAAATTTTGATTTTTTTTTTTCCAAAATAAATGACAGATGATTTAATTGTACTGCAAAATGTTGGCTGCAACTGAAAAACACTTTCTTGTCTTCATGAATTCCCACAGGTGTTCAGGATTCGTAATTCCACTGAAATTACTGAAGCTTAAGACTACTGAAACTGAACAAATATTATGCTGTAACTCTGAATTTAACTTAAAAAAAAAACAGTTGCACATTTACAACAGAGCAGCATTTTACTTATGTTATCAATACATAATGATGTATTATCTCTGGTTAAAATAGTAGCTAAGTTCTATGAAGGCTTTGATATACCTTTCTGTAAAAATATTGTTTTGACAAATTCTATGCTTAACCCTATTCATCATTTTATGAATAGTATCAATAGTTCTATAATATTACAAGCTGAAAGAATTGTCAAGACATATAATGAAAACTGCTTCCCTTGAAAAGCTAAAGGGAAATAAACCTCTGGTAAATTGAAGTAAAAATGAGTTCACTGAATTCTGCCTTACACCCCATATATGTACTTCCCATGAAAAGGAATGTAAATTGACTTGATAAACTGTGGATAATCACTGACCACAAGTATCACCCTGTAGATTGTCTTTTAATTCAGTGTCAGAAAGACTGCAGTTTAGAAACATACAGCAGCTACAAAGACTATCTGGAAACAAGACCTACCTCAGACCTTATGGTTCTTCTACTAGAATGAAATTGTGACAAATTCTGCAGATGAGGTATACTTAATCCTCCTAGAAACCGAGGGCAAGATTCCCCTCTCATTATTGCTCAGGTGCAACAACCTACTAAGCCTGCCTCTGCTTTTGTATCTTAAACACACCATTTATTTATTTTTCATCTAACCGTTCATCTTTAAAGGTAACGAGACTTGCTGATTCATTTTGAATATAAGTAGAAATGTAACCCAATGATGTTTTCTTCTAAGCAGATCTTGAGAAAGCATTCTTATTTGTGTTCCTCCCATCTGCTAGGGTTATTTTTTTTAAAAAAAAATATGTGCTTCACACCAACTGCTGCCAGTTTCATTCTCACATGTTGTTTTTTACTTCTGTACTAATTCACTGTAATACTGTGATACAACTGCTATACAACATCCCAATCCAGCCAGAGGAAAAGCAGGGCTAGTTCTAGTAGACCCATAAATGGTGCAATGTTGCTTTTATTAAATCAGATTATTGTTTTGAAGCAGTTACAACAGTGGTCTTAGTAACAGGAGACATGTGATCACACTAGTGTAAATCTCCAATTACTCTGGTAAGGCTGGTGGACTCCATCTGGATATACAGTAAAATAAGTAGAACGAAACCACAATACAGTGACTTGTAATGTAGAGATATACCTAACTCCCAAGTTCATGGCAATTCAGCTATTTCCATGCTAGAACAATCTAGCTACAACTATAACAACAGGAAATACCTTATCCATAAAAAAACCAATCTCACTGACTTCCATAGAAGTTATCTGATAAACCAAGGGCCATGTATGGTCTGCTAATTACTGTAATTACTGCTGTTTTCCTTTTCTGGTAGGCTCTCCTCTTTCCAGAGCACCCCCAAAGGAAAAAAAATACAGCATCACTTACATTACTGAAGTCTTTTTTTATGTTTAGGTTTTAAAACTCTTTTGGAAACTCACTATATAATTACTACAGATTTAGTAACTTTACATTTAAAAAGGATTAATTAGCTATGAATTAATGAATACTGTGATTCTTCCACACCCCTGACTTTATGTTATCAGAAGTCTAAATATCATACATTGCTTTTAGGAGCTAAGCATGTTTCCAGCAGCGTATCAAGTATTTGCTGGTACTATTCAGAAAACTTTTTTTCGGAATTACCAGAATGAAAACGTTTTGAAAAGGCCAGAATTTTCTAGACTTGTTCCCTCAGATGTGAATTTTACCAGTGAAATTCACTCGAGCATTGGCAAGAAGTAAATTACTAGAGGACTAGCCAAATGATTCCATTAGAGGCCAACCCTGATTATAATCACTTGGTAAAACTTCTTGGACTTGATTAAAACAGCACTAATGGAAGAAATTTTCTTCAAAGTCACCCTGCTTTAGGTAAGGCTGGGTATATTGTGTAGATGGCAAGGTTTTAGCAGTGGTGGCAGCTACCCACCCCTCTGTGGGAGGAGGTGAGGGGCTGCCCTGTGCCAGACATGGACAGTTCCAGACAGTTCCTGCTGGCAGGACACAGCGGAGCCAATCTGCCAAGTGCGTGGCACCTCTTTGAAAACTTATTCCAAAAAAGGGCAGAAAACACCACAGGGAGAGTGGAAGAAGGAACAAAATCAGTGAGAAACAAGAGAGGGAACATCAAGGTCAGAGAAAGGAGGAGGAGGAGGTGGTTCTCCATGGCAGAGAGATCTTCCCTGGAGCCCGCAGAGAGAAACACACCAGAGCAGATGGATATTCCTGAAGGAACTGCCACCTGTGGAGATCCTATACTGGAGCAGATTTTCCCAACAGGATTGCAGCCTACCGAGGAGCCCACACTAGGGCAGAGGAAAAGGAGGAAAGAGAAACAAAGCAGAACTGTAACCCCCTCATTCCACATCCTTCCTGAGGGGGCATGGGGATAGAGGAGTCTGGAGTGAAGCTGAGCATGGGAAAAGGGGGAGAAAAGCTGTTGGTTTAATGTTTGTCTTTTTGACCCCTACTTTCATTTAAACTGGCAATGAATTAGGCTAATCTTCCCCAAGTCAAGCCGGCTTTGCCCCCAACAGTAGTTGGTAAGCAATGTCCCTGTCTTTATCCCTCTCCCCTAGCTTTCCCATTCCTCTTCTTGTTTTGTCTCCATGTCCTGCTGAGGAGTGAGGAAGTAAGCAGTTGGGTGGGAATTTGGTGGTTGGCCAAGGCTATACCACCACCACTGAGTTCAAAGTCCCCAACTGCACGTGTCTTTAATTATACTTCTGAGTTACTATAAGATTTTTTTTAAAAAGTAGGGCTTAACTACCAAACCTTCACAGAAACTACTTCTAAGTCCCCCTTCTGTTGTCTTCTCCTTCATCTGGCTGTCCCTTGCCTTTACTACTTCAGGGTAATCTGTGAGACTTCTCGACTAGCCAAAGATGAGCACAACAGTGTCTTTCTCACTGCACATTATCAGCTTGCCTGTTGAGAAGACGCGGTATCCGGGTAGATGAAAGAAATCTTCGGCTGAACTCTCAAGTCAGCCTTGCTTAGCTCTAGCCTCAGCTGGACAAAAAGTCTCACAGTCTCACTACCTCAAATTACACGATGCTAAATAATAGATAAACCCAAACCATGCCACTCACCTTCCAGAAAAGATCTGTGCTAATCAAGGTGGCAGATTAGTTCTATATGCAACAATTTTTAAATTTTCCACATAAATTCTTCCTCAGCACCCTACAGTGTCAGCATGTGCAAGTTGTTCTCAAATGAATTTCTATCCTAAACTAGTAGTGAGAGCACAGACAGGTCTGTGCCAGCCAACAGGCTCAAGCCCAGCATACCTCCATATTATCTCTTACAACATGAGTGCAGAGAAATGAAACTCATGCTGCCTATGGATTTCCCCTTTGATTTCAGTTAAGCTACTAAGTTTTTTAAAAAATGCCTCAATCACTTACTACTTATTAACAAATTATTTATAAACTCAATCTTGCAAAAGTTCGCAAAACTTACATGGTAAGAATTCATATGGATACCCCTGTGTAGCTCCTTTGGTTAATAGCTGGAAAGAGAATGTTTGGAAGCTATCAAAACAAATTATCTCATGTGGGATGATCTATGAAATCTGTTCTGATCTATGTGGATAAATAGGGTCAGACTTTCCAGAAGGGCTTGAAAATTAATGAAATGCTTCAAGTATTTGGTGCTATAGGATCTAGGTCACAACAAACTACTAACATACGGGATTTAGAAGGAACTGCTGCAGGCAAGCGATGCCATCTGCTGTTGACCATCCACAGCACACTAAAACAGATGACTGCTTTGATTTATTTGATTTTTTTTTTTTTTGCTCTCCAATACCCACTTTGAATACAATTTTCAATAAAATAATTTTTCCAAAGGGCATTCCATAAAGCAATTGTGTGATCTTGATACCTGTTATCTGTCTGTAACTGAGATTTCTGCTTTTCCGTATTTCAAAATGAGAAAAACAGAGCAGATGCAAAGAGATCCTAAAATGAGAAACAGTAAGGAACAATGTATTTGCATTTCCTTAAAAAAAAACGACAAAATACTTTGGTCTAAGGACTACTGAAACTAAAGGGGAAATGTTCTGTAAACTTCACTGGGATTTGGATAAGAGATATATTGTACTATAATTAACTGAAAAGATTCATGCAATCTCATAGTCCTTTTTTCTTTCTTTCAGTCAAACAATGTGACTGCAGCAATTCTAAACTGGAAAGAAAACAGTCAATGAAGCAAATAATAAGCTGCTCAGAATGAGGTAGTAGAATCACAGAATCATGAATGTTAGGGGTTGGAAGTATTTGGGGTTCTGGATGTATCAAATGCTTCCAGGACTGCTTTGAATAGGTCTTTCTTATGCTCTTAAGGTTTGGGTTCTTTTTATCTTTTTAAAAACAAATATCCAAATACCTCCACATAAAAGTATTCCAAGTGAAAAAGAAAAGGTGGTATAGTGTTAGTAGAAGTATCTTGCACAGCCCCACCAGGTATCTCACAGATCAAATCTGTGTGAGCGGTTACGCTAAAAATCACAGCTGAGAGACTGTGAGAAAATTTGAATGTGTGAAATAAAAAAAAAAAAAAAAAAATAAATACATTAGCTTCCTGAAATGTTTGAATTCATATGCGGAGAAAGAAATTTTTAAAACCATCTGTTGATAAAACGTGTTCAGGAAGCAGTATTGTAGCATAAAGAACTTTGCATTTCTTTCCCTTCGGATTTTTAAATTCCGCTCTGGTCTTCACTTGACTTCACGAATTGGTGTTAACTTTTTCCTCTTTGAACTGTCTTTTTCTGCTTGGAAAGCAAGGATGCCTCCACAATGTCTTTCTTGGGCATCCAGTAACCTGTATTAGCAGCTGCACGGACATGCTATTCATTTCCATATCTTAAATGCTGTAAAACAAACAGCAGGACTGTACACTACTTTGGGTAGGTTTGCAACCAAATTGAATACCTGGACTTTGGAATGTCCGCAACTTCGGTGTGGCTGCACAACGGGACTGCTCCCGTAGCACACAGACTCACGTTGCTCAGCTTGTTTACAGGGATACGGCTGCAGTAGTCATACTATCCTAAAGCACCACAGAATCATAAAATCACGTGTTGGGCTGGAACGGACCTTTGAAGGTCATCTAGTCCTGCAGTGAGCAGGGACATCTTTAACTGGATCAGGTTGCTCAGAGCCCCATCAAGCCTGACCCTGAGTGTCTCCAGGGATGGAGCCTCCACCTCTCTGGGCAACCTGTGCCAGTGTTTCACCACCCTCACAGGAAAGAACTTTTTTCTAACATCTATCCACCAATCTCTGGTTGTTGTTCATTTTCATTTTTTTTCGGAAGGGGGTGTAAATGCATATGGGTGGATATTTCTGCTTCTCCGAAGTAACAGCTCCAGAACTTAAGGAAATAATTGGAAGTTGCTGGGTAAACAAGGCACTTGCAAATATGTTGCCACTTAATCATTTGCCATGCTGACAAGGTTACCAACAGTACATTTGCAATGATCTGTCTTGCAGTGATAGACAGTGATACAACGCGTCAGCTTTTCTTTGCTCATCCCAATAAATGCAAACTTGTTTTCTTCTGCAATGGGAAAGCAGTTTCTTCAACAACTTTGAACACATAATTTAATATAACATAACAGTATCTGAATTCTTATGCCAAAACTGCTGGCAGGAAACATTTACACAGAAAATATTCACATGAAAGGAAAGAACAGCAGGTAAAAAATGGAAAATAAGAAAAATAAACAACTACGGTGAATAATAGTTCATACACAAAATAATTGAGTGCATTATTTCTCTTACAGTGGAAGATTATGTAGAAAATCTAAATGTGTTATCTGCGAATGTATCCAGCAAAGAGGAAACAGTATTCAATGACAGCCAGCACTTCAGTATATCTTTACTTTTAAAAAATGAACTTTTAAAAAAAATCAATTGATAGTATCAGAGGGATTCCTGATTAAGGAATGGTTAATCTAATGATTTGTTCAGATGAAACCCTAATGCCCAGATAAAAATATTTGTTATGAAACAGAACTATAAAGCCATTCAAAAAACTAGAATAGATTTTACACACCTTATCATAAATTTGGATTTGGTTGGAATTTTCCCTGTGCAAGCCTGAAAGATCTGAGATCTCCCTTGGTTGGAGACTGACTTTTCAAATTACTGATAATACAGTCAAAAGCAGTTATCGTTTATCATTTGGTACTTGACATGTTACTAGAGTAAACCTCCATACACTCAAGTTCATGATAAATAGGAAGTATTTTCTTACAGGACCCTGCGGGAGGAACAGCCCTCGAAGGGACATGGCAGAACACGGCTTGTGAGAAAGGTCATGAGCTTAATTGCATGGTCCTACACAATTAACCCAGCAACGGCTGATTTCAGTAAGGGGCACTGAATCAAAACTGTTTTTTCTAACTAGAGAAAACTGTTTCAGAATGTTGAGAACTACTGAGAATTAGTAAAAATATTTCAATTACTAGAAAAATTTCAGTCAAAAACTTTAACAAGTAGCTGAGAAATCAGAAGCTAAAACCCAGTATACATGGAATTCTAAGAACTCGTGCTCTTTGTCTAATGCACAATCTCACTATCTTACGTTCTCACTTAAGATATACAAACAAAGTGCTAACATAGTCTGGTTTTATACGATTCTGCAATAATCAGAAGTAATTTTCTGAAAACAATATAACCAAAGCTATACAGAACCAAGGTAAGCTGAATGTTTGAGACTAAAAATTGCAGCCATGTGGGATTTCTTAATTAAATGGTGTTTAAGAAAATAATCAGGAAGGAAGCACTTAAAAATCATGACTAAATTCTCAGCTTTGGCCTCACCTGTGTTTCAGCAGAAATCTCGAGAAGAGTATTACTGAAACACACTGGTGAGACAGATCTCAAAGCAGTGAGCCTGAAGAGGAGATAAAGGCACTCTTATTGACCATCTTGGCTACACAGATCAGCAAAACTGCAACTTTTAATCACTCCTGTGAAACTAGGCATTAAGCCTCAGTATACTTTTTTTTTCAACAAATGTGTTTTTTTTTCAAAATTTAGCAAAGAAATAAATATTCTCTCAGAAATACCGAAATGAAAAAAATATTTTGGATTGGTCTAGTATTCATTTTGAACCTTATAGGCTGCTCTGGTACCTATAATTTTTGTGGGCATAGGGTGATGAGCATGACATGAAAGACTCATAGTAAGTTGCACTTACAAGTCTTTAAATACATTTTAAAATTTAGTCCTAAATCTCTCTCAAGGTTAGGGCTCAGCCAGCCACTGAATGCTGACAGATGCTCTCTAATCCTTCTCTCTTGCCCAATGGGAAGGGAAAGAGAATGAGGCAGTGTTCTGGTTTGAGACTAACCCACCACAGGAAAGGAGATATGGACTGGAAAATAAAAATAAGCTTTAATAAAACAATAACACTACTAATAAGGAAATAATAGAAATAATGAGAAAAACAAAGCCATATACAAATTTATGCAAAACTGCTATTGAACCCAACTCCCTCAACAGCAATCCCCACTGATGCTGCAGAGCAGGCGGCACCAGAGAAGTCTCAGGCTCAGCAGCAGAGGAGAACCAGGTACAGGAGCTGGATTCAGGAACTCAAGTTGGGGACCAAAGGCAGAAGAACAGATAGAGCCCTCCTCAGATGCAGGTCATTGAAGAAGTGAAAGAGCAAGAGGGCTTAAGACCCATGATCCCTCAGCTTTATACTGAATATGACATACATGGAACGGACTGCTTTTGTTGGTCACCTGTCCTGGGTGTTTCTGCTCGGTGATGCAATCTTTTACTTCATAGGAATCAGCTCGGGAAACAAAGAAGTGTAATTTCTCAAAGTGAAATTTAAAGTGTAATTAGGAACAGAATCCATCACCTGTCCCCAAGGTACCCAGGTAAACTCAGTATACGTCTCTGTTCCCCAAGCGAATTCCACTTCCTTGCAACCTTTTTACTTCCTGGCACCTCAATGTGGCACACAAGATTTAGCAGTGACCTTTGTCACTACAGGACCAAGTATAAGCTGGAGCCTTTCTGCACTCCAACCGTAAGCAGTAACTATAAATCAGACATTATCACTCACAGTAGCAGACACTGTCTGCAAAAACATGCTGTTAACTTCAGAAGGTGCTGTCTCTTTGAAGAGACTGAGCTGAAAAGTAAAATCAGTGCACAGAATTGGTTCTGTTTACCTCAAACCAGGACAATCCCTTTTAAAAGCACGATTTACAAATATGTTAGTATCACTTAGGTTTTTGCTCAGGAAGAGCTTCACTTGTGACATGCCAAAATACATACAGGAGCTGCTGTGTGCTGTTCCATGTTAGGGCCTAAAATTCCAGCAAATTGACATTTAAAATCAATTTTTTAAAAAAGTTTAGGAAAACAGTATGATAAAAATGTAATATTCACATGCTTTATTTAGGAAACACTACAGCAACAATAAAACAGAATATTTGAATATTGTGCTTTCCCTTGAAAGACTGAAATGTGATGTAAAAGAATTAAATTATATACAAAATATTTTCCAGAGATAGTAAGTTCTGGTAAACTTATTTAGTACACTTAAAAGATTTCTCAGAGGTATAATGAAAGATTTTGAAAACTCTTCTCAAAATACTAGAAAAATTATTCAAAACATTAATTATTCTTGTTAATCATATTTATTACAGCAATGTCACAGACCTAAATGTAAACGGCTTCCAGTGGCCTTGTTATAAGTACATTCAGGTCTCTACCCTGAAGAGTTTCCAAGTGGTTAATGTTTACAATAGCAAACTTGGTATTAATTTCATTACTGTTTGGAGCTGGGCTATGAGGGGAAAAAAAGGCAAGAAACAGAAACACTGAAGAAAAGGAAGAATAAGGGAGAAGAGGGTATGGGAAAATTTGGAGTGAAGCAAAAGTAACAGCAATTTGACTTTAAAAAGAATCAACGCTTTATTTTTTTTAGACTTTTCAAAATCCCCACAGTTCCTCCTTCTATGGATGTATCTAACAGTTGGAACCTTTGGCTGATTATTCCCTGAGAATATTGCTTTCACAGATGACGACTGAAAAGCTTCAGGTATTCTGAAGGTATCCTGGGGCAAGAGAAGGGCATGAATTTAGACAACGCTTGCAGAAACACTGAATTGTCTGCACAAGGTCAGCTCCAATGCTGCACCATTTCTAAAAAGACCCTGCCAATGTAATTCACCCCTAAAATCTCTCTCTGGTGAAATATGTTCTTTTCCTTCCCTTCTATTTCTGATATAAAAGGTTTGTATACTTCAAAAGAGAAGTGTAAAATAGTGTGGTTATTTCAACCACCGCTATAGATGAATAGGCTTACTTATGGCTGAAACACTCAACTACTCCCAAAACAAACCTCCTGGGATCTAACTGTAGTGGAATGCTGCTCGTGCGCAGCAGAGAGAAGCATCCCAATGAAGGACTTCTAATACAGCAACACCTTACTTTTCGATATTGTCTTCCAGGCTGGAGTCTGGCACCCGGAATGGAGTGTTAAATGCAGAAGGCATTTAAAAATGGCAGCCCAACCATCCCAAACCTGCAGCTTACTCCAATCCTAGATCAAGTTACTGTGTAGATTTAGTTCACCAGTTTGAAGATGCAGAATGCTGAAGAATACTCAGCATTATGTGAGTTCTGAATCTCTGCTCCCCTGCATCTTTATGTGTTTTATCTGCTTAAAACACTGGGAAAAAAATCACGGCAGTAAGGACTAGAATAAAAGTTCTTCTCAATGCTGAGGAAGTTCCTTGACAGTCTTCAGTGTCTATCGGCACTGGCACAGCTTGAAACCCAAGTACAGCTCTCCCTACAGCGTTTTACACCCTTGTGCACAGCACTCTGCCCCCTGGGTCAGATGATGGCAATGTGCTCTCTCCTTTCCTGCAGGTACCTCACAGCTTCAGGTCATGTCACAGAGGAAAAGCTACATTGCTCTGTGCCTGCCAAGGAGAACAGGGCTATTTGTGGTGATCCTTGAGCATGGGAATTCTCTTCTGTTAGAGGACCCTTCACATAAGTGGCAGGCTTACCTGTCTGGCTCACCCAGCATGTGCAGTCCTTGAGCATCTTCTCAGTGGCAGTGCTGCACTGGAAGGTGCTGTGAATGTGCTAGCTGAGTGTGAGATGAAATAAAGGGGCAAACAAGTTACTGACAAAGATGACATTCATCTTACTTTTAACTTCCACTTTCCCCTGACTGTATGCAAGGCATTCTTCTGGGAGCTAGGTGCAAGCAGTCTAGAAATTAAGTTAGCTCACCTTCAGCTTTGTTCTAAAAGAATGTGGCAGGTGCTACTGTGTTTTGTCAGAAGTCCGAGATTGTTTGTGTTAGGCTATGAGGATGCTCTGAAAGCGCCTATGGAATCAAGCTCATTAGGGCTTGGAGAAGCCTCGCTTCTGCCACCTGACAAGATTTAATGTTAAGCAGGGTCCTAAGCTCTTCCGCTTTGTCAAAAATTAGTTACACTGTGTCACTGTCTATGTAGAGCCTACAGGCTTTTCAGAATTACTGTTCTGACCATAACATAAATGCTAAATTCACCCTTAGGTACATTTGCCTTTTACCAAATCTTGTCTCCAGTTAAGACAGACAGATCTATAAAGGGAGATATTAATACCTTGTATCTTCAAGTTTCAACTGTCTATTAGAGCACAGATCCAAAGACAAAGGTACAAAGGAAAAGAAAATCTGTAGGGGTTAGCTATTTTGAGAACTCCAGGTTTACTAAATAACCTTGTTTTCTCCTTCATTATTTGCTTTCTAATCCATCTATTAGAACCTGAGGTATCTTTTTTTTTTCAATTTGCAATTTAAATTGAGTAAACAGATTTCATTCTCAACAACAGAACTCACCTTCATTCAGTTCCACTGAAAGTGGTCTTAGCTTTTCAATGCCTCTTTCCATTATTTTAGATATATGTAACTTGTATAGTTAAATTTTTGCAAAGGAATCCAGTGACAACATGGTATGTCTTATCCTCTTGAGAAAAGAGTAAACTATGGTATACCTACTGCACTAATTGCCCATAAACTGTTCCTAAAGTATCCATATTCGAGCTTACTTCCCAAAATATACCCATGTGGACCAACTCACATTGGTCAAAAAGGGATTAGAGTCATGCGGTCAGATGCAGTCTCTGATATGCAGCAGTAAATCTGGAGCAGTAAATCTAAAGCTGACCATAGTCAGAATTTGCCCCTAGAATTTGATATGCTCAAAATCACAAAAAGTTGTAAGCATTTAAAAAAGTTACAGTAAATGTTTGCAGAATCTGAGTGCAAACATTGAGGGAAAATGAGACTTTATATGATAAGAATGCTCAGCAATGAACTTGTTTCAGATCCTGAAAGCTCTTCTCTGGAGGGAGACAAAAAATCCTCCTTACTTTTCTGATCTTGGACAGTCCCAGTTAAGTCATCAGGACAACTTGCTGAGTAAGGTACTATTCAAAGACTAAGAATGTGGGCCAGATTAGAAAAATTTACTGAGATGATTTTAATAAATGCCTGTGAGTGCAAACTGGAGGTTTTGTATACCCAACAGTTTTCAGAAGTGGAGAATCTCAACATTTTGTGCTTAATAGGATTTTTAACATCAAATTTTTAAGTCTTACTGTTTTAAATATCTGTGATATTTTGGCAAAAAAAACCAATCATATATAATCACAGGGCATTACGCTGTTGGTATTATCATGTATAGCAGTATTGATTCTTGCAGTGAATATTCACTGCTTTCTTTGTTTTCTTAAATGTCATCACATTATTTTTAATATTTTACTATACTCTGATTAAGCCACATTCTGGTTATCATGGTGCAACCTCTGTAAAGCACTTACCTTATTCTTAACTTTCATCTGGCTGTTGAAACAATGAGAACTGAGGTAGGATACAGGGGCAGTGCCTTTAATTCAGAACTCTAGGGATCAACGTTAATACTGCTCTCTCCACCTCTGAGACACATGCTTAGAGGAGTGCAGTAACAGTCATTGTAAATACGAGGACAGAGATCTCCATACCTGCTGCTTGATTCGTATTTAGCACGTGCAGAGTTCTAGCTTGTTGCTCTATCTGCTGGCATTACCATGGTTTTGACTGGAGATTATAAAAATTCTTCCCAGTTGAGCTAAGTGTTGCTACATTTTATTTCTGTTCAGCTATAGAGCCTGCCAGCAGTGTTTAAATGTCTGAATTAGAACAGTTAAACAGTTTCTGTTATGTCTGTCTTAATGCAGCTTTCATTAAGATACAAGCCTGAAGTCTGCTTTTCTCTTTATTTGTAAAATGCTCTGGAGCAAGTTTGCTTGTGTGCTCTAGAAAGCAAATAATAATCTTACAGTGCCATAATCTGGGGAAAATTCAGTCAGTTTAATAAAAATGTGGCCAGAATTGGGTGCCAATAGAATGTTTTAATACAGCCTTAGGAACTGATTTAATATTAATCATGTCTGAGAAACCACCCTCTATTGCTTATTGAAAACATCAGAAATCTACTGTATATTGCAAAGGAAAACAAAAGTAGAAATTACCTAAAACTACATACTTAGAGCAACATTATGGTAACTTTTTTGTGTACTGAAGTAAAGACAGCAGAGCAATCAAGATGTGAGTTTTAGTTCTACTTCTTTAACTTTCCTTGAACTCAGGGCAAGTTACATTCTATAGAAGTAACAGAAGCACCTCGATGTCAAACAAGGAAACTTCTTCTTGTGTTTCTCCCAGTGAGAAGATTTGCACTGACTTCAGTCACCGGCCAGAAGAGCAACCTAGAACTAATCCAGCCCAACCCTCCCGTTTAAAGCAGTGTCAGCTAGAGCCAGTTACTAAGGACTATGTCCAGTTGAGTTCTGAGTATCTCCGAGGATGGAGACTCCACAACCTCTCAGGGCACCTGTTTCAGTATTCTACCAATCTCACAGTAAAATAAGGGGTTTAAAAACGTTTAAATCAAGTTTCCTGTGTTTCGGTTTGTGGATAGGACTAAGAGTTTGTCTTCTTTACACTATCCCATCAGGTATTTTTAAAATGCAGGTAAGATCCCCTTCTAAGCCTTCCCTTCTCCAAGCTAAACAATCCTGGCCAGATGTTGCATACTCTTAATCATCTTCAAGGCCACTGAACAGACCCGCTCTGGTATATATGTCTCCTTCTCTTTTCTACTAGGGAGCCCAGAAATGGGCAGAGTACTCCAGACTCAACCTCAGCAGCGCCGAGTAGAAGTGAAGGATCAACATCCTCAGTGTGCTGGCAACACCTCCTGGTGTAGCACAGGAGCCAGCTGGCTCTCTTTGCCACATGGGCACAGTGCTGGTTCACGTGGGGTTTGGTGTTCATCAGAATACCCCAGGTTCTTTTTTGCAAAGCTGCTCTCCAGATTGTCCCCCAGCCTATCAAGTGCTTGAGAATATGAAGGGGACATTTACAAAGTGTGTGCACAGTGGTGCAGACCTGTATCTTAAAATACAGTTCTGAGTTATCTATTTACATTCCAGACAGCATACTTCACCTATTAAGCCAGCTCTCTATTTGATGACTTCTAAAATATCACCAGACTTTACCACCCTATAAAGCAGACCCTCTTCCAAAACAGAGATATGTGGGTTTTTTCCCCATCTTCCTACTGTTACAAGTATTTTTCCGTTCTTTTCCTTTGGAAAAAAAATCATGCTGACTTATTTTCTCACTGTTTTACTTCTGTTTTGACCATGACATTTGATACTGCAAGGGTGCACAACGTAATTAATTTGAGATGGTTTATTTCTGATAAATTAGTAAAGCAGAAAATGTAATGAAAGGACTAAACTTTACTCACTTTCTTCAGAAGACAGTTCATTAAAAATCACTGAGTGATGGTGAGCAGGAATTGACCTCAAGTCCTGAGAAAACCACACTGAAAGAAGAGTTTCTTTGACTTGCATTCCTAAAAGACCATCAACTAGAAATAGGGTATTTCAATTTAGATTATTTTTCATTTCTAATCTTTATTCTCTGAAAGTCATGACAGTGTTGGTGAACTCAGGCACGCATCTGCTCTTTGATAAAATTTCACCTATTTCTACAAGAAAAATACATAAGAGAGCAAGTTAAGAAGAGTATGTTTTAGCCACGAGACACTATTAAATCTAGTTTCCTTCTTAATTATCTTTTTTTTAAACATAAATTAATTTGTAACATTTTTAAACACACTCCAGTGTAAAGATGTCATTCATCCACAGCATTTTCTGAGTAAAACAGGCCTTCATATTTAGACAAATTCTCCACACATCTGTGAGAACTCATATTTGACAAACTGTTCAGATGCAGCATTTTGCTCAGGAAACTCCTAAACTGCCGATTGCTGGGCAGTGTGTACTAGGGAAGGCATCGTTCTATGCACAGCCTCGTTTTTATATGCTTTTTTTTTCAAATATCCACTACCAGCAGCAGTCAGATTCGAGCTAGAAGGGGTGGTATGGCCTAATCCAGTGCAGACTTCATAACTTTTTAACATTTCCTTGCTACTTCCCTATCTTTATCTATTTTGTTTTTCTTTCTCTCTGTTTGTAAAATGTGAGTGTGGCTTTCACCTCCTCCATTTTTGTAGCTGAATCTCCTTTTGTTGGTCTGTCACTGTACAACTTTTCTTCAGCTACACCTGCAGTCTTCTCTTGTTCCTATTACACTACTGTCTTACTCAGATGTCCATCTAGTTTTCCAGAACTGATGTGCCCACGATCAAAGATTTTTTCCTCTTCGTGATTTCTACTCTGTTTATTCGTTAATGCTTTATCTCCACCTCAGCATTTCCTTCCTTTTCCACAACGCCTAAATTTTTCTTCCAGAACTGTATTTCTTAGCTCCAGTGGATCTGTTTCTGTTTCTTTCCTTCCAAGTCTTTACACCTTTCCTTTTCATTATCTTCCACAGTCTTGTAGAACAGGTGAGCTGGGAAGGGAAGAGGTGCCTTTTCTAGCTGCCTCAATTAGGACCGTGTTTAAGAGTTTCAAATCCTGATGTATTCAAATGGGTAGCACAAAATTAAGCTCTCTGCTGATTTCCCACAGAAGATAACAGCACAAACAAGATTGATGAACTTAATGTTGTTGTAGACAACTTCTTGAATGCAAGAGTGCCCTGCAACAGCTCAGCTCGTTTAGACATGAACCGAACATTACTGATGACCGTAGCTAATAGAATGCTGATATATAATGAAATTTTACAGAATAGTAACGTAATTAGCTAATTGCTATTATTGTGAGAAAGCAATAGACTTTCTTTAACAAGCTTTGTATGTGTTACCCAGAAGTTCACAGAGTGTAGTGCTGTGTGTTTTGAACAAAAGCAGAGAACTAAATAAGCCTACGTCCCAGCTGCTGACTACCAGTGGTTTCTGCACAATACACTACCCTCCTAACTACTTAATACTGATGATGATTTAGTACATGCCTGTCCCTAAGTATTTCTCTTCCTGGTATTTTTCTTCCTACCAAATTACATTCCCATTCCAGACCCTATGCCATAGGCATTCCATCACCCTTCTGCTGAATCAAAGACTGAACCTCTGAGGCTATTTATGACTCCTCTCCTCTTCTTTCTTTTCTACAGTGAAACTTTGCTGCACCTTCATCTCCCATCTTCCTGCACAGATAGACCAAACCAGTTAGGCTGGCTCATATGGGTTTCCACAGCTGTAGGAGGGTGGGTGAACATCTTGTAAAATGTCTGTCAAACCAAACAAGCAATTTCCAGAGGGTTTCTAACACCTACCAGCAGTTACAGATATCACATTATTATCACAGTTATTTAAAACAGTTTTAGATTAGCTAAATGTCAATCTCACAGCAACTGAACAACCTTCAGGACATCTTCACACCCAGCCGTGAAATGATTACTTAAAAAAAAAACAAACCTCCAGACCTCTAAATGAGCATGTATCAATAGTTTCCTTTATGGAAAAAAATAAATAAAAATACAAGTTAGGTTCTGCTACTCAGATATATTTTTTTATTATTATTATTAGTCTCTCTTGAGTCTGAAAATGCACAAAATCAATTTCACTACTATTTGCTTCCACACAGTCAGCACACTGATTAAAAAGAACTGCATCTTTTAGTTGGCTGTTTACTTTTAAAATTCTCACTGGCTTGAGTAACTTAAAAGCACATATTTTGTCTGAGGAACAAATCAGAGGTCACAATATCAGATTAACAGTCTTTGCACAAAATCACAGCTGAAAATGTTGACAGTTCTACTAAAATGACCAACCAGTATCTTCTTCTGTTTAGTTTATTAATGTGTTCTTCCCTCATATATTAAACCTATGATAGATTTCTCATATACATTAGAGTAATGAAGAACTTCAATGGAGATTAGGCAGAGCTGCAAAAAAAAAGAATTTTTTCTTCCAGTGGTACACTACAGTTTATGGTGCACAAGGCAGTTGCAGAAAGTTCTGACAAAGTGTAGTCAGAGAGACACCATTCAAAAGGTACATGTGTTCTCAGACATTATACTGTGAAGAAACCACAAATAGTTAGATTTGTCTAAGCAGCATGAATTCCCATTTTATAAGACACAGATATTTGTGCCGGTTTATCTTGTACTGAGGCATAGTCTCAAGAATGTGATGATACATTCTGTCACCATGGAAAGGGATGTATATAATGTAATATCAAAGAATAAATGAAAACATTATCTGCTGGCAGGCAAAGTTTCAATCCTTATTTCAGCCCAAATAAGGGTATAAAAACATGCAGAATGTGAACACAAGTTTTCACAACAGTATTTTTATTCCCTTCCTCTACATAATTTTCACCTAATTATTTTTTCATCTGATTTTATTAAGTCTCTAGCTGAGCTAATCTAGTTGTCTTAACAACACAGTTAGGTATACCTGATGGACTGGGCAGAAAGCTATTGCTATCTCACCCTTCAAAGGCAAGGCTTTGGTGCCTTGATCTTTTTAAGTTGTCCAGTGATATTAAGTAAAATCCTGTTCATGTTACATAAAAGTACCCAGTGAAATCAGTAGGATACCATCTTTGTAAGAGGACCAGGATTTGACCCCAGATTGCACTACCATAAGGACATGAACATTCTGTAGAGTTCGTGGTCATACATCTCTACGCCTAGAAGAAGTTAATGCTTTTTGCTGAAAGTTTCTGTAATGTAGTACATAGCACATGAGTACAACTTTTATTAAATGTAAGTAGACTCCTACCCAGAAATTGCTGCTAGCTTTTGATGAGCCTGATAGGCCATCTCACATCCTCGGGTTCGAGTTTTGTGCATTTCCGCATGCAGAGATGGGCAGGTGACTGAGACATCCCCAATGGAAATTACAAGCTCCCGATATAGAGCCACCTGGGTATTGAACTCCTGGACAAGCTGAAAAACAAAGAGGATTTACTCACGTGAGGCATTTAACTACACCGATAAAAACAAACAAGCTTTTAAAAAACATGCCCAGCCTAGGGCTTGCTCCTGCTGCTCCCAGTTTCATGGTATACAGAATCAAGAGCCCAAGATTTAGTCAATGACTAGGGTCTCCGTGGCAGCTGTCTCTTCTGTGAGCTACAGATATTCATCTGCAGGAAAGTGATGTTTCTTTTAATCTCTGAAAGTATTTGAGTTATTAGTCTTAAATATTAAGCAGACAAAAAAACCCAACCAGCTGTTTTACTAGTAGCATGAGGTTATTTTTTGCTCTCATAGAAGACAAAAATATCTGCAGAAATTATTGCCTTTGCTCCTTCTCCTTCCTGATTAACAGAACATTTAGGGATTGAAATGCAGCATTTGCTTCTACACAGGCAATTTTGCAATGATTTCTGTTCTGCCACTGGGCTCTAACTTAGATGTTTGACTTAAAATTGACCTGAAGTTACTGGCTGAGAAGATGTACCACACAGTCACTTTTCAGTTCAGGATTCTAGAAAGTCCTTTTTCCAATGTGTGGTGGGGAATAACAGACAAAGAAGTAGATAAACACTTCAACCCTTAAAGAAATCTAATATCCAGCAGCGATGGAAAGATCATTATTGTTTAGTTCCACTGTTCACGTATGTGGAGTTATATTTTGAGGAAACGAATCTTTTGCTGCCTGATGTGCCGAAAGCAAGCACATCAGACAAACTGCTCCGCATGGGGTGGGGGTGGAAGGCAAGAAGCAAGAGAACAGAATATTGATTTATCTGTCTTTTGCTAACTTGACCTCAAATTCCAAACTACATAAAAATAGACAAGAGTAACCGCTCATAATTCTACAGCCATTATTACCATCACGAGTTCAACATATCCCAACATACAAACATGCTAAAAATCTGGATTCTGTCAGATCTACCCAATTTTAAAGCCAAGTCCTCAAACTCCCATACTTTGAAAATAAATGAGTTGCGTCTCCTGCAGTATTACATTCTGACTCTTCATGGATCCCACTGTAATTACTCTGTATTATTGGGACCTGTTTCCGGGCTGTGCTTTCTTAGATTTCATGCTAAGAGTAGCAAACAGATTTCTCTGCTTCTTGAGCAGCCAAACAATCCGAGTGCATTCCAGTACACCTATGCCCTCCTACTCCCAAACCCCAAACAAAACCAAGAGCACACACCAAACATAGCCCTAGGTACAATATTTGCCAAACTTGGCTTCAGCTCTTTCATTCTGCAGCTTAAGAGAATACATGAAAGCAATGGAGGGAAAAGAAATTGTACTATGTTGTGTCGCAGCGTAGTACTTTCGCATTAAGAGAAAAGTGTCTCATCCTGCAACTGGTAACTGGTTGTGCCAGACTTTTTACAGTTCTCACCTGACATCCTCTGTCTAAATAGAGGACACATTCAGCCACCTCAGCATTGCCAAGGAAAACAAAATCACACTGATATTGCAGCACCAGGAGAGAGAACAAAAAAAGAAAAACATTGGGTTTATCTCATGAATCTTACTGCATCTTGACGACCCATCTGTAAATCACGTTTTATTTCCAATCAGTGAATTCTACAAAGCTAGAACTTTCATTTAACTAATCACATTATGTTGTCAGGAATGCGAAAAAAAATACAGGACCCAATAGGATCCACTTGTTGGGTATATTATAGAGTTACTGTGGCAGCTTTTGTTCCTCAGTGCACTGGGAGTTGCTCCCAATTTTGAAGTATCAGAGTGGATATCTGCCAGCACAATTTGCAGAGAAAAAAAAAAAAGTGCTAGAATCCAGCAGAACATAAGTAGCAGGTAGATTTCCAAATTATACTGGAAAAAGCATTAGCAAAATCCAGATTTTTTTTCAAGTAAAGTAGCAGCAACTTAATTTGTTTTCTGTCGTTGGTTAGCGGAGCAATTTTGGGGCCCAGTGTCAAACTGACTGTAGCTCAAGGAGCCAGACAGGGAGTGTATCGCACTGGTCTGGAGAAAAGCGTCAGAATCCAAGCATTTTGAACAGAAATGGAGAAAAATATTGTACCATAAGGTGAGGGTCCAGAAATAACATGGATGCAGGTGTTCGATGTAAGATTTTACAATTGCAACCAGTTACTCTGGGGAGACTGGAAGCAGGTACCACATATGTCAGGGACAGAATTTCAGGGCCTCAAACTCTGAGTCCTGTTTTAGAAGGATTTTAGGGCAAGAATGTGGCTGCTGCAGAAGGCATCAAGCAGAGAGTGCCGTGATGCAGTGCAGGCAACTATTTACCTGTCTGGGCTGCAACGAGTGCAACTCCGGGGACAGATTTGTCCGGATCTAGCAAAGAACGAACTCCAGCTGCTTGGCAGCGCGGCGGAGGCACAATGTGCCGGGGCGAGGGCTGCTGCTTCTGCAGCACCAGGTGCCCGGCTCCGCTCGCTGCCCTGTCCCGCCGCACCCAGCAGGCTCCCCGCGGGTCTCGTTTTCCCTCCCCTCTCCCGCTTCCGAACCGCTACGAGTTGGGCTATAGGGCAAGCCCCCCACCCCAGCCCGACGGGGATGGCAGTTTTAAAAATAGTGCAACTGCACGTGATGGGAATAGGCAAGCCGGCGGGAGGAGCGGTACCGCCGCCAGCGACGGGGCCGCTCGGAAATTTTTTTAAAAAAAAAAAAAAAAAAAAAAAAAAAAAAAAAAAAAGCGAGCTAACAATTCAGGCAAGCCCGTTCGCGGTACCCACCATCTTGCAGTCGTCCAGGGCCCTCTGGGTCTGGTAGGCGCTCTCGGAGCCGCTGCCCCGGCGTTCACCGTCGCGGCCGTGCGGGGGGCTCTTGCTGCCCTGGAAGATGGAGGCGGCGGAGCGGGGGCGCTTCCTGCGCCCGCTCGGTGCAGAGCTCATGCACACGCATCCGCCGAGCGGAGCCGCCCGCCGTGCGGGGCCCCGCGGGCGCGGGCAGCGCCTTCCCCCGCCGCCGCCCCGGGGAGGGGTGCGGGCCCCCGCCGCTCGTCACCTCGGCCCGGCCGGGACGGCGCCGCTCAAGGCAGCGAGCGCGTCCGCTGCGAGACGGAGCCCGGCGCCTGCGGGAGAGCCCGAGGAGAGCCCTGCGGCATCGCCTCCGCTACCGCGGGGAGAGGCGGAGGGGCTGGCTCCTTCCCTCCTTCAGCAGCATGTCAGTCCCGGCGGAACCGCCCCGCCGCTGGCATGCTCTGCCGCTTCCCTTCCAGCACCCGGCGCGGGGGGGGCAGGCGGGCGGAGAGCGCGGCGGTGCCCGGCGGAGAAGGGCTCCCATCAAGCGGGCCGCCCAAACCCGCCCGATGCTGCCGGCGGAGGGGGGGAACCCGCCCCGCCGCGCCGCTACACGCTCACCCGCGGCGCCTCTCGTCGGAGCTCCCGCTGGGAGCCGCTCGGAGAGGGCGGTGGGACGGCGGAGCCCGGCGGGCTGACGCCGTTAACAGCGCACCGCCCCCACAGGGCGGGAGCCCGAGCGGCGGCCGCCCCCGGTTCTTTCTCCCCTCCCGCCACCGCGATCCCGGCAGCGGCGGCGCCTGGCTGGCACGGCGGAGCGGGCGCCGCGGGAGGCGGGTCAGCGCCGGGACGAAGCGCCCTCCCGCTGCGTGCCCCGGGGAGGAGCGGGGCGAGCGCCGTCCCTGCGGGTGGCCGTAGCCTCAGAGGAACGGCCTCCGGGCCCCCCGGGGCAGTTTTCCTACGGGCGTTACCGCATCGCCCCGCCAGCTGTTGGCGAGGTTGATACCGCGCTTACTTAGGAAATACTTGGTCCCCTGCTCAAATCTGTTTCCGTTCCCTAGCAAACATCCTCTTTTGAGGCTCTGAGGAGAATGTTTGGAGAGTGTGATGCAACTACACTTCAGATTGTATTTGCTTATTGTAGAAAAGATTAAATGGTTAAGTGGTCGGAGAAACAGTTTTCTCTGTGCTCCAGCGTTGACAACACAGCCGCGGTTCACCAGGCTGATGCTCGCAGCCCCCCCAGGCCTTGGCACAGCCCCTCCACTGCAGGCGGCTGCGGGACTGTGCCCACATCTCTGCCTCCAGCCGCTTCCCCCAGTGCCCGGTGCGCACTGCACTACCCTGGGGCCAGCTTCAGCTACAGGGCTGATCATATTCTTCTCTGTAACCAGGTAGCTACGTCTGTTTAGCTTGCTTCTGGTATAATTTTATTTCTTCAGGACATTAAATAAACGTGTCTTTAAAAAAAATTTTATTTCAGTAATGTTCTTGATACAAAGGAACACCAAATGCATCACACACTGAAACACAGTCTTGCCAAAGAGCTTGACTATGCCAGCGATGGCACTCTGGCAGGTTGAGGCCCTCATTTCAGGCTGTGTTGAGCATTACTGTAACACAGACAACTCCGGTATCTGCCTGTGTCTGGGCATTGCCTATTAGTCTACTTTGAAACTCTTTTTAAGTCTTCCCTGCTGTTTTCCCAGAAGTAGAATCTACTGGATGTGTGTTAGTGTTGATGACGGCTTTGCCGTGCTTGCAAGCGCTGTCATCACTTTAGGTAAAACTAAAATGACCTTGTAATTGTAATGCTACCGTTGTAAACATACTACTAGCTCTTCAGCAACCAGAGCAGCAAGAACTTGCAGTTTGCAAGTACTATTTTAAGGACAGCATGAACACAAGCTTAGAGCCAGCATGTTGTATTGCTTCCATATACAGACAACCCATTACCTAATGACAAGGAAAATACTTTTAATACTGGCAAAAAGCAAAATGAACACATTCTCCTCACATTTACATAGAACAAAACATACATATTTGTATAGGGAAATTAAAACATAGTACTATGCCATAATAATGCTAGAATTTTAATTGTTGCTCATGTATCATTTTAGTCACATGTAATAGTCTTATTTCAGCCTATTTCTAGTCTTATTAAGAACTACTGCAATACCAACAATGAAATAATGCTAATAGTAATACTAAACACAACAACAGCAGTAAGTATAACAAAGAGTGCAACATGTTTGTTTGTTATTACTTGTCTCGACTGTAGTTCTGGTCCCTTGAAGTCAATGCCAGAAATCCTACTGACTTTTAAAAAAAAGGTTAGAATTTAGCTCCTGGTGATATATCTATCCTGTACAAAGCTGAGTCACAGCTCAGTTTTGCCCTCCAGCCAACATCTGGAACAGTTTTGAAATCTCAGTGACCTATAGTGTGTTCATGCATTGTATCTTCACTTATATGTCCACTTTTGGAAGCAGATCTGGTGATTCTTTCTGTAATTTATAAGACTGCATATTTTCATAATTCTTCCAGCTGACCTCTGAAATCATCATGGAACGTGATGACTTTGATGGCACCCCAGGGTTATGTTGGAGAAGCAGGAGTGACTCCAGCAGGGAACTCCCAAGAGAGTCTGGGATGCGTAAGAAACAATGACTTTTGTAGGCATTCCGGTTCTCTCTCTGGGAGGAAGAGCTCCAAGCGAAGCCGCCAAATGCTGTCATGAGATGGGCAGCAGGAGCAATAAGACTCAATTTGAAAATATATACCAGCAGGAAAAAAAATGCTCTCTTGAGAAAACAGAGGTGTGTTTGTTGCAATGCTTTCCTGAAAAGAGAGACACAATTCTTTCCTCCCGTCTGAATGACAGCTTCTGTTACAAATAGACTTACTCTAGCTTTGCCTCCTGATGTTTAATAGGTTGCAAAAAGCAGGTACTTGTTTCTCCATCCTGCAGCATCCTCTCAAGACCACAGGTAGCTGACCTTCAAATGAGTTCAGAGCGTGCTTGGCCCATTGCACAGTCAAATTCTTCAGCAGCTCCACAGCTCATAATTAAACAAAAGGAAATATGTAGACTTTGCTATACCTAGATGATATTGTCATTCTAAAAAATGAACTGAGATGAACTTTTTAGTTGGGAGTCTCTCTTGTTCCATTTTTTTTGTAATCTTTGTCTAATCCATTTATTTCTCTGGTCGTTGATTTCTTGTAATATTTCCCAAGGGTGAATAGGATGTAATGGACTAGATAAGTTATGAAAGAGACTCTGATTAGCTAAGAAATGTGAGGAGATGTCTTGAGAGATTAAAAAAAAAAAAAAAAAAGAAGAGAAAAAAGTGAGAAAGTGGAGAAAACAACAGAGAAGGTAAAAAAAGCCATTTCTGTAAAAAGAGATACAGAGAAAGAACAGGAAACAAAGAAGTACTAAAGAGTATAAAGGAAAGTAATTCCTCATGATCTCCTTAAGACAGAAAAATAAAATAGCTTTAAAGTTTGTCTGACATTGAAAACTTAATAACAACCAAGACCTTTTCACATTTCTTTAAGATTTTTTTTTTCTTAAAGAAAGTGAGCTGTCTTTTTAAGTAAATACAATGCATTTTCAACAGAGCACATCTTTATTTCCTGGAAATGCAGGTGTAGATCAGTTTGTGAAGGTAAAGTACTCAGTTTTTGTAGCAGTCTTCCCATGAAATAAAACTGTTTAACTCTCATAAACTATGATGTGATAATGCATCTGAGAATCACAGATTCAGCAGCCATTTCTTTTTCATTAATAATTTCCTACAGATTGGGAAGCTAGGGAAAGAAGTGCCATTGGATGCACTATTCTGGCCTGATTCCATAAATAAGTCTCTTATGTGTCGAAGGTGTTAGCCTTCCTGACTTCAGAGATCCAAGCAGTGGCAGCTCTCTGCACTCTTTCCCCTCAGCCTGTGCTCAGTGCATGGCTTTCCAAGCCAGGTAATTTTGTAGCAAAGATTGCACATTAGCATATTTAGTATATCTTCCAGTCTAATGACAAGATATATAGGTTGGACTCAGTGATCTTTTAGGTCTCTTCCAGGTGATACAATTCGATGATTCTATGATTCTATGATATAGAAGAGTATTATAGTTAGCCTCTTTAGAAGACAATACAGTGGTTTTTGATCCCAAATAGAGTAACTGAGTCTTTTTTTAAAATGTCTAAAAATAATGTACATAGATACCCCTGAAAGCAAGTAAAGAGACCTCTGTCCTGGGAAATTTATAGCCACAGTCCAACAAAGACTAGCAATGTATTAGATGAGACTCTGATGAAAGCGGGAACATTTTCCTAAGTTTTGTTTTGTCAGTTTCCACAATTTCCAAGTTTACTTACTTAGGAAACTAGTGTCCACTCAGCGTATTAGCAATGGAGAGGCTGAGGTAGAGGATTATTTTGTTTGCAGTCCTTGGAAGTTTCAAAAAACTTGCAGTCATTAGTGAGCACGTCTGTAGCTGTCAGCCCAGTGTACGCATGTTCCTCCTGGTTATGAATGCATGAAACAACATGCTTAAGCTAGCAAAAATGTCGAAATGGATTAGTTTGCTTTACTTGCCTCTCTGTACGTGTTGCAAAAGACTGTGACACTTAAGTCATGCCCTGAGGATGCTAGAGATTATTGTGGTGAGATTTTTGGCATTTAAGAACCATTGTGTTCCTTACATCACAGACTATAAGAAATTCTAAATTGGATAATCCAGGATATTTCCTGTACAACATGTATTTACATATGTAATTCCAACAGGAATTTATATGGAAATATCAGTGGAAGCACTTAGATGACTGAGTAACTTTCAAATTTCTTTCAGAAATTTCTTTGAAATAACTTTCAGATTTGCACAACAGCATAGGATTTAATAACAAGGAGATCTAAGAAAATGGCCCATACAACCAGATATATTTTGTTTTCATCTCTATATTTTTTCTTAAACATATAATTACTAAATAAGTTACTAAAACAATGCTAATGCCATCAGCACTTGTGTTATTATGAGAAGAAACCAAACAACTGCTTAAAAAGTAAACATTAGCATAACAGATCTTCAAATGCAGAAAATGAGAATTATTTCTGAGAAGAACAAGGGTAATACCAGTTTCTCATTTGAAAGTATCAATGGAATAATTTACTTTTAGCTCTAGTGGAGTCAGTAGAATACAGAACGATTGCAATAAATAAATACAAATTTGCCTTAACATTAATTTTCTTATGACAGAAAATCTGGCATAAAAACAGAGTTACAAAATGAATTGAAGATAAAAAAAGACCACTGATAAATCTTCCAACAAATGACTGTAAAAAAGCCAAGAAAAATGTCTTCAAGGTCATAAAGTACAAAACTCAAAATAATTTAAAAATACTTATAAAACCTAACAATTAAAAGCTAAGTTTTATGATATCATTTAAGTTCTTTATGAATCACCAGTCCCATGACAAATTTAATAAATGACTAGCTTGTAAAATGTTAGAAGAAAGTCTTACACACAATAAATCTGTACATTATTTATGGAATGGTGAAGATTAAACTCTTAAAGTGAAACATGGCTATTATTAAAGTTAGAATAGGAACAGCTATGGAAAAGAAAACAGCATCTGTTGGATTTGTGAGGAGCTGTAAAACAAAGGAGTGAGAGAATACTGCTCTAGCCAAATGGGTATTTCAGAAATTCATATCTATACATGTATCAGTGCTTTGCTACTTAGAAAATACAGTGTTTGGCATATAGGGGTTTGGAGACTGCTTGACAGATGCATAGCAGAAATACGTGGGGTCTGTGTTTTTATATTAAATGTATCAATTGCAGTTCACTGTGTATTCAGGGAACATGTCCTTAATTCAAAAAATCACATCTCGTCTTTTGACAAGCTGAGAGTAATGCATAAATACTGAAACCTCACAATCTTCATCCCCCTCCCTCTTTCAGGAAAAGTGCCTGGACCAACAGAGAAGTCCTTCACTACATCCTCAGGAATGTTTTAGAACGTCATATGGTTTATGGAAGTGGAATAGATGGCAAAATTTGTAGTCATTATCATGTCGAGGATTGTTCTGTAGACCCATGTGGTTACTAGAAATAAAACTCCTGTACAAAATTTCTCTTTTAGTCAGAACAAGAAATGGTATGCCACTGTGTCCATACTAACTCCTAGTCACACAGTTCAGCTGCTCAGAAATGGAGTAGCAAGGACCATACACTGTACCAAGGAGAGGAATCTTGCTAGTAAGCTACTTGCATACGTCTTTTAAAGAAAGATTACTTCTAGAGTATTTTGACAGTTCTCTTCCAACATTTTAAAAAACAAAGGTTGGATAACATTTGAAGAAGGACAAATATTTTCAGATTTCAAAAGCAAGTCAGAGATAGCAAAAACTTCACTACTGTTCCTAATGTAAATACAGCAGAAGAGTTACGCTATTACAAGGAATAATATGAATATAACTGAGAGCTAGTGACCTAATGAAAATCTGGGAACTAAATCAGACTGGATGCTCTGGCTTACCCAGTTTGATAAAATCGTATTTGTGTTATAAGAAGATGAGTATAGAACTGAAAATGAGTAAATTCACTGGAGGCAGCAGTACTCTGAAAACATCTGAATTTGGCCTTTGTGAAAAAACCTTTACCATTTTTTTTATGTCTCCACTTTTCTGTCTGTCTTGATAACTGTTCACTAGCTATATGTTTGAAAGAGATATTGTAGCCCTACAAAGCAAACTTGGACTTCAATTTCAGTTATTCTCTTGTTGCATATTTCTGTTAAATGGTTGGAAGAGATACAGCATTGATTTTTGAAACTATCATTACTTCACTTTGGAATTAATGTTTTATTTTAATGAACAGAAATGGATCACATGCTCCTAAGAGCTATCATCTGTTACCCTGCAGGTTCAATACATTTTTACATTTGAAAGTTTATTTTAATAACCACATTTTCAAATTTTCTTTAAATGAAAGCTTAAATCACACAGAAAATTATGTGGTTTCCATGTAAGTGTTGTTATAGCACTCCATAAACAGTGAATCTACTTTGGGTACACGGTAAATGCAGCACAGTTAATTTTTACAGGAAAATGCAATGTGGATTGAATCAAATGATCAGGGGGGAAACCTGAGCTCTTACTCTGCCTTACAAGTGTTTTAGTCTTGCTGCTTGGCATAACTGCACTGAAATCAAGCCATTCTTAATAGAAACATATACTGCTAAGTGCCTTTGTTCTGCTTGTCCTTAATTGGCTATCAATCTGCTTTCACTAAGCTAATCAACCTGCTAAATTCACATTCTTTTTAATTTCATGGGTATGACTTTCAACTCAAAACAAAGCAAACAAACCCTGTAATTGTTTTTGATGAACGCTGTGCACTTCTGAGAATCTGGATCAGGCTACTCAAGGCTCTGTCCAGCCTGGCCTTGAACACCTCCAGGGAGGGAGCAGCCACAACGTCTCTGGGCAATTTATTCCAAAGTGTTGCCACCCTCATACTGAGGAATTTCTTCCTAAGATCTAATCTAAATATATTCTCCTTCAACTTAAACCGATTTCACCTTGTCCTATCAGTGGACGCTCTTGTAAAAAGTCCCTCCCCAGCCTTCCTGTAGGATCCTTTCAGGTATTGGAAGGCAGCTATTAGGTCCCCCCAAAGTCTTCTCTTTTCAGGACTGAACAATCCCAGCTCCCTCAGCCTGTCCTCGTAGCAGAGGTGCTCCAGCCCCTGGATCATCTTTGTGGCCCTCCTCTGAACACGCTCCAACAGATCCATGTCTCTCTTATGGTGGGGACACCAGAACTGGATGCAGGATTCGAAATGAGTACCTTCCTTTTCTGGTTTCCTGACCTTTAAATATTACATTTTTTAGAAAAAAACTCCAGAAAAGGATGAAGAATGATGGTACTGCTTGGTATTATTCCAAGGACATTCACTGAGAGCAAGGAGAGTTTTAAGGAAAACTAGAACTGAATAAACTATGGAATTTAAGAATACAAAAATCAACCAAAAGAAAAAAAAGCATACATTTATCCATATGAAAACAAATAAAAGATTTTTTTTTTCCTCTGCTATTTTAGAATAGTAGAATGGTAGCTTCTCAGAAGATACAGTCTAGGATTTCCAGTTTTGTTGTTTTATTTTGTACATGACTCCACAAACTGTAATGAGTTGAAGATTGCTTTATTTCCCTCTCTTTGCCTGTGCAGAAAGTTTGGTAATCCTTACTGCGGCGTGCTTGTGCTGGTTTGTTGCTGTAGGCTTGCAGTTTTACCTGCTGGTTGGAAATTGAGGTGGTGGAGAGATAACATAAGTAAGAGAGCTGGCCTTCTGCTTGTGGCTGGCAACTGTCATTTCCTCTAATTCTTTGTCCTCCTTTCTGCTTTGCAGATGGCAGAAGAAGAACCCTTTCTAATAATTCTTACGTGGGCATTGCACAATAGTGAAATAAATAGCTTTGTAAGAGGCAAAACCTGACTAAACATGACCATGAAGTCTGAAGGGAAAAGGTTTCGGGAGACATATTCACCAAGACCAATGTATTTCAAAGGCAAAAAAAGAAAAGCAGCTTAAGTTTTAATGAATCTTACTTAGATTGAGAAAAGGACACAGCATGTGGGAGGACCTGCAGAGATTCAGGAAGATATAGCACATCCTTGCCTCGAAATATGTTTTTTAAATCCTGCATGAGGCTGTTGTGCTGCCAGTAAAGAGCTAAAGATTTGAGTATGTCTGACTACAGTCCTAAAAATATAAGACTGAATTATTGTATAGAGGCAAAGAAGTAAATCCTTGGTTTCGATGTTGTTTCATGGATTTGCAGTTTTGTTCTTGTCCTTTTATTTTTATTAATGTTCTTTTTAACTTTGCCCTATTGTTTCTTTTCATTTCTTAATGGTTTCTAATGTGTGGTTTTTTAATTGGCCTGTTTTAATCTTCTGTTTGTTGTTCTAGTCTCATTTTATCCTTCTACTCTGTATTTTGCCCTTATTTTCCCCATTTCATTTCTCACTCTGTTGTCCACACTCCCGCCTGTTTTGCTGTGTGATCAAAGAACAGTTTTGTGCTCTGTTCTTCTAAATGACCAAGTGGAACTATAGTTTTGAAGTTATCATGTCAGATTTCCAAATAGGAGCCAAATTAAAAACTTGTCTTGCTTCGGCTAAAACTCATGATAATAGAGGAAGATTTATTATACAAATGAGTTTTAAAAACATCATATGTAGACAGAGACTACTCTACATGGCAGGCTGGCAGGGCCAGATCCCTATCTCTCTCTTTGTTCGCTACAAGTAACCACAGTGGACTTGAGAAATCCTATGAAATATATGCCACGTATATACAGAATATATATATATATATATATATATATATATATATATATACACTATCCATTAATATCTGCTTATATACTATTTCTTCCCCTTCTTCCTGGGGAATGCCAAAGGTATAGGAGGACAAAATAGTTTGAACAACAGCTCAAGGCGTAATTCATGGTTACTCTGAACATGAGGTTAACATGAATGGGGTTCAGCAAATCCCTGTGGCTCTGTTCAGTGTTTCCATACCTCCCAGATGACAGTATTGAGAATAGAATTATTAAATTAGGTGACATGAATGTGAAATTGGTAGCTGCTATAATTTAGACAGATAAGAATCCATTGTAATCCTGACAAACCAAGGATACTGTCATTAAAAATGTTGTGAAAACGTTTAAGGGAGTGTGTAAGATACTGCACTTTGGTAGAAGTTATCCACCATACAAATGTAAGATTGGGGTAGAGCAGAGCAATATCTAAGTGTTTTTGTTGTTGACATGAGAATGAAGCTATTAGTAAGAAAAATGTCTATCATATCAGGATGTAGAGTTAGCTCTACAGCTAAAAAGAAGCATGAAATAATAACTCCACTTAATATTTACTCAGTTTTGGCTTTTCTTGGTAAAGACCAAGTTTTGTGCCTTACACTTCAAGCAAGATGTGGGCCACTTGGAGACAAGTAGAGGGAGGGAAAAATCTGAAACTGGGCTAGAAAACATAAACCTGATAGAGATTGAAAGTACTGGAAGTAGATGATGGAGAGAACAGCAGTTCTCCAGTACACAAACTACTACAGCATAAAGGAAGGATTTTTTTTATGGTATCATAGAAATGTATAATAAATTTCACCAGGAATATTCAGGTTATATTGAAAATTCTTTTTAACATTAAGGGCTGGATTAGTTTTCCACAAGAGATTTTATTTTAAGGTTTGGAATTACAAAAATATTTTGTCAGCTTCATAAGAAATATTAAGTTTTATATATATTCCTATAGAGGTAAAAACTTCTGCTTTCATTATCTTTCTCAGTGTTATGAAAGGTTTTGTCATTTCATGGAATTTTATTTGTCGGTTCGTGAAACAGAACATGAATACATTCTTCTACTGTATTTGCCACCACTTCTGCACCTTTCCTACTTTTCAAATTCAGAACTGCTCAAAGCAACATTTCTTAACATTCAGTTACTTCAGTTAACTGAAGATGCTCTTCCCAATACAGCACTAAGGAAGTCATTTAATGACAGCAGAATCCGTGCTATTAAACATTCCAGAAACTTGTACAGCTTTTAAATATAAGGATAATGAACAAGTGAGGAAGAAACAAATGGTGAGAAAAGGAAAAATATATACTAATGAGAAGAAATAGGGTGGAAAAAGCTGAACATCAACAGAGAATGTTTATGAATGATGAAATAAAGTGAAATGGAAAACTGTAACAGAGCAGGAATGAAGGTCAGAGTGAGGAAACGCAAGACAGTGGGAGGCAGAAAAAGCAAGTCCACATTTTGCCTGTAGGCTTTTTCTACTAACCTTCCCTTTCTATTCAGAGAACACCTGCTATTGCATTTGAAAAAGAATGGAGCATTCTAAGTATGTTCCTCTGTTTTATCTGTAAATATTTTCAGTTATCTGGAGGAAAAGTCAGACAAAATCTTTGCTAATTCAGCAATGAAAAGGAAGCTACAAGTACGTATGAACAGCAACAAGAGTGTGTCAAGGCAACTTGGGGTTCGGGTTTGGTTTGTGATTTTTTTTTTCCTTTTAGATGTGCAACAGATTCAAGTTTGGTTCCTTGAATCCACTTATTATTTTTAGTAGACACTGCTTAAATCCATCAGCTTTATGTGCAGCCAAAAAGAAGGAAAACTTATTATTAGTATTTTAAATTTGCTGCCAATTTTTAGTGTTTGGTAAATAAACCTAAGTTGAATTTCATAATACCTTGGTTGGTTTATTCCAGGACCTGGGAGTCTTGGTGGACAGCAGGATGACCATGAGCCAGCACTGTGCCCTTGTGGCCAGGAAGGCCAATGGCATCCTGGGGTGTATTAGAAGGGGGGTGGTTAGTAGGTCGAGAGAGGTTCTCCTTCCCCTCTACTCTGCCCTGGTGAGACCCCATCTGGAATATTGTGTCCAGTCCTGGGCCCCTCAGTTCAAGAAAGACAGGGAACTGCTGGAGAGAGTCCAGCACAGGGCAACTAGGATGATTAAGGGAGTGGAGCATCTCCCTTATGAGAAAAGACTGAGGGAGCTGGGGCTCTTTAGTTTGGAGAAGAGGAGGCTGAGGGGTGACCTCATTAATGTTTACAAATATATCAAGGTTGAGTGTCATGAGGATGGAGCCAGGCTCTTCTCGGTGACAACCACTGATAGGACAAGGGGTAATGGGCTGAAACTGGAACATAAGAGGTTCCGCTTAAACTCGAGAAGAAACTTCTTCTCAGTGAGGGTGACGGAGCACTGGAACAGGCTGCCCAGAGAGGTTGTGGAGTCTCCTTCTCTGGAGACATTCAAGACCTGCCTGGACACGTTCCTGTGTGGCATAATCTAGGCATTCCTGCTCTGGCAGGGGGATTGGACTTGATGATCTTTCGAGGTCCCTTCCAATCCCTAACATTCTATGATTCTATGATTCTGTGATTCCCAATCACGAGTGGTCATCTGCAGCTTTTTGATTGTAAGTTGCTTCAGGCGGGGCCTTGTGTTGTTACCTTCAGTGCCGCCTGCGTTCTTTGTATTGCCAACACAGCCTAAATTTCTGATGAGATGGTCGACAGATGTTCTGATCCAGTGGCAGAATTAGTGCTCTGCAGGCCTTGTCACAGCAGGACAAGGACACAATTTGTACAATGGCAGCATGTTTGTGTTGCTTCCAGTCCCTCTACCATAGCATGGCTGTGCTCTGCAGAATCCAGCTTCATAGGATACACAGGGCATAGCACGTGCATTTTTGCAGATCCTTTGCCCAAACCCCTCTCTACAAGCGGAACATCCTCTTCAGGAATAAATGAAGTTTGCCTCTAAGTCTGCTGAAATAAAAGGAAAATCTAACCCCAGAGGTATGTGGCTCTGATACAAAATCACCAGTCAACAGTAACTTCTTTAAAAAAGAAAACAGCTCATCTCTTAAGTGCTGCTTGTAGCACAATGAGACAGTTACTTCAGGGGACAAGTAAACCCCAAACCATTTATGCAGGATTTCTGGTTTGGCCTACAATCTGTGTTGAAACTAATAGGCAAGCCATACAAAGTGTGTTTTTGTAAAGAGAGTAAACAGAATAATTGACTCTTAGTTAAAACAGACCTCGTTTTTTGTGTGGGCAGCAAGTATTCAGACTCTCAAATGAGATTGTGACAAAGTTTCAGAACTAGTAGGTGACCAAACTTGCTACTGAAAACAGCAGTGTGCCAACCCAGGAAATTATGAAAAACAAGGCAGTTTGTCTGTCCACAACACTTTTAAGGAAGGCAAAGATCCTTTAGGGTTGCTGAGCCAGCACAAGGTTTCTTATGAGCCAAAAAGGGAAAGCAAAAATACACCAAGTAGACGATTCTTTCTCTTCATGATTTTTTTTCCTCTTTGCTTTGCTTTTTGTTTCCCAACACATGCGTCCTTTCAGACATGGATTTAGTTGGATGGAAGGATGAGGTCAGCTAGTCTCTTTTCTGTCAATATTTTTGGTTACTCTTTTGCAAAGCTCAGTTAATTTTTAGGAAGTCAATTTACTTCCTTATAATCAAAATTGTTTGCTCTCAAACAAGAGCGTATAGAGTGTGAAATGTGAAGAAATCACATTTTTCAAAGAAAAGTACCATAAGTGGTTATAGCCATGTGTACACACTAACAGCTACTTTCATATTAAATAGTACTTCTACTCATGCTAGTATTGTTTCAGGTTTGATAGATACATGCTGGGGGATCATGTGCTAGAGAGCAGCCCTATAGGAAAGCACTTGAGAGTGTTGGAAAAGCTGGAAAGCTGGAAATAAGCCACCAGCGCACACTTGCAGCCCAGAAAGACAGTTGCATCCTGGGCTGCATCAGAAGAAGCGTGGCCTGCAGATTGAGAGAAGTGATTCTGTCCCTCTGCTCTGCTCTGGTGAGACCCCACCTGGAGTACTGTGTCCAGCTGTGGAGCCCTCAGCATAAGATGGAAATGGAGTTGTTGGAGCAGGTCCAGAAGAGGCCACAAAGGTGATCAGAGAACTGGAGCACCTCTGCTATGAGGACAGACTGAGAGAGTTGGGTCTGTTCAGCCTGGAGAAGAGAAGGCTCCGGGAAGACCTTATTACAGACTTCCAGTACCTGGAAGGGGGCTACAGGAAAGCTGAGGAGGCACTGTTACAGGGGTATGTAGTGACAGGACAAGGTTTTAAACTAGAGCAGTGTAGATTTAGATTAGATGTTAGAAAAGAGTGCTTTACAATGAGGGTGGTGAAATACTTGCACAGGGTGCCTGAAGAGGCGGTGGAGGCTCCATCCCTGGAGACCTCCAAGGTTAGGCTTGATGGGGCTCTGAGCAACCTGATCCAGTTAAAGATGTCCCTGCTCACTGCAGGGGGGTTGGGCTGAACGACCTTCAAAGGTCCCCTCCAGCCCAATGCATTCTGTGATTCCATGATTCTATGAAATCCTCTGCAGAAGCAGCTTAGCATCCAGAACCCTCTGGGATAATTCGCTGAAAAGGCATCTTTTTCAGAGATTATACCAGTACAGGGTCAAGGATTTGAACCAAAAGCTCACATTGTGCTGCCTTTTTGTAGGATTCCATAACATACACAGCTTTAAGAATACCATGGACAGTATTTCTTATGCCCACTGCTGTACTATTTAATGTTTTCTGTAGACTACTGAGAATGACTTTTTTCTTTCCTCCATATTATTTCATGTTCAGTACAGAAAATAATATCTTACTAAGTTGAGAAAGTTTTTTTCTTCTTCAGCTGTCTCCCTGGGTATTAATTCTAAATTTTTTTCTTGAGCTTTCATAAAAAAATGCTCCCATAAGGATCATTTATGATTGCTTTAACTTAGATAACTTGTGAATTGAAAGTAATAAATGCACAAAAGTTTCCTTTACAATTGTGTGTATCTAGCATAGCTTCAATAATAGATTCAAATTAGTCCACCTTTTTTTTTTTTTTTTTTTTTTTTTTTTTGCTATAAAGGATAGATGGAAAAAGTCTCCCTACTGAGTTTATTTTCATAGAATCATAGAACAGGTTGGACTGGAAGAGACCTTTAAAGGTCATCTTGTCCCACCCCCTGGCATGTTTTGCTTAAAGTAAACAGCTAATAAGAATTATCTCCAAATTTATTTAAAAACAACAATTGTTTTCTGTAGAGGAATTTCTTGTGGAGCAGAGGTGCGGTATAACTTTAAAAGTGTGGACAACCCAGCGTAGGCCTAAACAGAGGCTCTGTCCTTGAAGCTGCCTTGGAACACAGGGAGGAGGAAGTTTTATCTGTTTTGTGAGAGCTTTGCGAGATGCTTGGCTGGAGGTGCTGGCCCCGGGGGGAGAAGGGGGGGCGAGAGCCGCTTGCATAGTGGAATGGCACTGCCCAATAAAACGCTGGCGCGTGTAAACCTGTAACTGACCAACTCTGTGAAGGGGCAGGCGCGGGGACACTGCTGAACTGTATATATTGAGCTGTCCGGAGCAATAAAGGGAGGACGATCTGTAGCCATATTGGTGTGATGATCGTTAACTTGGCCGGCTCTCCGAAGGGACCCTCTTCAGTTTTCAATGGCCATATCAATAATATTGAGCCAGGAAGCATCTCCATATTCCTGGACCTTTGCCACAGCTGCTTCTTGTCTCCGTATCCAAGTGTGAATTCAAGGAGTGGGAAGCTCTAAGTGGTCCATGTCCTATATTCTGTTTCCTAGGTGCAATTAGCCACAGTGTTTACATTGTGGCCAAGGGATTTTCCTGCTTTTCTAAATACACTTTAGATTTATTTTTAACAGGTATTCATTAATTAGTTTGCCCTTCTCTCTTGAAATGAGGTCTGTATTTCTTCCTGATGCAGTCTGATTGACTTCAGTAGTCAGACCACAGAGGGATGTGGCCTGTTTCTTCTTTTTTTTTTTGTTTTGTTTCAGTTTAATTTTTAATGCAAGGTTACTTGAGTGCGTCTATGAGTTGATTGCTATTAAAAGACATAACCTTATCAAACTTTAAGCACACTTATTAAGATGATACTTAGAAATCTTGTAATTTATCCAGTTTGGTCCAAAATAATTGCTGTATTTACATAATATAGCAAGGCTCATAGTAAAAACGAGTACCCTTGACATTCCTCTGTGTGCTGCTTCCTGAATTCTTTGGAGAATTAGTTGGCAATAGTATATGAATTATGTGGTATATGAATTATATGAATAGTCTATGGATTAGTTTATCCTTGACATAGCTACTCATTCAACAATTAGAAGTAATGGCAGAGTGAAAGAATGTAGCATTCAATAATATTGTGTTTTATGGATACAGGGACTTTCTAACTGAAAGTTCAAAATTTCCTTTACTACAGATAGTTATTAGTAATACTACCATAACACTCCAATCCCTAGAGCTTTATAATGAAATCCCTTATGTAGTTATTGCTGTTGAGTTACATAGCGCATTCCTACTGTGAATAAAATATGTCTGACAAAATACTCAATTTAAATAAGTTATTTTCTCTGATATACAGCACTGATACCATTTACAGTCAACCACAGGTACATGTCTATGCAACAGTTTTTAAAATTATGTACTAGCGTGGCATCTGCTGTATTCTCTACTCCTGAGGGGGCTCTGGAGATCACAGCACAATTTTTATTTGTTGGTATTCACAAGAGATGCTAAAACCTAGCACACATTACAGTAGAACTCCGAGACTGTTAAAGTTAGGTTGACTGTGAAGTTGATTGCAATCCGTGATCTTAATGGTCTTTAAACTGCAGAAATGTTTCTACTGCTGACCACAGGTAATTGTGACTTTTCAAAGCTCACAAGTAAAATCCTGATATCCTCTGCATTTGAGAACTGATTCCCTGCATGGGAACAAACTCCCCTAATGCAATCAGTTGCAGAGTCATATCTTACAGTCTGGTCAAGCTTTCTTCCTAAGGACAACAATGGATAGGACTGTATTTTTTACTCTTGCAGAGATGTCTTGTGTTTATCACCTTACAGCAGGTCTTGATCACTTCTGCTCTCCACTATCATTATCAGCAAATCATTAACATCAGATTCACAGATGTAGTAAGTCATGCTAGACTGGAATTCCTCCTGCTCAGATAAACTCCAGAACTGTATTTTATAAGTTTTTCTTATTGTTAAATGTCTCTGAGCCATGGATGCAGAGTGGAAGCTAGGTAACTTTAGAAGCGTTGGTATTAATTAGGGTCAAAGCAAATGATGTTTTATATGTCTATTTAGATTAATGGGACTGAAGGGATAATCCATATTTTCCATGTGCTTCTTTTTCTACTGAAAATTATAAAACAAATCTGTTTTTTGAAACAGATATCTAGATTTAAGGAATGTTTGTTGAAAACAAGTGTATTGGGAATCTTCTTATTCAGCATCTTTTAGGAGTAGTTCCTTGTCCAGCTGATAAAGAAGTAGATTGTTGTATAAATATTGTGGGAGGGGCAGAAAGCAGTCTAGAAAATCATATAGCCAATGCAATACTAGAAGCTGTTTATGCTGATGTAGCACTAGTTACTTCAGATTATATTTTAAGACGTGTTTGGTAACCAAAAATACTTTGATTATGTTAATAGTGAATCTTGGAAATGTATCTTAATTATTTAGTTTGGAGTTGCCCTTACAAAATATCTGAATAAAGAACAAATCTGGAATTTAGGGATCTGTAACACAAAACTGAGCACTCAAATATAGTTATACTAGAGAAAATGAAACCTCTAAAGAAATTAGAAGCCTAAGATTGGGAAAAAATTGTAAATCTTTGTGATTTATATATCAATACATATACTGAAAATATCTGCATGTTAACACACAAGCTAATCATATAAGCTAACTGCTTCAGGTTATGATTCAAGTACAATACATAAATACTGGTGCATATATGAATGCATACTCTTATGAGAAGCAATTTTAAATTTGGTGTGGATACATTAGATTTTAGCGGCAATTCCCGTTACTCTGAAGACCTGTCTTTCTGTACACTCTGTATGCTCTCTGTCTCTGTCTTGTGAAGTATGTGGTATCAAAGGCAGGAACAGGCATATTGTGTTTGCAGAGCAGATATAGTTGAGAGTGAAGAATGATGCTTAGTTGAAATACAACAGTACTGTAACGAGACAAAATGGCTTGGGTAAAATCCTGGCTGTAGTTTTGAAAGCAATGTAGTTATGCAATTATTTCTAGTCCACAATTAAAACAGAAGGAATCTGAGAACGTATTTCCCACATATAAAACCTTGATCTTACAAAATCTGCGGAGCAATCGGTTTTGCCAAATATATTTTAAATCAAAATCCTACTGAACTAAAAAATGAGAGCTGCTACAGTCCTTCACATGTAATCATTTTAGCAGTCTTGCTACCTCTATTTTCCTGTTCTTCCCAGCTAATAATTACTCTCTTTATACTGGGTGAGACTTTTTTTTTGTGGGTTTTTGTTTGTTTGTGTTTTGTTCTGTTTTTAAAAGTCATTATTTCACCTGATACCTAGACGGCTTTGGTTTTAAGTTGGCTTTATCATTATTTTATGATGGAAGTGATTACAATTGACATTTGGCTTAGGCATCTAACCATGCACGCAATATTTTAAAAAACCAAGACTGACGACGGCTGGTGGCCAGGTGCCCACCACAGCCGCTCCATTACTACCCCTTCTAAGCTGCACAGCAGAGAAAAAGCATAACAAAGGGCCCATGGGGCAAGATAAGGACGGCGAGATCACTTGTAATTACCGTCCTGGGCAAAACAGGCTCAACTTGGGGAAATTAATTAAATTTATTAACAAACAACTTAGAGAAGAGTAATGAGAAATAAAACCAGATCTTAAAAATAACACTTTCCCCCATCCCTCCCTTCTTCCTGGGCTTAACATTACTCCCAATTTATCCATCCCCTCCCCCGGAGCAGTGCAGGGCAATGGGGAATGGGGCTTGTCCCTGCTGCTCCTTCATTCTCTGGGGAAGGAGTCCCGAGTCTTCCCTGGCTCCAGCATGAGGTCCCTCTCCTGGGAGACCATTCTTCACACACTTTTTCCAGCTTGAGTCCTTCTCACAAGAGACAGTTCTTGATGAACTGCCCCAGTGTGGGTGCAGACCTCTCCATGGGCTGCAGTCTTTCAGGAGCAAACTGCTCCAGCGTGAATCCATCACTGATGGACTCAGCCTTGGCCAGGGGTGAGTCCTTTGGAGCCAGCTGGCATTGGCTCTGTCAGACCTAGGGAAAGCTTGAAGTAGCTTCTCACAGAAAGCGCCCCTATTGCCCATTGCTACCAAAATCTGGCCAGGCAAACCCAATGTAACACCTCTAACTAGAAGTCATTAATTCAACATATTTACTTAATTTTCTAAGACTGCTTACTGCACATAAGATATCTGTGTATGTCTTTGCAGTATTATCTCCTACAACATTGTTACTTGAACAACTTCCTAACACAACATTCTGTCTTATTTAGCATAATATGAAACCACAGATAGCCTCAAATCTCTCAACAAGAAAATGTATTAGTCAGATGGGAATTTCATTATTTTCTGTTATGATTTTGTATATACCCTTTGTTTAAACTAAGTACACCCAGCACATGATTTTACTATGGATGATCTTCTTGCTATCCTCCCTGTTGTAGTTCCACCACTAGTAGTCAGAATTCCAGGGATACAACTACTGAAACACTTAAAGGTGTTTTTACAGATACCCACCTAGCTCGGTATGGAAATCCTGTAGAGTGATCATCCAGTCTGTTCTACCTGTGTAGGAAAATACTTGTCTTCGACACTCAAAACATCTCACACAATTTCACTTAATGTTGGAAATGGCATCACAACCCTTGTGTCACACTTGTCCAAAGTACTTCTCTACAAGAAACATTTCCCATGCTATTCCTATATTCTGAAAATATAAAAATCAGGGTAAGAATTTAAGATAACTTTCATTTGGTAGTGTCTTAACAGATGATCAGTTCTGG
This sequence comes from Trogon surrucura, assembly GCA_020746105.1. NCBI lineage: Eukaryota > Metazoa > Chordata > Aves > Trogoniformes > Trogonidae > Trogon > Trogon surrucura. The sequence goes on along the minus strand of CM036658.1, from coordinate 64,914,412 downwards.
ACTTGTGGCAAGAAAAGTAACAGCTGCTGCCTTAAATACTCTTATAATTGTAAGATATTTGGTGTAGGTATGATCTTATTAATCTTGTTATTTTAAGAGCAATATATTTTTTTTTGTTCTGATTCTGGCTCTTACTGCATTGTTCTGAATGGTTCCTTAATTTGATTTATTCATTTTTTTTCTATTCATTATTTGTCTTCTTAACTTCCAGATTTCCTCAGGTAGCAGGAATAGAATTTGGACTTCATCCAGATGCAAAATCAGGGCACAGAACTGTAGGAGACTCAGTAGAAAATCAAGGACTGTATTTAAAGGAAAGTAAGGTCTACCAACTTGCCATTAAGAAATACTCAGCTAGTGTAAGTTGTGATATGTTTATTATTATTATTTATACTTGTGAAGCTTTATTTCCATAAAGTACAATCTGATTGATTGCTGAATTGTGAGAGTGTACTGGATTATAATTTGTTTCTTTCGTGTTCTCCTTGATCACTTTTTAAATTTGTTAATTTCCTGATATTCCCATATGTCTTTAGTTTGATAAATATACCTACCACTCTGCAAAAGATTAGAAAACACAGATATCAAGCCTGTTTTTTAAACTCTGTTACTCATCTTCTAGAGAAGTTCACACATGCAAATACTATTTTTGCATATTCAAATTAAGTATAGCTATTTGTAGCCACAATCTTTCAGTCTAATTTGCATGCAAAATGTACATGTTCAATCTGGAAGTTATTTAAGAAGGTAGCTTCAAGCAATTTCAACTCACTTTTCCAATGAATAAAAAATTCATGCTAAACCAAAAATTGAATAGTTTTATTACTAAAGCTTTTACAATCTTATAATTTGAAGTAATTTTAAAATAAGCATTTTAATGTATACATTTACAAAACTGTCATATTTGAGTACATGGCTATTTATTTGTCTCAGGGACTTGTTTGTTGTGGTCATCTTTTAATCATCCTGTTCAAGCTGTGTAATAGACAAAATACAAAATATTAGGACATCAGCCTGTTGGAACTTCACCAGAGTGCAGCTGAGAAAAGGCAGGAAAGATTTGTGATAGCTTCCAAGTACCCAACCCTGTAAGTCCACAGAGCTGCCACTTCATGAATATAGTAATACTTCCTCAGATACAAGCTGCTCCACAGATTATTCACTGTTGACCGTTGTGGAGCAATCCATCCTGCAGGCATGTAGAAATGGGTTTCTGAAGAGACATGAAAATGCAGGAGGTAAAAAAGACTCTCAAAGAGGTCAAACCCTGTTCTGAAATTCTAGCCCAGTTGTAGGGAAGGGAATTCAACATCCAGAGGCTTTGGATTTAGCATATAAGGGTTTAAACAGACAAAAGCATTTCTCAGAAAGTCCTCTCTTTATCCTCATTCTGTGAAAAAAAAATTTTTTTGCAGGATATGGAACTATTGGTATATCCTGACACTGTCACCATATATCTCCTTTGCTTTTTTAGCCTCTCAGAAACGTCTCATAAACATCCAGAAAGAGAGAAGATTGTGTTGCTCTATCTCCTCCTGGCACCAGTGGTAGACATTTTGTTGTAAAAGATTTTCCATGGTTACAAAAGTTGAACTAATTTCAAATAACTTTACTACTAGCAAGAAGTCTTTAAAGGTAGCTAAGACCATATTGTTATTGAAGACATGCTTCAGCTTTGATATCATGAGGTTAAAGTGGGTATGTGGATTTTAAGTCCTTATTTACTTGGTCAGGACTGAAAATTACCACCTAAGATTTTATTCTTTACAGCCATGAACACTGCCCTTCAGGGTTTTTTAGGTTCTTAGTGACGCTTGAATAAAGCTGTTTCTTTCAGAACACTATTTACTTACAAGAAAGAACAGGTGCTGATCTAAGGAATTCCTTAGATGACTGCAATACTAACTTAAAGGTCATCTCTATAAGAAACTCTTGTCATCTATTCATGGACCTTACAGGCTGGAATATGTTCTTCTTATTTTCATACTAATAAACTGCATCCCAGGTTTGAAATGCAGAAAAGATAAAAAACAGAATTTAATTACAGGCAGTTTAAGACAGTGAGTAAAATCCTTTTAATAGTGCAGAAGGCACTTTATTAAAAGACACAAAATGCTCAGGAAGAGAGGCATTACTCCTTCTCATCTGCATTTTTGCACATAAATGAGCAGTTTAGGCATGTTCTAATATTTGATATTTTCTGTCTTGTTCAACTATTCTCACACTTGAAAGACTTGTGAATAAAATGCTGTATTTTATGTATCACATATCTCATCTTGAGAAATTGCAATGATGGTGTACTGGGTTTGCCTGGCAAAATTTTGTATCGAGGGGGCTGTAGGGGCAGCTTCTGCGAGAAGCTGCTCGAAGCCTCCCCTAGGTCTGACAGAGCCAATGCCAGCTGGCTCCAAAGAAGGACTCATCCCTAGCCAAGGCTGAGTCCATCAGTGATGCATTCACGCTGGAGCAGTTTGCTCCTGAAGGACTGCAGCCCATGGAGAGGTCTGCACCCACACTGGGGCAGTTCATCAAGAACTGTCTCTTGTGAGAAGGACTCAAGCTGGAGAAAGTGTGTGAAGAATGGTCTCCCAGGAGAGGGACCTCATGCTGGAGCCAGGGAAGACTCGGGAGTCCTTCCCTAGAGAACGAAGGAGCAGCAGGGACAAGCCCCATTCCCCATTGCCCTGCACTGCTCCGGGGGAGGGGGTGGATAAATTGGGAGTAATGTTAAGCCCAGGAAGAAGGGAGGCGTGGGGGGAAAGTGTTATTTTTAACACCTGGTTTTATTTCTCATTGCTCTTCTCTAAGTCGTTTGTTAATGAATTTAATTAATTTCCCCAAGTTGAGCCTGTTTTGCCCAGGACGGTAATTACAAGTGATCTCCCCGTCCTTATCTTGTCCCATGGGCCCTTTGTTATGCTTTTTCTCTGCTGTGCAGCTTAGAAGGGGTAGTAATAGAGTGGCTGTGGTGGGCACCTGGCCACCAGCCATCATCAAACCAGTACAGATGACTCATATTTAAAATCTTTGTTGTTTCATAGAGAGGAAACTGCAAGGTCCTGCATGTGGGTTGGGGCAATCCCAAGATAAAATACAGGCTGGGCCATGAGTGGATTGAGAGCAGCCCTGCAGAGAAGGACTTGGGGTGTTGGTGGATGAAAAAACTGAACATGAGCCAGCAATGTGTGCTCACAGCCCAGAAAGCCAATCGCATCCCAGGCTGCATCAAAGGCAGCATGTCCAGCAGGCTGAGGGAGGTGGTTCTGCCCCTCTGCTCTGCACTGCTGAGACCTTACCTGCAGTGCAGTGTCCAGCTGTGGAACCTCCAACACAAAAAGGACATGAAAATGTTGGAGCAAGTCCAGAGAAGGGTGATGAAGATGATCAAGAGTTTATAACATCTCACCTACAAGGACAAGGCTATGAGAGTTTTTGTTATCCAGCTTGCAGAAGGCTCTGGGGAGAGCTTATAGCAGCCTCCAGTACCTGACGGGGGCGTACAGGAAAAGAAGAGGAGAGATTCTTTATCAGGGAATGTAGTGACAGGACAAGGGGATGTGGTTTCAAACTGAAAGAGGATAGGTTTAGATTAGATATTAAGATGAAATTCTTTTCTGTGTGGGTGGTGAGACACTGGAACAGGTTGCCCAGAGATGCTGTGGATTCCCTCTCCCTGGAGGTGTTCAAGGCCAGGCTGGATGGGCCTTTGAGCAACTTGATCTAGTGGGGGGGAACCCTGCCCATGGGAGGGGAGTTGAGACTAGATGATCTTTAAAATTCCTTCTAACCGAAACCATTCTATGATTCCATGATTCTATGTTCTTTTAAACCGATAGTAAAAAGGGACAGAGAAGTCACTTAGTAGCAGAGGCAATACCAAAGATCATAGAATCATTGAATGCATTGCTTTGGAAGGGACCTTTAGAGGTCATCTAGTCCACCTCCCCTCCAGTGATCAGGAAAAACTATGTTTTAAAATCTTTCAGAATAGGCCAGGCAAGTCTACTTGACATTCTGGGATAAGCACCTGTTACATACATACTTTTGATCCTAAGACTGGTGTGAAAAGCAAAGATACTTGAAACCATTCTCATAGATCAAAATTACATGAACTTGAAAAAGGGTCACATGATCCTACGAATGGTGCTGAAAAGCACAAAAAGTCTGTCTCAAAGCATTAACAGTAGCTAAAATAATTTATCTGTAACTTTTCCAAAGTAATTTACAAGGCCATGTCTGTAAAGGTTTCAAAAAATCTATTGGGAGTAGATGGCTTTGTTTTGAGAAAGTATAAAGGAAATCATGTTAAAGCCACAGAACAAAACCTAGAAACACTATGGAGAGCTCAAGATAATGCAATGATGATCTAATTTCTGATGAAAGCAGATGTCTCAAAATTCAGTGAGAAACAGAATTTCCTCATTTTCCTCCTAAATCTTTTCTTTCACTACTGGACTCCCTTAGGAGAGACTATGCCTCTTTATTTCTGTACAGCTGTGTGAATTGCTTTATTCTCATTTTTCTTTTTTTCTGTCTATAGAAAGCCAATGAAAAAATGTAACCTTTTTTCTTTTGGACATAGTCCTAGCACAAGCATCTTTTGATAGATAGTAACAGTGGCCTTATTGATGTCTTCCTCACTTTTCCGTATTGATTCTGCTGCAGCGGGCATGTTAGGTGCAGGAAAGAGTCATTCTATTCACAGCCTGCCCAGAGCTAATACTGCCCCCACGTTACTTTAAATAAGAGCACAGTGGGCTGGAGCTCTCTGATGGGCTCCCTGGTACATGTATACAGGTCAAGCCAGGTTATTCTCTGCTTTGAATCCCCTACTGGCTCCCAGCTTATCACAACATCATATGTAAACTCCTTTCCCTCACACAGAAAATTAGATTTATTTTTTTTTTTTTCACAATTCTCCCTCTCTCATTATGCTATTCAAACTCACCAACTTTCTTGTATGAGAATAACTGATCCTCACGTTCACTGTTCTACTGTTTGTGGATCAGCAGGAGGTTTTAATCGTTGAAAAACTCTTGGGCACCTCATGTTTGTGTGTATCCCATGCGTTAGGCTTGGTACGTACATAGATCTCTAGTGCAGTCACTGCACGATGTGTTAATGATACTTCTGAAGGAACAGATAGGAGATGTAGGACAACTGTTAAGATCTTTCAAGCTGTGGATTCAAGGGCAAAAGTCTTAAAACAGCACTGTGTGTAACTAGCATGTAAGAAATACCTAGCAAAAAAGCAGCAGCGCTTAAGTTGAAGCTTAACTTTTACCTTCAACTGCAGGAGACTGAAAGTAGAGATCTGATAATGAATACTGCATCCTACAAAAACCTGAGCAAACAATAATTCCACAGTCATGGTCTCTGCCATCCATGAAGTTTTTATTTATCAAAATTATAGGGTATAAAAAAAAGCACTGGCTTTTAAAGTGTTTATCAAATATCCCATAGTTACCATACAATCAGATTAACATTTAAGTTTTTCAAATGGCTAATAGTTAATATAATTATTCTTATTGTATTTTTAATAATGAATATATCTACATTAATGATAACTTTTTTTTTTAATTTGTCACAAACCTTTGAAGAAAGTGCAGTTAAAAAAACATCAGTAAGTGCAGTGCTTGCTATAGAAGGAAGGATTTGTCATGCTGCCCAGAAAACAAACACTCATGACAACCCAAAATGGCGAGAGAGGAGGTTTTGTACAAGTTCCCCATGGCTCTCAGCAAGGACTGTAGCAACTCTGACTGAATGTGATAAAAAGCTTCGAGGCTAATACAGCACCTAAAAACTGCATAATTGTTAAGTGTTTTGTTTTTTTCTTTCCATTAAAATTGAGAAGTTTCATTGTTACATTTATTTGAAACAAATGCTGAACATCTTTTGCATTCATCTACTATTTGCCAAAAGAAAATTATTTTCTTTTTTTTTAGAAAAGGTTTTTTAAAACTTGAGATACAAATGCTCAGATATTTAGCAACTGACTTCTACTGGTGGCTTAATTAAAACATTTTTTCCTACTCTTGCTTATATGTTATTGAAGAAAATTTCAATAATTCTGAAGTTCATTAGTTGAAGGTGGTAGCATGTATATATTTCTTAATAATATTTAATTATTAATATATTTACAAATATAAAAAAAATGAGAAATCTGCTGGTTTTCGGTATAAAAATCACTAGTACGATCATAATAATGCTTACATAGGTTACAGTAATGGTTGTAGGAGGATGCTTGGACACCTGTACAAATTGACACAGAAAGGGAAAACATCTATTGTGATAAATCACAGATCATAGAATGGTTTGGGTTGGAAGAGACCATAAAGATCATCTAGTTCCACCCCCCTGCCATGCACAGGGACACCTCCCACCAGTCCAGGTTGCTCACAGCCCCATCCAGCCTGGCCTTGAACACTTCCAGGGATGAGGCATCCACAACTTCCTGGGCGACCTACTCCAGGGCCTCATAGAAAAGAATTTCCTCCCAACATCTAATCTAAATCTAATCTAAATCCATTTAAACCTGTTACCTACTGCTACACCCCCTGATAAAGAGTCCCTCCCCTTCTTTTCCTGTAGGCCCCCATTAGGTACTGGAAGGCAGCGATAAGGTCTCCACAGAGCCTTCTCCAGTTTGAACAACCTCAACTCTCTCAGCCTGTCCTCACAGGGCAGGTGCTCCAGCTCCCTCATCATCACAACCCTCTTCCGGATTTGCTCAAGCAGGTCCAAGTCCTTTTTGTGTTAGGTGCCCCAGAGCTGGATACAGTACTGCAGGTGAGGTCTCAGCAGCGTGGAGTGGATGGGGAGTGCAGACCTAATTCATTCCGTCTCACAGACAGAATTCATTCCCTTCCTGGGAATAAAGGAGGACTATTTGGAAAGCTGCAGCAACTCGATTTCCACTTTTTAAAGTTACCTAGGGCCTGTCTGGGCAGTGCTTGGGCAGTTTGCAGTGTCATCTGACCACGCTGCCTGCCATCTGTCTGTATGATCTCCCGACACCAGGCGGTACCGCACACAGCCAGCCCTGCTGGCCCAAGCCCCTGTGAGGAATCCTGCACTACACGGGCAGCAGAGCACAGCAACTGCACGTGCAGCGACACAGAAAAGCGAGTAGTGAGAGACTGGATTTGTCCATAACAGTAGGCTAAAAATAAGGGGCTGGTGGGCAACTTTTCACTGCTGAATGGGGACTTCATCCTTACCATTCTTTTCCTGCAAGTCCTTGATTTTAGGTGCACTGTGACCTGGTCACTGCGCGGTGGTTGGACACAGTGCTTTACCTTTCAGGAAGAAACATAAATGAACCATAGTTGTGTATTTGAAGATTTCAAAAAATGTAATACCATTTCTTATCTTTGTTAACTTGTTTTCCAATTCTAACCATTATTAATGTCTAAAAAGTAATTTTAATATACTTAATATATTTTTTGTATGCACCATATATCAAAATCGTGCTGCTTTTCTAATATACTGCTGAATTATGTTTATAGTGTTTTTTCACATGGACAGCTCAACAGTCTTAAAGAGCATCCTCTTGTACAAAAAAAATTGTATGACTACTGTGATCACATTGTTGATCACTGATGATGCTAACAATGGAAAGGTTTCTTGACTCTTGAGTTATTTGTGCAGTAACCACGTGATGGCTTACTTCTATTTGTTAAAAAGCTTAGATGTGAAATAAACTCATCCTTCCTGTGAGTAAAAAAAAAAACAAACCAGAAAAATGTTTAATAAATCACATTGCAGTTTATATTTTGTTGCCTGAAGCAACTTGCTATCTGCACTATTTTAAAGGTTTAGACATATTCTCCTTTTTCTGCTCAGGCTACTTATGCTAAGCAGCACATGGGGGCTGGTGGGAATCTTCTCACCAGTCAGTCACAAACAAATCCTGAAAACCTTTTAATATCAAACTTTCTGTAAAGCAGTACATGCTAAACCATCTCTTTTTAAAAAGGTCAATAAAGAATTTAGTAACTACACAAATCATACATGTACAATTTGGCTGTTCTGATTTAAATTATGATAATAATGATTGAGGGCTGGTTTAGCTCAGTGGGTTGAGCGTGGTGCTTGAAACACCAAAGGTCACGGGTTCGACTCCCGTTCGGTTCTCACGTGTTGCCTGACCTAGTCCAGAGGTGGTGTCCCTGCCCACAACAGGGAGGTTGGATTAAAATGATCTCTAAGGTCCCTTCCAGCCTAGGCCATTCTATGATTCTATAATTAAGTTACTGTTGCCAAAATACATGTTAACCTGCTAGATTAACACTGTACTATTTGCATTTAGGTATGATCTCACGCTTGTAAAAATGCCTTTCACTTGAGAAGCTCAAGTGCTTTGTGCATTGAACATTGCTGCTACTAGACTCTGCATGGAAAATGGAAACTCTGAAGAACTTGTTTTTAGAGGTTAGAAATAATTAGAATTTGCCCTGTAAGCTGTTCTGAAAATAAGGCACTTCAAGAATAACAGGAAAAGGAAGGATATCTTGATTTATGCCAGTGTTATCATTACACTATATTCCTGTCTTAAAGCAGGATTAAAGAAAAATACTAGTACATTTTGGTAATTTAATACCATTGTGTCATTTTTTTTTTAGTTTATAATTTAAAGTCACAGGCTAGGTGACCAATATATAAAAATGAGTATGGGGGCCTGAACTAGGTGATAGTTTATAGGTGATAATACAAAACTATCAGACAATTTTTTAGATCATGTAATTGCTGTTCATGTAAAATTTCACTATATGGATTAAGAAAAATCTGTGACCATATAGCTACTTATTGACTTCTTTCTTCATTTAATTCACAAGTCTTTAAAAAGATAAAAAGTGTGGTCCAGTTCTTTAAGATGGAGCCAGATAGGGCTATAAATTGCCTGTAGCATTGAATTCTTGCTGACATTCCCTGCTTGAGAAAATTAGCATATTCTTCATCTCCTGAAGTCTAATTCAAATTATTTTACAACTAGTTTAACTTCTGACAGCTGAAATGCATACATTAGCTAGCTAGAGCCATCTGCAAGGCAAACACGTTCTTACCTCATATGTTTCTAATTGGAACGTGTTTTCTTTCAGGCACCATCAGATGCCATGCTATGACTCGTAACGAATTCTGGAATCACGTACGTCCCCAAGGATTTATAATCTGCATGGATTAAGGAGAGGCTTCTGTGAATTTCAGTTATTTTCACATTTTAAGTCTAAACTGTCTTTCTTGGATGGAAACCTAATCATAAGAAGAGTTAAAACCCCCAAACCAGGGAATACACAGGATTCCTGAGAGCATTATTTTTCACTTTTCATTGAACAGGATGGTCATCTACATTTTTATGTCAATATCTAATTTCCTTTTTTCAATTTTTTTTTAAATACAGCTAACGCAGTGAGGCTACATGAGATTTCCCTTCTGCTTAGTCTGAATTTCAATCTCCAGCTCAGAAACACTGGAGTACATTACATGATTAGCATATTAATACTAACTTTAATGACAGTAAAAAGTATTTTAAATAGTTAATTTTTAATGCTTGTATCAATATCAAATGACTTACATGATCTTTTTATTGGCATTTACTTTTTATACTCCATTGTCTTGTTTGAGGATAAAAGATTACATGTGGAGTGTGTTGTAAGTGATTGCCTGATTACATTTTAATGTCTTACCGGAAATGCAGAAATATTTCAACTGAATGTTGAAAATGTTTAATGGAGAAGATTAAGTTACAATGATATCTAGTGAAAAGTCAGAATATAATTACTGCAATTTTCTCATCCCAAAACCAAATGGCAAATTTAAATAAGCCATCACTAATACAGTACCGTAGTGATATATATCACTTGAATGACATCAGTCTAGAAATCATGGAAACAGTTCTATTTCACTTGTAAATTAGTATTGAGGTGCTGAAGGCATGAAATTGATGTAGTCTTTCCAAATTTTATGTGGACATTAAAAAATGTGGCTGAGGGAAGGCAGCATTGCTGCTGGGTGCCAGAGGAGCGCCTAGGGAGGATACGCTGTAGTACTGAAGTCCAGAACATTTTTCAAAGTAAAAAACTACTTAGTTAAGTGCACACAGGATACTGACTGCTGCTACAGTATTAAGGGAGGTGCTAGCAGATATATTTGAAATTTCAATCAGTCATGTGGAGCTTTTTCAGTAGTAAAATTTTTCATGTATTTCACGATCAGTCCTGCATGAAGGAGTGTGCTCTCTTGCCCAAGGATTCGCGTAAACCCTTGTGTCCCTAAGAGCCCTTAGGAAACCAAGTCCAGGCAGTCTGAGCCAAGACCCGGAGGGCTTTCATCTTCACAGATACAACAAGGAAATAAGTTCATAAGCCACTTCTCTGTTTCTGTTCTCATTTTCTACCAGCCTCAAATGAAGCTGAAGGAATAGCCAGCTGTTTGCTACACAGTGGTCAGTAAAATAGCGTTGTGCCATGAACACTGACCTTCCTTTTTCTAGGCCAGGCTGAAAGGCATCCAGTATCTGCCACTGCCACTCAGTATTGCTACGTGGTACCTCTCCAGAAGTGACTGCTTTGCTGTCCTTCACTTATCTGTTACTTTACACCTCGGTGGTTGCTTTCTTGCAAGAACCAGCCATGCTTTGGATCTTGGAATCCTTTATAGATTCCCTATATACAGGGACTCGGGAGTCATTTTGAAAATATCATGGGGTTTTGTTTGTATCTAAACCTCAGGCAGGGTATATATTTTCCTTCTGTTTGTTAGTCACAATTTTCATTAAAGGCTGTAAAATAAATTAGGTCACGGACTCTCCCCTGGATGTAAGCTCAGAGTTTCAGGGGAGCATGACATGCCTCAGCACATCAATTGATTGAAATGGAAGAGCAAATCCAAAGGGCAAAAAGTAATGCAAAATAAGAGCACATAATCTTTTCTCCTTCCAGTAGAATTCAACAGTCACGGTTCAAGCAAAAGACCTTAAGAAAACCGTCAGCATTCAGGAATGTTTAGATGAAGTAGAATGGTAAAATCAGTCTCTGACATCAGATGCCCCTGATAACTCCCAAGGACATGCAGTAGACGACAGAAGCTGACCCTAAAGTGCCTGTGTATCCGAATATACAGAGTACCCTGTGTAGCATTCAAAGTGCAAGGAAAGCCATTTGGTCTCCTGCCTAACTCTGTCCTGCTGAGAGTTCTCTTTCTGTGAGAACTGAGCCCTGAGCTTCCTTCTACAGTGTCAAACTGCTGAGCTGCCCAGAAGCTTTCCTCACTTCAAATCTCTCTGCTTATTCAGTACATTTTCTCCAGTGTGTATCACAGATTTTGTCCTGTAATAAAATAATTTTAGTGAAAACAAAATACCGAATTACACGCACTTTCAGTCTCCTTCTAGGAACTGTTTTTTTTAAATAAGAAATCACTCTTAAAAAATACAATCAACCAAAAAGTGAAATATGCTAAAGATTACATTTCACGGTTAAACTTCCACAGCATAACACTGGAAATGGAGTACATTTTAATACCTTACTGGAAATGTAGAAATATTTCAACTGAAAAAAATGTTTGACAGAAAAAATAAATATTATTTCTGATTTATTTTTAACTAAGTTATTCTTCTAAGTTAATTCTGAGAGTATGTCTTTCCAGGATTACAGCACAGCAACAAAGAAATCCTAGCCTAAGACATTGGAGATTTAGTTTACTTTCAGTCATAGAGTAATAAAATTTAAATAAATATAAGATTCAAACTTGCCTGTGCCACAAGAAACTCTGAAAACTAATTTCAGAAATTCCATCAGAATATATTTTACAGTAATGAAAAAAGTTCGTAAGACAAAAATCCAGTAGCAGATATATATGGGAAACTAGGTGTTTTTAATAATGGTTTCCATTGATTCTGCTGGGATCGGATCACTGCTTAAGTCCATCATAAATGTGTTATTTAAGGTTTATCAGACTTTGGCTCACAATGCAAGAAATTCTAAAGAACCTCTTTTGGAGAAAGATGATGTTTCGTTGCAATCAGGTCCCTTTAGGAGGAAGGCCTCAGGTTGGGAATGCCAAACTGAGGCACCCAAAATTAGAAGGCACTCTTGGAAATTAGAATTCAAATCTTTACCTGTAAAAAATAAAATTTTAGACTTTAAAATTTAAATAATAATAATAAGCTTAAATAGTAAGTTCTGAGCATCTATTTCTGACAGTAAGAGGATTCATACTGGCATAATACAACTAGATTTCTTGTGATTTTTCCCTGGTACTCTTCTGAACTTGACCGTTATATGACTGCAACAATCACAGATTTCAATCTGTAACAGGAAAGACAACCCCTTAAAATCTGCACTGGTACCCAAAGAGAGATTGGTTGTATTGGCTCAAGATACCAGTGAGAGAAAATAATTACAATTAATTGTTTCAGCTAGGGAATTACAGGTATGTATAGAAAAGACCAGAAATGGGCATAAACGTGAGCCAGGTTGTTCCAGCGTTGTACCGCCCTGTGTTGTTAAAGGAAACTATGGTGTTCTACTCAGACCTTTCTAGTTTATTTGCCTGTTATTGAAGGATCCCCTTTTTCTAGTCCTCAACCTGGTAATTATTGTGTGACAAATTCACAGACTTACTCATATAGGAGATGCTACAGTCTCTTAATAAACGGAGTGGCGCTTTACTTGATTCTCTAATATCTCTGTATCTCTGTTGTACAGGAGAGTCTGGAATGAGATACAGTACTCCAGGTGCGGTCTCACCAGTGCTGAGTAGAGGGGTAGAATCACTTCACAGCAGGTGGTCACACTTCACTGAATGGAGCCCAGGATATCCTTAGCCTTCTTGACACAATGGCACATTACTGGCTCGTATTCAACTTGGCGTCCACCAGAACCCCCACGTTCTTCAGAGCAGAGCTGATTTCCAGCTGGCTGACCTCCAGCATGTACTGGGCCATGGGGCTGTTTACAGATGCAGGACTCTGCATTTCTGATTACTGAACCATATGAGCTTACTTTCAGAACACTTCAGACCTGTTGAGGTCCCACTGGATGGCAGCACAACCCTCCGGTGTATCAGGTACTCCTGCCAGTTTTGTCCTCTGCAGCTTGCTGAGGGTATGCAAAAAACCCTCTGAGCTGGGCTGTTCAGCCGGTTTAAATCCACCTTAACGTCTGCTACTACTTTCTGTCTCAGCACTTTCTGCTAAATAAAGGGCATCTCTAAGGAGAGCTTATTGTCTTGCTCCACATCCAGCCCAGAGCAATCAAAAACGTATCTTGCCTCCTTTCTCTTAGCATCTGCCTGGCTGTGGGGCAGAACACCAGCAGAATGCTCTAGATCTCCTACCTTCATCTTTTCTGTCTGCCTGCGACTGCCCTTGTACAAGCCTGGAATTTCCCAGAGGGCACCACACATCCCACGGTTACGAAGTGATCAGGATTGCCAAGGACAAAAGATGCTGAAAATACATCCACAAAAGCAACACTACATACCATCAAGACAGTTACTTGTCACATGATAGCTGCAACAGCTACTTTTCCCCCCAGAGGATAAAGTTGTCAGCACTACTTTTCTCTAAAAATGACAAAATAAACCTAAACTCTGCTTCTTCATCATCCTTTTCCATCACAGTGTCAGTAGCTGTGGTAATGCTGCTGTTGACATACAGTAAATATTTCAGGTGTGTATGCAGTAATGGTAAAGGCTTAACTCGAATTTGTGGGCAGATACATACCTGTGAAAGAACCTATCACGTTGCACAGTGGCTACTCCTTGTGCAGCTATTGCTTGGTGTCGCGGGTTAGGGCTGGGCCGGCCACTAACACGGACAGACGCTCTCTAACCCCCTCTTCCCCCCCCCCAAACGGGAAGAGAAAAGGGAATGAGGCAGAGAGACTTACATGTTAGAGAAGAAAAAACTAGAACAGTTTTAATGAAAATAATAGGAATAATGGTAAAAAGATAAAAGTAAAGAATTATATACAACTATAGATAATAGCCCGATATCAAACCCGACTCCCTCCCCCGATAGCAATCCCCACTGGTGCTGCAGAGCAGGAGGCACTGGGGAAATCCCAGGCTCAGCGGCGGCGGGAGCTGGGTACAGGGAGCTGGATTCGGGAACTCAGGATCCGGATCAAAAGCAGGAGGTCAGATGGAGTCCTCTCTGGACACCGGCCATTGCAGGAAAAGAAAGAAGGGCGAAAAGGCCGAAAAGGGCCGAACAAAAGGGGAAAAAAGGGACGAAACTCTCGTGATCACTCAATTTATACTAACTATGACGTATATGGGATGGAATACTTTCGTTGGTCACCTGTCCTGTCTATTACCCCCCGGAGGTGCCACCTCTTACTTCCTTGTGCCCCCCCTCTTACTACCCGGCACCCCCAGCGTGGCACACAAGAGCCAGCACTGGCCTTGGTCACTACGGGAATAAGTATAAGCAAGAGCCTTTCTACATCCCAGTCCCAGGCAGTGACTGTAAACACCAGGTGTTATCACTGCCAGTAGCACACACTGTCTGCAAAAACATGCTGCTGACTTCAGAAAATGCAGCCTTTTAGAAGACACTAAGCTGCAAAGTAAAAATCACTAAATAAGACTGGGTTCTTAGCTAAACCCAGGGCACTTGGGAATTTTTCTAAATTCTGTGAAGGAAGTAAAATGACTAGACCTTTGGCAGGCAGGAGAGCTATACACATACCCACTGCTAGGCAAGAAACTCACACACTTGTGAGTGTGCATAGAGTCCCTTTGCCTGTCAAAGCCAAACTTAATCTTGGCCTGTATTTCTTCTGCCATCAACATCTGATCAGTCCGAACTAGCAGAATCAGCACTGAGTATTCTTCATTGTCAGAACGTGTTAAGATCCACACCTGGCCCCAAGATGATTTCTGAAAAAAAGCTGACTGTTCTGCAAAGTACTGAAACAAACAAAAGGCTGCTAGTATGAAAAGAGTTCACCACGGTAGTAAAAAAATTCAGCCAATCAATGCTCGCTGCACCCCAAGAAGAAACAGAATACACAGGATAATAAACAAGACGTTGTTTGGAAAAAAATACTAAATTTAATTCTACCAAGCAAAATCTAGCGAAATGACTGCAAAATATTACAAACAAGTCAAATTTTATTGCAAACATTTTAATTCTATTGTAGGTAAGAAAGACAAGCTTGCAGAGCAGGATCAGTTTAACGAGAAAATTGCTTACAAAGGACCTGCTCTTGCTCCCACAGATATCAACAGCATTTTATAGGCAGACTTCAAGGAAAACCATTTTGTATTTTTACAAAAGTATATATCTCAAAAAAAGCAATGAAGGACAAAAAAAGCACCTCCACTTTGTGCCTTTTAGCTGTTTTCCTGTGGAGGATGTCTCTGTGAGTTGCGACAGTCTTCATTATGTACATTTGCACTTTTTGAAAACTAATTATCCCCTGGAATTAATAACAATGAATATAAAGTAAAACAATATATCCCCAAGAAACAGCTTATTGTTTAGGTCTCAAAGAAAGGCAGTTACACAGTTAGAAATGTCATATGAAATTTTCACTCCTACTAAATTTAGGAAAATGCAGCTACCCACAGTCACCATTTCTTGCTGTAAACATACAAAAGGGGCCAATATTATATTGGATTTTTTATTCTCCTTTGTTGCCTTTTTCAGAATAAAAACAGAGTAACATGCTCTTAAAAAAGACATAAGAAAAACGTTATTACGTTATTAGTAAGTACCTATATTATGTTTCTTATTTCTCAATATATTTTTGGAATATTGAATAATTTTAAATTGCATTATTATCAGGATTGCAGACTATGTCATCTAAGTTAAAGTAATTTTTTTTGTGACATCTTTTTATTTTAGTATTTTCTGAGCTCAAAGGTAGAAGCAGTTTTGGCATGACAGGTGAATCAGTCCCTCTCTGCTGACATAGCAGCAGTAAATTCATGAGGTTAGAGAGACAAACAAAAACTGCAAATCCCAGTCCTGACATAGATAAGAAAAACATTTAAAATTACATATAATATTTGACCCTCAGAGGTGCACATCTGCATGTAGCAAAACATTAGCCTATGACCTAAAACTCCTAGCTTTTAAAAGACTTGTATCAACATAAAGAGGGAAATTCACCAAGTTCTTTACTATAACCTTAGAGCTTTTAAAATGTCATGCCTACTGCCAACAGTAATAGACCCAATCACCTTTAGGTAGAGACAAAGTAAATAGACACACTGCAATTACAGAAAATACATTTCTGTCACAACCACAGCTACATGGTGATGGTGATTTTCGATTATTATATCTCCTTAAAATTGCATATATTAAAAAAGATGGCAAATGTGGTTTAGTCCAATCAGTGTAGTTAGACTTGGTTTTTATTCTACATGTATATTCTCAAAGAAATTGTTTCATGCAGCCTGTAAGAACACTAAAAATTAGTATCTGATTTACTGCTGCTGGTCCTCGTCACTTTATAGCCTCTAAGAGACTAACCGTGCTGGCCCTACTCCAGTAAAGAAGCATAAGCACAGGCTTAATAAAAGCCCTGAATTCATTCCATCGCACCACATTTGGCAGATGGCACCTTCCACAACACATTTTTCCTTGTTCTCTGCTAGAACAGGGGAGTACACCACCTACTGAAAAACCACAGGTCTCCCACACAAATCCTGATACCAGAGGGACTACATACGTATACTCACATGCTCTTTAGATGGAACCATGGTGTATTTTGCAGGGTCATGCCCTTAGAAATAAAAAATTCCTTGTACCTTCCTGAAAAGTAAGCTCCTGAACCACCTTGTACCATTCTTCAGCACCTGATCCTGCAAGAGTTTCCAATATCCTTTTAATAATTTAACAGATGCTCTTTCACTTTCATTTGAAAATACTGTGTCAAACAGCAAGTAAGGAATGATTGCTGAACTGGCTGCAGTTTGATACTGTAACTCAGCAATCTATACATAGAATAACTATAAAGTGCTTTAGAACTGTTTGACATGAAAGGTGCAATAAAATACTATATCATCTTATGTGATCTCCCTGGAAATTGATAGTCCTGGTGAGCCAACACTCGAGAGTACCCTCAAATTGTTACAGCAATTTAATAATGATACTAAGTTCTTACACTGGAGAATGCTTCTTTCTCCAATATTTACTGGACTCTATCACGGCATCACAGCCAGCAGGCCTGCTGCTTGTCCTTCACTAGCTGTCTTACTGCATTCAAACACACTTATCTGGATGCGTAAGAAATGGTACAGTGCTGCTCTGGGAATCTGCACCAAAATGGTCCCCTTGATTTGCAGAATTTGGGGTTGTTAGTTAATTCCTTCTGATTGCCATTGGCTGAAAAGATGAATGGTCAGCAAGCACAGTGTGCAGTAACGTTTCCCTTTTTGGTTAATAGGCTCAAAATTTCAGGCACTGAGTATAGCTCATCCCCGCAGTAGAAAGCTGACAGGTCTATCAACTGTCAAAATTTTCCAGGATTTGAATTATACCATTGAAATAGCTTTGATGAATTTCTATAAAATGCATGGTGCAGCACTGCAGTGCTTATAATCTCCAGTTCCCAAAAGATCTAACTATAAATGGGAAGCATCTTTATTGCTTTTATGTCGGAGGAACTGAAGCACCAATGAGTGTCAACATAGAGCCAAACCCCAAAATGACTCTATGGGTCATATTGTGTTGTAGTACACAAAAATCCCCTAAGAACAAGCAGTATTCTATATTTCTACAGAACATTTTATACATTAGAAGTAAATCCTGTCTCCACCAAAATAAAAGCGAAACTCTGACTGAACAAAGTATGATCTGGATTTCGCATTATACTTGGAACCACACTCAATTATTTTGTCACACACAGCAGACGTATCAAATAACCTCACAGCATGCTTGCTGTAGTCTATTACAATTCTGAATGACAAAAATGCAGTATCAAACAAATATTTTGCCTTCTTCAAGTTTTTTCTATGCACATTATTGTGGTTCACATGACTGCTGTTCTCCTAACCGTGATCACTAGAGACTAAAAAGGGAAAAAGAAATAACAAAGAAAACAAAACACAATAAATCCTATTACCCAGTTGACCGAATAAATGTAGATTATCACCATGTCCATATCAAACCGCCACCCGCGGCTATCATCCTCAAAGTCCATGTAGTCCATCCTATGGGCAGCATGTGGGAAATGCCTCCTTGTTACAGTATCTGAGCGTCTTTGAAAACCTGCTAAAAAAACAGACCAGGAGATAAAAATCTTTACTAAAGCAACCAGATTGAGGAAAAAAAAGTTAACCATCCTTCCTCCCATTAGCTACAGGAAAACGGAAGCAGGAAATCTCAGACCTCATTGAACGGCTTCCTCACGTTGTTGGATGAGAAGCTCTCCGTAGACTTGATTTGGAAAGGTTTAAAAAGTAACTCTGTCCTCCACGTCTGGAATATTATACATTTGTTTGTTTGTTTGGGTTTGGCACTCTCTGCTATAGAAAAGTAATGCTAACTGCTTATGCTATCCAGACCTATGAACACCTTCTTCTACTTAATTTGATTCAGTCATCTAGCAGTGAAGAACTCCATATACTGTAATTAATCTCTTGACTAATTAATCTCTGGATTCCCTAAGTCTACTCATCCGAAATCAACACACATCTGTATGTGTACACACATAGTTCAACAGCTGAACTAAATTTGAACTCCCATTTCTAGTATTTGAATTTTTTTCCAAACACTCTTCTAAATAAATCCTGCTTGCCTTAACATTATGTTTCCGTAGGAGACATAGCAAGTTAGACTTCAATTTTTAAATTACTATTTTTATGCTGATAACACCTTAAAAATATATAGACAGATGCAAACACAGCAAGTGTTTGGGAGGGAAAGTGGAGGGAAAAATCCTATGATTCCAAGTGTGCCCTTAGTGTTGGGCCCTGCCAAAATGTCCCTCCTCTTCATTTCTCCCCTGATTTCTCTATGTAGTAAGAGAATACTACAGAAGCATAGCTCTTGCATATGTTAAGACATGAGACAAGACACATGACAAGACTTTGTGTATAACTGTTGTTCAGTTGCATGTAATTTTCGTTTTATTATTCTCAGACCTTATTTAAGATACTTGAGAAACAGATTTTTAAAAAAGCTCCCTAATACAGAAATTTGTTGGAATTTCAGTATTGTTCCCTTTGAGTTATGGATACTGTTTCTCCATATTTTTTTTTTCTGAGTTAATATACTACCCAATATTATAGCACAATTGTTTTCATGCCTTTCAAAGAAAAGTATTTTCTCTCTTTGGTATCCTTTTAAAGATAGTTTATCAGAGACCTTTTGATTCCAAATTACATAGGTAAACTGATTTTGTGTTTGCTTCATGACGATTTTATTTAAAAATTTGAATAGACTATTGAGACAGAGAAGTTCTTCCTTTGGAGAATCACTCATAATTAGACATCATTATATCATTGCATTTATTTTTATTTTTTATTTTTAATGACAATTTGGATCAGTTTGTCATGCACAGATACTAAGTTTCTATGTCTGTATACATTAGTATCTGTCTAGCATTACTAATCTTATTTTTGGAGACTACGTGAAATCTTCTTGCTAGTCAAGAGAGTGATCATGTTTTATGATGGTTTTCAGTGACTTCAAGTGGGCTAACATTTGTTCAACAGCTATCCTGTCTCTAGAAAAAGAAAAACCCAGTTAAAAATTCCAGGGATTGACTTTTGAAGAGTTCTAGATTATATTACTACAGTATTTTTTGGAAGTTCATGAGCTAAGCATCTGCTTAAAGATGAAGAAAATCCATTTAAAGTATGATATGGATGTCCTTGTTCTTCATGTTATGATTTAACTTATGTTAATTTAAAATAGCATCTTTGATTACTGAAAAATAACATTAGTAATTCAGTAACAAAATTCTGAAAAATGTTAGTCTTTAAATATCTTTCTGTCAAGATGTAACTTACTTGAAAAATACTCATTTAAAAACTTAAATTCAAATCTGTATTTTTCTTAATCTCTTTTCTAATGCTTTTAAAAACACTATTGTCAAGCAGAAAGCTACTGAAAAATTGTTGGTGATGTATTAAAGGTATGTATAGAATCAAGAACTGCTTACTATACACCATGTGCTATCTCTGTGGCTGTCTGAGTTAAGCTATTCAAAGCTGACAGCCAGTTATATGGCATAGATTTTAATTCTGCTGCTGAAATGGTCTCTTTAACCTAGACAGGCTGGAGGGCTGGGCAGAGAGAAATCTTATGAAATTCAAAAAGAGCAAGTGTAGAGTTTTGCACCTGGGAAAGAACAGCCCCAAGTACCAGTATAGGTTGGGGACTGACCTGTTGGAGAGCAACATAGGGGAAAGGGACCTGGGAGTTCTGGAGGACAGCAGGATGCCCATGAGCCAGCAATGTGCCCTCGTGGCCAAGAAGGCCAACGGCATCCTGGGGTGTATTAGAAGGTGAGTAGCAAGTAGGTCGAGAGAGGTCCTCCTGCCCCTCTACTCTGCCCTGGTGAGGCCACATCTGGAATATAGTGTCCAGTTCTGGGCCCCTCAACTCCAGAGAGACAGGGAGCTGCTTGAGAGAGTCCAGCGCAGAGCCACAAAGATGGTGAAGGGAGTGGAACATCTCCCTTATGAGGAAAGGCTGAAGGAGCTGGGTCTCTTTAGCTTGGAGAAGAGGAGGCTGAGGGGTGACCTCATTAATGTTTATAAATATGTGAAGGGGGAGTGTCAGGGGGACGGAGCCAGGCTCTCTTCAGTGATGTCCAATGACAGAAAAAGGAGTAATGGATACAAGCTGGAGCACAGGAGGTTCCACAAAAATATTAGAAAAAGTTTTTTCACTGTGAGGGTGACAGAGCCCTGGCACAGGCTGCCCAGGGAGGTTGTGGAGTCTCCTTCTCTGGAGACATTCAAAACCTGCCTGGAAGCGTTCCTGTGTGACCTACTGTAGGTGATCCTGCTCTGGCAGGGGGGCTGGACTAGATGATCTCTTGAGGTCCCTTCCAACCCCTGACATTCTGTGATTCTGTGATTCTTTTTTTAGCATCTGTAAATTGATTAAGTTTCAGCTGAAAATGTCAATAGTACAACTATTGTATTCAGTAAACTGAATTCTAGGACTTTACAGAGGCTAAGATAGAACAAGAAGTGTTTCTTTTCCCTGAAGTATATTACCAAATAAACATGCGTACAGTACTGAAATGAAGGATCAGATTTAGAAACTCTGCATGATCATGCAGATTATTTCATATTCTATGATCCATACTGTGACTACTGTCTTTATAAATTCTGACATGAAAAATACCTTCAGATGTCTGTTCTTCTAGCTAGAGTGGAAATAAACTACATCTCTGCATCTGATTCTAACCATCTGCAGATAAAAACTGAGAGCTGCAGAGTTCTTAAAAAACTGTACAGTGATTTAGAGTAAGGGTCTGAATTACGAAACAGAATTGCTGAGAAAGCTTCAAATCACTTCTAATGTTTTAACTCTTTTTTAATAAAGGAACCCTATCTTATCTGATGAATACAGTCCCTAAATAATTTCTGCACAGCCATGTATTTGTTAAAACATGTATTTTCCTTTTATTCGTTCATGCCTGTGTGCTATACTCTGAGCAAGAACTTCCACTCAAATAACATGAATATGCATGCACAGTGCCAGCAGAGTCTGGCAGACTGTTAGTGGAAACCTGTTACTAGATAACAAAAACAATGTTGTGTGCAAATAACAATTTTATACCCACCAAAGCATGCAAATCAGAAAGGATTTTCACCAGAGCATCAATAGGCACATCTGTTGCATGTGTCCCTGCCAAAGTATCCGCAACCTCCTGATAAGGTACTAGTAGTACTCAAAATACTACAAACAATTCAAAATATTCTCTCAATTTCATAAATTGATTGACCTCATTTTGCTATGATTAAAGAATACAAGATACAAGATGGAAAATTTTATTCTAAAAATGTGCTCAAATGAAGAATATGCAAGCTATAATAACCATTTACATTACAAGTGCTCATGTATTTAGAACAAGTGTTCTTAGGTAATCAGATTGACCACGGCCATTTTGACACAGTCTCTTCTTTCTGACTCTGAGTTGCAGCAGACAGATAGAGCTAGAGATGGGAAGACTGTAAGAAAGAAGGCATACTGCGTCCAGTTCTGGTGTCCCCACCATAAGAGGGATATAGATCTACTGGAGCATGTTCAGAGGAGGGCCACTAAGATGATCCTGGGGCTGGAGCACTTCCGCTATGAGGACAGGCTGCAGGAGTTGGGATTGTTCAGTCTTGAAAAGAAAGACTTCGGAGGGAATCTAATAGCTGCCTTCCACTACCTGAAGGGATCCTACAGGAAGGCTGGGGAGGGAGTTTTTACAAGAGTGTCCACTGATAGGACAAGGAGAAAGTGGGTTTAAGATGAAGGAGAATAGATTTAGATTAGATCTTAGGAAGAAATTCCTCAGTATGAGGGTGGCAAGACTTTGGAATAAATTGCCCAGAGATGTTGTGGCTGCCCCCTCCCTGGAGGTGTTCAAGGCCAGGTTGGACAGAGCCTTGAGCAGCCTGATCTAGTTGAGAGGTGTCCCTGCCCGTGACAGGGAGGTTGGATTAGATGATCTCTGAGGTCCCTTCCAGCCTAGGCCATTCTATGATTCTGTGACTCTAAGTGCAGACTGACACCTTCCTATATATGGCCTTGCAGCAACCAGCAGCTTAGGACCCCCATGCTTTGGAAGCTGTGCTCAGAATGCTGTGTTAAAACACATTGAGAGGATTTTCTTTATATGCATGTGTCTGTGCATACTTCTGAACTCACATTTGTTTGATCTCACATTGCCCTCACTTTCTATGCTTTGTGTCCCTTGGTGGAGCAGTCAGAGCAAACAAATCGATTTTCTTTCAGGGGAAACTAAACCAGAAGATGAGCTCTAAGAGCTCTGATGTGTTCCAGTAATAACACTTCAACCACTAATGGGCGTTCAGCTCTTGGGATTGGAAATAAGTTGCCCTCATTCCCTAAAATGCAATCTGGCTTTCAGTACCAATTGTTTTGCTCTATCTATTATGGCTGATGTAATTACTAATGCAAGAATGCCTCTGAGAGACAGTGGACAGCATTCACTAAAACATCTTTATGCCATTCATAATTTTACAGACCTCTTGTATCTGTCTTCTCTGATACCCCTTCCAAACAAAAAACTAGTCTTTTTCACATTATGCTTCACCCTGCTTTATCCTTCTTTGAGATGATGTAATCTAAGATTATTTGCAAAATTGGAGATGTGGGATCACCACAAATCTAGACAATGACATAATGTTTTCTGTTTTGTTCTGATCCTAATAACTCATTAACTTTTGACTATGGCTGTGCATTGAATGTTTTCAGAACACTAATCGCAGTATTACCCAGATGTCTTTTCTTAGGTGCTAATAGCTAAATTACAGCTCATGGTAGTGACTATTATGCATTACGGCGATCACAATAGCCTCTGTGGGCAACTGCTCCATCACTTGACTGTCCTTACTGTGAAAGTATTTTTCCTATTTGCTGTCTGAATCTCACATATCCATTACCAGCCACCCTCCTGCCATGCATCACCATGAACAGCTAGTCCATCCTCTTGGTGGTCCTCTCATAGAAGTGGTAAGGCTGCCTGGAGATCCTCCCCAAAGACTACCCTTCTCTGGACTGAGCAAGCCAGGGCCCTCAGCCTCTTCTCACAGGTGCTCCAGGCGCCTGAGCATCTGCTAAATTGCAACGCTTTACCACTGTCTTTCCTACATCGGGGCTGGGCGGCAAACCTGCAGTATTTTAGATGTGGTGTGTTGAGTAGAAGGGCATCAGAACTTCCTTCAACTACTGCTGCTCATACACCATACTCCTGTCACAGAGCCCAGGGTACTGCTTGCCTTTGCCGCAGGAGCACGCTGCAGCTTGCTCTCCATCAGGACGCCCAGGTCCTTTACAGAGATCTGCTCCCCGAGATTGTCAGCGGCTGACCTGCCTCATTGCCAGGGGCTCTTCCCTCCCAGGTGCTGGACTCAGCATTTGTCCTTGTTGAATTTCAAGAGGTTCTTTTTAGCACATTTTGCCAGCCTGTCTGGCTCTCTGAATGGAAGCTCTGCTACTGACCAACGAGAGCGCATTCTATTGCCTCCTTGCGGTTGCTGATCAAGAGAACTATTAGCTGTCAAGTTCATATTCACTATCATTAGTGAACTGAGTAATTTAGTATCATTAATAAATTTTATTGGCTGTACATCTGTCACTTTTCTAAATCACATATGAACGTTCAGAACTACACAGACTGGTGTGGCATTCCAACAACAATCCAATGTAGCTTGCTAGATGCTCTTCGACATCATATTTTCCATCTGCCATGGTCTGTTTTTCTTTCTACATGCCCTGAAAAGGGACTTCAGCTGCTGAAGCACCTGCTTTACTGTTTCAGCCCATTTTCCGCCTGCTTCCTTGAAAAGCAGCACTGAGTTTTCAATTCGTCCTCCAGTTTGTTGACATATGCAGACCAATGTAAGCTTAA
The DNA here is from genome assembly GCA_020746105.1 of Trogon surrucura. NCBI lineage: Eukaryota > Metazoa > Chordata > Aves > Trogoniformes > Trogonidae > Trogon > Trogon surrucura. The sequence continues at coordinate 64,889,846 of CM036658.1, read as the reverse complement.
GATTTCAGGCTATATACTACACATCAATACATAAAAGCTGTATGTGAATTCAGTATTTCTTTAGAGTGTTTATTGTTAATCAACATGACTAACACCTCAGGCCTTCAGGGCAGAGAGGAGGCAAATTCTCAGTTGAAGTTCTTTTCCTCTGTGAAATACTGCAAATTTCATTAAATCAAAATTACAAATGTTTACACTGACAAAGAAATTTGGCAGTTTTATTCTTGATAGGAAATGAAGATTTTTTTTTTTTTTTCCATTCAAATACAGCTCATTGGATTTCTGGGAGGATTATTTACAATTGAAGTTTTTTGCATGCTCCTACCATTAGCTTGAATTCTAAGATATAAATGTAGCATCTCTGCTATAAATTAACAATGACATTATGAATATTAAATAAATAATCAAATAAAAATGTCTGAAGGCAGTTACCTCTTGCAATTTTATAGACTAATAATTTAGCCTATTAAAACACAAACTAGAAAGACACCTAGTATATCTTATTAAACACTTGTGTTATTGGAAAGGAAAAAACAAGAAAGCTTTAAAAATAAATGACAAAATCCATAAAGTGACGTTAAATGCATGTATACACATTTTACTTTGAGTATTTTACATAACCAGTATTTTCACTGACTTATTAAATATGAAATATATTTACCAATTTTATGAGAAATATTCAACAAATATTGTAACCAGTTCCTGCCATAAATTCAAAGAAAAACTATAACAACTCATATTTTCATCTTGGGCTGTTTACTTCCCTGAAAGCAAACAAATCAAGAAGCAAGTGGACTGTGGGAGGACAGAACAAGCTTAGAAAACATACTCTGTCCAGGCATCTCTGATTATTGTATAACTACCTACACTCACAAATACAAGTTAATTGACTAGTTTGAGTGCCGGGACACGAAACCAGGAGTAACTAATCTCACATTTCACACTGTAGAAGTCATTTGACTGTGGAAGGCATGAAGGAGGCCCCATCCCTGGAGACATTCAGGGTCAGGCTTGATGGGGCTCTGAGCAACCTGATCCAGTTAAAGCTGTCCCTGCTCACTGCAGGGGGGTTGGACTAGGTGGCCTTTAAAGGCTCCTTCCAGCCCAACGCATTCTATGATTCTAAGGAATTTTCATAGCCAGTCTGCAAGCAGATTAAGTGATTTGTTTGTTTTTTCTCTCCTCCCCTAAACTGTAACACCAAGTATCAACCACGTAGGACATCATATAACAGCTTTTTTCTTTCTTTTCCCTCTTGTTTTTCAGGGTGCAAACCAGATCTGTGAATAAATGGAATACTGGCTTCTTTAAATGCCCTCCCCTTCATGATACCTGTTCTGACCGCATTCCATACAGTCTTGATACCAAGATAAGAAGTTGCACGGTCTCCCTGTGAGATCACGCCATGGATCTAAATGTAGTTTGCGTACATCCTGGACCATAAAATGTCTTCCTTTAATCTTAAAAGTAAGCTAGAGACATAGAATACTAGAGACATGCATATTGCAGTTACTCTAATTTTCACACATTTGCTTTAAGATGGGGATTTGTAATGACCTGTTTACATTTACATGTAGTTAAACTGTATCTTAAATGTGAATTTAACTCATGGGCAAGTTGCAGACAAGCCTGACCACACCCCTCTGTGAGACACGGCTGTGTGTATCTGCACAAAGCATTTAGCTGATTTGCAAATCTAGCTGTCTGGCAACAGGCCTCCTCGAATTCCTCCAGCCAAACTGGTGAATGACCTATCTTGGAGCCATGCCATTGTCTTTGAACAAATTCACATTCAGCTTTAGCTAATGTTGGGCCCAAAAATTCCTAGTTCCCATCTGAGCAAACAAAAGAAATGTTAATTCCTCCAGTGAACGAAAAATACGAAGCACAAGGCCATATCTTGAGAAAGCTGGCGTAATTTTTTTGAACTGAAATTTTTCTGATGCTAACAGCATTTAACCAGTTTTTAGGAAGCCAACCAAGGTTTTAAAGAAAAAGCTGTTTGAAAAGCCTTCGTATATGTTCAACAGAAAATGAAAAATGAATTTTCACAAAGAAAAATAACTTAGAAGGTTAGCAAGAAAGAAGGTATGTTTAATCTGGCTCTGATCTAACAAAAACACAATCACCTTTTCTTGCTTATTATTCTCACACATCATCTGGAGTGCTTTCATGTCTCCTCTTTTGTCCTTGGTCATATTCAAATTTCAGCTTCTGTTTCCCCTTTTAGGGGTCTCCAAAATTCTGCCTCGGCCTAAAATGTTGCCTCACTTTTTATATTTATGCTATGCATGTACCATATTCCTCTAGAAATTTTAGCAGTTTTCTACCCAAGAAGTTCTCCAGGATTGAAATGAACTTGCACTCATGTCCAAATTTTGGAATGTCTGTGTCAATGGTACAGATGTATGAAACAGAAATTACGGACATGTCATGTAACAGAAACAACATACGTGTTCATCCTATTTTCTTCTCTGTTAATTCACTAAGAGTGACGAAGCCAACCGACATCTGCAATCTACTCTTAGACAAAAATTCTTTGTTATTCTTATAGCACATGGTATTTCTATGAGGCATTGAATCAGAGGACTGAACACCAGAGGAACCTAACTTTCAAGGTAAGATGTGTTTACAGCAGCAGAGTTGAGACTTTTCAGGGGTTACTTCACCACAAATTGCTTTCCTATGCAGCGTATTTCAGTGCTAAGTCGATCACGGGAGTGTGCTGGGGTGTGTTTGATAACCTTTTGTGTGGAGTCTGTGTCTGGTGGGGTTTTGGTTGCAGGGACGACTATGGGGGTGGCTCCTGTGAGAGGGCGCTAGAGGCTCGCTTGGCTATGAGTCAGGCCTGCCTCTGGCCAAACCCAAGCCAATCAGTGCCTCTGTGACAAATATACTTAAGAAGGGAAAAAAAATCACCTGATCAAGTTATTTTGTTTTGGAGACAAGGAGGATGTAGGAGGAACAATCGCGCAGACACCAAGGTCGGTGATACTGCATCCAAAGAAGGCCATGGTTTTGAAGTAAGTGCACATGGAGCAGTTCGTCACCAGGAGGACTGTACCCTGTGGAAAGGACCCATGCTGGGGCAGTTTGTGAGGAGCTGCAGACCTGTGCGAAGGACTCATGCTACAGAAGTTCATAGAGGACTGTCTTCCACCCTAAAGCAGGGAAACAGTGCGAGAATTCCTGCCCCCGAGAAAGGAGTGGCAGAGACAACACGTGGTGGACTGACCGCAACCCTCTCTCCTCATCCTCACTGTGCTGCTTGCAGGGAAGGAGGTAGAGAAACTGGGAGCAGAGCTGAGCTCAGGAAGAAGGGAGGGGTGGGGGCAAGGTCTTTTTGAGGTCAGTCTGTATTTCTCATTATTCTACTCTGATCTGATTGGTGGTGGTAGGAAATTGGTTGTGGTTTTGTTGTTCAAATTAAATTGACGTGTTTTTTTTCCCAGAAGCCAACTTTCTGTTTTGCCCATGGCCATAACTGGTTAGGGAGCCCTCCCTGTCCTTTAGTCTCTAACCTGAAGCCTGTTACATTTTTTCCTCCTCACCCTACCCAGCCCCCTTGGTAGGAGTAAGTGGCTGTGTGGGCTTAAACCACAATACCTTTGCTAAACATAATTAGTTCACAGCTAATTAGGAATATAAACAATTTTACTGGTCACTGCTCAGTGGCCATGATCTATGTTTTTGTCATTCTACTTGGCATAGCTCTTAAGGACCACTCCCCATTTACACCACCAGAATGCACAGAAAGATACTTCCTAATTCCTGCCAGTGATGAACACGGAAGGCACCTCTGCTACTACTTGTCCATATGGACAGCATGGCTTTGCCAAGGAGAAGTCATGTTTGACCAACCTGACAGCCTTTTATGAAGACATAACCAGGTGGATGGACGGTGACTGTGCAGTGGATGTGGTTTATCTGGATTTCAGTAAAGCATTTGACACCTTCTCCCACAGCATCCACAGAGGTCAACCGAGGAAGTGTGGTCTGGATGACCAAGCAGTGAGGTGGGTCGAGAACTGGTTGAAGGGAAGAAGCCAGAGAGTTGTGGTCAATGGGGCAGAGTCTGGCTGGAGGCCTGTGTCTAGTGGGGTCCCTCAGGGGTCAGTGCTGGGGCCGGTGCTGTTCAATATATTCATCAGTGACCTGGATGAGGGAACAGAGAGCACTGTCAGCAATTTTGCTGATGACACAAAACTGGGAGGAGTGGCTGACACACCAGAAGGCTGTGCTGCCATTCAGCCAGACCTAGACAGGCTGGAGGGCTGGGCAGATAGAAATCTTATGAAATTCAAAAAGGGCAAGTGTAGAGTTTTGCACCTGGGAAAGAACAGCCCCAAGTACCAGTATAGGTTGGGGACTGACTGGTTGGAGAGCAACATAGGGGAAAGGGGCCTGGGAGTTCTGGTGGACAGCAGGATGACCATGAGCCAGCAGTGTGCCCTCGTGGCCAAGAAGGCAACTGGCATCCCAGAGTGTATTAGAAGTGAGAAGCTAGTAGGTCCAGAGAGGTTCTCCTCCCCTTCTACTCTGCCCTGGTGAGGCCACATCTGGAATATTGTGTCCAGTTCTGGGCCCCTCAGCTCAGGTGAGACAGGGAGCTGCTTGAGAGAGTCCAGCGCAGACCCACAAAGATGGTGAAGGGAGCAGAACATCTCCCTTATGAGGAAAGGCTGAAGGAGCTGGGTCTCTTTAGCTTGGAGAAGAGGAGGCTGAGGGGTGACCTCAAAAATGTTTATAAATATGTGAAGGGGGAGTGTCCGGAGGACGGGCCAGGCTCTTTTCAGTGATGTCCAATGACAGGACAGGGGGCAATGGACACAAGCTAGAACATAAGAGGTTCCACAAAAAAAATCAGAAAAAGCTTTTTCACTGTGAAGCTGAAAGAGCACTGGAACAGTCTGCCCAGAAAGGCCGTGGAGTGTCCTCCTCTGGAGACATTCAGAATCTGCCTGGAAGCGTTCCTGTGTGACCTCCTGTAGGTGATCCTGTTCTGGCAGGGGGGTTGGATTAGACGATCTTTTGAGGTCCCTTCCAATCCCTGACATTCTGTGATTCTGTGATCTGTCATAACCTGAACTAGTCTCAGTAGAATCTTACACAAAACTTAAAAATGAAGACCAAGAGATATTTTATGTTCCAAACAGATTCTGTGATGAAAGACTATCACTTCAAAAAGCTTTTAATTCAAATTTTACCTAGTGTGGTTTTACTAGGACTATGTACTGTTCTCAACTGTCTGTAGATAAATATTTATGCAATATTATTTGAGAAATACATAAAATCCTTTTACGATACCCAAGTTAAAGTTATAAAGGAAGACACCATTGTCATCAAATTGCAGGATATGTCATAAGAGTAGGTATAGTAAGAATAGACTAAAGGTTTTCCTACTCCACCACTCTTTCACCGACAAGGTCATACAATGAGGAACTGGTGAATGGGGAGGAAAGAACATAATAACAGTGCAAGCATATTTTAAAATTTTCCTGGTATTCTCTCTCAGGTCCCCGTTCAAAGCTCTCAGCAGTCAAATGTGGTATCTTTGAGTTTAATTTTTATTCCAAGAATCTGACAGTATTTGAACCCAAACTCTGGGGTAATGATAATTTTATTTAATGTCCTCCTTTTATTATGAGACAGTGAATAACAGCAACTCATTCACTTCTGTCAAGCCTCTCATAATTTTAATTACCTCTATCATCCGCCCTCTTTAGTCATCTCTTGTTTTGGCTGAAGCATTCTAGTCTATTTACATATTCCTAGTCAGGAAGTAATTTAAAACTGACATTCTTGTTTATCTTCTCTGTAGCCTTCCAGTTTACTACCTCCTTTTGCAATGAAGAGGAAACAATGCAAACATTGCTGAAGATCACTGTGTACCGTGACAGTCTTCTGCCACTGTTTGCACTTGGCATTCATTATTATTATCACATATATTTCAGTACTGTAAGCAAATGTTATTATTTCCATTTCTAGTAACAAATACGCTGGATAGTACAAACTAAAACATACACTCATCTCGGACCAGACAGCTAAAGTCCCTCCAGCGAGAAAAATGAATCATTTATTTCCAGCCTTTGTTTAGTATCTTTTAATCAGCTATGAATGGATGAGAGAACTTTCCCTCTTACCCTGAACACAGCTGTTTCTTCAAGCATCTTCAGAAAAGAACCTTCTTCTGGAATTTGTAAGCCACAGGGTAAAAAGTACGATACCTCTAACTCATTTTCATGCAGTCCCTCTCATGTTTTGTGAGAGGTTATAAACTCCCATACCAAAGGAAAAACTCAAATCAGAGCTTAAATTGTGATATACGAATCTATAGGAAACCAATTTGCATTTATTTCAGGGTTTATTGTTTCATGTTTGTTTCTAATAACATCTTACAGGATTTAAAGATCAAAAAAAATTTTAAACTCATGTACTTTCCATTATTTGCACTGTCTCTCTGGTACACCTATGGGGCCATGACTGTGTCAGAGGTCTGAAATGTTCTTAGTTTCTCCTACCGGCCAGTATGCACACTTAGTTCCCTAGCACCTTCTCACAGAACTAAAGATCCCAATCCAACATCCATTGAGGGAAATATCAAGAAATATATGAGGAAAGGGTAAAGTATGCTTTTTTGGCATGGCCATTCTATCACAATCCTTTGTGTTGCATAATTACAGCTATCAATATTCCTGGTACAGCAGTCCTGCAAAATCATAGTTAAATGGAAACAAGCAATCCTGATTCCCTTCAACGCACTGATGAACCAATAGAGAAGAATGAGCAGCCATAACTTCTAAGAAGTATATCGCTCTCCCACACAGGCTAGCTCTGGACATCGTCTTCAGAAGTGGGAAAAGGCTGTGAAATATCTTTTCCAGTAGGACTGTAGCTCTGAAGAAGTCTCTAATGAACAGCCTCTGCAAAACAGCTTGAAAGATAAACAAGGCTACTGATACTCGCAGGATGATTTGTACTAATCCTGTTGACAAAACAACAGGGACAGAAAGTGACAGCGTTAACAGGGCTGGAACTTAGGATATCTCTGTGGCACTGACCTTTGTATCTTAAAGTTCCCCTTTCATTTTATTTTGCTTTTCTTTCAGATTCACTTCTTGGTGAGGTGCAGAAGTGAAGGTTTGAGGGCTAGTCAGAGCACAGCTAATCCATGGGGCCCCAAGTTGCACCTTGGAATCAAGAAATAAGTCTTGTGTTTCTTACCAGCAACCCACTGGAGCTGAAAGGACTTGTGGACAAGGAAAATGGGTGCAAGTCTTAGGGTCCAGGTGCTGACAAATCAGCAAAATAACAAAGTTGCCATCAGCGCAGCTGACCTAAGACACACTCAACCAGCAGCGCTTGGTTTTTGTGGTTTGTGTCTTAAGTGTACTATGGGTGTAACAGATGCTTGAATACAACACTTCCAGTGACGTGTGTTTCCTTAAGGCAGAAAATTCACTTACTGTGAAGACTGTAGACTGTAAACCCATCTTGTGAGAAATGCATGTGTGCAAATTAGCTTTTTGTGATTCCACAAGCTATACTGAACAATCTGATGGTTCCTGGTCAAAAAAAGGACAGCCTTCTGGAAGAAGCACTGTATTCAGTCTTGAGTAGTATGAAAAAACAAAAAAACAAAACAAAGAAATGAGGAAATAAGGAAATTAACTGAAAGAAAAAAAAAGTGCAGTAAGGAAGGATAGAATAGTAGCACTTGAGAAAAAAGTTCAGTATAAGGCTTATTCTGAGAGACTTCTTAAATGTCAGCATTACTCTTTATAGCTAAAATCAGTGCTGCATCTTCTGTTTTCAGGAACATCTACCTCATTTCTCTTCTCAGTAGATCATAGCAGTGATCACTTTTTTTTTCCTTTTAAACAGGGAAGTATGAACTCAAAATCTAATTTTACAGCTGTAAATTTTCACAGCTGTTAACATCCTTTATTGCCTATCTAACTGAAATCACAAAATCAAGAATCTTGAATCAAGAAAGCAGATTTTAAATTGCTGTACCCAATTTTAAAGATAGAGAGATACAAAAATGTATCAATAGGTTTTATTGAAAGCTTTCACTTTCGTTTGTGTTCAGTTTTGGGCTCCTCACTCCAAGAGCAGACACTGAGGTGCTGGAGCATGTCCAGAGAAGGGCAACAAAGCTGGTGAAGGGTTTGGAGAACAAGTCTTGTGGGGAGTGGCTGAGAGAACTTGGATTGTGAAGTCTGGAGAAGAGGAGGTTGAGGGGAACCTTATTGTTCTCTGCAACTACCTCAAAGAAAGTTGTAGTGAAGTGGGCGTCAGTCTCTTCTCCCAAGTAACAAGTGACAGGACAAGAGGAAATGGCCTCAAGTTGTACCAGAATTTAGATTGAATATTAAAAAGAATATTCAATCTAAATTCTACTTTAAACTAAGCAGTTTAGATTGAATATTAGTAAGAGTTTCTTCATCAGAAGGGTTGTCAAGCATTGGAACAGGCTGCCCAGGAAAGTGGGCAACCATCCCTTGAAGGTATTTAAAGGACGTGTAGATGTTGTTGAAGGTCTTTTCCAACCTGAACAATTCTATGATTCTATGACTGTAACATCCACACTACCTTAACTGATGCTAGAGAAAAGAAACACTACGTTTTTCCTGCCAACAGCTTTGCTCTTGAGCAATAACCAAAGATGATCTATCAGTTCTCAAACTTCTCAAGTCTGCTCATTTTTGATAAGCTAGGATCAAAACGTGACCTTGTGTGACACAGTTTTATAAGCAGAGGATGAGAATTTATTAAGTTTGACCTATAGAAAGGCTAGGACAGATTCACAAAAGGAATATAAAAATCATGTCCTGTAGTATTTTTTCCGCATACTTTTAGAAGCAACCTACATTGTTCTTACAAACACGAAAAATATATCTGCCAGCAAGACTCAGCACCAAAAAAAATATACCAGCAAACATAAATGAGGCCTGGTGGAGAAAGGCCATTAGACTGGAAACAAAGAAACATGGATGAGCACTGAATCCCACATTCTGGTGGCCTAACTTCATTTTTTCGGTTAACAGCCAGTTAATAACTATGAAAATGCTTAAGTGTTAATGTAGCAGGAAGAGGACTAAGCTTTCTTAGTAAACAAAGTCAAAACACCCACAGCCTTTACTCCATGTTGTATGTATAAAACAAGCAAAGTAGAATAATATATTATTCCAATATTTTTACATTAATTCTTTCATAAAAGACTGATTCTGACTTTTTCTGAGAGGTTTTTATTGACCACACTCAGAATTCGCAACTTTTCTCCCTGAGTAATTTTCTTTATCCCACTACGCAGACACAATTTTTTCCAAATGGGAATCTACACAGAATTATCCTGATAATAGGCACAAAATTAAAGATTTAAGAATAAATGACAAGAGACATACATGAAATGCCTTTTTACAACTTACAATTTATCTTTAGGTAAACTGTTTTTACACAGCTCTACTCAGCTCCACTTCAATAACCATCCATCTCTGATTTCCTATGGTATGTATTAGCAAGAGATTTATTTTCAAATCCTACACAAAAGACTGAACGAATTTTAGGGAAAAGTTAAAATATTTACCTTCAAAAACTCTGAAGGCTTTCGTGCAGCTTGGTAGAGGCCATTTTGCAGAATTTGATTTTTGAAAATTTTCTTTTAACTTGAAATATTCCGTAGGGAAAAAAGATTTCGTAGAGTTGTTCAGTTCTACAACAATTAATGGGAAAGAAAGTATACATCAATGCTGTAAATACACAATAATTTGCGTGCATTTATACTACAAAATAAAAATGCCTTATGTAATGTGTAACCCTTTTTCTGATTATAAAATCTCGTAAGTTGTTTTAAAATCACATAAACTCAAGTACTTTCAGATATATCAAGAACACGTCTTAAACATGCTTTGTTTTTTAAACGTGGTTTGTTTTTGTTCCTCTGAATAAAAGCATTTAGGAAAGATGATGTCAAATTCTATCAAAGTGAAGTACATAATAGTCGGGCTATTTAACTTACTGACCTCTATGAACGAAAATGATATCTGTGAAGCTGACAGTGCCATTAATTCTCAGTTCATACTGCTTTTTGTTTAACACTGTCACTCAGTAACGGTAACACAACGAGAAAGCATCTGAATATTTTTTGAGAATTTTTTTAAATGTCGGGGATTAACAGGAATTAAGAACACATTTATAGAATGATTAATTACACATTGTAAGAGTTAACATAACTTATTAATCTCAAGTAATCATCTACTTCTTAGGATATAATTACATGGACTACCACTCAAAACTGCCAAAAACTAAGTCATCCATAGCAATACTACAACGGAAAACAATTTTTAAATAACCGTATTTTCCTGCCACAGAGAAAAAGAGATCTGCTGATAACAGAGTTGCCAAGCTAAGAGTTATCACTCAAAACTTCAACCTCCCCCCATTTTAGCCTTTCAAACCACTATAGCTCCAGATAAACACAAGCAGCCATTACAATAATTCCTTCTGTACCTTAAAAGAAAGAAAAGTCCCTTTAAAGATCTTTGAAAAGGTCTATGTATTATTACTTCAACTGCTTCACTGAAATTGTACATACTTTTTCAATAACCAATATTTCATTAAAGGATCAAATCTTTTTCTCTGGCAAATTTGAGAAAGCTAAGCTTTCTGTGAGCAAGCTCCAGAAAGAAATAAAAATTTCAAATGCCCTTCGGTTGCAGTAGCTTCTTCTATGTAAGAGGAAGGCATTAGCAGATTTGAACTAAAAAAAAAAGTGCTGGTCTTATTCCAAAAATTGTCCTGTATTTCACTGAGTCAGAATGCAGGTTAAATAGGGCTACACAACATACACCGAGTAAACTCTCCAAATCTTTACATCTTACTACGTGTGAGAACAGGGCTACTGCACCCATAAACCTCTGTCAATGAAGGGTAAGAGGTCATTTTCTTTCCTAAATGTAAAAGGAACAAGCTTTGTACTTTCCACTAGTGGTTTTAGTTTTTATATAACAGTTTTATATGCTACTGAACATACTTGGATTAAGTACTACTCAGATTCAGAGAAGCAGCCTATGATGAGGCTCTTCTCACAGCGTCAACAGATGTTTCCTTTTACAGGTCACAAAAATCAACTCAGTTCTTTCAACTTTATTATCCAAATTTAAACACAGAAATCTCTGGTGAGGTATGTAACTTCTGTATTTCAGAAAAGGCCATGGTGACAGCTCTTACTGGGTTTTAAAAGGTTTCTTGCTCAGACTTTTAAAGCAAGGTCCTTTCAGGTTGGCCAGACCACCTGTCTTTGTGACTCCCTCCAGGACACAGGCCCAGAGTTTCTGTGCACAATCATTATGATTTCTTCGAAGTGGTGGATTTATTCTGCAGGAGTGCCAGACCTAATCCTCCTTGGAAATGGAAGAAATGGAATTTTAGATGGATGGAAGTATAAAAATCAGTCCCTGTCTCACTCATTCCCCTGACAGGAAAAGCATTTAAAAAGACAGAGCTACTTGAAGTGGGTTGCTGCAATCCGATCAAAAGCTGCTGTCTTAGGTGTGTCCCGGTCACCCTATCATCTGACCAGATGTGCGTTTATCTGGGTGGCAGCAGGGCTCTTAAGAAAGCCTTCCAGAAAGACCGGGATGAACAGCAGACACCATCGGAACATCTGGACTGGAACTCACTCTCAAGCCCCAGTGGAAAGGGATCACTTGATCATAGCAACAGGCCAGAAAAAGTATCCTCATGGGTCACATCTGGTGTTGCAGCTCTGGGTTAACCACTCTTCATCTTTGTAATTGCTGGACAACTGACCTGTTAGCCTTCAACATTTTTTGACGTTACATGCATCCTTCTGTTGCAGTTATGTTCACTCTGCAAAACTGTACAAGCTAAAAAGTGAACTTCTGAATATATCCTTAAATGTTTTCTTTTTGAGATATCCTTCTAAAATAAAACGCAGTTCCCTTCTGCAGGAAATATGCAGAAAGTAGTAATTTAGTGAGGGAAATAAGACATTCCAGCTGTACTGTTACAAAGAATGGTAGCAACTTTGCTTTGCTGTCTGTAGCAGCAGTGACTACAGCATAACTTTGAAAAGGTCTAATAAATCACTTGAGTAAAAAAAAATATTTACTACCTTTTACATTAGTCTGGCATCACCCATCTTCCTTAATGCATTGATTTAACTAATTTGTCTAAGGATATGATTTCATCAGCAAGATTTATTGGTTGATTTAAAAGCTGCTCAACATGTTATGTGCTGGGAAATTACAAAATATTTTTCTTGGTATACATATATTAAAAAAGGTAATTTAAGTGTATTTATTTTCCGGTATATTCCTAAGTCAAGCATATATTACTATATACTGAATAGCAATACACAAATACCTGCTGTAAGGCCATATGGTTTTTTCTCATCCGAAGTTCTTAATACTAATCACATCTCTTATACTACTACAGCTCTCTATTTACAGTAGATTCTCTATTTAGGTATTTATGACATTATATTTACACTTTAGCCACACCATCCCCTTTCTTTTAAAAAACCACGTACACTTTTAATATTTTCACAGAATGAATTAGGTTGGAAGGGTTGTCTTGAAATCAACTAGTTCAACCCACCCAGCTAAAGCAGGGTCAGCTACAACAGGTTGCCCAGGAGCATGTCCAGTTGGGTTTGGAGTGTCTCCAAGGATGGAGAGTCCACAGCCTTTCTGAGCAATTCCTTTCACCACACTCACAGTGAAAAAGTGTCTTCTTATGTTCAGATGGAATTTCATGTGTTTCAGTTTATGCCCACTGCCTCATGTCCTGTGAGTGTGTACCACTGAGAAAAGTCTGGCTCCCTCTTCTTGTGCCTTCCTAGCAGCATTTTACTGCAGCAAATCTGTTAAGTACTGTTTTTAAAATTTAAATAGCCCTAAACCAACTAAAAGTAATTGTCTACTGCTGAAATGCATTTCACCTTCACAGAAGATGCAGAGGAGCATCAAACATTAAGGATATAAAATGAGAACAGCTTGAAAACTCCACACACCAGGCAGGGTGCTCAGAGTGCTCAAGCTGCAGCCTTCCATCCATTTTCTCTGCTGCAGTGCTGACACAGTCAGCCCCTATCCCTGTCCACCAGCACCTATCCATTGAACCATCCTGAGGTAACTAGCTTGTCTGAAAAATACCTCCTTTCCACCCAGATGAGTTCTTATTTAGCCCACTCAGCTCCTTGAACTGGTCTGCTTTCAAATTATACAAAGTTGTGCCTGTGCAGATGAAGAATTTGTGCACAACCAGAAATAGAAGCTGGGCAGGTCTGCTGATCAATGTGAAATCATACTTCAATCTGCATTCCCAACCTGTCATCATCACAGCTCTCTCCCAGTTTAAAAAGGATCACTGCAAGATCTCTGCAGCATGCAAAAATAAACAAACTTTCCTGCATGGCTGACTCATTTCCATTATTTTGTGCCCTTTCTATACACAGTTTTACATGCCGTAAAGGGCTTAGCTCCAGATACTACAGCACAAATTTATCCACAGTGCTTGAATTTACCTTTTAAAGCTCCACGCATAGAAGACTGACTTACGTTGTTCCAGGTATTCCAACTACAGCACCACTTATCCTCCTGTACCTGCTCTGACATCAGACACCCCTTACCTATCATGATTTCCTACTGCTGAAAGTCAGGACCACTGGCAATGAGGGTGTAACAGGAGAATTTAAAAACAAGATTAATGAGGGGGATTCTATAGTTCTGCCAGCCCTTTCACTTGTAGATAAATTAAAGCCACATGGTGTTACTAAGTTAGTAATTTTAAAAATGCTTTTTTTGTAGGAGATTTTGAGAAAATGTTTACTATGTTTGGATTTTTTTTTTTATTATTTCGCAAGAGGAAAACAAATAAATGCAAAATACCAGAATCTCACTTCAAAAATCAACATATTTTAAAATATGCATTCAAAATAGTTCCCTACCACTGGAGAAAGTCTGCATGGAACAATCCTAGGAAGAGTTAAACGCAAACAAAGCCTCAGAATGGATTAAAATCAACAAATTTTGATCTGCATGCATTGTGGATGTGACCCATTGCATATTATTATTTTTTTCTTTCTCCCTTCTTTTTATGACTATATTTGGTTAGGAGGGTTTTATACTTAGTAAAACTAACTTCCTAATTGCATATTTACTCAGACCAGAAATACAGGAAGGAAAGCTACAAATATTTTTCTGTATTGTAAAAAAAATTCATTGTTATACCTGTTTGGAAAAAGACTCTGGCAATTGTAGTGCGACACAGTGGACACGGAGTGCTGGCTGGATTGTCTTTGGCAAGCATCCTTAAGCAAGGTTCACAAAAGATGTGGTGGCATGGATAGCACATGTAAGGATTGAAATAAACATCCAGGCACACTGCACAGAGATAGCTTTCTTTATCCCCTCCGAGTTCATGCTCATCGTCTGTATGCAGGTTATCATTTGCAGTCTGCAAGAAGAAAAAGAAAGTGTCTTTTCACAGCTCAGCTCTCAACTATTTTGGATAAACCAATCAGCAGGAAGGTGACTTTAAATAACACTTAAGAAGTTGGTACACACTGGTGATATTCTTGATTTTTAATACAGGTTACTTTTAACGAGATGATGAAACATACTGAGAAGACAAGAATGTCACAACAAGCACTCTGTGGGAAAGAAGAACAGAAATCACATGAGACAGTAGAAGGAAAATAACAAAACTAAAAGAGCTCAGTACTATGTGCTATGATCAGATTTCTTTCCTTAAAACAATTTTAAACAATTTTAAACAATTTATTTTTAACTTTATTACCAAAATACCTGGTTACTTGCCAAAAAAATCTCTAAAAATAACCTATAGATTGTTCTGCCTTTGAAAGGTAATTCCTGCTGCCTGTTTCAGCAGGAATAATTACTTACAGTTTGAAACAAGCCACAACTTTACAATTCCAATGCAGAACCTTACAGTAGAAGGTCTAAGAACTCCTAACATCTTTGGCAACTGCTTAGTTTTGAAAGCACATATGCTTCAAATTTTCTTGTATTGATATATTTGTAGGGGGACATAGCTGGACTTCCCAAATGATGTAGAAGCCGTGTAACAGCCTGTGCAAATTGCCAGGTTCTTGCTCTTGTAAAATGACTAAATCTTCCCACGTAATCTGAAGATCTAATACTAATGGCATCCAGAGTTTTTGACTTAAAGAAAAAAGGGGTTTTTTTTCACCTCCTTGAGAGACACATAGGAGACAATGACTTGACTTTAGCTCCTCTATCTACCCGCTCCATTTCACAGCTGACAGAACCCAACATAGTCCAAGATCCAAGACATTCACTAGGAAAGAACCAAGATAGAGGATGTCAGACACTTCTGAGTGTCAAATCTCATGCCCCTTGTTCTAAACTCTCAATCCTTGCCTAATGATCTCAGTTTAAGTGTCTTAATTCTAAGTTGTCTTGTAGTATCAATGACTTCTTGCAAGCTCCAGTATCCATACTTAACACTCTCATTGCCTCATGCTCAACCACTATTCTGTACCTACATTGTTGCTAGTCCTGCAACATTAGTCCTAAAAGTCCTTGAGACACCTTTTATTGAGATTAAGCACATCTGCTGATGCATTTCTACCCAAAAAATACTACTCTGTGCTAGAGTAGCTGCTTGATTTACACCTAATTTGCATACCAACTAGCTGTGCATTACACAGGCAATTTTTGACACTCATATGCCACAGCAGACAACCACTGCCTGATACTGGTATATTACATATTGAAAACTGTTGGTTTATGCCTGTTGTAGAAACGGGATTCTCTAGCTCTCAGAGATAATTACATATATGGCATACCAGTTTGGATTTCTGTTGTTTCTCATTATAGTAAGTCCTAAGAGTATGGGTAATCTGGAATACATTTAAAAAACACAGAGCAGAAGTATTTACTCAGAATTTTTCAGTCCTGGATAAGCCAGAACTTGCCCTGCTAGTGCAGCTCAGCCTTCGCATTGCATTTTGCAGAATACCAGCTGCCAAAACAGCTTATAAATTCTGGCCTGCTGTTACACAAATTCACAAAGACAGTCTGGGTTTAGCACCATATCCAAACGTAAGCTATTGTGCAACCCTAAGCATCAATAACTGTGTGGCTCTTGTAGCACTTACCTCAGCATTTTCTACTCCAGCTTGATTTTCTCCGTGCCAGATTTGAGATGGGCCCAGAAAACTTCAACATGTACTGAAATTTACGGCAGAATCAACTAGGCTGTACTGACAAGCTGCCAGTGTAGGTCTGGCTGAGACTAGTTTCTAGCTTCTAGCTTCTCTAGCATCCATAGAAGCTAGCCAGTAACAACTGGGACTATTACTTCTGGCTTCATGTTGTAGAAGAGTGTTAGAGCAGCACTATATTACAACGAATCCATAACACTGTTTAACCCAGAACATCTCTATCTTACAACACAGACAACCCGCACCAGAACGGAATGGCAAAACATCATGAAGAGTTGATTACAGTTAGGTCATTTTAGAATGAAGGAAGCCTCACAATACTGCTTCTTTGACCAAAAGTGGAAAGTAATTTGGCACAGAAAGTGAGGAAAGTAGTCTGAGCTTAAAAAATAACAGAAGTGACCACAGAAGAAATTAGGAAACACTAATACATTGTGACAATAAAAGCCCCCTCCAACCCAGCCGCGTGGACTTGGCATTGCTAGGTTAATGGTTGGACTTGATGATCTTAAAGGGCTTTTCCAAACTAAATGATTCCATAATTCTATGACTCTATATAAGGACAAAATCAAAATTTTAAGATGGGGGAGAGGGAGATGAAGCAAGTTTTTGCTGACTGGTTTTGAGGAGCACTGATCGGAAAGGAAATACACAATGTGTACAGAGGAGCTGCCTGTCGCATTGGCTGCAAGTCAAACATCTTGCATAAGCCAATTAAGTAAATGAGGGAGCTAGAGGCAAAATGGCTGAGGACTCAACGTAATGGTTGTTTCTAAGATGGGTTTGCAATCACAGTAAGATGCACACACAGAAGAATCTCAGAGCCAACTGCAATTAGAAAGATCAAAATTATTCTAATGTGCAAACTAGATTCTAGTTAAAGAGTAATTTGCTCAGTGGATTAGAGGAAGAGTTGTCTTTTCTACAGCTCTGTGTTCCTTCCCAAAAGACCTATGTAGATACACAGCATCGTTTAGTACTGCAAAGCTAAAATCAGAGCAAAGCTAATGCAGGATAATTTAAATAAGCAACTAAGCAGTGTTTATATGTTCCAACTGGAGCCATAGCTATTGTAAGGACCAAAAATTCTCCAGATATTGCATGCCAGGATACCTTCATAACTAGAAGTTAGATATGAATATAGAAAACCATTGGAAGAATACAGCTCATGCTTGCTCAAAACGATTTTCTTCTCTGGCTGCCTATACAGACTGCTTTTAAATGCTCTCCTGAAGTTCAGCACAGGTTGTTCCTGAGATCTGTTCTAGAGTAACACACCCACCAAAGTTTGAACAACTACAATTTAAAATTGACATTGAAAACATGCAAATGGCATAACAAAAACATATAAAAGCCTAAAATACATGCTACAATAGAAGGTGAAGGGATTCAATTAACCTTATTTTGTAAAATCTACCAAAAAAAAGCAGTAAAATGCCACACCTTACAGATGCAATTTACATTTCAAACTAAAAATAAGCCACAATTTTGAAGTAAGAACAACAAAAATTTAAATGGATTACCAATGTGATAAACTCTCCACCAAACAAAGGCCACATATGAGGTCTACTTTTTCCAAAATAGCTAATTTCATAGCCTATGAATTAACGGGAGACTATTTATCTGTGTGCAACTATTACTGCCTCGCATGACATCCTGGTCGCTAAATTGGAAAGACATGGATTCAATGGATGGACCACTAGGTGGATAAGTAGTTGGCTAGATGGCTGCTCTCAGAATTATTATCAATGGCTCAATGTCCAAATGGAGACCCGCTATGCGTGGCATTCCTCAGGGGCTGGTACTGGGACCAGTGCTGTTCAAACTTTGGTGACATGGACAGTGGGAATGAGTGCGCCCTCAGCAAGTTTGCCAGCATCACCAGGCTGTGTGGTGTGGTGTGGTTGACAGGTTGGAGCAAAGGGATGCCACCCAGAGGGACGTGGAGAGGCTGGAGAGGTGGGCCCATAAAAATGTCATGAAGTTCAACAAGGCCAAGTGCAAGGTCCTGCACCTGGGTCACAGAAATCCCAAGCACAAAGACCGGCCGGGTCACAAGTGTATTGAGAGCAGCCCTGCAGAGAAGGAGTTGAGGATGCTGGCTGACGAGACGCTCAACATGAGATGGCAACTCACAAGCTAGAAAGCCAGTCGCATCCTGGGCTCCATCAAGAGTGGCCAGTAGGTCAAGAAAGGTGATTCTTCCCCTCTACTCTGCCCTTGTCGGACACCACCTACAGTGCTGTGTCTGGAACACTCAACACAAGAAAGACATGGATCTGTTGGAGCGTGTCCAGAGGAGGGCCACAAAAATTTCTCTTAGGAGAAGGAACACCATCTTGTTTAAGGAACATCTGTAAACACTGCTTTTAGGAAGATCTCTTGAAGATTATGGCAACTACTTAATTGATTACTTTATGATTTATCTATTAAAGTGACTTAATTAGCAAGACAAATCCAGAGGCAGGCCACTGGAATGAGTGTTACTCAAAGTACTCAAACCACTACCATCTTAATGCTTTAATATTTATTACCATCCTAAACTAGTATCTAAGAATTAAGTGCCATGTCACAACCCTATCTTCATTTTTATTTTGATTTTGCACTTAATAAAACACACACATTATTTATTCAGGCATTCAAGAGAATGACGTAACCGTTTTAGCTAAGTTGGCAAATGAAGCTTCATGCCAAAACCAAATATGAAGACTAGAGCATCCCAGCACAGCTATTTGTACCACTACACCTAACAATAAAGCAAACACTAATAAATATTCATGAGGAGAGAAATTAATTTGCAGAGGCCTGTAGAAACTTCTGTGAATCTCCTAGAGCCTTGATGCAATGCCTAAATAACAGATAAAGGGTGGTGTCAGCCCTTCTGGTGTGAATTCCACGACGAGAAAACATTTTCTTTTTTTACAAATTCTCTTTTTTTTACAGAAGTTTTAGGTAAAAAAAGGGAGAGTATTCCTCCTCCTTTTGGTATTACAGATCTTCTTTGTATTTTGAAAACTGAAATGATGTAGAACTGGCAGTAACACATGCTAAATATACTGCTGAGGTTTATAGACGTATTTGGACTGGGAGGTTAAATTATAGTCCTGAAGAAGTAAACAAGCTGCAAGCAAAACGACGGCTTTCTGTTAGTCAGATCAAAGCAGTTGCTGTCAACATCTGAAAAGTCTCCCACTCTAGTACAATGGGAGTACAACTGCTCTATGTATAACCTAGTGGTGGTTCTGGTACATGGTAAAAAGACAGAGTTCTGTCAATTCGCAAGCATCAACAAAATATTTCTGTTGAAATAGTACCATTTTAACTGTAAATATAGCATATTTTTTACCTGTAATGAAGAGAAATGTAGCACTGAAATAACAATTAAACACCATTCTGCCTCTAGGTTTTGCATGAATGTATTTACTACTACTCTATTAGGGAAAATGCTCATAACAAAATGTCTGTAAAAGTAGGTCTGGAGCAGTGCTACTATATTTTGGCAGCTTCACATAAATATAGTCATAGTATATCAAACAACGCATCTGAAATTTTTCTTGTCACTCAGTAAAAATCTTAAGCAAATTTCAGTGATGCATAACACAATCTGACTTAACAGCATACAAAAGGCCCATTTGTGCAGAACACCTACTTTCAGCGTTAAAACAGGTCTCTTTCCCAGCACTATACAGCAGAAGGTGGAGTAGATGACATGGGAAGGGTGCTGGCCAGAGACGGAAGTTCACTCCTGTTCTGAACACCATTTACAGAGGTTCTAAACAGCATTTTCAAATTGTTTATAACTGAAATCTATCTTCACTTCTGGAATACAGAATATTTACAAATAACCACACTAATCTGCTTCCTACCAAAGCCTCACTGATCCTGGGATCTGTCAGCTCCAAGTTACAGATCTCGCGACTTGTACAGTCTACAGTAACTGCGTAGATTTGTCTGCTAAAAATTATCAGAAGATCAACACAATGAGAGTTACACAGAGTTCCTTTCTGCTAGATATGGTCATAGAAGACTTATTACTGTTTTGGACAGAAAGATGGGTTTGCTGAAATTAATTCTCATCACAGGTTTTTTCAAAAATATCTCTGAATAAATTTTACCTAAATTCCTTAGTAGGATTACATAAGCACGCCCTTTCTCTCAGTCTCTGTAATTGTGGTGGTTACACGATCCCTCAAATTTTATTAATACAACAATAACACAGATTTCCAACACAGGCTGCAGCAGAAGTTCTTGCTTTTTATTCATCAGAGAGAACTTAGGAAAAAATCATCAAAACTATGACTCAAAAGAGGTATTTAATCCAGATAAATGAACTGTGCCTCTATCTGTATTCACTTGGATGCCTATTAGGATATGCCCAACCTTGACCCTTCAGCTGGGCTGCTGTTGAATGTGACATCCTTCCATCTGGGCTGGATGCCCACAGTGTCCTCTTCATTGGGCTGGCACATGGCCACCTCTCACCCTAGAATCACAGTAGAAACAGGACACCCTAGATGTACAAATCTGCAAGCATTTTCTGTTTCCATAACTGAGGCATAGTGAGATGAATTGCTTTAAAATAAGTCACCCTAAAATTAGGAAACTAAAACTATATTTAGACAATTAAATGATTTGTCCCAGTTTTCAAAATTTTCCTTATCTGGATGGAGCAACTGGGTGATCATCTTCATCAGAACAACCAGGCCACCTATTTAAAGTGTCTTGGCCGAGTTTCTTAAACTCAGTTTAATTATTGATTACATAAATAGATTCCATCTCTAAACCGTGTTTAAAGTACAACACCCACTTACAATGAAGGAAAATAAAGACAAGGAAAGGGTTTCAAAAAAGAATGTATCTGAGGAACGTAGGTGAAAGGTAATCGAATTTTATCACTGTTACTTGATTTTTTGTACCTAGTAATATCATTACTGAATAATCCTAACTTCATCAGAATTGAATCTTTGAATTGATCTCTTGCACTGTTCCAGGATGACTTGAAATATAAAGTTTTTCCTTAAAATGAAGACATCACTGAAATGCATAAATACATGCTCATACTTAAAAATTCAGGACTGATGGTAGATACTCCATTACTACAAATTTGTAAGTTCAAATCAGTTTGATTTCCTAGAGAACCTGTATTGCCTTTCAGGAGATTTTCTCTAAGTTGTAAACGATGCTTTGAAAAGAAAAAAAATTATTTAAGGTTAAGACTCTAGGAGCCATTAATAACAACACAAAGAAAGATCTTTTTATCCATTTTGTTTACATTTACTCTGACTCAGTAAAACTTGCAGTCTGTAATCCATCTCTAGTAGACATTGTGATGCAAAATTAAAACAATAAACCACCAAAATACAAAAGTGCTTCAGATGTCTTCATGTAGCAATAGAGAGAAAAAAAAAGTCCCTTTTGTTTCTTCTTTTCATGTAAGCTCTGAAGTGTCATACTGAAATTTGATCCTGTGCTGCTTAAAAAAAAATTCAGGTGGATCTACAGTAACAAAATGCACCCTAACTGTTCCATATATTGTTTTTTCTGTCAAGTAATATCTAGATGCTATTTGATTAACCAATCTCTCCTCAACTCTTACTCTTTATGATTTTGTATCAGAAAATTTATCAAAAACTTTCTCATAAATTATAGTTCAGTGATAGCAGATGTTAGCAGTAAGCACTACAGTCCTTCCTTGGAATTTTATTCAGTCATAAATATCCAAAGCCATCCAAACAGTGCAAAAGCTTTTTTCCCTCAATTTTAACCATTAGATGCCTCAGTCAGTCTGAAAGTCCCGAATCTCAATGGCTTCAAAGGGGTCAGCTGTCAGTATAATGATACCTAAACAAATCCTCCTTCCAGAGACTTAGATTTAAGTGGACATCATCCAAATCTTTTCTGTCTGACAAACAGAGCAGAAATCATTGCTTATTTTATATTTCTCAGAATAAGTGAAAAATCTTGTATGCACGCATGCATGTTTCCAAAATAATTAGTAATTTCATACACTCTTCCATAAATATTTCCTTTTATACAGATCAAACTACATTCCCTGAACAGGTACTACAACTACAACAGGTACTACAATTCAGAATTTATTTTATGCAAGACATGAATGTGTTGTATAAGCAGTGCATTGCATCCCACTTCATTTTTCCCAGAGGTTATTTATGAAGATGTTAAGGCCATTTTAAATTTTAGGGTGGCTACATTTCTTGTAAGCCTTCCTGTAAAAGCCTTGAGGGGTCTGAATAATGACCTCTGATGATTTCAGTCTTTTTCCTCTGCTATAGTTTAATACTGCAGATTTTCCTTCCAGTGAAGTCTCTCACAAAGCTTCTTAGAAACCAAATATAAAAATATACTCTCTAAAAAAAAATCGTAGAGTTTAAAGCTTTTCTTTGGAATGACAGAATGCTGAAATAGAAAAATCAAGTCAAACGGCTGCTATTTCACATTTCTCTCTCTGGATGAAAAAAGTGGGATGCAACTATTAATGCTGGCGCTCCATAATCAACTACAGAAAGATTTAAGAATTACTGCGCTAAAGTCTATAGCTGCCTATATATAGGATTAGCCACAAAAAGAAAGCAACCTCAAAGTAATTGGTAACTGTGTAAGAGTTAAACCTTGCAAATAGTCTAGGTGTTTCAGAAATTGAAGCTTTCTGAATTTTAAGCAGCAGATTGACGAAAAGATCTTTATACAAGCCTTGCCAGCTGTCCCCTTCTCTTGCACAGAAGTCTCTTCACCTCGTAGCAGTGGGCTAGGCATGTATGTGGCAACTCTTTAACTGGCAGAAAGTTGTTACACACGGTTTTCTTTATAACAACATGCTACTCTGCTAAGTTTATATTTAAACAACACATTGCTACTAGGTGAGACTTTTGGATTACAGAAACTGAAAGAAGAGCAATGCTAGAAGATTTTCTTTTCTACTGGCATTGCTGATGACATTTTATTAGCAAAGGAAGCAACCACTTCACTGCATTTGCACAGGAATTTCATCTGAAATTTGAAATTTCTCCTGTCTTTGTGTATAGCCCTGTATTTGACAGAATGTCAGAAAAAGTTTTGCAAGGAATGAGCTGGATGAGGAAACAACAAAACCTGTCTTCTGCTCAGCATTTTGAGGTACTTTAATAATTTAGGAGGTAGAATTACACTTCTCCTTCCTTAGAACACCTTGGACAACGATCTTCCAGAGGAAGCCTCACTGCCAGTTATTAAGCTGTAATCCATTTCTTGTAACATAAGTTTCTCTCTTGACAAGATCCACTATGACAAGCTGATGTCACCTGCACTTCAGTCATCTTCTGCGACTCAGAGGCTATGGGACAACGGACCTGACTCAAGATCTCAGTTTAGTCTCTTCAGAGGCGATGGGACGTGCGAAGAAAAGTCAGGGGAAGTGCCACCATGCAGCACTGCTGTTGTACTGTTCAACAAAAAAAGACTGCTTTTTGGTGGGAGGGTGGAACTGAATTGGCCTTTATGCTCTAAGAAAAAATTAATTCACATTCTGTTTAGTTGTGCAGGACAATGTAAGCAAATGTTTATTTTTGGGAAAATGTGTCTAGCAGTATGTTACGACTCTGTTATCCCGGGTGTTCTTTCATCCAGATGTATTTTGTGTCTTTCTTGTAAAATTTACATTCATAGTGCACACTAACCTCGAATTTGTCTTTCCATTATTAGCAAAATATAATATTGCAGTATAGTTAATTAATGAAGAGATCTGTATAAAAATGCTCTTTGCATTCTCATTTTCACCTACAAACTATTTTTTTTGGTAAAATAATGTCTTTCTAAGAAGAAAATGTGCTTCAAGCCTTGTGAATTGATTGTTGTAACAGAAAAAACTTTATTAATTTCAATCACATCATGCCCATGAACTGAAGCTACTCCAATACATTGTTATAACTGATGAATTCCAATTTCTTGGTAATTTTATGTGGTGAACACATGCCTTCTGTGCTCATTTTTAAATTCTTTTCTCTCTCTCATTTTGCTTACATTCACAAATAATTAAAATTATTATGCTTCCTTACAAAAAGAAGAAAAACACTTTGGTAAACAACAGTGATTAATAAAAGATCCCCTGTGAAAAGGTCTGAAAATCTCAGTCGACAAATTCAATCCTAAAACAGTGACAAACTCCACTTCTAATTAACTTGCCATAGCAATCTCCATCAGTTTTTGCTAAAGCTGTCATTGAGATTGGTTCTTGAAGGTCCTTTGCAAGGGTGTTCAGGGGGATCTCATTTCACTTACAGAACTCCCTAAGAGTTACAGAAAATTACAGTCAACTAGAACTTACAGGGAACATAGTTTTCTAATTAAGAATAATGAAAGAAAGAAATTGTCAAGCACAGCTGTAGTGCCTGGATACCTGAAACTGCTAAAAAAAGAAAAAGAAATGCTCAAACATAATTTTAACACTCCAAGAAAATAGAGCTGATACCAAATAATGATAAAACAGTGCTCATATCCCTGGCTATGACACTGAACATATATAGAGAGAATGAAAGCAAATAATTTGGCTATTCAATTAACCTATTAGCCAGTATCTGGAGAATTCACTAGCCAAACAGAACCAGCAGCCAAATAAAGACTAAGCTTAAAAAAAAAGTTTTCTTGGAATAATGGAATAAACTTCACACTGGCTATTTTTCGTATTGCATTTACTGGGAATATAGTCCTTCAGTCAAATGGTACTTTTTAGGGTCAATTAAAAATATCACACTCAGATAATACGACAACCTCTTACAGACAATCCACTTGAAAGCCATGTGTACAAATACATATTTTCACAGTTGTGAAGCAGAGACAATGTACACTGGGATCCTTCACTAATTCCAAAAGCATTCTTAGCCCTGTCCATCAAAACTCAAGCGGATATAAAGGAGATAACATGACAGAATTAATTTCTTTTATAGAAAAACTGAAGTACGACATATGATGAGACTACAGAAAACAAAGCAATTTAACTCCATTAAACTGCAAGCATAAATTGAGAAAATGCACAAGTTCTTCTGTAATTATAACAATGCAATTTAAAGCCACAGTACTACTGGAACTTTGGTTAACAATATAGTAAAACCAGTGTCCCACTAAAGTAACCTGGACAGGTCTAGGATTTTGTTCTGCAGCGTTAGATAAGAAGACTAAGCAGTTTAATAGAAGTTCATTATGGCTGTGTAGCATGCATTCATTTAGAACTACTACACAGACAAAAAAATTATAAATGTACAGGTTGAAGCTACTAATTTTATGATATAAATGGGAGGCACAGAGTAAGTCTTAGCAGTTATGTATCTTTCATCAAAAGCAATGTTACCATAAAATATCACTAGTGATCCTTAGATGCACACGACATTCTTGTTTAAGGGTTAATTTTTTAAAAGGTTGTCCAGAAAAAAAACCCATCACCTTAACCCAATGATCTTCTCATATCTAAAACTAATCTCAAGCTTTTGAATTTATCTTAGCACTGGTACAAGTTATTTAAAAAGCTTAACTGCTCATGTAGAAAAACCACCATATACATCCATTAGAAGTTTCAAGATACCTGGATTTATAGGACTGAATACACTGTGCTATACTTCATGCGTTTGACCCAGCTTAGATATTCAAAAAAGTGAATACTGAAATCTGACTATGGTAACCAACATACAAAACAATTAATCATCAGTAGACAAGGTATCTCAAAAATTTCACTGCTAACAGCCTTAAAGTCCTTTGAAGACTGACACTGTTCATGTGAATATTAGTTCAAAGGATTTCACAAGGAATAAAGAAACATCAGAATGGGTTATTTCAGACTTACTGCTTCAAATGATGCAAAATGAACTACAAATTATTTTCATGGCAAAGTGCTGCATTCTAGTTTGATATCAGGATTTTTTTCAAAATTCAATAGATTTCTAATACTGCTCAGTACTATTAACATGTTAAAATTTTACCTTTAATTTTCTATACTGACAGTAAAACAGGACACTACTTCCTACTTCGGATCTAGTAAAGCAGTGGGGAAAGAAGGAGGAACTACAAAAATAATCTTAACTAGACTTCAGCAGAGGACAGATCTTGCACAAGTGTATCCTGCATAATTCAGGACGTCCAAGTGAAGTCTTGGAGACTTTCGATGTTATCTACTAATTTTAATTTCCTTAATGTGGACAGCATCCTATGCCCTATTTAGCAGACTGGAAAAAGTATTTTCTAATGAGGAAACCTAACAGGCAAAGACAAAAGACCCAACACAGTGAAGCACATAAAGCGAACCAATGTCATTTAGTTTGATTGTGCTGGGTTGGTTGCCTCCTTAATTTAAGTTTGTAGCTGATAAACTGTGATCATTTTTAGATGTATTATTTATGTCAGTTCTTCAGGCAAAAACAGGGCATGTTTGGAGCAACAAAGTTCACTTTTATATTGTTCAAAGACCTGTCTATCTTAAAAAGAATAAAACTTGTTAGGCTACATACTTCTACTGTGCACTCAATGGTAGGCGAAGATTTTGAGTCTTAAAGGACACAAGCTAAAGCCCTCAAGCAGAGGATGAGACATAAAGCTTTTGTGAAGGCTATGACTAGCACAAATACTTAGAGTGCACATGCCAAATTCAAATCCTCTAGCACCCAACATTTTACTGCTAAAAAAAAGTTCTTACCCCTCATTCTGCAGACAAACTTTCAAAAGTAATAAAATTTAACTGGTGGAGACAACCTGAAAGAAAAACTCAGTGATGCGAACTCTGCCCTTCTTAAGCCTGAGTGCAGTCTTAGCTCTGAGGTCCATCACTGTCAACTTTAGTCACTTAACCACGGATCATTTAGTGGGTACATGGGGTATGAAATGGCAACGAAACAGACTCAGCTGGGAACTGGGGATGCTGCTGGGAAGAAAATGCAGAAAAAAGCATGAAGGTGTGTCAAGAAACAACTACCAATGAGAGAAACAAGAAAATTTCTTCACAGCAGTCCCTACATGGCTGTACTTTGTGGTCAGAACACACCAGTGTTTTGATTGCTGCTGAACAAGGGTTGGAAAGCGTCAGTGTTCCCTTTCTCCCCACCACTGCAAGTAGGCTGGAGGTGGGCTTGAGGCTGAGAGTGGGTATAGCCAAGACAGCTGACCCATACCACAGGATGTCACACTGAGCCATAAGTCCTCAGGGAGATGAGGCAAGTGGGATGTTTGTGCTTACGACATTTCTCTGTGCAAGGAACCACTACATGGGCTGCAGCCCTGCTTCACGGGAAGGGACTCGATATGTGCCTGCTGATAGAAAGGAGTGAATAAATTCTTTTTCTTTCCTTGCATACATAGTTTTTAATTTCCCTGTTACACTGGCACTACCTCTATCCACCAGTCCTCTCACCCTTCTTTGATTTCTACCCCACCCTGTGAGAGAAAGTAGTGAGTGAGAGGCTGAGTGGATGTTTGACTGCTTTGGGACAGCCCACCACAGCCCTGATGGTACTGAGCAGATATTACTAAATAAGTGTTTAATTATTCTTCCAAAGAATGCATCTTGTCCGGAATAAAAAAGTATACACATTACAAAATAATTTTCTTTGAAAAAGAAAATCAAACAAAAACTAAGTCACCCGCTGCAGAGTTGTGGAGGACAATTATACAATTAAAAAATATATGAAAGCATTATATTTTTTTTCTGTGTACTAGAGTAAATGATATACACAAATTTTGCAGTTGTTCAGCCTGCAGTAACAGTGCCTTCACACTCCTTTTCATATTACTATAGGTAAACTTTTGAGTTTCAACAGCTATTTTGTAAATGCCAGAGGAGACAACTTCATACTAAGCACTTTAAAATATTATTTAAAGAGATCTTTTAAGAAGCCCAAACCAATACTACAATGTAATAAGATCCATTTAAGTCTTGCTCCTACAATTTTTATTCAAAGCATTATCATAAGCCCTTCTAAATGCTGTTCTTAAATCAGTATCTCATAAGCATAATTGTCCACTTTTAAAACAAGAAATTGTGAATGACTGGAATGATATACACTACCAATGTATTTTTTTAAGTGGTAGAAAGCAGCATGTATTAACGCCTATGTATAAAGAATGCCTTATTATTTCCAAGCATTTTTAAAACAATATTCAGAATAGTTGAAACTATGTATCAATTGAGCATATGTTTGATAAAAAAAATGAAGTCAATATAACACCTCATTTTATACAATGTGTATATTTCAAAATACACAAACTTACTAGATAAGACTATCAATATAATCAATATAAAATGCCACCAGGCAACATTCACATGAGCTTTTGAAAAGGCTAGACAGCATTTAAGAAATTTAAATGAAAAATGCAACATTAGTTTAATTTGCAAAATCAAAATATTCCTTCTAAGTTACTAGCAGTTCTAAAAGGGTCAAAAGTTTTGATAATGTCCCACACAACGTCACCGTCTATAAAACTGGGAGACATGGATTTGACAGATGGACCACTTGGTGGATGAGGAATTGGCTGGATGGCTGCACTCAGCAACAGTTGTGGTCAGTGGCTTAATGGGTGGGTGGAGACCTTCAGAGGTCCATATCGGGACCGGTATTATTTAACGTCTTTGAAGGATCGGCATCAAGTGCACCCTCAGTGAGTTTACCAATGATACCAAGTCGTGTGGTGCAGTCGACATGCCGGAGGGAAGGGATGCCATCCAGAGGGACCTGGACAGGCTCGAGACGTGGGCCCAGGCCAACCTCCTGAAGTTCAACAAAGCCAAGTGTAAGGTCCTGCACCTGGGTTAGGGCAAACCCAAGCACAAAGGCAGGCTGGGCAAGGAGTGTATTGAGAGGAGCCCTGCAGAGGAGGAGTTGGGGGTGCTTGTGGATGAAAAACTGAATACGAGCCAGCAATGTGCACTTGCAGCCCAAAAAGCCAACGGTACCTGGGCTGTATCAAGAGAAGCATGGTGAGCAGATCAAGCGAGGTGATTCTCACCCTTTACTCCTCCTTCATGAGACCCCACCTGCAGTGCTGTGTTCAGTTTTGGGGCCTCCAACATAAAGAGGACATGGACCTATTAGAGAGGGTCCAGAGGAGGGCCACGAAGATGTTCAGGGGCTTGCAGTACCTCTGTTGTGAGGAGAGGCTGAGAGAGTTCAGGTTGTTCAGTCTGTAGAAGACTCTGGGGAGACCTCATAGTGGTCTTCCATTACTTACAGTATGCTCAGGCTATACTTTTAGACCTACTCATAGTTTCACCTTGCGAAAAGCACCACGCTGCCACACTGTAGCATACACAGCCACTTTGACCTGACCAAGGAGACATCCAGACCTGACTACAGGGCACCATGTGGAGATCTGACTCAGAACCAAGTGATTTGCAGAATGGACACAACTAGTATGCTGTGGGGGTAGTGAGCTATAAGCAGAGTGACAAGACTAGGGCCACCAGGCTTCAGGTCAGACTTCTTGGCCCTCCTTCAGCAATTACAACTACATCCAGTACATCTAAGTGACCTTAATCTATTTGAATTAGTACAGTGTAGAAATACGATCTGCAGTGGCTAAAGGTCTTAGAATTACAGAAGATAGGGTCAAAAGACTACCTGGATCACTGAGCCCAGTATTCTAAAACTGTGAGTGATAAGACATGAGATCCACAGACTGCTTTCTTCACATCCACAAATCCTAAACCACATTCCAACATTCTGAAAGAAGTTTTAGCTTTGTACCAAAAGGCAAAAGCAAAACCAACAACCTAGGAAACTAAGAGGATGGAAATCAAAAACTGGTAACACTGGGAAGGAAACTATGAACTTGTCCAGAGGTCTGTACTACATACCTGCTTTTGGAGGTTTAGCCTGTGAGAAAAATTTCTTGTCAGCACCAAATCTAGTCATCAGGTTACTCCTGAGAGTACAAAACTGAATTTGAGAAATTAATGCCTAAACACTCTGCCTACCTCATCTCTAGGTGTGACTTTCCAATGCTTTGTGACTTTCAAAGTGCCTGAGTGCAGTATAAACAAAAGTCAAATCCAAGGGTATAAAAAGTAAATCTTTCTTATCTCTGCCATGGTAGGAATGATAAGTGTGAAAAGAAAGGACCTCAAACATTGCCTTTGGCAAAAGCTGTCTTTAGAATATGAGTTTGCTCTTCTTTTTCATAAAAAGAACTTTTAATTTTCTATGCTTACAAGAAAAGCACACAAACTGACCATTTGAATAATACACTTTCCTAGGTCTGTATTTCAAAAGGACAATCTTCTGCAAGTTTAAAAGGTACACACTCTAACCTTAAACAGATGTTAGTGTCCCATTTTATTTGCACTCCTTTATAGAACAGATGCTACCATTTAGCTCTTCACTTGTATCAAATTCGATTACAGGTCAAGATCCTGAACTTTATAATGGAAAATACCCTCAACCACTGGCTTCACAAAATGTGTAGCTGTACACATTATATTTGCCGTATGTCAATCTATAGTTCCTTGTAACAGAGCTGGAATTCTCTGCAGAATCCAAAGGTTAACACAATTCTTAAAACAACTATCATTAATTTATTTCAGTTAAGATTTAAACAACTTCTACATGGCATAAATATATTCTGGTCAAAAATACAGGAAATGTCTTCAGAGAACAAAATGATCACCTCTATTTTCCCAGGTTTGAGTACATCTGTTCTAATCTCACTTTACAGTATGGCAAGACAAATGTATGTTACCAACAAAAACTATGCTTCTAGACAGCTACTGTGAAATGTGAATCCATTTTACCCACCTTGACAAAGGTTGTCTGCCAATTAGTTAAAGCTTCAAACAAAACTACTTACTCCAAAGCAGTTTGCAAGTTACCCAGCAAACAACTCATCTCTTAACACTTGAAATCTACTGCCTGAACTAGAGCCCCTTAAGTACTTCTGATTTTAATAATAGACTTTTAACAGAAGTGTCCTTTTGTCAAGTACGTATTTTTAGTTTCAGATTATGCTTTAGTTTTGAGCATATTAATTTATGCACACTCGACATTAAATATTCATTAGTATCTTTAAAATGCAGATAACAGCTCTGTGAAAGCATGTACCATCTTTTATAAAATAATCCATTAAAAACTATTATACCTGCCAAATGAAACTAAATTAGTAATTCATCAGGCTACTCCATAATACCACAATCAATGCGGCATATTTTAACCCAAGAGAAAAATACTTTAAAACATCATTATCTTTCAAATTAGAGATGATTTGTGGTTTGCACCAGGCAAATACTTACATATATACATACACACTTACATACAAAAGAAAATTCTTGCAATTGGGAAGGATTGTCATGTAGGAAAACAAGAATATCCCAAATGCCCTGCAACACAAACATATCACTGCTTCTTGAAACTTCAGCTCTTGCAGTGCTGTAACATTGGAAATATCTTGTGAAAATCACTAGTAACTGTCTGCTGCCATTCTGATACAGAATAATCTTGCATTCTGCATGGGCAACAATCTGTTTCTGGGATGTCTGTTTGGGTTGTGTTTAATTGTCATCAGTGCAAAGACAGCTGGCTCTTCGCACAGTCGTTGATATCTAGCAGGGCTCACAGGACAGATCCAGAATCACGTGAAAGCTGATCTTAAGCTTTCATCCCTAGTTAGATAAATGAGCAGTCTAGCCACTCTCATATGGTGTGAAGAAATAAATTTAGCACATCAGACACACTTTTGTGCAATGTTAGCTCAAATACTTCTGCATGATGAATTTAGAAACAGGAATGTATGGTGAAAGCACCTGAGTGACCCTGCCTGGATTCTGGTTGATTCATAAAGAAACTCTCAGATGGTCCTGCATCATACTCTTTCTAGACAGTGAAAACCGGGGAATCAACTTGTACATAGCCCTCAGTGTATTCACACTCTGTCCTGTGATGCTGGAGAGCACAGCAAAGGAACTCAAGAACACCTGAAGAATTCAGCTTGCTCCCCGAGACAAGCATATCCAACATGAGTTCAGCACCGGCCAAGCCAGATCCAGAATGATTATATGTGCAAAAGTCAAAGTGTCTTTTCAGTACGGTTGGAGAACTCATTTTACTTGGTTTTTTTTTTCATAATTTTCATCCCTTGAAATACCCCCGGATTGCTAGCGCTCCAGATGAAGTACCTATGCATTGCTCAGTATTCTCAAAGCAAAAGCCTTGCCTGGAAAATGCAACATGCTCTAGTTTTGCATCAGATCAAATTTAAATTTGATTTTGCATAACTAATCTATCTTATCTCACAGCCTCTGGTCCGCCAGTGTTTCTAGCTTCACTATAGCATATCTCTTTTCTTTCACAAGTTTCTAAAAATTTTTTCGCCCATTGTAACCTCCCTTAACTATCTAACCATTAGTCTCCCTAACACCTATTTCAGCCACAGTAAGTTAAAGAATACACTATTTATTTCTAATTCAGTTGGTCACATGCTTCTCATATGCAAGGTGTTGCTGAGCATTTAATTTAATTTCTCCAATTTTTATTCTCTGCTTCAGATGATCTTCACTCATCTCATTAGCTGTTCTCTTTCACTGAATCATTACTGAAAGTAAACTGCATGCCCTAGAGGTAGAGATTACTGAGTTTACTACACCGAAAAGCGTCTAACACTTCTGAAGTCCTCTGAAACAAATAAAGATGCTATACTCTACCTCCTAAAGCTCTCATCGAAAATGCCACAAATCACTTTTACAGAAAAGCTTTGTACTAAACAAAATGTTACTTATAAACCAAATGGTTTAGTACAAATTTAGCAGTATTTAAAACAAATGGTATAGCAGGTTTTATGAGAAGCTTTTACAGTTCTTATGCTCTCAGGTACCATCACTGTCTATTCACTGTGACTGCACACTGTACTCTGGTACATTTCTACAATTAACTTCATTTCTGTCCTTCCAGATCGCAATGTCCTTTCTTCCAATTTGTGACTAGCATAAGCAAACTTATGTATCTCAAGAAGTAATATAATTTGTGGGCTACAAATCATCTGTGACAATGGCTATTGCTTAGATATAGAGCAGTATTTTCCAAAATAATGCTACCAGAAAAAAAGAATATGTCATGATTTTTAGGCTTTGGGAGGAATGCCTAATGCAGTATGACGAAGCTAAGCTAAACCAAATCCTCTGTACAGAGAGAATGAATCAAGCACAAGAATTAGCCTTAATATACCAGCGAACTTTTAATCATGTAATTGTTGGTACCCACATATTTGACATCATTATATTTTGGCAATACTGCTAGAGCAATATTCTATGGAAACTCCGCAGTGCTGAAATAAGCGCTGTGTACTTTTTGGTAATTTATCTATATACTTACTGCAGTGGAACATGTTTCGTAAATCTTTTATTCCTAAGAAAAAAACAACAGCAAGAAAAGCACTCTCATTGCTTGATAGAATACAAGACTGTAGCACGCTACTATGTAATATAATTGTTATTAATTGCTCTTAAAAAAAAGGCAGTGCAATAGCTAAAGCTATACTAGTATTCCCAGAACACATTCATTTTTTCAGAGTATATTTTTCATTTTCAGAAATTCTGACATGGTATTATAGGTTTTCTACAGAGATAAAATCCAAACGGCACTGACTGGAATGTGTGGAGGATAACTTCCTCACACAGCTGGTAAGTGAACCGACCAGAGAAGACGCCTGCTGGAACTCCTCTTTGTGAGTAGAGAAGGTCTTGTGGAGGTGTGGCAGGTGGAGGCCGACCAGGGAACAGTAACCATGAAATTATTAAGCTCTCTATTCTTAGAGATGTTAGGAGTGGGAACAGCAAAACTCTCGCTTGGGACTTCCAAAGGGTAGACTTTGATTTGTTTAGGAGGTTACCTGGAGGCAGTTTGGAAGGGCACAGGAATCTAGGAAGGCCGGACACTTATAAGAAGGAAGTCTTAAAGGCATAGGAGCAGGCCACCCCCAATGTGCCTTAAGACGAGTCAGCGGCAAAGACGACCAGCCTGGCTGAAAAGGGACATTTGGCTCAAAATCAGGACAGAAAAAGAATGTTTATGGCCTCTGGAAGAAAGGGTAGGTCACTCATAATGAGTACAAGGATACTGTTAGGTTATGCAGGGAGATAATTACAAGGTCCAAAGCCCAGCTAGAAATTAATCTGGCTTTGAAAGTAAAGGACAGCAAGAAAAGCTTTTATAAATACATTAATAACAAAAGAAACACCAGGGAGAGACTCCATCCCCTGCTAGACCCAGGAGGAAATACAGTAACAAGATGAGGATAAGGCTGAGGTGCTTAATGCTTCTTTGCCTCAGTCTTTAGTAACAGAAACACCTGTACTGAGGGAAGCCAGCCCCTCAAGGCAAGAGGCAGGGGTCAGGAGCAAAATGTCACCCCCATAACTCACAATGAGATGGTCAGGGACCTGCTGCTCCACACTGATATTCAAAAATCTATGGGTCCAGATGGCATTCATCTTAGAGTGCTGAGAGAACTGGCAGGGGTGCTCACCAAGCCACTCTCCTTCATTTATCAGCAGTCCCGGCTGACTGGTGATTTCCCAGCTGACTGGAAGTCAGCCAATGTAACACCCATCTATAAGAAGGGACGGAAGGATGGTCTGGGAAATTACAGGTCTATCAATTTTAGTTCAATTCCAGGGTAAGTTGTTGGAGCAGATCATCCTGAGTTCCATTATGCCGCACATGTAGGACAACCAGGTGATCAGGCCCAGTCACCATGGGTTTACGAAGGACAGGTCCTGTTTAACAAATCTGATCTCCTTCTACAACAGGGTGACCCATTTGTTGGATGAAGGTAAGGCTGCGGATATTGTCTACCTTGACTTTAGGAAGGCATTTGACACTGTTGCCCACAGCATTCTCCTAGAGAAATTTGACTGCTCTTGGCTTGGATGGGCATAGACTTTGCTGGGTGAAAAACTGGTTGGATGGCCGAGTCCAGAGAGTTAAATCTGAGTTAAATCCATCTGGCAGCCGGTCACGAGTGGTGCTCCCCAAGTCCCAGTACTGAGGCCACTCTTATTTAACATTTTCATCAATGATTTGGATGAGGGGATAGAGTGTACCCTTAATAAGTTTGCAGATGACACCAAGCTGGGTGGAAGTATTGATCTGCTTGAGGGTAGGAAGGCTCTATAGAGGGATCTGGACAGGCTGCATCACTGGGCCAAGGCCAATCACATGAGTTTCAATAAGGCCAAATGCTGGGTCCTGCACTTTGGCCACAAGAACCCCCAGCAGCGCTACAGGCTTGGAGAGGAGTGACTGGAGAGCTGCCAGGCAGAGAGGGACCTGGGGGTGTTGATGGACTGAACATGAGCCAGCAGTGTGCCCAGGCGGCCAAGAAGGCCAACAGCATCCTGGTCTGTGTCAGGAATGGTGTTGCCAGTAGGAGCAGGAAGGTGATCATTCACCTGTACTCAGCTTTGGTGAGTACTGTGTCCAGTCTTTATCCCCTCACTACAAGAGGGACATTGAGGTGCTGGGAGGTTACAGAGATGGGCTACCAAGCTGGTAAAAGATCTGGAGCATGTGTCACACAAGGAACAGCTGGGGGATCTGGGGTTGTTTAGCCCAGAGAAGAGGAGACTGAGTGGAGACCTTCTCATTCTCTACAACTACCCGAAGGGAGGTTGTAGCAAGGTGGGAGTTGGTCTGCTTTCCATAGTGATAAGTGATAGGACAAGGGGAAATGGCATTAAGTTGTGTCCGGGGAGGTTCAGGTGGGATATTAGGAAGAATTTCTTTACTGAGAGGGTTGTCAGGCATTGGAACAGGCTGCCCAGGGAGGTGTTTGAGTCTCGATCCCTGGAGGTGTTTAAGAGACAGGCAGATGTTGTGCTGAGGGACACGGTTTAGTGGTGTTGACAGGTCTAGGAAAAGGTTGGACTCGATGATCTTTAAGGTCTCTTCTAACTGAAAATGTTCTATGACTCTATGATTCTATGAAGTTCTCTAGAACATAGTTGGGTATTTTTTTCTGCCATGATAAAAATATAGTAACTGTTATGATTTCAGACTACTTTTTAAAATACTTGTAAAGAGTAGTTAATTGCAACTTTGTTTATGATGTACTGGCACGTCCACTGAGGTTACATTCAGCACAGAAGTAAGGAGCCAAACATGAGAGTGAAAATCTGCCTTTTCTCAAATGAACTGAGGATGAGGTTCAAGATCAGGGTACATCTTCAGAATTTGGTTATTCAGTGTTATAAGCATGCAAGTCACCCAGGCACAATCACTAGGTAGGGTGCTCCTATTCACTGTTCTTGCATTAATGAGTGGAAATCAAAAGGTACCCTACAGAATTAGGTATTTTAATTTCTTAGGAAACATTAGAATCACCAGATACATAGTTTGCTATTTGGTTTTTTTTGTTTGTTTGTTTTTTCTTTTGTTACCATGCCCCCTTTTCAACTCAAGAATATGCTCAGTGACTTACGGAAAGAGGGTTGTATACAACTAGATTGCCAGGGTCTTCTTAGTGTTCTGTAAAATGATCACTGTCAGTTACTTTTCATTACAGAAGTGGAACAGAGAGATGGAACTTGCCTCTCAGATTTGTCCATTCAGAATTAAACAAATAAAATTTGTATTATTATCTCTTACAAATTCCCCCACAGAAATGGTACGGCATAGTTATTGAAGCTCATCTTAACTAAATAAGAATCAATACATGCTTCTTTCCATAGTACTGGCCCCTCCCACCCCAGCCCCCCCAAATATTTGAAGATTTTGTATATCACACAGGAAAACACTTACTTTCAGAGCGCTTAATGTTTTGAAAAATGTTTCAGATGCTGCTGGTGAAAAAGTAGTCCTTCTCAAAAAACAGCCCTAAATCCAGTAATTTCTACTGCAGTATAAAAATGCTGTAGAGCCAAAATACAATCTCCCTGACTATAGTGTAGAGAATGTATCAGTGGACGTGTTAGGATAGAATAATTCAAGATTTAAGTATGGATTATTAAATGCATTAAATATGTAAAGCTACAAAAGCTCCAAAGCAGATACAAAGTCCATCTTAAAAATTTATAAGATAAAAGATAGGTCAGTTTTTATATTCACACTATAGAGGCAGGGTATCAGTATTCTATGATTATGCACTACCCCTCAACTTAATTCCGTTCACAGCAAATCAATTCTGGATAATGTCTTGTACATTTCCACTGATTACATTGTTATAGCCATCATAAGAAACATTCATCAAGTGAAGAGGATTGCTCGTAAGAAACAGTATGGTTGCAAATAACCAGAACTCTAATATCGACACATTGGCTAGCAGGATTGCTAGAAATTTAGCATAATAAATAGTAAGTATAAAGGCATACTTTCATGCTATAGCTCATCCTCCCTCTCCACACACACAGGACCTCTTAAAACTCGGGCACAAAGGAATGCAGGTGACATGTGAGCCAAATTCAGGCCATAATTTACTAGTTGAGAAGTCCTGCTGCAGAGATTTCAATACCTATGGCACTAAAACGTACCACTTTGGAGCACTGAGTACAACATCTATATGCCTAGGAATCGATTGACAAACATTTTTTACAGTATCCATTTTGAGATGTAAGAATTGTTTTCTTCTACTATGCTCAGAATCTCATCTTTCTGCCTGTTTTTCATGAAGAATTACTTGAACAACTGAACTCCCCCTGCAATAAATGATGATAAAAAGCATAATGCATGCAAAAATACAGTGAGTCTGTTCCCACAAAACATGCACACCCGTATTTGAAAAATGACAGAAGACTGAGGAAAGACAAGGCAGAAGAAAACTTGTCGTAAAGCACCAATAATAATTTGAAGATAAGATGATGAGAAAACACACATGAAACTTCAAAAAAGCACTTCCAGTGGTCCAAAGCCTTTTGAGATGGTCCTGTGTGTAGCGCATGGAAGAGCAAAAAGAAACAAACTGCTGCCAAGGGCACAGGGAGATTAGGTGGAGAAACTTAGGACAGATAAAGTCTGAATCTCATCCAACCAAATCACAGCATCAAACTCTGTGTTAGAAGCAAGAGAACAATGTATCTTTGTAGCTGAAGGTGATGAAATAGTGGTACAGATAAAGTGAAACACTGAATTCATTTAATGTGCTGCTAGAGATAAAATGCAGTAAGATCTTCCACTGCTATTGCCCAAGACAGGTTTACAGAAGTTCAATCTAGAAAACATACAGAGAACAACTGGGAGCCCATCTCAGCAATCTATCTGAGCAACAACCTCCTACCATGACTCTCTATTAAAAAGTAAGATTATATTTTACTAACAGTGGATCAAGTTAATCCCAGGAGATCCTCATCACATTCTGTCTTCACTCGTGGTGGGTCACATACTGTGCTTTTCAGCATATGTCTCTAAAATTCAGGACTGCTCACACATTTGCATAAAAATAGTTTCAGTGCACTAGTCTATGCTACGTTTATACAGCTACAGGGAACTGTCATACTTTTAGAACAGAAGACAGACATCGACACAGTGGTTAACACCATTCTAAATATGGATACCTTCCACAGATTAACAGATTTCAATCCAGAAAGATTCATCTGGTAGCAATTCTAATGCATTATTTATATCCTCCTAAAACAGCTTACTTTTAGAAGATTGGTCTGCCACAGCAACTACAAAAATGGTGTTCTGCTTTTCAGTTCAGTAGTTCCCTGCAGAACAGGTTTGCTCATCCAGAAGCAATCTGTTTCTATTCAGCATTTTTTCTAATGCATAAACAAAACTCAGTTTGCTATACCAAAATCAGTATTCCTTTTATTGTAACATAATTAACATACTCATTTCAGTTTGGATTTTGGACCCTCCTTGAGGGGAGTACTAATTAACATTACAAACTCTTTCATTATGCAGCCAAGAGAAACTACCAGGTCTGCTTCTATCTAATCTTCAAGCAACCTCTTTATGTATCTTTTCATAGAATTTCGCGTGTTTTGCAGCAAGTAAGACTGAGCATTGAACCCACTTAACACCTGAAAAAAAGGCAAATAATAAAAAACATATACATTTTTTTCATTGTTATTCTAGAATCCAATGCTGTAAACAAAACAAACAAGTAGTTCTCTACGCCACAGAAAATCTCCCAACTCATCTGCTAACAGGGAAGAATACACTTAATAATATCAGTATCTGTAAAACACAAGATTAAGTCTCTCTGATATAACGGTATGGTAAGTACATTTGGCATGCATCAGCCTTAAGGAATAGAATCAATCTAATCTCACTGAAGAACAGAAGGTGCTATCTAGCACATGCTTCTGGATTTGCTGGTGCTGGCAGGTCTGCTATCAGGGGGCTTGGTTTTCTCCACATTTTTGTTTTATGATTGTTTTTTTTTCTCCTTTTGCAAAGTGCATGTACAGTCCCTCCTACGTTTTAACATTAAAGTCTTCGATCTTTACCTATGTTCCTAAAATTTCCTAAATACGAGCAGTTACCCTAAGATAAAACTTCTCACACCATCAATTGTAGCTGAAATGAACAAAGAGGCTAAAAAATACTTAAGAAACACACAAAGGAAAAAATTGTTTCCATATGCATGACTGGCATCCAGTTTTTACCTTTTTGCAGAATCTCAGGGGCAATGTTTCATTCGAATCATACACGCTAATCTAATCATATGCTGAATGTAACACTTCACCGTTTCTTTCAGTATTCAGTATTTTTTCTTCCTTCATCTTGTCTGCAGTCAAGCCCTTCTTCATGTTCTAATGAATATTCTTTGGTTTGTTTCTTATGAATTAAGTAGTTTTCTATGACTTATTTTGTTAACCCGTGGATTGCTTTGCGTGAAAACTAATATGCTAAGAATAATAGTGGTGTAAGCACACAGTTGGAGTTTTGTTTTTCCTGTAAAATGCATTTAAAAGTTGCACTGTAATTCTAGATTTTCTCTTTCTGAGACACACCAGTTTTATTCTGCAAATGGAAGCGGAGATATTCTAAACTAGATCTACTTGGATCTTCTAAATTTACTTTTTAAAAAGTTCCTTGGAATTGTTTTTCTTAGCCATTTTTTTGCATGAAATTTCTTTATTTGCTATCAAGCTTTTACCAAACCATGAATTAAAATTTTTGCATTTACGGAAGAGATGGAAAATCATCTGTTTTCATTACTTGCTTCCCCTCAGTCTGCTTTAGCTAAGATC
This sequence comes from Trogon surrucura, assembly GCA_020746105.1. Taxonomy (NCBI): domain Eukaryota; kingdom Metazoa; phylum Chordata; class Aves; order Trogoniformes; family Trogonidae; genus Trogon; species Trogon surrucura. The sequence goes on along the minus strand of CM036658.1, from coordinate 64,849,461 downwards.
ATATTTTGCTTCTCAAGACGCTAGCTAATTATTTGCAATTTCCTTCAGGATCTGTATTAATAGTGCACTTTAGTAAACAGTCTAAATCACAATCAAAACTCAAAATGGCTTTTAAAAGCTATTGAACAAAATATAAATGATATAGATAATGCCATTAAAAGTTGGGAGAAGCATCAAATGATTTATTTCTTTGACTAAGTGTTCACCATGTCAAATATTTATTTGAATCTATATATTTCCACTAATCACACAAAACTGATTAGTAAAAGTAGTGCAAGCTCTCCTCACGCACATAGAAGAAAATGAAATATAAAAAATAAGAGGATCACTCAAAATTTTCCAACTTTTCAATCTTCAAAAGACTAAGATTCTATTAACTTCTTGTCACTGTTGTATTTCTTTTATAAAGACTATGAGGAGGAAGCCTTACTTAAGAAGATGAATATGTTTCTATCTAGTGGCATTTACAAAAATGGGAGATCATTACTAAATCAGAGTATTTCTTTTCTTCATGTTCACTGTGTCCAAACCTGTTCTTGTTCATACTCCAAAAGAACTGAATTTCCATACCTGAATAATAGCTCCTGTCTGAGCTTCCATTTCTAGTTGTTCTTCACAAAGCAGCAAATCTTGGACACAAAATTCTGAAAATAACTGACTGAGGAATAACTAAAATCAACACAAGTGCTGAGTGAAAATTGGACATTAGCATTCACACTAAATCCCTCAAGGTAAAGATTAGACTGAAGACCATTTGCTCTTGGGACTTTTCTCATACAGTTTAGCATGTCCTTCAGGAAGACTTCTGATTGTGGGGATCAAATTTTCTGGCCAAAAATAATGTGAAAAACAAGCTTTATCAGAGCACTGTTTGTGAGAGACAGTGTGCACAGAAGCACCCCTTTCTGAGAGCAAAGTAACAGTCTGAAATCTCTGTAACGCAAGCAACAGCGAGTTTCCCAACGTTCAAATAAGAAAGGACTGTCATTTTGGATGATGAGAATTGTACATTATCCTGTTTGGGGACTTGTCACAAGTTGTAAATAAAAATACTGTGATATTCCCACTAAGATACCAATCATACTTAATTTTTAGAAAAAAAAAGTCTGGATGCTGAAGTTTCCTTGCACTGTGGGAAGCCAGTAAAGTCAGTGTTCTTACATCACTTTAAATTGGTTTTGTCCTTTCCTAAGTGTGTGCTGGCTTTGCTATTGGAAGTTTTCCACAGCATGTTGCATTGGCATCTAATGTCCTGGTAGTTGAGACAACTTCATAACAGCAGATTGGGAGTTTTGTTTGTTTCACAGGGGTTTTTTTTTGTTTCTTTCTTTCTTTCTTGTACTGTCTATAGGTTCATTCTGGTTTACTGCAACACAGAAAAAACATTTGACAGATAAAAGTTCCCACATTACAAAATAAACTTAGAGAAGCAGCCTATGCATTTACAAGAAATTCCACGGTCTGAACAAGTCTGTTCTCTCAGACTCATCTCCAGAAAAGCTTTAATTAAAAATAAAAATAAGATGGACAGTACCTTTAACTGACAGAGCTTAGAAGAGACTCATCTGATAGAAGTCTTCTGCTGCACTGAAGTACTTCTTAAAAAAGCACTTAAATGAAATACTTCCCATTGTCATTTATCAAAATTCTTTCACTTCATCCACTCAGAGTTTTACGTTTTACTATCTGATTGCTTAAGTGTACATTGTAAGTATGCTGGAAATCACGGTTTCAGAGTAGCACAGATCAGCTTCCTATTGTAAGTACTACTGCAACAATGCACATTGTTACAAGGAGGGATGTCAGAACGCTGGAAAAAAAAAAGATGGCAACTGGAACTTGCAAGAAAAGCAAGGATACCTAGACTGGCACATGAGAGCAGAACAGGCACAAAAAGGAGGGCATAGCAGAAAAGCATCTCCTTTTGCCACATACCAGACTGTACAGAGGATACGATTTTCTAGATACACATTTTCCTGGGTTTATACTACAGCAATGGGAAACACAGCTGCTCTAGTCACACCTACTGCTTACAGAGTCTGAGAAGCATGCGTCTTTAAATAATCCAAGTCACAATCACAGACTTTCACCAAGGTTAAAGAATCAATGCAAACTCAAAACACCCTCCCATAAAAACTACTATTTGAAACCAGATGATTCATTTTACGCACTTATTCTTTAATTTTTTGTGCTTTGTAAACCATATGCTTACTGATTAGACATACCAGATTTTAAAATTGCATAAAATTTGCTATATAAAACTTTAAAATAATGTAGAAATTGGTTAAGCATGCCTTAACAGAAAAAAAGATCTGAAAGTATATTTTTCTTTCTTAGCTTCAGAGAGATGGCCTCTATGTATGGCCTCTCTCTTGCTTCTAAATCCACTGCTCTACTTCAATTCTTAACTATATTCTAAAGGCTTTGTTGACTGTATATATGAGAAAGATCAAGGTCACTTAGTGCCTGAGCCAAGTAGAACTGCGTAAGGACAGCTGAATATTAAGGGTGAAAATCATTTAGATACAAAGGATTAATGAAAGATCCATACACCATAGGGTGCTGTATATCCTACCGCATTTAATGCAAACCAGTGAAAACAATTTGATGTCTAACCTAAGCATAGTACATTCAAATGAGTTTACATGGGATTAAGGTACCTCTGCTTAAACTTTAGTTCTAACTGCAAGGCAACCATCTTGGCTAAAACATGCCCGGGCCTCAAAAAACTAACCATTCTCACAGCATTTGATGTGGGATAATTATCTAAAATTACTTAACTGCCTACATAGCATTGTTCACACACTGGAACATCGAGAAAGTTTCTGGGACAGTGTGCAGCTGGTGCATAAGGAGTTCTCCCCACAAATGTTTCCAAAACAAACTTAAGGGTCGATAGCATTAAGGTAGTCTGATTCTGACTCTAAGAGAAAATCCTATGGAGCATGGAACGTTGTGGAGATACCGTGGTCAAACTCTTTGCATACAAAGGAACGTGGAGACGTCAAGGAGCCAGTTGACCACACATTTACTATCCTGGGCCAAGAATCTGTCATCTTTTGAGAGATGCCGTCCTTCGGGTGAACTATGCTCATTATAATCTCATTATAATACCAAAACACACCTACATCCCAAAAGCTACCCATCTCTGAAGTGCGACCATCCCTCACAGAGCTTGTGCATTGCATTTTTCTGACCTATACCTTTAAACATGACACAAGGAAAATTTACACCAATCACACTAAAGATATGTATGACTAGAGTCACTCAAGCTCCACCTGAAAGGTAACAAATAATATAAAATAGTCCAAGAGAGGGGGAACTTCAAGGAAGTTACCACCATCATCAGGGAAGACATCACCAGAGACCACCACCACGGACCACCTCTGACTTCTGGGATCAGTTGACGGGCTGAGCCTCTCTTTTCCCCCATAGGAACACCTTTGGGTAAGGTCCGAATCCTTCGTTTCACGAAGTGCTGCCTCAGGATACTTAGGAAATCTTTATAGAGCTGCTTATAATCTATTACATCCCTAACTTTTGCATGTGCTTTGCAGTCAGTCACTATCATCATCAATCAAAATGAATTTGTGTATCTGTTGCTTAAGTAAATCATATTTGATCCCGATCTGGCCACGTGAGTCTCTGTTCACGCTTTATCCACAGAGCTTGGCCGTGTGAGTACTTGATTCCGATCTGACCATGTGAGTTCCTGATGACACTGATCCATGGAGTCTGGCTGTGTGAGTTTACTGCCACCCTTATGAAGGTTGGCCTCATAATTCCAGGGGCACTGTCAGATTGAAGGTGTATATTGCCACCCTTGTGAAGGATGACCTTATAATTTCAAGGGCGCTGCCAGATTGAAGGTGTACAGGCATGTGGCGTTAGTAATGACGAATTGGGCATCACTCAGAACCTAAGCCTAGCTGCTCTCGGTCCTTCTGACATCTGAGGACAAGCTGAAACACAAGGGGGTTTAGTTTCTGCCAAACTGATTTGCCCCTTTATTCATGGAGTTTGGCCGTGTGACTTTTTGCAACAGCAACTTTTGCCTTTTGTTTGCAACAGGAATTGCTGCCTCTCCTTTTAATGCAACAGCTTACTATTTCTCAAGAAGACACACATACGAAAGTAAACTTGACTACCACAAAATGTAAAGTAACTGCATTTAAAAAACAGTCTGTGAAATAAGGTTTACATGAGCTTTACATGTCACCATACTTCATCTGTGGAATATTCTATGATTACCACAGTGACAGAGCTACCTGAAGAACAAATGATTTCTTGAGTAGACACTACTTCTCTGATATGTGCTCTTGCTGGCCACACAGTATTTTGCAGTAGTAATTTTATTATAAGCATTTTTCTTTTAAAGGTATACACATCATTAGTCTTTCTACTGAATTTCAGAGTAAACAATACCTGTGTTCTTCATTTTAAGATACAGTCTTGGCCTACCTCCCGTTCTCCTCCTCAAAAAATTGCATGACCATCTACAATTTTTAATACTGTTCTGGTTTACAAGGTTTGAAGAAGGAAATCATGGTTGTGTAATTAGCACATGGCTGGCCCAGTCCTAAGCCTTGATAAGAAGATGTAATATTTCTGTCAGATTGGTAGACAAAATATTTACCTATTAAAGACTAATATTTTAAATAGTAATAATCAATTTGTTACTCAAAGGAAAACATCTATGTTAGAATAAATAACGAATGCAAACCTCTTTTAAAATATAAATGTTTCTTAACTGTGAAGTTAACTCAAAATGTTATTACCGAAGTTAGGAAATCCTGAAGTGATAGGGTTTCTCATTCAGAAGATCGGAATGTTTAGTTTTCCTTTAATCACATTGATTAAATTTTACTGCATTTTTTCCCACTTCAAATTTATTATTACCTCACAAAACAACAAGAAGGCCAACAGAATATATACCCAACAAGGACAGATTTTCCATAGGAAAACAATTATTCAGTTCAATTAGAAAAACTACATATAGGAACAAGTCATAAATCATTGTTTGCAGGACACCTGACTCTAGAAAGTACCATGTTAAACTGGAACTAAGACTACACCAAAAAAAAAGTCAGAATTATTTATAAAAGCAAGCCAAACTTTGCAAAATGTAGCATACTTAATTTTAAACAACCTACTTGATTCTGCAGCCACCATTCTCGTCTTCTTTGTTTTCTCCTCAGGCTTTTTAATTTGTTTCTTTCTCTCTTATTCAGCTTTTGGTTGAGGGAAACACTCATAGGCTGCACAAGACCGACAGGTGTGATGTGTTGTTCCTCTTCTGCAGCACTTCTAGGTGAAGAAAGGTTCATCACAAAAGGTGACCCATCAGCAATGGTACTCCCAGAAGACTGTCCAGTAGCTTCAAATTCACTTTCTGTTTCTCCGTGGAGCAACGTGGTAAAGGAAGTAACTTGAAACCTTTTTTGCAACCTGTCAGCACTGGAACTATACTGGTTCTGAAAAGAACCACCGTTCTTCCTACTGGACTCTAACCAAAAGCCACTTCGTGCGTAAACAGGTGAATTGTCATTTTGGCCATGGTAAATTTTTCCCACGCTGCAAGTTTCATATAACGCAGGTGACAAAACAAGTCTCTCTCTGATATTTAAATCCAAACTACGTGATCTTCTGTGAAAAGTTTTTACAGGGCACACATCATTCACAGAATAGGAAGCAGAAAGATTTCTTCTTTGATTTAATGCCTTTAAGGGAAGTCTTTTACTTTTCATCGCAAATCTGGGAGCTTTTACTTCCAGACAAAGTGCTTCTGTTAATCTTCCAGTACCATTATTATTTCTGGCCATCTATGAAAGCCCTTGATTTCTGATTTCCAAAGCTGCAGTTATCACTTCATGGCCAGTATCCTTGCTAAAACCAGACTGAATTCTGAGGAGAGGTAAGCGTTTTTCTGATGATTTTGTCAAATTAACAGAGAAAGCTGGCTGTCAGTCCGACTTTTGCAGAATGTGTATTTACTATGTGTCCACAGGAACATTTTGTGTTGCAAAGTTAAAACCCCTTAAGCAAGCCTCACAGAACAGAGAGTACAGTTTTCCAATTGTCCACTGTGCCTATTGACAAGAAAAGAAAAAAATCCAACATATTCATTGTAAATTGATGATTAAGAAATCATTACTAGAGTTACTTTTCTCCTTTAAGAAAAGGGTTTACTTTTTGGTTTGGCATACAGTAACAAACACTTCACAGCAGAAAGAAAAACCACCACAAATAATGTTCTGGTCAGAACTCTGCTTGCTGCAGTGATAACTAATTCTAAGAAATCTAGAACACACATTTCTAAATGTAGGAGCTTTGAAACACGTTTAAAATTTGTCCATAGAAAGAATAATGCTGCAATACAAAATAAAACATTAGATCTTTTACAGCTGTGAAATCAATTTACCATGTTAATCTGGCAACTGGCAAGCAGTTTCTCAGCTGAGTTCTTCTGAGTGCTGATACATTTCTTGCATACTAAGTAGAGTGGAAGGAGATTTCTTTTAAAGAGAATAGTTTTTTACTTTGCTTACCCCACAAGAGCTTCAAATAGTACTTGTATTTTGGTGTATGTAATATTACAACATAATCTGTGTGCGAATACCACGAAAAATCATTAGTACTTTATAAGGAGAAAGCTAACGTCATTATTTGTAGTTGTATGAATTTAATTTCAATCCTAAAGGCATTTATTCAAAAGAAAATATGTATCAAGCATCTATAAACTCCTACCTACTTGCAAACTACTAGTATTTTCAGTAAATATATCCATCTGTCAGCAGAAACATTTTTGAGGATTGAAGTTATGCACGTGAGTGTTTGTAGGATCCAAGGCCAGATGAGAAACAACATTATCAACTCCAGTCACATATTAGTCACTAGTGTGCCTAAAGTGGGGTTGGGCCATGAATACAGAAGCTGCTCAACATTTCTAGTTAAAGTATTGCTTTTAGTTGCAAGTGTCTTTCAAGGTAGTTTGGGAAGACAATTCCATGACTGATGCTTATCTGACTAAAAGCTTCAGAAAGTTTCAGTAAAACTCATTTTGCAGTTTCAGAAAACAAACTTGTGCATTCAATGCTAGGAAATGTGACATTCAATGCTAGGAAAACTTCTAGAAACACTTCTTTGAGAAAATTACTCCTGCCTTCTGGGTTAAAAGCTGAAAATTTCACAAAGTGTCAAAATTGTGCCTTTCATTGCACCTATGAGAATCTGTTTACCTCTGGACATGTCTTTAACTTCAGGAGAAAAACCCGAACATCTCATTTTGAATATGTCTAAAGGCTTTCAAATGCCTGAAAAGTCCTTGAATAGGCAGTCTCTCATTTTATAAGGCTGACCCATGTGTGCATATGCCATTCCCAAAGATGAATTAAGCTTGTTCAGAGACTTACCGTAAGTCTCTCACATTCCATTCTCATATGCCATGGGCTACGCACTAAGATGCAGAGAAAAGCACTTTCTAGTGCCTTTAGCAAATCTTCAGGGCACTCACACACTATGGGACACTAAACTGGATCTCCAAGTGGAGAGGAAGAGTGATTCATGAAGGTTAGGGAAGGCGGCTAGGAGCCTGGTAAATATGGGAGTTCTGGAGAAGGGAGAGAAGAAATAGGACATCTCTGTGTCCTACATGCACAGAGACTGGGAGATGAGGTGCAGTACAAGGGAGTCTGGGACTGATTTAGCATGAGTGTGGCAATGGGCTGTGGAAGCATTGACTCAGTAAAGAATTAACAGCCTACTAGTGGAGGAGGTGGTAGGGGGAAAAGCAGCAAAACCTGAAAAGAAGCGAGGGTACACAGATTTACGACAGACTGCATAAAGAGGAAAAACTGGGAAGGGTTATCCAAAGAAGCTAAAACAAATGATGAGAAGAAAATGCAGGTCACTAAAGGCTACTAGCAACACTAGCTACGTATTTAAAATTACTGAAGACTATCTATACACTTATGTGCACATGAAACCAAATCAGATTGGTTAAGAACAGGGACAGATGGCAGAAAAGAACTGGCTGGGAAGCAGTGGGTTTTTACAGCCTGCAAATAGACTTTGTGCTTATGTAAAATGATCTAGCCTTTGATTCAGGAGTCATACACGAGAAAATAACACATGATCATAAAATTACTCAAAGCCCAGGACGATCTGGGGTAAATCAGAATTGTTTAAAAGAACCCATACATTTATCAATACACTCACAGTACTTTTCCAGGGAAATCAGAAGTGAATGAGGCAAGAAGTCCCAGGATATTAAATGACAAAATGAATACCAAGACACTGAAGGTGTTCATAGAGGATTGCATTCTCTGCATTTGCTACCAGAGATGCATTGCTCCTCTTGCAGTTTTGAGGAAATACGTTAAGTCTGTCCTGAGCAGCCTATGGATTTTGTATTTTCCAGGTCTCTAACCCAACCCTCTAGGCTTAGAAGTGCAGAGGGCTGGCAATTTACAGCTAATGGTGAAAAGAATATGTTAGTATCAATACTGAATCATATTTTGCTGAAATAATACAACATGCAAAGTATTTTAACAACAGATTAGGCATTCAAGATTAGGCAATTCTGTAAAATGGGGAAATACCTCACCACCCCTAATTTCCACACACACAACCAAAACTAATGTTTCTGAAACACACACACATTGGTCTGTCATGCACTATTTAAGCCTAACGGATCATACAGTTTAAAAATAATTTCATTAATGTTTAACAATATTAAACATAGAATAAAACAATGAAGGAAGAAGAAACACATTTTCTTCATTTTTGAATGCTTAGTTTTGCCGTTTTATTTTTTTTCTTATGTACCAGTTTCAGGGTGGATTTGCTGAGATCAGAAGTTAACTTGTAACATAGTAAAACTTAGACACTGAAGTCTAAGCAGAAAGGAATGCAAATAAAATTTGCCTCTCAAAATCAAAGACTCATCAGTGAAAAACTATAGAGCAAAAGAAAAGCACTTTATCTGCTTCTATCTATGCAGCAACTTTAACTTCTAGATCTAAAATAAAGAAAATACTCATCTGAAGCAATCAGTACAACAGGAAAGCTATGAGATGGCTTGTAATTTCATATGGGCTGTTGAAATTCAAAAGCAATTATACTGACTTGTCATCAGACCTTTGAATTTGCAGGAAGGTAAGTATCTATTCATATTACACAATAGCACATTACATACAAAAGACATCACATCATATTCCAACAATTGATCTATTAACAAGCCTCTAGCAGAGCTTTACGGAGAAATGGCTTACCGTCACTGTCAACGTATGCGTTAGTACTACATGATACAATGATCAAGACAAATAAAAAATCCAAAACCTATATAATAAATATAATTTTAAACATTGACAAAATATGCAGAGGTGCCCATGACAGTTATTTGGACAAACATAAACACAATCGTAGGTAGGAACAGGACTTACCACTTGTAGGTTCTGTGCATACACTAAAAAATTCCCTCAGTTAGAAGGTCTCTGTAATATCCTTAGACCTTGGCAGACAAGTGTCCTTTACATTTGTTCCCCTCACCTATTTCACATTTTGAATTATAAAGATGCAAGCAAAAAACCCCTACCTTTTCAATGACACGTTTCACCCACTCTGAAACAGCTTCTAAGTTCACGTCATACACTGCAAGATTCCTGAGCAGCAGCTGAAGTTTGCGACGTCTGCTAAAAAAAATATTATATTGATATTCAAGATTCATGTAAATTTTTTGTTTGATTAAAACCAGAAGTCCTAACCAGCTTCCTAAATTCAGTAAACATTTTATTAACAAACGATAAAATTCAAAGATGTTGGTGCATTTTTTAATCTAAGAATCAGGTAGATGCTGTCACTAATTCTCTGTTTCTAAATCCAAGACAGACTCCACTGTGGGGACAGAGGCGTTCGCAGGTTGTTTTATTTTGTTTACAACAACAGGAAGTATGCAATTGCTGATCTTCCAAGTATATTTGGAAATTAATTTCAGAAGCACTATCACGTGGCACAATTTTCCAGTAAAGAAAGGAAAATTTAAGTTCTAGTTTATATGAAGACTGTGGTCAGTACTGCACAAGCAATGTCACAAATATTTTAAACTCAATTTCTAATGCTTGTTAGAATAACTAGCAGAGAAAGCAAGGTCTCTAAGCAATTTTGAGTTTTTACTACAATGACGTAACCAATTCAAGGGTAAAAAAAATCTAAAGAACTGTAGCATTTCAGTTACTGATACTAAACCAAAAACAACTACTTATAAAGATGGATAAAAATGGAAGTAAACTCTGGTGAGTGTTAAAGTCTTAAAATCGGCTATTAAAATTTATGAATATGGAAATTATGTTATAAAACTCAAGGGAATAAAAGCTTCATTACACTGAAAATTGAAAGTGGAGTTATACACAAAAGACAGAAGCTTTTAGAAATTCTCCAAGTAATGACAGCAGACAGATCCATTTGCCATGTCTATACTACCATCTTCCTCCTACCTGTGGAGAGTACTTGTACTTTAGCTTGGATATAATTCTGTTTTACAGTGTTTATACTACATTCGTAAGCTCAACATTTGGTTTTAATATTTGTTCTAAGATTTTTTCTCTTCTACTCGTATTTCAGCTATGTCTTTCACTGAAGGTCTAAAATTCATCATGGAAAGCTGACATACTAAAGACATCTCTCATGATAGTACAATCTTTTGCCTCCCTATATCTCAGTACGTTGTGTTAAATTGCTTTTTTATTTTATCTGCTATCTATATAAATGGAAAAGGAACTACTTCAGTCCTCTGGACGATGACGATAGATCTTCACTAGCAATTAAAAGCTCCACCATGGGGCATGGACAAAGATACCTCCCTCTATGTACTGCATTTTTCAATGAAAGGAGGTGAAATTTCCCCATATGCAATCCCCCCCAAAAATACTTCAAACCATGCACAAAATAAAAACTCCTCAAGTATAAGTCTGTAAGATATTCCAGAACCTCAAGCTCTGAAGGCTCTTAAAATGGGGTTTATTAATAATACTGAATGCATTAGGATCTTGAAAAATAATAACTGTGTTTCTACCTCTATTGGTTATGCCCTTCTTCGGTGCCAAAAAGAAAGCTGTTGCATTTCTAGTACTTTAACAAAAAATATCAACACCTTCCCTTCCACTTTCTTTCTTGCCTTAAGACCACAGGATGTAAGCACAGTCCGCATGGAATTTTCAGAAAGTCTCTAATGCTTTATGATTACTAACTGCCACCATAAAGCAGCAGGAAATACTCTGCCATTGTCTTATTTCCCGTGATTATTTTAATGTTTATTTTAACAAAGATAATGCAAATTAACAAATAGCATTTTAGACTGGCAGGGCATCCCCACTCCTCAGAGTAGGCTAACCTTCTGAACAATTTTTGCACACAGACTATCCCGCGCTTCTTCGGAATAACAAGCAAAAGTATCTGATAGAGAAATATTTGACACACAGTTAACTACTACAGTGGAAACTAGTTTCACTATTTAAAACACACCTTACAAAGAAATAGTTCTGGTGGCACTACACACTTTACACAAGGTAGTAGTCAAATGTACCATGAATACCAGTCTTCATGTCACGGAACATAAAGGTGATCTCTGCCTACTCAGCTTCAAGCACCACTGCTTACATTACCTTCTATGGAATCATCCGTAATTTAAGTACTTACTCCCACAGGAGACTAATTACTACATGAGGGCAAGTCTAATACTTCTCTTTATTTAAAACCAACCGCATTGGAAAAAAGTTACAAATTCCCTCCAGACACTATACTTACTTCAGATGGTTCTCTTCCACTAAATTTCTGCAAGACAAACAGAATTTGCTATATATTTTCTACATCTCCAGCAACATAGAACATCAGCCTCTTGGCTGCTCATTTCAACGTGTTATTCTGTATGTCTTTCTGTAAAGACCACAGAACTTACAATTCCGGCACCTCTTGAAACCACACATGCTCTCCCTTTGCAACCCAGAAGTCTATCAGTAGTCTCTTCACTATAACAGAGATTAATACTCTACTTACAAAAATTCCATGATCTTGTATAGCATGCCAACTAGAAATTTTAAATAGGAAAGCAAGCAGTGGTTTTTATTTCCAGGTTGTGTACAGAAATAGAAAGCAAAAACACAACTAAGAAAAAGAACCCACTTCCTCAATATTTAGATAAAAGACACCAGTTTTCCCAGAATATGTCCATAGAAGTTAAGTTATTGCTATCCTACACATTAAATGCACACACACATATATGTGATGCTGCATAAGAAAAACAAATGCCAATTTAAAACCACAGAAGACAAAGACTGCTTTCTCAATGTGTCCCTGGAGGTTTGCTCACTCCCTTCAACTACTTTGCATGGGAGTACCAATATTACTGGTGCAACAGAGTAGTTTCACAGACCTGAATCATCTTGTAAAAGAGAGACCTAAATTAAGACAACCAGAAGGACAAGACAAATATTTTTCTCTCTCTGGCTTTCTCTCTCTTTGTGGTCTCTCTAGTCTTCTCTAACCTGTTTCCAAAGCCCTTCCTTTTCACCATGCTTCATTGCTAGCTAGCTACACAAAAAAAAACCCAACAAAACCTTTTACATCAACACGCTCTACTCAAGCACTGTGCTGGGGTTATACTGAAAGAATGAGAATGACTAGCAGTTATGAATTTGTTTGTATCACTCAAACACCTTAAAGCTGTTCGAATTAATTTGTTTTTCATAATTTCATAACACATTTCTAGAATGAATTTAATCTTACAGCAGCTCAGTGAGAGCCTCAAATTAAAGACCAGCCAGGAAGGACTGGAAGAATTTTTGCATAAGGCTAGCTCAGACATGCTTTTCACATACAGCCATATTCCCACCTATTAAGTATATTCTTGAAACATACCACAGCTACTGATACATATCTCACACACTTTATCTGCATATCTGTATATTCAGGTGGTATATATTTCTCTGTAAAAATTCTGTTCCACTTATGCTCGTTTTTAGAGGAAGAGCTGGTTTGCTATCTGCTGCACAGCTGCTTCATTTGAGACTGATGCTGCCTGCTGGAGCAGGGTATAACACAATTGGTAATAAACCTTCGAATCAACAGATAAAGGACTGATGGACAAATGCATTTGCTGTATTTAAAATACAAGGTTCAAGTCACGCAAACAGAGGCTGTCTAAGGATCACTGGCATTTGAAGTGATGTAAACATCCCCCTCACCTGAAAAACACCTAGCAAGCAAGCACTGTTTTACTGCAAAATAAAAAAAAATAATAATTTATACATTTTAGAAGTTTCTTCTTACTTCTGCATGTACCTTTCACTTACAAACACACTTTAATACGAACAATAAATGTGTAATATGTAACATATGCAAATAACCCACACAGCACAGGTTGCATTTTGTGTGTTTTGAAGATGGTGAGGGGGATGGAGCACGTCCTCCCTGAGGACAGACTGAGAGAGCTGGGGCTGTTCAGCCTGGAGACTGAGAGAGCTGGGGCTGTTCAGCCTGGAGAAGGCTCCAAGGGAGACCGTATAGTGGCCTTCCAGTACTTAAAGGAGGCTTAAAGGAGAGATGGGGAGGGACTCTTTATCAGGGAGTGCAGTGAAAAGATGAGGGCTAACAGTTTCAACCTGAAAGGGTGTAAATTTCAATTAGATATTAGGCAGAAATTCTGTGAGGGTAGTGAGATACTGGAACAGGTTGCGCAGAGAAGCTGTGGAAGCCTCCTGCAGGTCTGTCATGATTCTACACGCGTGTGCCTTTTACAGTATTACAGAGGACAAAAGAAACAGTACAAACACACAACATATTGCTGAGGTTTCTACATCTATCACATTAAAAAACAGCAAATGAGATGTTTCTGATTCGTCACATAAGCATTCATTTTTACTTTTATTTTGCACATAACTTCAACCAGAACTCAAATAAAAGCATACATATACAGGATTTTGAAGGTACTTTTTATAAGTTAAATGCAGTTTAACCATAGTGTTCTGCACATATTTCAATAAGTTTTTATTTGTCTTATTTTGCATCTTCAACTATTAAAAGGCATCTTTTGATAGTGTAACCCTCAGTGGGCCTTTTCAGCTTGGCACTGGGCCACGTTTGTTGTAGCTGTACTGTTTTCAGATGAGTTATGTTGCGTGAGCTCATGTTTGCCTCTGAAACAGCATGTACATGTATCACAGTGTCAAAAAGCCTATGCTTCTCCATGGCTCTCGTTTTATGTCTTTCAATTTTTTTTCTATTACTCAGTCCCAGAAATGCCAGAAGCAGAGCGTCCTAGGACTTCCTTCCAAAGTCAAACTCTCAGTTCCCTTTCCTGAAAACCTAACTTTCTCTTACAGATCTGTGGCAAAGATTTCACAGCCTTCAGTCTTCTCAAACTACTTAATTAGCTTCTTATCTTCTATTACTTTAACATTTACCCTAACATCTAACCTGAATTTTCCTGCAATTTTCCTTATTTGCTGTGAACACTGAGAACAAAAAGGCTCATTTTCTTCCACGAAGACCACTATACAACTTTAAACACTTATTATATATTAGATCTCCTTCAAACTTGTCTTTGGGATAAATAAATTCAGTTCCTTCCCTCTTTCCTCACAGATTAAGAAAGAAGATCTCCAACTGCCACTGCTACTTTGTGAAGTCTTTCAAATGCATCAGCTATTCAGGCACAGCAGTGCTCAAATGTGCATGCAAATATCAAAATGAAGTTTTACCAGCACTGAGTAGACTAGACAGATTATATAAATTTTCAAGGGAAAAAAAACCAATGGAGAATGTCTTAAGAGGGTAGAAGCTAACACTAAATTCACTAGATCCATTTGAAAGTGTTGTTTCTTATATTTATAAAGGTAGCAAACACTGTAAGATTATATAACAACTCTCCAGCAGCAAACAATTTTTAAGTAATCTCAGATTTTCACATTCACACATGCTCATCAATGTTAAGGGAAGAGGAAGCAGGAATTGTATTTTTCCCCTCCTCCCACTCTGGAAAACATATGAGCAGCGCCACTGAAAGCTCGTGGAATTAACTATTCACAAAGAAAAAAACAAAAAAATAGGTAAAGGATGAAACAGCAGATATAGCAGCCAAAGAAATGATACAGAGCTCAGCTTCCTGTTTATTTATCACTTCTTGAACAGGACACTCTCCATTCTGACATCCTCTCACCAGCCCCCCTCAGTATTTGTATCTGTTTTTCATACAATCCAAATTGCACAAACTATTGAGCTTTGGACATTTCTTCTTCAAAAAGATTGCTAGAAAACACGAAGAAAAAATTCTGAACTGTTCAAAGTGAAGAACTAAACTCGGAAACCTAAATTTCTGTGAAAATTGGTTCTAGAATGTCAAGTAGCTTACCTCTCATCCCCAAATGCATAAAAATAAGAAAGTAAGTACAGAAGGACAAGTGGTTCTCAATTCCTTTTTTGTTCAAAAGTCACCTGTGATCCCTTCAGAACACTGCAGCCATGAATATTACAATAATAATTAGGTTGCAGCAAGAAATTAGGACAAAGAAACTTGAGCGTTAGCTTCTGGGAGTCTTGAAAAAATATTAGATGAGTGGCATCTTTGAAGAAGGATAACAGAGAGAAACTTGATGAGCTGTCCTAGCCAACAAGTGTCCATACCAGAAGTTCCTGTTCCAAGAAAGGGCGGAACTGACATTTCACTGGTTAGAGAAACAATCACAGAAGGCACTCAGGTACACATAAGAACCTGCTGCTAGCTTCTGATCTCTAAAGTATTTCTACTTAAAGAGACACTTTTAAAAGCGTACTTAACCAGTGCTTCTTAATAAAGTACTGCTTGGATGGGAAGACAGAAAAGAATAAGTTTAAAGAACTGCCTTCAGGCTGCCAGAGGAGCAAAGCAACAAGATGCTCGAAGAGCCATCTGCTCCTGTGACAGATCATGCTTGATTGTGAACTGTTTTACCGTTCAGCTGTTGTTGTGTGATCAGCTTCCCTGTCACACACCACTGGTTGATCAGAGAGGGTGGCCTGTGATCCTCCTCATCTTGTAGCCAGCATAGCCCACATAATTGGAAGGCCGTTAACACAAAAATTGGAAAGAATGCTACTTGCAACGTATCACTTAACTTGCTAAGGCATCCTACTGCATGCTGATGAAGTCAACAGGTCAACCAGATAAACCAAGACAACGGACCTAACAGGCCAACCCCCGGAACACACGGCCCGGCGTGTTATCTCTTCATCCCCCGCGACCCCGCAGACCAGCGCTGTCCCTTTACGCCCTTGCACAAAAGGAAGGGCTGAACAAGCGGGAATGCGGTGCCCACGCTCCAGGATCACGTCAGCTCCTGACCCCACACCCTGCAGCACCACAGCCGCGGCACCTGCCCCCGGCTTCCCCTGCCGGCGCTCGGACACCTCCCGCGCCCGCCCAGGCCCCAACGGCAGGCAGCGGCCCGGTCGCCGCCCGAGCACCCACCGCCTGCCGGCCGCGCCTCCGCCTGGGCCGGAGGGGGCCGCGACGGGGTTGGCGGCGGCCCCACGAACGGCGCAGGGGGAGCCGGCCCGGCAGACCCGCACGACGGGCGTGGAGGTGAGGTCTCCCCGGGCGTTTGGGGAGCTGACAGGCGGCGGCAGCGGCACCGCTAAGTTAACTCCGCGGAGAAGTCCGGGCTGTCGCCGCCGCGCTCCGGCGCCCCCTCAGGCAGGCGCCGGGCTCGCCCCGCGACTGGCAGCCCCGCCGCCCCCACCCAGCTCCAGGCAGGTGTCCGCACCTCAGCGCTCACCCCGCGACCCCAACACCGCCCTCCTCGTCCCGCGGCCTCCCAGCGCGGGGCCCAGCTCGGCCCAACGGGTGGCTGCGGCGCCTCCCTCCGCCTCCCCCCCCAACCCCCGCCCCGGCTCCTCTCGGCTTACCGGGCCGCGCCGTGCGAGGCGGCGAGGAGGAGGCGACGGCACTGGGGCGAGCGGGCGGGTGGGGAAGGGGGTTGCGCAGCAGCAGCTGCTTCCGCGAACGGGAAGAGACGGGAGACAAACGGCGGCAGAAAGCGCTGCCGCTAGCGCGGCGCCTGCCCGGCCCGGGCGGCCGCGGGAGTCGCGCTGGGGCAGGCCAGTCCTCTCAGGCGGCTGCTGCGTCCCTCGTCGCCGCGGGAGGCCGGGCCCATCGCCGGCGCCGGCCCTCCTGTCGCCGGGGACGAGGGCAACGGCCGCGCCAGGCTGCGCCGTGCCGAGGCCTGAGGGTGGTGGCACGTCCTCTCGTCTCCTGACTGGCAGAGATGGAGCCGGGGTGGGGTCAGCCCCGGCGGCGGGCTGTGAAAAGGGTGAAGAGGTTCGGTGATGGGTGGATCACGGGGAGCCGAATGAAAACTTTGCAATAAAAATTGGATCAAAAGAAAACCAAACCCAGAAAACCGCCCCCAAACCCCAGTGTGTTCCTCCGTGCCCGAGGAATAAGCCCAGACCCGGAGAGCCTACAGTCAAAAGGGTGGGGACGGCAGCGTCCGGGGGGACCCGTGGCTGCCAGTAAACGGGATGTCATCGGTGGCCCCTGACTATTTTAGTAGGAAGCAAGAGCAAAGAGGAAGGTTTAAATGAAACATAGGTGCAGAACGTAGTAAACTTTTGTGGGGTTGCTGCAAATCGTGCAGGGCTGCATCACAGAAAGGGCAGAGGTACCACGTGGGCAACGGAGCACGGGCCTCTGGCTGGTGAGGTGGTAAATAAAAGATGGAAAACTGGGTGGGCTGTTTGCCCCCCTCAATAGTATTTCAGCCTTTTGTGATGACACTCTTGACTTCATCAGGAGCTAACCTGCTTGTAGCTGACAGTGGCCTGATAACAGTCGCTTCACTTCCAACACGAGAAGGGACTACGAGTTACTAGAGCAGTGTGAATGTAAAAAAGGCTGGAAGATTGCAGAGGAGAAAAAATGTAAAATCTGTCCACTTTTTTGAAAACCTCCTTTTTCACTGTTTCTCCTACGTTCATGACAACTAATTTCTGCTATTTTTCTTACATTTCAATATATTTTCACTGTAGGTCAAACCACGGTTTTGTTATCAGGTAGCTATTTTGGATGATGTAGGTCTCACAATAAGATTTGCACTCTCGTCACTACCACTTTTTTTCCCTAGTGCTCTCATTTACCAAATTTTTTTTTTTTCTAATTTTTGCTCTTAGCTAGCCTGTTATTATTTTAAAAGATTACCTCACAAGAGCAGAATTCTTCAGTCTGGGTTGGTTGTTTTTTTTTTTTTTCCTTGGGAGAGAGTATAGGCTTAGTCACAGAATTAGAAACACAGAATCACAGAATCACAGAATTTAGGGGTTGGAAGGGACTCCTGGAGATCATCAGGTCCAATCCCCCTGCCAGAGCAGGACCACAGAATCTACACAGGAACACATCCAGATGGATCTGGATCCTTCCAGAGAAGGAGACCCCACAACCTCTTTGGGCAGCTTGTTCCAGTGCTCTGCCACCCTTACAGTAAGGAAGCTCTTCCTCATGTTGAGGTGGAACTTCCTGTGCTCTAGTTTGAATTCATTGCCCCTTGTCCTGTCACAGGGCACAAGTGAAAAGAGGTTTTCCCTTCCTTCTTGATGCCCAGCCCTCATATATTTATACACACTAGTTAGAGCCCCTCTCAGTCTTCTCCTCTCCAGACTAAAAAGGCCCAGATCTCTCAGTCTTTCCTCATAAGGCAGATGTTCCAGTCCCTTAATCATCCTCAAAGCCTTCCGTTGGATTCTTGAGTAAATCCCTGTCCCTCTTGAACTGGGGAACCCAGAACTGGGTGCAATACTCTAGGTGAGGTCTCACTAGGGCAGAATAGAGGGGGAGGGGTTTTTCCCACTCCACAGTTAGAAAAGCTGGAGAGGACTGTTAGGCTCTTTTTAGTGATTATTACATTTGGTGAGATGTCATGTTAATTGCTACTTTTTCCTGCTTAATGTAGACCCAGTAAAGAAGGTCAGAAGTAGGATGCTCACAGTAATTAAATACCAGTTTGCTCTGCCCTGATTGTATAGTGATTTTACGTAGAAAATATAGCCTGTTATTCTGAAGTAATTTTTAAGTAATTTCTAGCACAGTACACTATGCTCAAATTCAAACTGAAGGGACTAATTAGAAAACACACTATTGGTCGTAAAGAGTTGTAGGTTATAAAGCATTTTCTAGCAAACTTAATTGGTAAAGGCATATAGAAACAAGCAAAATAGGGAGATGAATGGAGGAAGTAAAATACAGATAAAATGACTAGCTGCTAGTTTAAGGCTTCTGACATAAAAGGATATTGAGGCTATTAGGAGAGAACTTTTAAAATTTTGTGGTATCATTTGCTTCTGCTTAAGTGAGACATGGGGTTGGATTATTTGAATTTAATGGCATCCCATGCTTTAGGAGAGTTAGCAGTAAAGATGTCATTAGAGGAAAGAAATGAAAGGCACCCTATGGTTCATGTCACAGCAACAGCAAACAGAATGAGGAAAAATAAAATCTTGCTATGGGCTATAAGATGATATTTTCATCATTTTGTTCAGCATGTTTAAAGTTATTAAGAAAGGGGAATGTGCCAGTCAGCTGTGTGTGGGCTGTCCTTATTGTCGTATGAAGAATGTTTATCACAGGATGAGGACAGGACAGTTGGCCTCTGTAAGTATAAAAGTGGGTAAAGTGATTGCTAAGAAGGTTAATGGATATTACTTGTGCTGTACCTGTGGGATACATGACAGCCTGGTGCAGAAGTTAACTCCAAGGCAGGATATCATAGAATCATAAAATCACAGAATCGTAGAATCATAGAATGGTTAAGGTTGGAAAGGGCCTTGAAGATCATCTAGTTCCAACACCCTGCTCTGGGCAGGGATACCTCTGTCCCACTGGACCAGTTTGCTCAAAGCCCCATCCCACTTGGCCTTGAACACTTCCAGGGAACACTTCTAGGGACCCACCACTCTCATGGTGAAGAATTTTTTCCTTATATCTAATGTAAATCTAACCTCCTGCAGTTTCAGGCCATTGCCCCTTGTCCTACCACTACAGACCCTTGTAAAAAGCCCTTCCCCAGCTTTCCTGTAGGCCCATTTCATGTATTGGAAGGCTGCTATTAGGTCATCATCACCCCAGAGCCTTCTTTCCTCCAAGCTGACTAAACCCAGCTACTTTAGTCTGTCCTCATAGCAGAGGTCCTCCAGCCCTCTAACCATCTTTTTGGCCCTTCTCTGAACCCGCTCTAGCAGATCCATGTCCTTCTTGTACTGTGGGCTCCAGAGCTGAATGCAGTACTCCAGGTGGAGCCTCGCCAGAGCAGAGTAGAGGGGGAGAATTACCTCCCTTCACCTGCTGGTCACACTCCTTTTGATGCAACCCAGGACACGGTTCGCTTTTTGGGCCGCAAGTGCACACTGATGGCTTGTGTCGAGCCTTTCGTCAACACACCCAAGTCCTTCTCCTCAGGGCTGCTCCCAATCTGGTCTCCGCTGAGCCTGTGTCTGTGCTTGGGATTGCCTCAACCCAGGTGCAGGACCTTACACTTGGCCTTGTTGAACTTCAGGAACTTGGGCTGGGCCCTCCTCTCAAACCTGTCAAGGTCCCTTTGGATGGCATCCCTTCTTTCCAGTGTGTCAAATGCTCCACGGAGTTTGGTGTCATCAGCAAACTTGCTGAGGGTGCACTCAGTGCCATTGTCCATGTCGCTGACAAAGATGTTAAGCAACACTGGTCTCACTGACCCTTGCAAGACACCACTTGTCCCTGGTTTCCACTTGGGCATTGAGCTGTTGATCGCAACTGTGTGAGTGCAACCATCCAGCCAATTCCTTATCCATCAAGTGGTCCATCCAGCAAACCCATATCCTTCCAGTTTTAGAAACCAAGATATTATGCAGGACAGTGTCAAATACTTTGGACAAGTCCAGGTAGACGACATCAGTTGCACTTTCTTTATCCACTGACACTGCAACACCATTGTAGAAGGCCGACAAGTATATATGAAGTGCTTTTTACTGGGATAGCCCCTAGAGTCTGTGGTGAACAGTCCAAGGATCAGTGCCAAACTGACACACAGCGAATCAGAAACCAGAGAGTATTTTTGACTTACTCTTCTGAGGATGGTGTGGTATAACAGGAAGACACTACTGAATGTTTGCTGAAGTGCATCAGTGAACACTGAAACACTTGGCAGTGGTGTAGTCATTTGTGCATAGACAGCAGCACATACTGTTTTCATTTCCATGGCACATGGATAGTATATCCAGGTCACAGGTGCTATGTGAACACTTCTAACAAGTGGCAGCGTATTCAGTAGCCACAACAGAGATATATCATTTGACTTGCCAATAGTGTTGATGAACCTGGGAAAAATAATCCCTAGCTGCCTAGAATAACACGTGACCTGACTGTCGCTTCCATAGAGTTCCTTTTTTTTTTTTACCAAAATACATCTTCTCCAATTAAAGAAATTACATTTTTTTCCAGATATTCAATAGTTCACTAATGAATACTCTAGGCATTAACCCGGTTGTGTAATCCCTGGTTCTTTGACCTATTAGGCTGTGCTCATCAGCTGGATTCATCTGCAAGACGTGCATATCTATTGTTTGATCATCTGTGCTTGAGGAAATTATCTTAGAAAATGGCCAGAGAGGGAGTGTTAGGAGAAATGAGTGAAAAAAATGAAGCTGTTAGGTAGAACTTTCAGGACTTGATGCTGAACATGAAAGGAAGTTTATTGTTGCCTTTTTTTTTTTCTAAGCAGCTTGCATATTTAAACAACATTGTGTTAGGAGAAGCCAAATGGGCAACACTGGCCTGTTTCACTATAGGATTTGTTGTTGAAAAAACTTTGGTAACACTAGACAATAACCATAGAGCATAATATTTAACTGTATGGAGATTATAATCTTTTTTGCATTTTACTCTTCCTTCAAAAATACACACTGATATTCATTTTAACCTGGCATTGAAGAGATTTTCCTATTACCAGTTAAATTGTAAGAAAATTACATTTCTTATCCTTTCTCTTGAACATAATGGTTTATATTTGCAGGTGTAAAGGTCATCATACTCCTGTAAGAAATCTAAAGCCTATACAGAATATCCATCAGTTAAATCATTTGCTTTCCTCTTGTTTCTTTTTGAAAAACAGTCAGAGCAGTCTGAAATTTATGTGTGTGGTCACAGGCTGTATTAGAGCCAGGGAAAACATTTAAGTCACTTAGGACAAGATCTAATAAAGTAATTTGTCATACCATTTCCTTATCAAGTGATCGCTTGTTCACTGGAATGAAATCCAGAGCTGTGTTAAACACAGTGATCCGCTCTGTACTTTAGAATCCTGTTGATTGAGGAATCCTGTTATCTTGAGGTAGGAAAAACGAGAAACATAATAGAGAAGATGCGTTCTGCAAGTGAGTAAAGTTTTTTAGATGTGCCTCTTTATCACCTGTTGTGAACTAATTCCTAGAACTGAAAATACTCATACAGAAAAGAGACTTCAGGTGACTTCTCTCTACAACTTGCTTATTAATCCCAGATTTCCCATAACTTGAGAGAACATACTAGTTATTCAGCTAAAGATAAAATCATGTGGATTTTTTTTTCTCCATGATGGCACAGCTTCAAAGAATTTATGATCTGTGGGACTGTGAGGGATGGATGAGAACATGCCCTTGCACAAAGAATTGTGAATGGCATCTTCAAGGACCAACTTCAGTGTTTTACATTAAATGGATGTGTAAAAATACATTAACAACCCTTGGAGAAGGTTTTGTACTATTTTATATTTAGTATGGGTAGATAATAAGGACAGTGCAGTTAAACCAGTTTGTAAAATTTGATCAGGGCTTTTGATTCAGTTGATTCAGTTTAGATTAAATGGAAAGGCAAGCAAAAGTATGTCCTCAGGTAAAGTGCTTGGCTTCAAAAGTGAGCTAAGATAAGCTAAAAAAAAACCCCTGTAGTGATAACTCAACCAATCTGAATGGCTCAGGAATTTGAGTGGAGAGGATATCTGAAACTGAAGTTAAATTTATTAAAAATACCAAGAACTTGTATCTGAGCAAGCAAAAAACTGTCAGAAATAATGCTAGACGTAAATAGATAGTTACTTAGAGAAGGACTTTAGAAATATTCGAACACCTACAAGGAATAGACAAGAACAGAAAGGAATTTAAAAGTACGGAGCAGCAAATAAAGTTATTTCTTAGAATGCAAAGTAAGCATAAAAACTACATGAACTTAAGCTAAATTAGAGCTTGCAAAGAATATTAAGAAAGAACTTTCCAGTCTTGGCTCTTAGAGAAGTGGAAAACAAATTACATTCAGGTGAATAATGTGCAAGGTTAGGCACCTGCCGACTGCTGACAAGAATTTCTGCTATCAGCTGAGGGTTCATCAAATGGAAGCAATAAAGAGGAAAAATATTGGAGTATACTAATTGATCACAGGTTGTCTGTGTATTGACAGCATGTTATAGCTCTGAAAACGAAGATTGTGACGTGGGCTGCGGGTGTATTTCCAGTACACAGAGGGAAATATCAATGCTCTGCTAATTCTTTATTTGAAATAATACACATAGTTCTAGCAAACCATTTTTCAAAAAAGAAATTGGGACTAGAGTAGGCACAAAGAAGTAATACTAAGATGATCAAAGTGAATAGACCCTACCTTGTGGGAAGGCAGAAAGAGTTTTGTTTACTCAGTTCAGCAAAACAAATGCTTAACAAAATTTTCTTGGTAGGTCATCAGTGAGAAAATAAAAGATTATGACAGCCTTATGTAGCCTAGAAGATGGATGTTAAAAAAGTGTCTATGAATTGGCCATTAGCATTTTTTTAGGATGGAAATTGAAAAGTTGTGGTTATTCCACCAGGGAAGTTACTGGAAGAGTTTCCTAAGAAAAGTATTGTAGAAAAACACCAACGAAGCTGAAGTACAGCTGTATGATAGGAAGATTAGAGCACTTGGTTGTGGGACTTGAAGATCTGAATGATTCTTTTCAGTCTTCTCTTACTACTTTCACAACTGTGCTGGTGTTTCTGTGGTGGTTTTTGGTGTGGTTTTTTTTTGTTTGTTTGATCAGTGGGGTTTTTTGTTGTGTTTTTTTTTTTTTTTTAGTTTCACATTTTGTGGCAAAATATTATCCTTGGTAATTTGCTGCCTTGTGACTAAGTGTGTGTCTCTGTATGCTCAGTCTTTCCTGTCCCTTGAGAGGCATTGCTTTGTCAATGCTTAATATGTATATAAAAATAAAATTCTGAAAGAAGGGTAAAAATATCTTTTATATTGTTCAGAAGGAATGTAAAGGAGTTTGATTTTCTTCAATACTGCTGTCATTCAAACATTCTGAGCAGCTTGACACAGTAACTTCTGGTTGGTGAAGCCTTAGTTTTCATAAGACTCCAGCATCATCCGCTCTTTTACCATTGTCTAAATTAAATCTTTGCAAGTTTGTGAGAGTAGCCTGAAATTAATTCCTTTCTAGAATTATCACCTCCACATTTTCAGTGGGGATTGGTATAAAGCAGTGAAAATTTCACTCATTAGTGCTAATGCCTGCATATAACAGGCTTGTTCTCAGGCTGAAATACAAATAAATTAATTATCCTCTCAAGCTGAAAATTAGTTTTATTGTATAGGATTATTAAATGAGTTTAGCTTTTAAGCGGTGGGCTTTTTATGCACAAAAGTATGTCTGTCTGATATATTTAATCTTACATCTTAAAAATATCAAATAGAGATGAAAAAGAGAGAATAAGCTACTTGTCTGACTGCTGAAGAAAACAATGTAATGTTTTTCCTTTTAGGAGACATCTTAGGTTAAAATATCTCATTCTTCTTGAAAACAGGTCAAAATAGTAACTTTTTAAAGATCTTTTTAAGTGGACATATATGGTGAAAAGGTATTTTTGCACAAATAATGAGTTACACAGATTTTGCAGTTGTATTATATTAATTTTTTATCTTATATTAATGACATTCGGAGCGCTTTTTAAATTGCTGGAAATTATCAACTAAAACCTTGGTATATAATAAATCAATGGGAAATAAATTAATTTCTAAATTACTTTCAGCTTGTTTATGTACATTTCAGTTTAAGTTATGTAAACAAAATGTTCAATTATGCAAAACTTACTTGTCTTATGCTCAAAGGATGGTATCCCCATTCAGATATCAATTTCAGTTGAGGACATAAATAATTTTGAGGTAATTTCTATCTTTACTTTTTGGAAACTCATGTTAATTATTTATATTTCATGCCTTCTGAGTTGAGAATTGTGATCTGACAAGTGCAATGTTGTTCTTGGTATCTGCAGTTTGATGGCATAACAAAAGTGGAACAGAGGACTTTGAAGCTTTATTTTTCTAACATGATACGGTGTTCAAATACTCTTTTGTTGTAGACAAAAAAACCTCCTACACTCACGCCTGCTTGTGCGTAATATTTTTACTGTTACTGAATAATGGTGCCTATGTATTCTCTTGCCAGATCTCACAGCTCTCCAAAATTCTCTTCTTACCATATCGCCATTTAAAATCTATAATAAGATGCTACAGCAAAAAATGTTTACACTTGAGTTATTTATTTGTTTCCAGATTCTGTATAAATTGTTTTTGCCATGCTTTTGCCATGGAAGCCCTTCTGTAATCCTTAAATGTAAACTTCGGTTTGTCCCCAAAAAAGGTACCTGTTAAAATGTCGTCTTTGGTTGCCAAAACTAAGCACTGATGAGCTGAGAGGAAATTCCCTGCTTTAGTGAGGTTACTGAGGGCAGCTGTGTGCCTCGCAGTCAGTGAAGAGTGAGATTCCTTAAAGGGTAATTCTCTGTTCCAGCACTGAGCGCAGTGATGCCAGAGTGAGTGAGTAAGAACATGTACCCGTGTAATCATGACACTGAACTCGCTTTGGGCAGAAGCACTGATGCTACAGACTAACAGAGCCATTGCTTTTATGGCCTTTGACATGGTTTACTCACATCCCCCCTTCAGGCTTTAGCCGCAGCAGATTTGACAACAGTTATGTGCTCAAAGTTTCTGAGCAACCTAAACTTAAATATTTACAAAGTTTTGTAGTTCATAATGTGGATGTGGACATTATGAGTTTCTAGGACTAAGAGTTGTTTAGCCATGGAAAGCTGATATTCTGTCTTTTTCATGATTTTGATACAAGGGTTGATTAAGATACCCACACATATGCCTTCAGGGCTACTCTAAATGCTTACATATTTATGATACTGGCGGATAAGACATGGCCCTCTGGAACAGCAGCTGGAGACCAAGTTCAGTACGTGAGGGCATCTCATATGGCTCTAAGAGTTTATTTACTGGCAGCTGGATGGAGTCCATTGAAGTGTATGTATTTGAGATGCTATTCTTTGCCCGAGTACTTCAGTTTTTAAGGATGGTAAGTAGGAAAATGAAGTCAAAAAGTACCTTTCTCCTGTAATGAACAACACTCTGCAACTCTCTGAAAGTGAGAGCTCTGCTTTTGCTATATCCAGGGCATTTTCTGTGCAGACTGTGCCTTTGCCTTTGAGCTTCCTCACATGTCTTCTTAGGCAGTAAAGACTACAGATGGCTTCTCATCTGTCATGCTTCAGCTATGTCATCTTTAGACAACTTCTGCTTGCAATCAAACATGTTCAGGCCATAGAAGAATTGCTAGTTTCTAAGTTCAAGGAATATGGGAATTATAACATTTTTTGTCTGCTTCCGTGAATCTTATGATGATTGTTGTCTAGCTTGATGCATGAACTGAAAAATACAGTGACATCACATTGTGTTCGATGCTCTTTGACAGTCACTTCTCAGTAGTTCTGTAGGATCTCACTAGGTAGGTAGTGCAGGAGCTAGACATAAACCTAGCATTTCAGATTTTCTTTAATACATGCTATATTCCTTCAGGAGTATGCTTCGCTTTTTGAAAATGGAAAAAAATGTGAAATAGTTATTTTGAGATTTTCTATACTATTAGCTGGGATTTGTCGTATCCTTAGACATTACAAGGGAATACCTCAATGTAATTAAGCTAGCTTAGAATTCTCCACCTCTTTGTAAATGGTGTGAAAAAAGGTTGTGATGGTCTTGTCTGTCATGGTAACAGTCCTATTTTCGTGCAGAATATAGCTCCAGGCAGGGTCTAAATGCATAAGAACAATCAGAAATAAAAGTATCTTCATTCCTATACATGCTTCATCAGTTTTTCTGAGAGGTATTGGCTTGAGACTTATAATGAAGTTTGATCCTTTTGAAAAGGGATCCCTTTATCTGCTTAGGTTGGTATAACTTGGAGCATCCTTCCTGATAAAAATGTACAGCCAGCTGTAGGTACAGTTCTGAACAGAGAGTGTGGTGCCAGGTGCACTGCTCATAAAAAGTGCTATTGAAGGCGATACATTGGGATTTCTCCTGGTGTCTTCACCAGTGCCTTGCTGAGTAAAGGTGGGGAGGTCTCGAGGTCCAGACTGTGCACCATTGCTCATTAGCACAGACCTAGCCTCCACACTTCTGTGCCCTGATGTCTTGAGGTTCTGATTTCATGACAGTCTTAGCTGCTTCCTACAACCTTGGTATAGTTGCACCCAAATACCTCCTTCTGACAGCACCACATCTTGTTGCTGATCTCTGTGTAAAACCATAGTTGTACCCTACTGAGGTGAGCAAGAGTGCAATAAGGCACCTTGGCCACCTGGCCAGCAGAGAAAATGCTGTGTCAGCTCTGCCCAGTGAAAGTCCAGCTCTGGGCTAGCCAGGCCACATCCTGACAGAGCAAACCTGAGCAGCCTCATCTGGGAGGCCTTGTGAACTCCTTGCAGAGCCTGTGCCCTGCTGCTGGCAATGGCCGTGTGCTTTCCTGGGCTATGGGGCTCAAGGGTTGGGGTCCAGGAGCAGCCCCCTGGGCATGTGGTTGGAAAGCAGGGTGGGGCTCAGGGCCTGAGAGGAGCAGAGGCCATGATCTGCTCTGCTCTGATCTTCCTGCTAGAAGCTGGGAATGCTTTGAACCAAACTTTTACTCAGGGATGCTCAGGCTTTAGCAAAGATGTTCTTCAAGGGAAACATCTTCCTGGTGTGAGCTGGGTGTTTTACAAGCAATTTGGGGAGTTCTGTGTGGAGCCCTGGTGTGGATAGCACTTGGCAACAATTTCCCAACACATGGGAGCCCAACAGCAGCTGCAGTCAGTCTGTGCTGTCTTCTCATCTTCCCAGTCTTTGTAAGTTGTGTGTGTGTGGCCTTCTCTGGGGAAACATCTGCTGTTTCCATCTTGGTTCTCAAAACCATGCCTGCAGCCAGAAATTACATGCTTGGGGGCTTATTCTGACCTGGTAAAATTACATCGTTCACAAAAGCAATGATAGTTGAATTGTACAGTTGTCTGGTCTGTCCCTTGTGCCGTCCGGCAAAGGCCTAATGTCTCCTCTGCCTGCTCTTTTGTTAGGAAGGAGGCCATAGGGACACTGTCCTCCCCACTTCAGAGCTTTTACATCATTTCTGGAAAAAGGTGTCAAAAATCCATCAATAAGAAATCAGTAAGAACTGCTGTTTTGTAACCCAGGTTGTTAAGTGGCCAAGTATGTCAGGATGTAGCTGAGAGCAACATGAGCTCTTTCTTGGGATTCTTAGAGACAACTTCAGCAGTTGCAAAGGTGGTGCAGAACTTGTAATGCAGTTTGATATAATACTTAACTTCTCTCTTTTGTGTATTTAATAAAAAATATGCCCATGAATTGACTCATGAAACTTAAATTATACTGAGGCTATGGACTTTGCTTAATGTCAAAATTTCTAATGAGTAATAAAACTCTGTAAAGTTAACTCTGTTAATAGTGGAGAAAAAATCTGCAGGTGAAAGTCATGCCACAGAAGAGAAGGAGAATGTCATCATACAGCACACTGCTATTCTGTAAGATAACAGTTGTCTGCAGGTAAGTTTTGTTTACATCTGCCTTCAATCCCCTGACTGCTGGTTGTTTTGCCAAACCCAGACTTAAAATGTACTCTGCACCCTGATTTTAAAGAGTTTTCATTAGCCCAGTAGTGTTGACTGTCCATATCCATCATTTATATTCCTCACTGTGATAAATGTGCTTTCCATTCGGTCTCTCAGGACACAGGTACTGTTGAATGAGCTGAAATAAACAGTAGTCAGTCATAATGGTTTAAACACAAGATTTTCCAAATACAAAAAAGGCAGAATTTATAGAGAGCTGATCAGGTGATAAATATTTGATACTGTTCAGTAGAGTCTTTTAAAGATACGCGACAGAAAAGAGTCAATTTACAGAAACCTTTCCTGTCTTTCCCCATACTGTATGAAACCTGACCTAATTATCATGATTGTCATAAGATAAATAAATTTAAAAATGGGAAGAAGGAAGAAAAAGAGAAGAAGGAAGTGGAGAGGGCAAAAGAAAGGGAGGAGAAAGGGGGGAAGGCAAAAGGAAAACAGGAAAAGAAAACCATTCCTGCCATCTCTGTGCACGGTGGCAAGGCATATTTTCACATTGTGGCGGATAAACTATGTGTTTTGTGTGGGAACAAAGAAAAATTTTTTGAACTTTGAAATGTGGAAACTGCTACAAAGAGGCTAACTTTGGTAGAAAACAAACATCCAGACACTAGCTTGTCTAACAAATTATTTCTCAAGCCCTAATATTAGTGATGCTCTTTTAAAAATATAGTCTTGGCTTTTACATTTGGATTTTCGACTGGAAAAAAAGAGAAGATTTAAGATCAGAGCCTTGCTTATCAGAAATCTGGATTTACAAAAAAGGTTTTTCTTTTCAATATAATCAGTCGAAGACCTAAATGAATTCTACCATGCTAGAACACCTCCCCTGTCATGAAAGGCTGAGAGAGTTGGGGTTGTACAGCCTGGGGAAGAGAAGACTCCGGGAAGACCTTATTGTAGCCTCCCAATACTCAAGCAGATCTTATAAGTAAAGTGGGGACAATTTTTTATTTTTTTTTTTAACAGGGCCTATTGCAATAGGTCAAAGGGTAAACTAAAAGAGGGTAGATTCATACTAGATGTAAGGATGACATTTTTTATGCTGGGGGGTGTTGAATCCCTGGAGCAGGTTTCCCAGAGAGGTGGTAGATTCTCTATCTCTGGAAACATTCAAGGTCAGGATGGACAAGTCTCCAAGCAACCTGATATATTTGAAGATGTCCCTGCTAACTACAGGGAGGTTGGACTCGATGACCTTTAAAAGTCCCTTCCAGCCCAACACATTCTATGATTCTATGATTCTATGATTCTATGATGTTAAATGGGCTAAATACTTTCAGAAATATTTGAGTTGATAAATACATGGTGCAAGTAAAAGGTGGGAAACTGAGTATTTTCTCATTAAGAATGTGAATTTATTTTTAAAATTTTAAAATTAAAGGTTTTAAATTTTAAAATTATCAAGCTTGAAAGAATTACTCATTCACAAATAAAGCATCAGAAACTAGCCAGTTAATCAAAAGGAGATTTTCTTCCTTTTAATTGTTCCCATAGCTTTTTCCTCCCAATAAATTTAATGCTGTCTTATTTAAACCAAACTAAAAATAATAGTATTTCTTTTGTCACAGTAGGTGTACAGTCAGCCAAGACATAGCAAAAATAACACGAAACACAATATCTTCACAACACAGTCTTTACAATCAAAATGATTTGTATACTTTTTATAGCATCATAATACATGCAGCTACCACTTCCTGCATCCACTCAGATGGTCCACTCATGTTACTCAAACTGGAAATCTTCAG
Organism: Trogon surrucura; assembly: GCA_020746105.1. Taxonomy (NCBI): domain Eukaryota; kingdom Metazoa; phylum Chordata; class Aves; order Trogoniformes; family Trogonidae; genus Trogon; species Trogon surrucura. The sequence continues at coordinate 64,818,688 of CM036658.1, read as the reverse complement.
AGCAGGTGCAGTGATTTTTCTGGTGTGTATGTTCAGGGATGAGTCTGACAGAGAGTGTTTAACAGTGGCAATGCAATATACAGTTGGTATGTAATCATAATTTTGCATTAAATGGCAATCTTCAGTCAATGCTTTGTCCTTTGGTCTGTTTCAGAATGTGCCAAGGATTTGCTACAGCACCCCTTTTTTCACTCCTGCAGAAAGCTAAGATCTGCGATTGTGTATGTTTCAGGTTTTTGTTTCAATGCATTATATTTTTGCCATTCAATTAGATTGGACTAGTGTTTGGAGAGCTCCAGAAGAACAGCTGGAGAGATTTGTAGGCTGGAGTTCTCCCTCCCTCCAAGCAGTGCAAGTCACACACTTGCCCTGCAGTTTTCTGTTCCTGATTAGTCACTCTCTGTAGGCAGCGCATCTGTCTGTCACTGCTCTTGATGCTTCTGAATGATCCTGGGTTGCAGGCATCTCCTGGAGCAGCACACCTGTGGTGTGGCACTAAAGTGTCACATCACTGACCGAAAGAGTTAAAGATACTATTTCTGTATCTGAGCGAGTGAACAGTAGCAGGCTTGTGCCCATACCATGTTCGCACCTCTTTCAACCCAAGAAATCAGATGTGTGCTTTAGCGTCTTTAACATAGCCTTTTGTTACACAAAGCAGAAAGGTCAGGAAAGTTGCATTTTCTGTTATCTGTAATCTTCCGAGAGGTTTGAATTGTCGGTGATTACGAGCAGCAGTGCCCTGATCTAAACTGTTGGTCCTGCACAGTTATGATCGATCCTACACTACGCAGGTTACATACATTTCTCACAATGCCTTGTAGAAAGTGTGTGCTTGGGATAGCCACAGAATCCAGCTCTACATTAATCTGCCTTTGCTTTTTTATTTTTTTTTGTATTTTCCATGTTTCTTCTAACTACTTTTTATGCATTTTTTGATACCTGGCTGATGTGTAATTTTTCTGTAGCAATATTTTTACATTTTATTTGTCTCCTTTGCCATCTTTTGTATCTCTTGTCTTGTCAAGGTACTAATATTCTTGTTCTGTGTTTTTTTTATCTACCCCTTTTTAAATTTTCATTCAGTATTATATTTTTGATATGACACTGCTTTTCTTTTTTTTTTTTTTTTTTACCAATTTTCTCCTCTTTTCATTAAATCAAACTCTCTCCTAATTTTATGAGCTCAACAGAAATGTGTGGACAGTATCTCTTGCTTGCTCGCTATAAATACATGTATTAGATTGCTTTAGGTAAAGCAAAAGTACTGACTGTGCTTCCAAGCTATGGAAGCACTGAAAAGATAAGATAAAACCTTAGATTAGATCCATCAGGTAAATGCTGCGTTGAGACTGTAAATTGTAAAAGGAAGAGGATCGAATGACCAGCAGAGGGAGAGATTTCCACAGTCAATTCCCCTCCACTAGGGATGCCCTGGCCCCAGGCCTCACAGATAGAGCGTCAGAGTGCCCGCAAAGGTGCAGGTGTAAATCTTGTGAGATGTATGACAAAAAGGAGATGGCTAGAGCAAAAAATGTAAACTACCTAAACAGAGAGAGCACAATCTTGAAATGGCTGCAGTTCTTATTTAAGTAATTAAAAGTTTGAGGAATTTAGGAGGTAAGAATACAGAAGTAATGGTTACCTGACTAGAAGCGTGAGACATGACTGAGGAAATAATTTTAATTAATGGTGGTGATATTTATCTTCATGATTGCTACAAATCAAGTATTGATGAAATGAGATTAAGTCTTTAATAGGGAAATGTATTTCATTGCTGGAACATATAATTTTTCATATTGGTTCATTAAGGTGTAAACTGAAACGATACATCTTCTTGCTGAAATGCTCATTGGTTAACAAAATTTCACCACTAACTGTGGAAATTATGTAAACAAATTATAAAAACAAACAGCTCATAAAAGCTGACCTATGTAATGAGTAATTAATACAGTGGTAGTGCCTGGAACATTAAGAATCTCATTTCGATTAATATGTTCTGAACAAGTAGCAATGCAAAAGTCTCTAGATGTTTTTTTTCCAGAATGTCTCTTCTTAATGATTCCAAAGTTTTCCTTTTAAGTACATTCCTGGGACTTATCCATGAGCCATCAGCATTTTGCAAGCAGTGATTAGTCTCTAGGTGTAATGAGTTCTAAGAAAGGTGCAGACTGTGCTGAAGTATTCAACTATTGGTTTCTCCCAGGTGTTTTTTTGGAAGCAGAGAAGGATGAATAGAGATGAGATACAGATAAAGTGGACTGACCTGAATAACAGCCCAGCAATTAAACTGACCCAAAACAGCTTGCAATTATGTTTGATATTCTGCCTTCCTTCCATAATTTACTGAAATTAATTTTCGGTTCTATTAAAAATAAGGCTGCTGGGCAACAACCCCTTGTGCCTCTAGATTAGAAACAAAATTAATGTGCTTGGTTATTATGAGGTAAAGAATGATTACTCAAACTAATTGTGAGGAAGTAAGTGTCAGGATTCAACAAAAAGTCAACATTAGGAACAATATCATTCAATGTGCCTTTTTAATGATTCAGATAACATTTTAATTTATGGATTGGCAATGTTCTAGGATGCCACTTTAGATAAAAGCTCAAGATAAAATGAGATTGTACAGTAGTGTGTAGTTTTCGTAATGCACACTATAACAAAGTTTATTAACAATGGGCAATACTGAATCACATTCTAAAACATACTCCATGTAGTTCTGGATAAGTAATCCAATCTGTAATATGTACAGGTTGGTTGAAACTTGGGTAAAGTAAGGAGGATTGTTGTTGATTTTTAGGTCATGCCAAATGCCAAATTAATATTTACTGAGACTGTTGTCATTGGGATGGGTAGTTTGATTTGTTCAGAGTTTTACTTTGTTTTAATAGCATTTTCTAAAGATATCAAAACCATATTTTAAACTGTGCACATAAATTATTCATTTAATACATGGAAATCCTCTAGTATTCAATACAAAGAAGATGGAACCTCTTAGCAAATCCTTCTGAAAATTATCAACAATACTTAATTCCTTATTATATATTTGTTCAGCACCTGCCACAATAGAACTCAGCATGACTTTGGTCGTTAGGAGCTACTTTAAAGATATCCAGTAGTAACATTCAAAGGGAGAATACACAAACACATTGCTCACCATAAGTGATTGCAAAATATTACAGTAATTTCACAGTAGCTGCAGCTGAGAGAAGGAAGCCTATTGTGCTTGGTATTCTAATGAGACAAAATGCTTTTCCTAAAAGTCCCATCTCAAGCTGGCAACCACCACTGGCCAAAATCCTACAGGTATTGCCATCTAATAAAATAGAGGTATTAAACCAAGTCATGGACACTTGTGACTTATTTTAATATATGGTCTGTTGCACTCTGAAAAAAAAGGCGTGGAATTACCAGTTTGATAAAATCAGCCAAATTTGTATTCTACTCAGAAAGGGATATGGTGCTAGATAATGTTTTCATCTTAATTTCTTGTCCTGACTACAATACATGTAAATCAGATCTTAACAGAAAATTAAAATTTCAAAAGATGAAGGAGATTAAAGTTACTAGCAGTGAAAAATATTAAAACTGAAGTATTAAGACTGTTTGCACTGGTACTTTCAAAACACCAAGATTAACATAAAGATTTCTATATTATGTCATTGAGTCTAATCAACATTTAACATCAGCAAGAGTAATCTTAAATGTTGGCAGGAAGATGATTGGTGGGTGTCCCACTAGTTATTCTTGGGTCTAGCTGCTGTGGTTATTTTGATGTGGAAGTAAAGAAGCCTATTCTTGTGAATTGTTTCTATTGATATTGTAAGACATAGTATGGTATTAAATATATGAAAGAGAATTTCTGAGAGATGAGTGTTCAGTAGTGTTTTGCCAATGTCATTTCTAGGACTTTTCTTTTTTTTTTTTGAGACAGTTCTTTCTATTTGGGGGGAACAGATTTCCAGGGAGGGTCAATAGCTTATCTTTGACTGATGGAATCAGAAAAAAATCAAGTGGTGTTTCAGAAGACTGTCCTTTAGAAAGAGACATCATCAGACTGAAAACAACATCCCAATATCGTAATATAAATGGCTTAAGTACTTGTGAGAACAAGACCGAGACTTTATTTAGATATGTTGCTATACTTGGTTCATCTTCACCCGCAGTGGTATTTTCATCAACAATAGAAATTTTCACTGATTTTTGTACATCAAAAAGCATCTCCTACATGCATCACTCCAAGGTAAATTAACTTTTATATAACCTTTTAATGAAATATTTTTTTTGTGTGAGATTTATCAATGACATTACGTATGTTAACTGCCACCATTGACTCACCATGAAACTGTCTCCAAAATACAGAGATCTCTTGATATTATTTGTATTCTGCAGATATATTTTTTCTGAGGAAAATAATGCGTGGTGGAAGAAACCACTAATGCAACTGACAAAAAAGCATATATTCATCTTTTTGTGTGTTTTTGAAAGAACATCAGGTTTGTGGTAACAGGACAATCAAAATGACTTGCACATTGTTTTTCCTCTGATTTTTCTGGGAATTTGGTAGATGCTTTTGGCAGGCTTGAAAAGAGATTGGAACCTACTGAAAGAAATGAGGAAACATAGTATTTGTAATTAGATCTTCCCAAGAACAACTACTGCTAGTAAACATATGTGTTTTCCTTCAGCGGAAGTCTTAATTTCCCATTACTCCTCCCCAACAAGCCTTCCTTGCTCTGGCATGCATTGATTTAGATGTAGGGTTTGAAAGAGCTAGTCTTGTACCTGGCAAACCATCAACGGGTTACAGGACTGGTGCCATAGCCAGGCACTGAACTGCTTAGACCATGCTTTGGCAGACCTGGTCTACTGGGAGCTGATGGAGTCTGTCTGTCAAAGAGGGAGAAGACCATCTTTGGCCATAGGCTTGCCAAGCTGGTGAAGAGGCTTTAAACTGAAGTTCCTGGAGGAGGGGAACCTCAATCCATCCCACTCCTACCAGTTTGATGCCAGTGCCAGCAACAGATGCCCAGAGCAGGGCAAAGGGATTGGAACCAGGTCATCTTTAAGGTCCCTTCCAGCCCAAATCCTTCTATGATTGTATGATTCATCTAAAGTATCTCTGGTGCATTTTTTGTTTCTGTAGTCACCAGGTCTCTCCTTTTTATAACTGGTTCAGAAAGTAATTTGTCCTTTCTCTTAGATCAGACAGGATCTTTCACTCAGTATACCCTGACAGGTGTCGGAATATATATATATATGCTCAAACAGGTGTCCCAGTTTGAGCCCGCCCAGCCAGTAACAAAAAACCACACAGCCACTTGCTCACTCCTACCTTCCTCCTTTTTGGAGGAGAAAGTATCGCTTAGATACTTTGTCGCTTAGATGTGGTGTTGGGTGATATGGTTTAGGGGTGAACTTGTAGTTAGGGTTAATGGTTGGACTTGATGATCCCAAGGGTCTTTTCCAACCTGAACTGTTCTATGATTCTATGAAAAAGCTTGATGATTGAGACTAAGGATAGGAAAGGCTCAACTACTGTGATCATGGGCAAAAACCAGGGTACACTTGGGGAGAAAGCATTTCATAGAATCATAGAATGTTAGGGATTGGAAGGGACCTCGAAAGATCATCAAGTCCAATCCCCCTGCCAGAGCAGGAATGCCTAGACTATGCCACACAGGAACGTGTCCAGGCAGGTCTTGAATGTCTCCAGAGAAGGAGACTCCACAGCCTCTCTGGGCAGCCTGTTCCAGGGCTCCGTCACCCTCACTGAGAAGAAGTTTCTTCTCGAGTTTAAGCGGAACCTCTTATGTTCCAGTTTCAGCCCATTACCCCTTGTCCTATCAGTGGTTGTCACCGAGAAGAGCCTGGCTCCATCCTCGTGACACTCACCCTTGATATATTTGTAAACATTAATGAGGTCACCCCTCAGCCTCCTCTTCTCTTTTATTTAAATAAAAAATCCACCACCAATTTACGAATCTCCTCAGAGCAGAAAAATAAGAAAATGCAAACAGATCTTAAATATACATTCCTCTTACCTCTCCCTTCTACCCAGGCTCAACTCTGCTCCCAATTCTTTACCTCCTCACCCTCAGCAACACAGTGAAGAGGGAATGAGTGTTGTGGTCAGCACCTTATGCATTGTCCATACCACTCCTTCCTGCCCAGGGAGAGAACTCCTCGCAGTCTTCCCCTGCTCCAATGTGGCATCACTCTCGCAATCTCCTCCAGCATGAGTTCTTCCCATGACGTCACAGTTCTTCACAAATTGCTACCAGTGCATCTCCCTTCCATGGTCTGCAGTCCTCACAGTGATAGGCTGCTCCAGCACAGGCTTCTCTCAGAGTCACAGAGTGCTTTGGACACTATTCCTTGCTCCAGTGTGGGGTCCCTCATGGGCTACAGGTGGATTTTTTCTCCACCATTAATCTTCTCAGGCTACAGGGACTCATCCCACCCTCTCACCATGGGCCTCAGTGAAATCTCCACTCTGCTGCATTTCTCCACCTCCTTCCTCACTGACCTTGGCTGATCCTCTCACCTCTCAATTGTGTCCAAAACAAAGATCTTTCCAACATGAAAGAGCTTTCCCAACAGGTTTTCCCCTCTTAAATATGCTTATCACAGAGGTCCTGGTTGGCTTGGCCTTGGTCAGAGGCGATTGTGACTTGAAGCTGTAAGGGCTCTAGAAGCATGGCACAGGAGGCACTCCCACAGCCCTTCCAATACTAAAACCCCACCAGACGCAAACCCAACACACCAGGTCATAGTAGGATGCTTTTCTACAGTCTATTCAAGATTATGACCTGCTCTAAACTATGTAAGTATTCCAAACCTGGCCTGAGAATCAAGAGCTGTCCACTCAAAGAAGCAGTGAGTCGAGTACTGGTATTTGCCAGGGAAAATTTAGCTTCTGCTGAGCTGTGTGACTGTGGCTAGACTGTCAAAGATTCCCAAGCTGGCTCAACTATTGCTAGTACTGGTGCTGAGTATAAGCAAACATGTGCTCAAGGGTTTCTCAAGCATCATTGCAGTAGGCTTTCACTGCGAAATGTGGTTTCCAGTTCTGTTACTGTAATTTGTTTAAAAATTACCTTTATTTGTTAAATGCATTGATGAGAGATAACTGAATTTTAGATTAGGCATTGTGTTTCTGACTGATTTTTGTCAGAATTGACCCTGTCACATTGTGAAAGCTTTCAAGTGTTATACTTCAAAAAACCCAAGAAACTTGAAGAATAAACCTTCTTCTAACACCTCTTAGTATCTAGCGTGTCTCTTTATTTTAAATACAAACTGTAATGTGTGTCAATAATGGATGCTGCAAGTGGAGATTTACAGACTCTTACTGCCTCTGTCAAGCTTCATGTGCAAAGTATATACAGATTTGAGTGGGCTGTGATTGCCCTCTCCAGCATGTCTGTCATAGATTTAGTATTTTTATCACACTAAACAAACAGAACAAATAAATACACGATTTTTTATTAGCCATCGTAGGCTGTCCAGAAGTCACACATTTTTCCCTGAAAAGAAAAAGACCATGATGAGACATCAACAATGTGCAACGAACCACTTTCATGAGTATTGATGAGGAGAAAACTCAGTTCAAATCCTTGAAAATACAGATTTCCCTTTTCTTCAACCAGATTAAACCCAATGAAAACGAGGAAGGATGGTGGTTTTTACAGGTTGGCCTAGGGCACTTTATAGCTCAACGCAAGTAGCACCACAACCATAGTTGTTTTTTAAGGGCAAGATGTAGGCCATCCTTTTCTCCAATGTAAAGGTATGCAGGAGAACAATGAGCCTCTTCTCAAACTTCTAGAAATGGTGTTGAAATCACAGATCTCCTTTGGCCTGCTTTTACTGCAAAAATATTTCTGATTTCAGTGACATATACTAATTCTCTTTCTTATTCTGCAGCATAGTGACAGGCCCTTACTTCTTCAGGGAAATAAAGGTACATTTCAGTTCATATTTGGCTGAATATTTTCACTGTTCGACTGCTCTTATCCTATCTGTTGAAGTCAACTACCTGAAATTGAAAAAGAGACAGACAAGAAAGGATGAGGGGATGGAGGAAGATAGGAAAAATAGTATTGAGCTTGGAATGAAGAGACACAGAGGAGACACTTGTCCAGCAGTCCACCCAAGAAGGCTTCCACAAGTTGCCAGCTGCCCTATGGATCTGAGTGTGTAGCTAAATGCTAATACTAATGCTAATTAATGCTAATTTAAGTTTGATGTTCTTAAAAGCTTACAGTGGTCTTTAACCTCTTCTTTGGAGAATTCAAATCCCAGGCTACAGCATATCAAGAACTAGATAACTAAATCAATTTGATAATTTCTTTCATATTATTTTAACTTTTGATCTTGGTACCATCTTTACATTAAGGATGAGTGCACTGCTTATTGCTCTTTTGGGACCTGACTTGGATTCATTACAGTGAGCAGTAATTCTTCTTGCATTCAGATAGAGTAGTATCAGTAATCAGAACAGAAGGATGGTGAAATAGAAGCAGCACATATGGTAATAAATCCCATGAAAAGAACACAGACTGTAGCATAAATCTACCACCTGCTCTAAGATTTACAGACTCCCTTTTTGCTTACTAGATGACAAACAGATAGATTACCCACCCTGTTAGCCCACGCTGAAAGGGATTTTTCCACTGTCTAGTAATAAAATTAGCTGCACTGAAATTTGCCTCTCACCTAGGTTTGCCTGTCTGAACCTCCTCAGTGCATGGAAGAAGTCTAAGGTGTTAGATCTTGGAAACAACCTCCCCACCCGCAAACAGAGGTGTTACTCAGCCATCATTGTAACAGCTTGTGGTTTCTCAAGGCATAGTGAAAGGGAGGAGCAAAAGTTTCTGCTGAACAGGCAAATCAGCTGTAAACTCAATCTACAATTTAGAACGGCAACAGAATGAGAGAGCAACGCTGTCTTCTTTAGCTAGCACTTCACCTTGCCATGGCTATTTTTTGCAATTGGGATATCTGCACAGCTGGGCCTTTTTATTGCACGTGTTAACCAACAACCCACCTTAGTTGCTTCTACATGTAAGATTTACCTGTGTGCAAAAAGGTCAATTCAGTGTTTGGTACTTTCCAAAACTTCTGTTCAAAGTCTTACTTTTGATCTGGATTTTCATGCAGCAGAGCAAGACTGGAAGGAAACTATTTTCTACTTCTCCAGTGGAAGCAATTTGCTTACCTTTCACAGAAACCTGCTCCTTGTGTATGCATTTGCTGCTAGAAGTACTGGAACCACATGGAGGAATCCAAATTTCTGTAGAAGAAATCAGTATTTCCAAAGTTTAACTCTTCTGTTTCTATCCTCTGCTAACTGTGATAGATTAAGTGGAGGACAGGAGCCCACAGTGGTGAGCAAGTACAACTGTGTAACATCTACACTGCATCGAGTTCTAGAACTGGCAAATGTGCTGTTAGTGAGGCATAGCGCTTGCAAGACCTAATGCTTTGTCACTCTCCTGGAATGTCCTTTCAGATTAATTTTTCATAACATGATTAACGGTATTGGTATTTCAGATGTCTACGTTTGACTCCAGAGTTAAGACCTCCGATATAAATGAGGCGCTCAAGTCTTTTCTGAACTCTTTTTCCACATCACTGATCTGAATTCTTGCTTGCAGCACACATAGGCTTCACACACATAGCCACACCTGCAGATAGAGAAAACAGAATCTGAAAGGCTAAGCACAGAAATTTTAAGCAAGTCCTGACAGAAATCTTTGAAACTCAGAAAACAGGGAAATTTGTTCACCCACAGTAAGAAAACAAAACAAAAACCCAAACCAAAATAAAATGGAAGAGGACATAAACTTTAGGTACTAGGTAAAATTTTTAAAGATATTAAGAATACACTGATGGATCATTAACTTGTGTGGTTGAACTCGATTTCCATAGCATTTTATGGTTCTCTTTCTTAGAGTGTTTTCTCACTGGTTGAGAAGCCTTGTAAACTTGCAAACTGAAAGCACCTTAAGTAAGACAGTGTTTTATTTGTTCCTTGCCTCCTTGAAGGTTTGTACTAGAAAGCTAATTTGTTTGAAAATTCTCAGGCTCATATGAAAATAGGAGACACTCTAGAAGGTGGATAGGAATAAAGATTTTCAGTTCTGAATACATACATTTCATCTCTTGAGATGCCTTTTTTTTTCCTGATGCAGTTTCGCATGCTTTTAACTTTTAGTTAAGCAGCAAGGGCATGGAGCATAAAGACATGTTTAAGTCAGTTAGCCTTCTCTAATATCAGCCATTTTCTTTTGGTCAGAATTTCTTTGAGAATTCAGGAAGCTTCAGATTAGACTTTTTTTCCTCTGCTGCCTTCTGCATATTTTGAGGATAGTCTGGAGAACTTTTCCTGCATCAGAGACTGGCTGGCTCTCGAGAACTCTAAAAAAGTGTGAATAGAAATGTTGGGAAAAAACTCTTGACATTATAATGCCATATAGCTATTATTCTGTTGCAGAGAAATGGTGGGGATTTTTCATGCAAGGGTTGAAATTATACACATCACTTTCTTGCAGAGAAAAATAACAAGCAATTCAATTTTTCTTTCAGTGTGATAACTACATAATGCATCCTTTGCCTTAATGATTGTTATTCTATTGTGGGAAGAAGGTGTAGCCATCACAGCTCATGTACACAGACACACCACTGCCTAGATTACATCAATGCCTAACTAAGCAAACTGCCTCACTAAGGGGAAGGAGAACCTCACTGTTAATCATCAATTGCCTTTTTGAAACCTACTGTGCAAGAGAACACCCCCGAGCACTGAAATTCAATTGTACATTCTGTGAAATTTTCCTAGTGGTTCCTAGTATATTTCTGGCCTGTGTGAGCTTGCACTGTTCCAAACAATTTCCAAGCCCAGTTTTTCATATACTATGGATCATTTCCATGAGGCAGTTTGTGTGTGCCTGTGTTGCTTTAGAGGCTAAGATAATTCAGGAGTGTAGAAGTGAGATGTTCTCTCCTGGTTGGCTTCAGCAACTGATATGTAGGTACACTTGACTAAACTTATGGTATATCAAGTGACACAAGAGAGACTACATAATTTTGTTGATTGGCATAGTGAAGGCCTAGTAACAATCTCACTTTGTAGGGTTCACTCAAATCTCAACTAGAAGTGATAATGCTCACTGTAACAAAATCTTTGCGTACTAATGAACAGAAAGTGTTGCCAGCTTTCAGTCACAGGATTTACTAGTGTGAAAGCATTGATCTTGCTTCTTAAAATGCATCTGTGAGTGCATTTTCTCACTCAAGCTAGGCAAGAAAAAACGAGCTGAAAGTGCAAATGCACACTAAAAACACTGACAACTTGCATTATGGTAGAAAACATCTTTAGACATTATGAGATATGAGAGAAATATCAGAGGCATAAACCAGGAGTACAACTGATGTTTCTGATTATCACTCTAAACCATGTGCCTGCTCTCTGTGTACTCATCCAGTTTAGGTCAATTAGTAAAGAAGCTACAAATGCAGACTACTCTGACTTAAGGTACTCTGAGAAGATAAGAACTTTACTTGAAAACAATTGTTAATACAGTGATACAACTGAATGAAAATTATTTATATTTACAGGGCAATTTCCTACTTGTTTAAATATAAAGGTATCAAATAAACTCTTGAACACACAGTAGTGGACTGATCGTGAATTTTGCCTTAAACATTTCTTGTCATTTTTACAACCCCCCAGCATGGTCAGAAAACAAGACCAGTTTCTGGTCATTTGTGGCAAACTGATGGACTGTTGTAGAGGGAATCCAATAAACAGATGCCTCAAACAGCCCTGACACCTAATATATGCATGAGATAGATGGGTTAATTCTATGGAGGCAGGATGGCCTTGTCTCTTAGCATATCTTCCAAGGAGATAGGGCAATCATGTATGAGGATTATCGAAAACAATGAAGTGCCTTGATCCCCTACCTGACATACTGCAGAAAAGTGTGTATAAATATGGGACAGTAGAAGCAAAAGTTGAAGTAAGAGACAGAAGAAAGCAGACTGAAGAAGCATGTAGACTGAGATGAAGACACCAAGAAGAAAAACGCAGGAGAAGAAGAAAAAATGACAGCATCATTGAACCCTTGTTGGCGGCCAATGCAGGAACCTGGACCAGTGATCTCTGTCTCTCTCTCCCTCCTCCCCCCCGCCCTCTTCCTCTCCCCCACCCCCCCTTTCTTTCCTTTCTTCTCTCTCAGTTAGTAATACAAGGCCTATCATATGGCTTGCTTAGTCTATACTTAGTTTCTGTCTTGTAATCGGAAGTATAATGCTGCCTATTAGAAGTTTTTATGTCTTTTTTCCTTGTTATCATTAAAGTAACATGCAGCTTGCTGTAGTTTATTGCATACCTAATCTTTTCCTGGTTATCATTAAGTCACAGTTTATTATCTGCCCTAATGTATCTTGCAACTATAACCGATTGACTTGAGTCCGATCTATACATTGTGATAAATTAATAAATGTTTCTCTATGGGCCTTGAGACTTGTCTCACCATTTTCCATGCCATTGGTGTATTACGAATCTAAAAGTCACTTGTCCCCCTCTCCTGGGTGGGATGTGGCACACACAGAAGGAAAGATATTTAATTGTTAATCACCTGCCTAAGTTAAATAGATTCTGCAGAGGCCTGAGGTAAATAGTCAAATATTTCATATCCTCACTGGTGATGGAAATGGAATTCTGTCTTTAAGACCAGCTGAAATTTATTTGGCCTGAAATCCTAAATGACACTGAATCTCATGACATAGTTGCTAATTGTTAAGGCATTCTTTAACCATTATCCTGATAAAACTGCTTCCGCAAATTTCACCTGGTCTCATGGCAAAGAGCTGTGGACGATAAAGGGAGCAGCCCTTCTGGAGTTTGAACATCAGTCATTTCTCCTGGCTGAGCTAGGGGCTTTGATTCACCGTGTTCAATGCACTGCTATTTCAAAATACCACAATGAGTTCTTGGTCAGGGAAGTGCCTACAAAAATAGCATAGTGATTTCTATGTATCAAATCTGTTTATTTTAGTTCTCTTCCCTGCCCATATTTATGTGTATACACAACTGAGATCAGGAAATCAAAGTGTATTTTTTTAATTCCAGTATTAAGTAAAGATGTAGCTCTGCATAGGTTGTATTTGGCTGATACAGAATTAAATCCTCGTTTCTCCTCTGTAGCTGAGTACCTTTGTTGCACTAATACACATGGGAGACACTTACTAGCTTTTTTTTTGTGTCAGATTTTCTTATACTTCAGTGAACACAACTCTGTACAATGAGGGCAGAATTTAGATCTCAGACTATAAAAATGGTGGATTGTACACATCAGACACTGAAGGAGCTATGTTCTTTTATCATTACTGAAACAATATGAAATGGTAGAAGAGTGCAGTCTGTGGTCCATTTAAGTTTTCTTCCGGTACCTTTCTGCAAAGCTGCCCTCAATAAAAGACTGATCATTTAAAGTTTTCTGATGTGTTGGTACCAAGCTCCTCCAGGCCCTTGCATGGAGCCTGTTTAAAGCATTGAGGATTGATTCTAGATCCAAAAGTGGTAGCAGTGCTGGATAAAGGGTACAGTAGGCTGCATGGAGATGCTTTCTTTAGTCCCCGTAAGAGGATGCAAATGAGAAAAAAACCCCACAAACTGTATAGGTCACCTAAACTAGAAAAAAAAAAACATTGTGGGAATGGAAGACACATTATAATCATCTTGCTTCTACACAGACCTCCAAATGTGTGTAATGCTAATTTTTCAATATTTTGTATTTAATTTAAAAAGTAGTAACATACTTTAAGCTCACAGTTTGCTATTTTAACCACCCCATGCTTAAGCCACACTTCATTAAAAACCCTAAAGAAATACCTAAATTAAGAGATAAGAATTTTACCCAGCTGAGATGGGGTCAGGCTGCAACCAAACTCAACTATCTGCATGAAGAAAATTGCTGAAGAGGGCTGTTGTGAAGATCTTTACTCAATATTGGAAACAATATTTACATCACTCATCTCTTTGGCAAGATGTATGAGCAAAATAAAAATTGCTGAATTTGTCTCTCACACAAAAATGACTGTGAAATTATATGAAGATTCTATTCAAGTTTCCACTCCTTACAAATTCTTTCCAGGGATTTTTATCTTTTTGATATATCAACCTGTTCTGCTCAACAAAATTTTCTGAAGTTGATTCTGAAAAAAATTCCCTCTGCTACTGAACTGGTCATTCAGTCTTCACACATTTCAAGAAGATGCAAAAGGTACCCAAGAGAGATAGGCAGCACTCAAAGTTCTGCAGTTGAGAGTATTTCTTATTTCTATGAACAGGGGATTTTCCACGTATGGGAGAATGTTTAGCAATAGATTTACCTCGCTAGGTGTATCAGTGGACTTGATGTACAAGAGGCTGTCTCCTGAAATTTGTAACCTAAGTCCTGAAAATTATAACCTATATAATTTGCCTATTAAAAATTGACCTTTTCTGCCAACTTGTTTATACAACTTTGCATACTCTTGTCTATATGCTTGCATATGTATTTCACTTTCCTGTTTGTGCCTATCCCTGCAAGCCATTGAGTCATGATTCCTTAGCTCAAACTACAGCAACGTTGATTCTTTCAGTTACAGAAGTCCTTCACACAGTCCTTGTGTGTTGAACAGGAGGCAGCCTTTGCAAACTGAAATCCCTTTGGGTTGCCCACACATGTAAAATGTTGCAGTAGGGTAAAACGAAGCAGCTTACATAGATCACTTCAAAGGGCTAACAACACTAAGCCTGATCTATTTTAATACTGTACAACTGAATTAACTTTAGAGAGTAGGTTACCTGTGCAAGATAAACGTAAGCAAGAGTTCAACTAATGTAAGAGTGTCTTCAATAAGGGCCTTTTTATATTTTGTGGAGCAGTAGGGGAAAAGCTGAAAATACTTGTCTCCAGAGGCTTAGAAAACAAGAGGCCAGCAAATACGATTTTTACTTTGGCTTTAGAAATGCCATCTTATTTGGACTGCTTGACAGCAGTATATGAGAGTAAAATATTTTCCAATAAAAATTGTTGTCCTTGTTATTTTGCAATCCAGTCCCTAAAGATTACGTGGTTTAAAGTTCATAATTAAAATTAAAATTTCCCTCTGCTGAAATCATAGGCTTCACTCTGATAAACCATGTAAATGACAGCTTGTCTTGACACTTACAGATTACCAATTAAGTACTGTGTGATTCATCTAAACCACCCATTGCAAGCTATTTTATTACTGTAACGATCTTTGATAGAATAGGATCACAGAGTATTTTTATGTTGAGTCTCTCCTCTGTACATCCACCTCCAGGTAAAACTGGGATGTTTTTTGGTGTTTTTTTCGTGCACATTAATTAATATCTCTAAAAGACCATTTTAAAAATCTAGCACAGACATATTCTATTTTCAATGTATTAAGTAGTCAAGATAAACTCTTATCTAAAGAATTTGATTCATCTAGACTTCCTGTTGACAAAATCTAATGTGTTAAGTTATAATTCACCTTTAAAACGTGACAGATTTAAAAAGTGCTAGCCAGCACCCTAATAAAGAGGCACAATGACTGACTGCGGTTACTTGATGGGTGCTTTAGTCTGACGTAAATGCTCTTTTCTCTACCTGCAGCCACTTGCTCCTGCTCCTTTTCCTGTGCGGATCTTAGTACTAAGGTGAATGAGCTGGGCCTTGGGAGTGATCCAGCAGGAAACAGTAAAATAAACAAATAGCTTAAAAGATTAATTTTCAGATGGATCAGTTTCCTATTCTAATTCATCAAGTTACTAAACATTCATGTGTGTTGTGAACGTGCTGATGAGGGTGATATGGATGATGTAAATCACCTCCATCAGTAGGAACCCGCATTTGTCCTGTGATTAAAGCAATATGAAAACACATTCTAAACATACCCGGCAATGGTCTTAGCCAGCAATGACCAATGTGCCATTCCATTGACAATTTTTTAGAAGTGATCATACTTAAATCTGTCTTACAATAAAGATTGTTGAGTCGATCTAAAATAATAATGTCTTAAGCAAATCCATCTGCTTTATATCCAGTCGTAGGAAGATAATATCAATTACAACACAGGTGCTGAGCTTTGAAGATACCCAGGAAAGAAAACCAGGATATAAGAATAAGCAGTGAGAAATCACAGAATCAGGAAATCATTGTAGTTGGAAGCGACCTCTAGAGATCATCTAGTCCAACTACCCTGCTAAAGCAGGATATCCCAGAGCACATCACACAGGATTGCATCCAGGTGGGTTTTGAAGGTCCCCAAAGACAGAGACTCCATAACCTCCCTGGGCAGCCTGTTCCAGTGCTCGGTCACCCTCACAGTAAAGGAGTTCTTCCTCACATTCAGGTGAAACTTTCTGTGTTCCGGCTTGTGCCCATTGCCTCTTGTCCTGTCACTGGGCACTACTGAAAAGAGTCTGGCTCCATCCTCCCTGCACCCACCCTTTAGACATTTACAGACATTGATAAGGTCTCCTTTCAGCCTTCTCTTCTCCAAGCTAGCTTCCCAGCTCTCAATCTTTCCTCATAAGAGAAATGTTCCAGTGCTCCGGTCATCTTTATTGCTTTCTGCTAGACTCTCTCCAGTAGTTCCCTGTCTCTCTTGAACTGGGGAGCCCAGAACTGGACACACTATTCCAGATGTGGCCTCACCAGGGCAGAACAGAGCAGGAGGATGATCTCCCTTGACCCTCTGACCGCAATCTTCTTGATGCACCCCAGAATACAATTGGCCTTCTTGGCAATGAGGGCACATTGCTGGCTCATGGTTACCTTATTGTCCACTAGGACCCCAAGATCATAGAATCATAGAATCATAGAATGTTAGGGATTGGAAGGGACCTCGAAAGATCATCAAGTCCAATCCCCCTGCCAGAGCAGGAATGCCTAGATTATGCTACACAGGAACGTGTCCAGGCAGGTCTTGAATGTCTCCAGAGAAGGAGACTCCACAACCTCCCTGGGCAGCCTGTTCCAGTGTTCCATCAGCCTCACTGAGAAGAAGTTTCTTCTCGAGTTTAAGCGGAACCTCTTATGTTCCAGTTTCAGCCCATTACCCCTTGTCCTATCAGTGGTTGTCACCGAGAAGAGCCTGGCTCCATCCTCGTGACACTCACCCTTGATATATTTGTAAACATTAATGAGGTCACCCCTCAGCCTCCTCTTCTCCAAACTAAAGAGCCCCAGCTCCCTCAGTCTTTCCTCATAAGGCAGATGCTCCACTCCCTTAATCATCCTAGTTGCCCCGTGCTGGACTCTCTCAGGCAGTTCCCTGTCTTTCTTGAACTGAGGGGCCCAGAACTGGACACAGTATTCCAGATGTGGCCTCACCAGGGCAGAGTAGAGGGGAAGGAGAACCTCTCTCGACCTACTAACCACCCCCCTTCTAATACACCCCAGGATGCCATTGGCCTTCCTGGCCACAAGGGCACAGTGCTGGCTCATGGTCATCCTGCTGTCCACCAAGACTCCCAGGTCCCTTTCCCCTACACTGCTCTCTAATAAGTCATTCCCCAACTTATACTGGAACCTGGGGTTGTTCCTACCCAGATGCAAGACTCTACATTTACCCTTGTTATATTTCATTAAATTTTTCCCCGCCCAACCCTCCAGCCTGTCCAGGTCTCGCTGGATGGCAGCACAGCCTTCTGGCGTGTCAGCCACTCCTCCCAGCTTGGTGTCATCAGCAAACTTGCTGATAGTACTCTCTAGTCCCTCATCCAAGTCATCGGTGAATATATTGAGTAATACTGGTCCCAGTACTGACCCTTGAGGCACTCCACTGGATACAGGCCTCCAACCAGACTCCGCCCCATTGACCACAACTCTTTGGCTTCTTCCCCTTAGCCAGTTCACAGTCCACCTCCTCAGGGCTGCTTCCCAGCAGGTCTACTCCTAAACTATATGGGTGCAGAGAGTTGTTCCTCCCCAGGTGCAAGACCATACATTTGCCCTTGTTGAACCTCGTTAGGTTCCTCTCTGCACAGCACTCCAGCCTGTCCAAGTCATGCTGGAGGGCAGCACAGCCCTCTGGTGCGTCAGTCACACCTCCCAGTTCTTCATCATCAGCAAACTTGCTGAGGATACACTCTGTCCCCTTGTCTAGGTCATCGATGAAGATGTTGAATAAGATCGGACTCGGTACTGGCCCCTAAGGAACACCACTGGTTACAGGCCTCGAACTCAACTCTGCTCCGTTCATCACAACCCTCTGAGCTCTGGGTAGCTGCAGAAAAGAGAATTTACACCTTTCTTGTCCTTCTGGTCTTTAAGGAGCACAAGTTGAGTCACATTTAATTCACTTTAGTGATCTGAGACTTGGTCCTCAATATCGGTGTCTAAACCTGGCTTTAAGCAGGTGTAACTAGTGCAGTTGTATTAGATCCTATGTTCAGAGGCAGTCTCTGCCCATTCAGTACACTAATAAGATCTGGATGGGAGGTGAGTTGTTGATTTTAAGCTTTTGTGGGAAAATTTGCCAGACTTTATTTCTCTGCAGAAAAAAAGAGACTATCTTATATTTTAATTGAGCAATTATTTTTATTTTTTTTTGCACTGCATTCAAGAGCTGTGTGGTAAAATCACCAAACACTATGTTCAGCACTTAAAAATAATTACATTGGCTTTGCTGTTTCATTGGTGTTTCAGCCTTTCTTGGCATTTCGGTACCTGATTAACAAGGAGCAGGACCAGCCCAAAGCTTCAGTGTTTGATACATCTAGCATGAGATATGCCACCAGAGCCTGCAAATCATATGAGCATTATATAATGTGATAAAAGTGAAACTGCCCATAAAAGGAAGAGATTTTTCTCTTTGGTTATTCCCTCCTCAGCTTCCCCTCCCTCTTCTCCCTTTTTTCCATCACTGAGTCTGCATCGTTTCTATTACTTTTTTACAAATTTATGGAGTATGACACAGATGATTCAGCCTTTCTGGATGTGTTTGATGTAATTGTCCAATATAAACACTGTGCTCTGATTCTCAAGGGGAATCACTGCCATAGTGAGCACAAAAGCTCCTAGAAAGATTGTATCTGCTTTTCCTGATTTATTCTTAGCTCCCCTTGGAGTTGAAACTATAAAAATGGCATCCTGTTCCTGCATTATAATTGTTTTTCAGACAGTTATAAGTTATAATCCCTAAGAAAGTTGGTCAGTTAGCAAACAGAGCTTTGGTGCCATGGTGGGTTGACACTATCACTCCCCTCCTCAGCTGAACAGGGAACAGAAAATATGATGAGAGGCTTGTGGGTTGAGATAAGGACAGGGAGATCACTAAGCAGTTGCTGCCACAGGCAAAACAGACTTGATCTGGGGAAATTAATTTCATTTACTACCACTCAGATCAGAGCAGGGTAATGAGAAAAATAAAAAACAAATCTTAAAACACCTTCTCCCCACCCCTCCCTTCTTGCCAGGCTTAATTTTACTCCTGATTTTATCTACTTTCTCCTCCTGAGCAGCACAGCGGAACAGGGAATAGGGGTTGTGGGGAGTGCATCATATGTTGTCTCTGCCATTCCTTCCTTCTCAGGCAGAGGACTCCTCTCACTCTTCCCCTGCTCTAGTACGGAATCCCTCCCATGGGAGACAGTCCTCCACAAACTCCAACGTGTGTCCTTCCCACAGGGCTGCATTTCCCCAGAAATTGTTCCAGCATGGATCGCTTCCATGAGGTGCAGTCCTTCAGGAACAGACTACTCCAGAAGGTAGTAGATCCAGAAGGCAACATAGTAATGAAAGATGAGGATAAGGCTGAGGTGTTTAATGCCTTCTTTGCCTCAGTCTTTAGCAAAAGTAACACCTGTACTGAGGGAAGCCAGCCCCTCAAGCCAAGAGAATGGGACCAGGAGCAAAATGTCACCCTCACAACACACGAGGAGATGGTCAGGGACCTACTCCTCCATGTCAACATCCATATATCTATGGGGCCAGATGGGATTTATCCTAGAATCCTGAAAGAGGTGGTGGTTATGCTCACTAGGCCACTCTCCTTCATTTATCAGCAGTCCTGGCTGACTGGAGAGGTCCCAAATGATTGGAAGACAGCAAATATAACACCCATCTATAAGAAGGGATGGAAGGATTATCCATGAAATTACAGACCTGTCAGTTTGACTTCAATCCCAGGGAAGCTGATGGAGCAGATCATCCTGAGTTCCATTATGCAGCACATGCAGGACAACCAGGTGGTCAGATCCAGTTAGCATGGATTTGTGAAGGGCAAGTCCTGTTTAACAAACCTGATCTCCTTCTATGACCGGGTGACCCACTTGCTGGATGAAGGTAAGGCTGTGTATGTCATTTATCTTGACTTCAGTAAGGCATTCGACACAGTTGCCCCCAGCATTCTCCTAGAGAAATTAACTGCTCTTGGCCTGGACAGACATAGGCTTTACGAGGTGAAAAACTGTTTGGATGACTGAGTCCAGAGAGTTGTGGTCAATGGAGTTAAATCCATTTGGCAACTGGTCACGAGTGGTGTCCCTCAGGGTTCAGTACTGCGGCCACTCCTGTTTAACATCTTCATCAATGATTTGGACGAGGAATGGAGTGCACCCTCAGTAAGTTTGCAGATGACACCAAGCTGGGTGGAAGTGTCGATCTGCTTGAGGGTAGGGAGGCTCTCCAGAGGGATCTGGATAGGCTGGATTGCTGGGCCAAGGCCAATCACATGAGTTTCAATAAGGCCAAATGCTGGGTCCTGCACTTTGGCCACAACCTCCAGCAGTGCTACAGGCTTGGGGAGAAGTGACTGGAGAGCTGCCAGGCAGAGAGGGACCTGGGGGTGTTGATGGACTGAACATGAGCCAGCAGTGTGCCCAGGGGGACAAGAAGACCAACGGCATCCTGGCCTGGATCAGAAATAGTGTAGTGAGCAGGAGCAAGGAGGTGATCATGCCCCTCTACTCAGCTTTGGTGAGGCTTCACCTCTAGTACTGTGTCCAGTTTTGAGTCCCTCACTAGAAGAGGGACATTGAGGTACTGGAGAGGGCAGAGAGGCAGCTACCAAGCTGGTAAAGGGCTTAGAACACAAGTCATATGAGGAAAGGCTGAAGGATCTGGGGCTGTTTAGCCTAGAGAAGAGGAGATTGAGGGGAGACCTCATCTCTCTCTACGACTACCTGAAGGGAGATTGTGGAGAGGCGGGAGTTGGTCTATTCTCCCTAGTGCAGAGTGATAGGACGAAGGGAAATGGATTTAAATTGTGCCAGGGAAGGTTCAGGTTAGATATTAGGAAGAATTTCTTTACTGAGAGGGTTGTCAGGCATTGGAACAGGCTGCCCAGGGAGATGGTTGAGTTCCTGGAAGTGTTTAAGAGACGACTAGATGTTGCGTTGAGGGGCATAGTTTAGTATGTTGATAGGGCTGGGACAAAGGCTGGACTCGATGATCTTCAAGGTCTCTTCCAGCTGCTACAAGTCTATGATTCTATGATTCTATACTCTAGTGTGGGTCTCTCATGGGGTCACAAGTCCTGCCAGCAAACCTGCTCTGGCATGGACTTCTCTCCCTGTGGGTCCACAGGTCCTGCCAAGAGCCTGCTCCATCATGTGCTTCCCACAGGGTCACAGCCTCCTTTGGACACATCCACCTGCTCTGGTGTGGGGTCCTCCATGGGATACAGGTGGATATCTGCTGCTCCATGGACTTCCAAGGGCTGCAGGTAGATATCTACTCCACTGCTAACCTCCCTGGGCTGTAGGGGGACAGCCTGCTCCATACTGGTGTTCAGCATGGGCTGCAAGGGAATCTACTTCAATGCCTGGAGCACCTCCTCCCTCTCCTTGTTCACTGACCTTGGTGTCTGCAGAGCTGGTTTTCTCACATATTCTCATTCCTCTCTCTGGCTTTGGTTGCACATTTTTTTTCACCTTTTCTTAAATATGCCATCACAGAGGTGCTACCACCTACACTGATGGGCTCAGCCTCCAGCAGTGGCACATCTGTCTTGGAGCCAGCTGGCACTGTCTTTACTGGACCTAGAGGAAGCTTCTAGCAGCTTCTTACAGAAGCCACTTCTGTAGCCCCACCTACTAAAACCTTGTAATGCAAACCCGGTACTTGTGCTTCCAGTAAAAGTTAGCATCTGTCTGGATGTTTTCTGCAAAACAATCCTTCTAGAATCAGTTGGGGGATTTCGTGAGATAGATTTGCCCTTGGTAGATGTGTTTTCTTTTAAAACAGTCAAGTATCTTGAGCACTAGATTGTCACTGTGGCTTGATGAAAAAGTGAAAAGAAAATGTATGAATAGAATAGAAATATAAAGCCTTTGGAAGTTTGGCCAAGAAAAACATGTTAGTGCTGTTATCCTGACACTATTATGTGATTTGTTCTCAAGTATACTTGGTCCCTGGGTTTCAACATCTTCATCTAGTTGTTAAGAAAAAGCTGTACTTTATAATCTACTCGCAAACACTTTTCTAGCACATGTGAAACCTGAGGTATAAAAAAGAAAAATTTCACAATAATAGAATTTTTTTATTCACTGATGTTACAAAAGACAGTGACTTTTCTGCTAGCATTGACTATGCATGCAACTGTCCTGATGTGTTTAAACTCCTCCTATTCTTTTGAAAAAGAAAATTTATATCAAATTAACTTATCATACATCAGATACTATTTCTTTTTGTAGAAGTAGCATTTATGGGGGAAGAATTAGCAGAACTTGATGGAGAAATGATTGTGTAACAGAGGTTTTTAACAATCATTCAAGAATATACAATTATTTGATTGAAATATTTTTGGAGGGATGTCTTGTCTGAGTGCAAATCATGCTTGTTTGAGTAATTTCTGAAATCTGATTTTCTAATTCCTTCCTTGATTCCTTCACCTCTGCATTCCTCGGACATTCTTAGGGAACTGCCTATTACTGTAAGCAACTCCTGGCATCATGAATCATAACAGATGTCTGAATATTGAAAACCCTTTTTTTATTATAGGAAGTAAAAAATTGTTGAATCTAACAGTCTGTGCAGCTTTAGTCAGGCTAAATGCCATGGTCAGGATTTTTTTTCTCTTTTCCTTAAGCCAAAAGAGAAAACATATATCTTTTTTTTTAGGTATTGTGGACTCTGTATTTTCTAACTGACTAGATAGTCAGGTTATAGATACACAGAAAACTCTCTTCCTACAGAGCTGTGCTACAGTATGTTTGTTATGGGGCTTTATGAGCAAGAAATGGACCGTACCTTTGGAGCAACAAACTGATTTAGATTTAGCAAATCGTAATTGTCTAAAGCTGACTAGATTTTGAAGGTAACAAAAGTGTGGTAAATGTTTAAACCAGAAATAGTGGGGAAAAGTTTCTACTGTTATAGTGGAAAAACATAAGGAAGTAAAAAGAAAGATCTTGCTCTGTAGTTTTGTGATTCTCAGGCAGTGAACAGTACAGGAGAGATCAGGTTGGGTAAAATAGAGGAGAAGAAACATCAGTGTATATTGGCCATGCATTTCAATTAAATGAAGGAAAAATGTGCAAAATTACATTTTGTTAATGCATATAAAAATTATATAATAATGGGAAAGTTTACTCAGCTGTGATCTAAAGAGAATAAAACTTGTGGATACAGATAAAAGTGTGAAAATACACAACATTTTCCTTGCTAGGACTATAAGCAAGTCTGGCTTTGAAGAGAAGGCACTTACTTGTTTTGACCCCTAAGAACTCTGTACAGAGAATATGCAGCTGTGCATTTTTAAATGCACTTTTTGTATTTTCTTTTCTAATTTTATCTATTCTTAACTGTCCAAGTTTCAGTGCAGTTACTGTCTTTTCTGTCTGCTCTGTCAGATTTTGGAAAAATATATCTGGTATATATTTCACTGAGATCTTCACTGTTCTTCTTCATACCAGACCTTTGCCCTGTTATATAGTGGTGGCATAAAAATTTACTTGTTAGCATTTACTGGTGTTACAGAATCTGCCTAGTTCAATGGCAAACATTTAGAGAGTGTTCTCTTGACTGAAGGACCCTGAAGCTCTCATGGGACGAGTAGACGAAACACATTAGTATGCAGGCATTAACTTGCTTCTCACATCACAGATAATGCTGAAAATTTTGTTCATAGAAGACTGTGCTACAAAAATGTTTGTGTAGGTCCTGGTGAATAAGAAAACTGACAAGTATTTTTGGGCTTTTAAAGGAGTTGCATTTCTTCAGTTGTAATTTTATGAAGTTGACCATATGATAGTGGTAAATGTCAAAATCAAGGACAGGGGGAGAAGACTGAAAGAACATAGCAGTCCAAGGGCAGAAAGGGGAGGAGACAGAGCAAACGTCTTCCCACAGATTAAATAATTTAATTTGAATGGGTTTGATTAAATACGAAATTAGTTCCTGTGATGACAGGACTTTTTCTGAAAGAGCCGTGTCACATGTATCTGCTCCTCAGAACAGATACTAAGGAGAAGACACACAAGATAACATCTCCAGGAGTTACTTAACCCGCCAGACACACTCCTGGGTACTGGAAGGCAAAAATAGCTGTTCAACAGGAATGGATGTGACCCGTAACATTCATACTCAGACTGTCTCATAAAGATATGCTGGAGTTAGCATATTCCTTCCGAATTTGCATCTGACAAATGTTAATGACCAGGAGAGTGATTCCTCCCACAGGCCAAAGCTACTGCCAACTCGATATACTACCATTTGGATTATCTAGGGCACATGGGAATAGGCCTTGGGAAAATGCTAATGGCACAAGTGGAGACCTGTGAATGAGTGAGTCCTGCCAAACATTTGGGCCCAATGCTCCAGAAGGAACAACAATCCACCTGTGGCATCAGCTTGTGCTCTGGGATCCTGCCTACACAAAGAGAATGACTGCCTTGTTTTGAAGGACAACACACTGAATATGGTACAGACCTACTGAGAAAGATAGAGGAGCAGTGTAAAGAGTTTCTCCTCCCCTACTAGTGGAATTAATTTCTAACAAGCCTGAGAATCACTAATGGAAAAAGAGTTTTATTTTTATGTTGCATGTCTGGCTATGTGTTTACTGTGTCCCTGGCTATATAAAGTCCATTACAGTTCTGAGAAGCTGTATGTGGCTTATTCTTTCTGGTATCTGGTTGAGTCAGAAAAATATGGAAAAAATTGAGACGAATAAATCTTTGGTATTATATCTTATAGGTTTATTTGCCTTAAGCTTCAGTCTTGATTATTTTATTATTTTAGTGATTTAATGCAGATATGGATGGTTCCAGTAGAAAGTGATTTCTCACTGAACAAGATTTACATTGCAGATACTATTGCACAATGGCTGAATAAATCTATTTTAACGAATACACACTCCCTCCAGATGTGATACATGGCATGCAGCTGTATATTATGTTTATAATCAGTAAATACTTTGGAGTGACTTCTAAAAGACATTGCTGACAGCCTTTAAGTGTTGCATTGCAGGAGTGATTCACAGGCATTAGGCAGACAGAAATTACAAACTCTGTGTGTCATTTTTCCAGTCACATTTAAGAAATGGTGAAATAGAATCATCTTAGACATTTTATATGAAGATTAGGTCCTTAAAAGAGTAATTCTCTATTACCCTCCACAATGTGATAAGCATCAAAGCAAAAGGAATGTAAACTACTGTCATATGATCTTGGCAGCATTTTAGCATTTGCTATGTATTATTGTAAAGCAGAGAATTTTATACGTAATCATAAAATGAATCATAGAATGGTTTAGGTTTGAAGGGACCTTAAAGAGCATCTAGTTCCAACCCTCCTGCCATGGGCAGGGACACCTTCTACTAGATCAGATTGCTAAAAGCCCCATCCAACCTGGTCTTGAAGACTTCAGGGAGGGGACATCCATAGCTTCTCTGGAAAACCTGTTCAGTGCCTCACCACATTCACAGTAAAGAGTTTCTTCCTAACCTGTGTATAAATGTACCCTCTTTCAGTCTGAAACTCTTACCCCTTGTCCCATCACTACACTCTCTGATAGAGTTCCTCCCCATCTTTCCTGTAGGCCACCTTCAAGTAGTGGAGGGCCTCTATAATGTCTCCCTGGA
Source organism: Trogon surrucura (assembly GCA_020746105.1). Classification (NCBI taxonomy): domain Eukaryota; kingdom Metazoa; phylum Chordata; class Aves; order Trogoniformes; family Trogonidae; genus Trogon; species Trogon surrucura. Next base: position 64,792,588 of record CM036658.1, on the reverse strand, counting down.
GCCTTCTATTCTCCAGGTTGAACAACCCCCAACACTCCCACCCTTTCTTCATAGAAGAGGCATTCCAGCCCCCTAATCATCTTCATGGCTCTCCTTTGGATCCACTCCAATAGGTCCCTGTCCTTCCTGTGCTGAGGGCTCCAGAGCTGAAGGCAATACTGCAGGTCAGGTCTCACCAGAGCAGAGCAGAGCGGGAGAACTACCTCCCTTAACCTGCTGGCTATGCTTCTTTCAATGCAGCCCAGGATATGGTTGGCATTTTGGGCTGCCAGAACACATTGCTGGCTCGTGTTGAGTATCGCATCAGTCAGCACACCCAAGCCCTTCTCTGCAGGGCTGCTCTCAATCCAGCTGTCATCCAGCCTGTATTTGTGCTTGGGATTGCCCCAACCCATGTGCAAGACCTTGCTTTTGTCCCTGTTGAACTTCATGAGGTTTACCTGGGCCCACCTCTCAAGCTTGTCCAGGTCCCTCTGGATGACATCCCTTCCCTCCAGCATGTCAACCAGACCACACAGCTTGGTGTTGTCAGCAAACTTGCTAAGGGTGCGCTTGATCCCACTGTCCATGTCACTGACAAAGATATTAAACAGCATTGGTCCCAATACTGGCCCCTGAGGAATACTATAGAGGAGGAAATTATCCACAAGCATCAAAACAGTTTGTATATAGACTTACTTGCATGAGGTGATTAAGATTGCATATTTACTTTTGTAAGGTTTGAACACAAATCTGCTTGAGACAGGGGGTAATATAATTTCTTCTCTTAATTTGTTTTCTTCCAATTCATGATACTGATTGAATTCGGTACTGTTCTGAATTGGTGGCTGGAGTCTTATCTAACAGGAACCAATAGATAATTAGAAAAAAAAACTACTAGGAGATATTTGCTAATATATTAGAGAACTAATGCGAATAACAATACAATTGACAAAAATTAAAATTCTTTATTGAACAGAAATTACTAAATAGCAGGTAGAAACTGTTTAGACTTGCATGTTTAGTAGTCATAACCATGTGTGCAGAAGTAAGAATACAAAGGTATGTGAAAAAAATGCCTCTATTACTTCAGATATTGGATGCACTTTAATATAGGACAGAACTCATCTGTTCTTATGTTCCTGAAAGGAGATATGAATAAATGAAAAGAACTTATCAGTGGGGTCTCAGAGTGATCATTTCAAGGAATATGTGAGATAAAGTAATTAATAGAAGAAGCTTAACTGAAATCAGAATGACAAACTGACCTGTTGTAGAAAACAAAAAAGACAAAACCGGAGAAATATGGCTGCATCTGCTGTTCCTTAATGGACAAGCAAGCACAGATATATAAGGGCAAAATTGAAAAGAGTGAACTTGAGAGTAAATGGCACAAGAAACCTTCAAGAAACAGACATTCTTCTGTAAGAGAAAGGAACAGATATGCCCGTTCTGTAAAGGGCAACAGTGGTTAAATAATGATGAGTGCAGAAAAGGGTGAAACATTCTCTCAAAGAGACATTTATTGCCACTTAGTTAATGAACTTTTTTTATGAGGGTAAACAGACCATAACACAAAGGAAAATAGATTATGTGTATATGCTGTATGACTACAGGTTGCAAGGGCTCACGAAACTCAGTTTGATTAATTGAAGAAATCCTGAACAAGCTCAGAATCAGCAGAGATTATCACTTCGAATCTGGAAAGGATAGGACAAATAATGGCATATACCTTGAAAATCAGCAAGAAAGGACTTGGAGAGTTATGAATGTGTCAACTTAATATTGGTATTGGTTACAGTGCTGGAACAATTGATTTTGCTAGCATCGATGGGATAACAACACCAGTGAAAGTATCCAAAAGGATTTGTCCTCTTCTGGTAGGGGGAGCAGTCTAGCGAGTGAGGGAGAAGCAGATTATACAATATACCAGCTTCAGTAAGACTTCTGTCATTGTCCTGCATGACATTCTCATTTGCAAAGTAAGGAAATGTGGTCCAGGTGAAATGAAGTTGTCATCCAGTGGGGAAACACAATGTGATTCTCACTCAGTGGTGTGCTCTCAGTCTGAGAGGCCATTTCAGGAATACTGGCATAAATCTGTCTAGGGCATGCTTCTGTTCAAGAATCTCATTAATGGTGAAATAAAGAACATACTGAGAAAGTCTGCAGATATCATTGGACTACAGCATGTTTTAAATACTTTGGAGGAAAGACAGGAGAACTGGAATTCAGAGTGCTCCTACTATAATGAAAAAATCCAAACTCAAAAGAGCATTGCTTTTGTGAATCACATCCGTAAAACAAACACAGACAATATTCCTTTTATTTGTATATTTTCTATTTTAAAAGGTTAGCTTTTTCTCTAAGTTCATAGCAGGAATGTATAGACAGTAGGGGAAAATATCTTAATAAGCATTCAGTGATCTTCATAGAATTGCATGAAATGGAATTCACTGCATCAAACCCTGCAAAATTATAAGAGAGTTGTGCATATATTCTGAGGAAGATGTGAGCAAGATTTTTCATAATTCATTGAGCATCTGATATGACTAGAAGCTATTTTGACTTAACCCAGAGAAAACAGCTAGGCTGGACAGATGAAATAAACTGTGGTGAACATCTAGGAATAAGCAGTCAAACAAAATTATGTAAAAGGTACATGGAGAAAATTCACAGAATTGAGTACCCTGAGGGGAGATACTAGTGGAGCATAATGGGAGGTGAACAGAACTGATGGAGTCCATTATTACAGAACTAGAGTGAAGAAGCAAATTTAAAAGAACAGCTAATGTCATATTGTATACAGCAGGCCATACTGCTAACACTAGGGAGAAGATCCATAAACGCACCATCAGGCTCTCTAAACTGGCAACAACAGTTTGTACATGTGGAGAAAAACCTCATCACAGCAAAACAAGATATTCCTGGTATCTGTTTTTCCTTTGTGTTTTTTCTCTGTGAAAAAAACGATGTCCTGAAACGGACTGTGAACTTTTCCCCAGCTGTCTTTAGTACTGCAGGCTGTTGACTGGGTGATCTCAGTGATTCAGTTGGCCATGAGACTCCAACAAGCTGTGCAAAAACAGCTGAGGAGTGATGCTTTGTGCCATGAGATAAGAATGAGTAGTCAAGTGTATTGGGTTGGCCTGGCCAGATTTCGGCAGCGGCGGGGTAGCTGCAGGGTGGCTTGTGCAAGAAGCTGCTAGAAGCTCCCCGAGCTTGATAGAGTCAATGCCAGACAGCTCCAAAGAGGGACTCGCTGCTGGCCAAGGGTGAGCCTATCAGTAAAGTGACAGAAGAGGAACATCCCTGTAAAAAACATGTTTAAGCACAGGGGAAAAGAACTGCACCACAAGAGCTGGCAGAGAGATGGAGGAGTGAGAATATGTGAAGACACCAAGGTCAGTGAAGAAAGAGGGGGAGGAGGATGTGCTCCAGGCACTGGAGCAGAGAGTCCGCAGGGTCGTGGTGAAGAACATGGTGAAGCGGGTTGTCACCCTGCAGCCCATGGGCAGGGTGTAGATGTCCACCGTGGGCCAGAGGACCCCATGCCGAGCAGGTGTATGCCTGGAGGGGGCTGTATAGCTCGTGGGAAGCCCTCATCGGAGCAGGTCGCTGCTGGAACCTGTAGCCCGCGAAAGAGTGAATGCCCACGCTGCAGCAGGTTGGCTTGTGGGACTTTTGTGATGCCCTGGGGGACTCACGCTGGAGCAGTTTTCCCTGAAGGACTGCACCTCAGACTCATGTTGGGGTGGATTGCCTCTCATGAGGGGACTCAGGTTGGCAGTTTGTGACAAATTGCCCTTTGTGAGAGGACTCACATTGGAAAAGTGTGTGAAGCTTGTCTCCCATGAGAGGGACCCCACAATGGCCCTGGGGAAGAGTGAAGAGTCCTCCCCCGGAGTGAAGAAGTAGCGGTGGAACCAACGTCAGATGAACTGACCGTAACCCCCATTCCCTGTCCCCCTGCACCGCTCGAGGAAAGGAGGTGGAGAAACAGGGATTGATGTTGAGCCTGAGAAGAAGGGAGGGATGGGGGAAGGTGTTCTGCTCATAAGAACTATTTGCTTTTTCTTATTTCTCACTATTCCTCTCTGATTTGTTCCCTTAATAAATGTAATTAACTTTCCCCAAATAGAGTCTGTTTTGTCCAGAATGGTAAGTGAAAGTGATCTCCCTGTCCTCATCTCAAACCTTGAGCCCTTTGAAATATTTTCTCCCCTGGTCTAGTGGAGAAGGAGGGGTGAGAGAGCGGCTGTGTGGGCACTTGGCTGCCGGCCAGGGTCAAACCACGACATCAAGTGACAGAAGTCATTTAGGAGAGCTTTGTCACTTAGGGAAATGTGCATAGAACCTCACCCACAATAAAACTCAGTGGGTGTTCTGGACAAAACAGAAAGGTTTCATCTGGGAGGAGTGCGCAAACCCATATGTGACAGCTAAAATCACAATGAAAGAAAAAGGAAAGAGGCAGCGTAACATATTACTGAGTCTGACTGCAGCCAAATCTTTGGCTTTGCCCTGATTCTACCAGTTCTCAAATTGTCTCAAGTGTCCAGTACTCTGCAGATAACTGAAAAGCCTCTGTCTTGCAGTGGAATCAGTGCAACTGAATTACTGAACACTACAGATTTTTTTTAATGCTTGAAGGAGTGTTGTATATTAAATATGCATTTATCATGCACAGTCAATGTGAATATCATTTAGAAGTGATGATAGCATCACTCAAGGGAAAAGGCTTTATTAAACTTGTAAATATACTAGTTCTCGATTTTCCTTAAAAAAGAAAAAGTGATTTTTAATGTTTTTATTTTCAAAATGAATGAGTACTTCAGTGTTCAAACAATGAATCAGGAGAAGCAGCTGACTGCTAGTGAACAGATAAGCTAGTGAAAAAATTGCTCCAAAACTGCTAGTGGTTACGACTCTTAAATGGAGTAGTGAAAAAATATACTACAAGAGTTCTTCCAAACTGGGGGTAAATGATTACTCTAAAAGTTACTGTAATCCTTTAATTTTCTTTTCATTGAAATGTCTCACAGATAAAAACTCTTTACTCTGACTGTAAAGAAAAAAAAATTGTTAAGAAGTGTAATTGCTGTAAATTAGAACTGGAAGTTGGAGTGGGACTAAATCAAACTGGATCTTGCTTTGACAATGAAGATGTGAAATACTGGAACAGACTGTCAAAGTATCTGCTTTCTTTACTTTTTTAAAAAAAATTATTCTATTTTATTTTGTTTTGGTTTATTTTATTTTATTTTTGGTTTAATTTTATTTTTCTGTTTACGACTGAATGCCTTCAAATCAAAACTAGATAATAAAGTGTTTGGATAAGTCTATGGGGAAGAGGCAGAAATAAAATGTCTGTGCCATGTAGAAAACCAGGCTAAATGATCAGAAATTCCATTTGGGATTTAATTTTATCAATCTGTGAAAAAATTCCCTCTTTACTACTATCAAATATTTCCTTTCACTAGCTGAAAATCCTGCATAACCAGCTGTTGTACATTTTCTCATTTTATGGACGTTGCTAATTTCAGCAATATCCCATCTCAGCAATCCCATGCTGAAGGCTAATAGCTGCAGCCTCGTGCCAAAGTCAAACAAAATTAACAGAAGAAAATCAGGGTGGGAAATTGAAGTATATTTTAATAAAATAGAACGATATGAAATTTGTATCTGTTTAGACAAAGGAACAGTTCTTCTTCTGGAGTCTGGGCAGTTTATCACAGAAGATTCTTGAAGTGTGCAGTTGCAACTGTTCAGGGGGGTGTGTGTGTGAAATCAGACATCAAATTATAACTGTAATGATACACCTGAATTATGTGGGTGCACCTAACACACCAGAGTACAGCTTTCCAAATTTCTAAACAGTCGCCCAAATGTGCCCAGGCATTGGAGTATCTCCCAGTGTACTGCATAAGCTCTCCCTGGGATGCCTTCAGCTCCAGCCATTTGCCACTTCCAACCAATTCCTGTGTTTTCTCTGGGACAGTTGCTAAGACATTACGTGCAACTACCATTTCCTGGGTGCTAAGAGAATTTGTTAGCATAGCTGTGTGCCTTTTCACACATTTATCTTTAGTGCCCAAGAGCATTCCCTTTTAATTGACTAGAACAGACAGTGTGAGCTCCTTGCCATGGTCTTTACTGTATGTGGTTGCAGAGCTGGTTGTCAATGGCTGATGCTCCCAAATCGCTTATATTATTAAAGGAAAATAGTAACTGAAGCAGTAATTAAATATATTGAAATGCTTATTTTTTCTGTTACTACTTTCTTTCCATTAGGAAAACATTTTCAAATGTGTTCAGTGTTAGCCCAATTTTTTTTTACCCTGATGTGTATGAAGTTCCTAGCCCATAAATATGCAGCATCTAAAAAATGTATGTTTTACTTTATACCACGTGTAACCCCATGTCTCAGAGTTATAGATAATAAATATAGTGTATCTAAAAATTGATCAGACATATTTCTGTCTAATTTCTGGGCATTTATCAAAACCAATCTGGCTTGCTGAGGGAGGATGATCCTGGACAGTACACAGACATGTGAGCTTACTGTCCCTTGGTTACTCCATGTAGCCAGTCTCTACAGTGTTTCATCTCTATGCCTATGGAAATGAGAAACATACTAAGTGTGAACAGAAAGAGTTTCTGGAGGAAAGATTGCTAGATGGTTGTGGTTTTTATCTGTTTTTATCTCACAAGCTCAAATACTTGCGTATATACCATGTGACTGCTATAACCTAGGTAGAGTCATTTTGCTTTAGAGAAAGGATTGCACTTTAAACTACTGCTTTCTTTGATGGTGGATTATATTCATTCCAGACAGTAATTTTTATTGTACTTCAACTCTAGCTATACAAATTATATAACATAAAACCTTGACCAGGGTATTAAAAAGTTGAGCTACCAATAATTTAATGACAAACTTCTCCCCAACTTCATTCTATTAGAAGACTTCTATGCATGAGATTCATATCATAATAGCTAGTATTTGTTCATTTGTCTTTTTCAGCATATCTGCCTTGTGTATATGAGGTACATTTGGCAGGTTCCCAGCTAAATGATGACTTTCAGCAGCTCCAGTCAGCCAGGACACTGACTTGTTACATTCAAGCGCTGATGAGTTTTTTCTTCTACAATGTGAAAACTGTTCTTGTTCTTTCTACTGCCCTTGCACAATTGACTTCCTCAGGTCTGCAATCAATTGGTTAGGTTTCTCTTTAAATATTTACTAAGCTGTATCTCCCTGGTCCGAGAGAAAAACCAAAATTCCGAATATATTTGTTAGTTCATCACCAAAAAAATCCACTCCAAGCCCCAGGCAAGCAAAAGGTCCCTGGACAATATGATATAAACTGAGCTAATTTGATGTTTAGAGCTCTTGCAATGCATTTCACAGGTACTGGATTGCCTGCATCACCTCTGTTAAAACTGAAGCAGCGCGTGAAATTTCCCCCATCAATTTCAACTCCTGTCAGTGCTTTCAGGTGCACATGAGGGTATCGGCAGCATTTCTGGCAATTCTTTATACCTCACTGCACCTCAGGCAGAAGCTGAGATCTGGTTTAATTTTAGGATTGCTAACCTAAACTGGAATGATGACTAAGAGCCATCAAGCTCTATAGGAAGCTTATAAAATGCTATTTGCTGGGCTCAAAACTGAGTGATTTCATCCTGGAACTGCTGAGGATTACGCATTATATACTCTAAGGCTTCTTATATTTTACCTACTAACTGATTCCTAATCACAGGTGACTGAAAGAAAAAATCAGTGATGCCTGTCTAGAGTACCATCACATTCTTGTTCATTCTGACCACTGTTTACACACGTATATTTAAAAGGGCATTCTCACCTACCCATATTTTAAGACTGAATGCTCTAATAATTCCCTCTTGTGTCTATGTCACCATTTAATGTGTTGATCTGGTTTAGAGATTTGACAGATTTATCTGCTTCCCCGAGGAAGAAACACCACTGAAATGAGTAGAGTACTGACCTCCATCCTAAAGCAAACATGCAACTATGTGATTTCATTCAGCAGAGCTGGAGAATGTAAATACCTGCTAGTTTCCTCATTTTTTCAAGTATTTTGCTGACTCAGGAGCTATCTCTAGGCATATAAATAGTCCAGCTGAGACCCCTGGAATCATTAGAAGTTAGAGGATATGCCTTGCTACTGTAATTGTGGGCTTTAAACTTTTCACAAAAAGACTTGCGAAAGGCACAACATTTACCAGTCCACCTTAATCTGCATGTTAAAACTTTTTGATGAGAACTCGTATAGTTTTGCTGCCTCTTTGCTCTTGTTCATAGCTATTATCTGACTTCTGAATGAAATTCTCAAAATTTGGACTGCTTTCTTGCAGCTGAGTTATATTTAAAAATTAGTCAGACTGACAGTTTCTAATTGCCAGATGAAATACATTTAAGCACATTTTCATTTAATTTCAAAAGTTGGAGACCTTTTTCCTTCTAGCTTGCTTCCTAATGCATTCCTACAGCTCATTTTTTTTCCCCAGCAAATAAAATACAATTATCTTTCTGAATTTTGGTGGAGCCAGGATTTTATTCACAAGTTTCCTACTTTTATCCATGAGATTTCCTTTCACATTTCTAAGTCATTTTTTTTTCCTCTCTCTGACTCTTCCAGATAGTTCATGTCAAATGTTCAAAACCGTGGCATCTACATTTCGTTTACAATTGTGTGTTGGCAATTGACACATGACGTCTTTGCAGAAAAAGTAGCTCAGCATTGCAGTTCTGGGCTACAAATAAGACATCTAGTTTTAGCTGGAGAAGCTATGACAGCAGAGCTGGCAGGGCTTGCTACATTATTGTTGTACATTTTAAACTGCTGAATGCTTCCTGCCAGTTAAACCATTAGTGCAGAAAACCATTGTCATTGATAGTGACTTGTAAATTACATGAGCAAAGTCTTTGCTTTGGAGAAGAAACAACAATGGCAGAACTTTAATCTAGGACAGTGCTCTTTAAAGTGGGATGTGCACATCCCAGGGAGTGCACAAGGCAATCTACTGGGATGTGGGAAGAAAATATTTTTGTACCATTAATACATAAAATAAAATATTTTAAAATGTCTTTATTTAATTTTTATCTTATATTTTAATTTCTATTTTATGTGCATTCTATTATGTGCATAATATATTAGTACAATAGTATATGTGTATAATTTATAAATAAGAAAAGCATATTGGGTTGTGTAATCAGAAAGGTTTGGAGATGACTGCTCACAGACAGAATCATAATCTGATGGCAGAGCAGTATGCAGATGATCATACAGCTGATTTTGCTTTTACTTGTTTCAGTTCTAAACCAATATGGTTCTAATTGAAATATTTCTGATTTATTCCAGTATCGGTTCATTGTCCTGACATTTGTAATTGGAAAAATGGGAGCTTAATGCAAATGGAAACACTATCTTAGCTGCAGGCTTGCAACTGCTGAATCATGGATAGAGATGTCTTAGATCTCTGCAGCATGTGAGAGCTTTGTTTTCATCATTTTTTTTAGAGAAATTGCATTGAATTACACTGGAGTAAATGTGGTACATGGTAAAGAAGCAAATGCCTAGTCACTGTTAGGTTATCTGTGGGTGAAAGCTACAGAGACTTGACAGACTGTGCTGCTAGGAATTAATTTTTCGGATTGAGAGTTTTTAGAACAAGCTATGAGCTGCAGCTTGATTTTTTTTGAAAAGTACATACCCAGGTACTGTTAGTATCCACTGTACAAATAAAGAGCCATGACCATATACCTGACCTTATGGAGTATTAGCCATCTGGTCCAATGAAGTAACCTGTCATGAAGGAAGATGATCCAGGTGTCACAGGTTAGGGCTGGGCCAGCCACTAAAGTGGACAGACGCTCTCTAATCCCCTCTTCCCCCCCCCAAATGGGAAGAGAAAAGGGAATGAGGCAGAGAGACTTACTGGTTAGAGAAGAAAAACTAGAACAGCTTTAATGAAAATAATGGAAATAATGGTGAAAAGATAAAAGTAAAGAACTATATACAACTATAGATAGTAACCCGATATCAAACTCGACTCCCTCCCCCGATATCAATCCCCACTGGTGCTGCAGAGCAGGAGGCACTGGAGCAGCCCCAGGCTCAGCGGCGGCAGGAGCTGGATACAGGGAGCTGGATTCGGGAACTCAGGATCCGGATCAAAGGCAGGAGGTCAGATGGAGTCCTCCCTGGGCACCGACCATTGCAGAAAAACGCGAAACGAAGAAAAAGGGCCGAAAGTCCCGTGATCACTCAATTTATACTAAATATGATGTATATAGGATGGAATACTCTCGTATTGGTCACCTGTCCTGTCTATTACCCCCTGGAGGTGCAACCTTTTACTTCCTTGTGCCCCCCTCTTACTACCCAGCACCCCCAGCGTGGCACACAAGAGCCAGCAGTGGCCTTGGTCACTACAGGAATAAGTATCAGCAAGAGCCTTTCTGCACCCCAGTCCCAGGCAGTGACTGTAAACACCAGGTGTTATCACTGCCAGTAGCACACACTGTCTGCAAAAACATGCTGCTGACTTCAGAACGTGCAGCCTTTTAGAAGACACTAAACTGGAAAGTAAAAATCACTAAACAGGACTGGGTTTTCAGCTAAACCCAGGACACCAGGCTATGGGTATCTCAATCTTCTGATCTCTCACAGTACTCGTGCTTTGCCAGTCTGAAATCAAGATTTTGGAGACAAGTGCTCACCCATGGCCTTTGCAACCAGACTGTTACTGTGATAAATTCAGAGAGAGATGTTGAATTACCAAAAATGCACACAAATCTGAGGCTGACAGGAAGGAAATACCTTCCTAGCCTGGATTATTCTACCTTTTGGAGAAAACTCTCTCCTAGTGCAAAAATACAATTGACTGATTAATCCAAAACCTGAAAAGAGACCTCCAATCTCAGTTCAGCAACTAACAATCTCACCTTGACAGGTGTTATACTACTTAACAGCCAAATAAACTGCCATGAAAATATAGTAGATCTATGGTTATTGAGAAAACAGTCATTACCCATGGCTACTATGGATAGCAAATGTAACTACTGGAGCTTTTTCAGCCTGAAAAATGTAATATATCTTCCTGCTTTGCTGTTAGGCTAGAACTTGTTAAAGTGAGAATTTAAAGGAGGTGGATTTCCATGTCAGTCTAACTCCAGTCTTCTGTAAACTTTCTCGGGCATGAAGACTACAGAATGTGACATTGTAGGAAACTATATTGACACCAATAATATTTTTTCCAGGATAGATGCACAAATTTAGGACTAATGTCTGTGGGAATGACAGTAATATTTAGATGAAATTTGTGTTCCTCAGAAATGGCCTGAAACTGAAAAATACCATAACTGCAAATGAATCTTTAGGATGCATCCCTAAGGTCTTGAACTTGTGGACTGAAGTCCTCAAATTCTATTTAATTTGTGGGAGTCTTGAACTCAGGTCTTCATGCCCAGAAGGTATCCTGGCTGTGAAGCCATTTGCTATGCTGAAGTGAAGTACTTTTCACCTCATGGTGGAGAGGTTCAGCAGCTTGTTAGAGCTTTGCCACTTCATATAAACAATCACCTTATCGTAGGGGTAGGAGCTGGAACCACTTTATGGTTGTATGAACCAAGTTACTAAATCACTCTTCCTGTGGACTAATGGATAATCATTTATTTAGTTGTTTACACAAAGTAAAATAGTTTTAATCAAGAAAGAATCAGCGAGACAAATACTGTTTCTCTATTTTCCCTTGTTATCCTTCTACCATTTAGGAAATGAACAATCAGCTAGTATCAACAATACATTAACAGAAGCATCATTATTTGAATTAGGCTGACTACTGGGTCTCATCTTCTTTTAGATTTAGTCAAATGTGTTATTTGCAGTTAATATTGATGATTGATAGAATTTTTATTAAGTGAATTGGGAATTTTGATGTTCAGGGAAAATAAAAGATATGATAAGCACGAAAAAAAGTGTTGAAAGAAAACCTTGTCCTGCTGGAAGTCAACAGAAAGAACTTCAATGCAAAACCATCTTGTTTTAACACAGCCAAAACTTTAGCCATTGTTTCCCCCTGAATTCTGAATATTTGTGGGGTAGTTGACTTGCACATATATGTCAGAGGGACATACCCATGCAAACAGAGCTATATGTTTGCTGAGCTAACTACTGTCATCTATCTATTGACAGCTAACAGACTGTCTTCATCCTGTGTCCACTCTGTGAACACCATCCTGTGGAGAACTGAAACATTCATGTCAGCTTGGAAGGAAACCAGGAGTCTAGTATAACCGCAGAGGAAAGAAATCATAAGAGATACAGCTTCAGTGAACCTCAACAGTAGAAAAAGTAGAAATGGAAAAAGGAGTTAGAAGGGGTGATGTGCAAATCAGAACTTCCCTTAGGGAGGTGTTCGTTACAATGATCCCCAATGCAGAAAGGCAAACATAGTTGTTATACGGGTAAGAACTATTATAAAGTAAGCATTTGTTTAAGACTGAGTTGAAGACTGGGTGACCTGCCTAGTGGATGAAGGGAAGGCTGTGGATGTGGTCTACCTCGACTTCAGCAAAGCCTTTGACACAGTCTCCCACAGCATCCTCCTGGAATAGCTGTCAGACCATGGCTTGGACGGATGCACCATTTGCTGGGCAAAAAACTGGTTGGATGACCGGGCCCAGAGAGTGGTGATGAATGGTGCTGCACCAAGTTGGAGTCTGGTGACCAGTGATGTCCCCCAGGGATCAGTACTGGGCCCAGTCCTGTTTAACATCTTTATTGATGACCTGGAAGAGGGGATTGAGTCTACCCTTAGTAAGTTTGCAGATGACACCAAGCTGGGGGAAAGTGTCAGTCTGTCAGAGGGTGGGAAGATACTGCAGAGGGACCTGGACAGGCTGGGTCGATGGGCCAAGGCCAGTGGTATGAAGTTCAACAGGACCAAGTGCAGGGTCCTACACTTTGGCCACAATAACCCCCTGCAGCGCTACCAACTGGGGGAGCAGCCCGGCAGAGAGGGACTTGGAAGTGCTGGCTGACAACTGGTTGAACATGAGCCAGCAGTGTGCCCAGGTGGCACAGAAGGCCAATGGCATCCTGACTTGTATCGGGAACAGTGTGGCCAGCAGGAACAGGGATGTAATTCTGCCCCTGTGCTCAGCACTGGGGAGGCCTCACCTCGAGCCCTGTGTGCAGGTCTGGGCCCCTCACTGCAAGAAAGACACTGAGGTGCTGGAGTGGGTCCAGAGGAGAGCAACGAGGCTGGGGAAGGGACTGGAGGGAAAGTTCTATGAGGAGAGGCTGAGGGAGCTGGGGTGTTTAGCCTGGAGAAGACTCAGGGGCGACCTTCTCACTCTCTGCAGCTCCCTGAAGGGAGGTTGTAGTCAGGTGGGGGTCCGGCTCTTCTCCCAGGCAACCAGTGACAGGACAAGGGGGCATGGCCTGAAACTGCATCAGGGGAGATTTAGGTTGGATCTCAGGAAGCACTTCCTCATGGAGAAGGTGATCAGGCATTGGAATTCACTACCCAGAGAAGTGGTGGAGTCATCGTCCCTGGAAGTAAGGAGAGGCTGAATGTGGTACTTAGTGCCATGGTCAAGCCGTTGTGGTGGTGTTGGGTCATAGGCTGGACTTGATGATCTCAGACATCTTTTCCAGCCTCAACAATTCTGTGATTCTGTGATTCTGTGGATGACATGGTAAAACATGGCAGCAAAAAATGACAGATACCCAAATCAGAAATGTAGCCCCAAGAGTGGTGATCCTGTGGATAAAGACTGATTGATGCAGGATTGCAGCCATCATACAGCAAAGCATATACTCCAGCACTGTCTCACAGAATAGTTTGAAGTTATTTTCATAGTCTTAGATGTATGCATTTCTATACTGCTTTTATCTTAAAGAAATATCATGATATCACCCTTGTTTGCATTTCATTAAGTAAAGTGTGACATGCTTTATTAGATGAAAAAGATGCAACTGTTATTGTGGTACGGAGTAACCAATTAACAATTTCCTTTCAGCACCAAATTGTTCAACTCACCTTCTTTTCCTCATTCAGCTGTCTTAGAGACACGGAATAAGTGCATATCTTTTACAGCAGCCAAGATCTTTAACTTACACTTGGTGACCAAGTGCAACAGAAACTGGTGTTATATTTTCATCTGTGCTCATGTAACAAAGGATATTCTATTTTAGCTGTCACAGACTTCTCCGAATCTTACTACGTTCTCAGTTTTTGTTATAATTTGTGACCGTTGGTAATTACACTTTGGTTTAACTATCCTGATTTACAGCAGCTGGGAAATCAAACCCGCATCTCTTAACAATAATATTTATTCTAACCAATTTCCATTGTTGTTAATCCAGGAACCTTTTCTAGACTTTTTAATTTAAATACTGATTATTAATTTCTATCCACACCCATGAGTAATAATATGGGCAATGCTATTACTTATTGAAAAGGCTGGAAATCTATCTGTCAGAAAGATGCAAGCAGGAGTATTGAATATTATACAGAAGTAGGAGTTTGCTCCAAACTATATGTGATTAAGACAGTTCCAGGAGACCAAATCTCTTTGTAGAAGTTATAATATAGTTATTGATAACGCTTTTCTGAAAATCGAGTCTAGAAGCAATAACTAAACTAGTTTCTGTTGCAAGCCGGTCCAGGACCAGTGCGAAGGTTCTGCTCGTATTCTCAGGAACAGAATTAAGACTCAAAACGGAGTCAAGTGCCTAAGAGCTTTATTTGCCTGATAACCAGTGCATGCACGCAAAAGAGAGAGAAAGAGAAGAAGAGGAAGGAAAACAAAAGGAGAAGTTAGTGGTTATAGCTACCACCACGAAGCTAAGGATTTCTGGCAGTCTGATCTGGCCGTGGCGCAAAGAAGACGAGAGAGCTGAGGTCAAACTGGAGAAGAGGCAGGCTGGGAGAAAGACAAGAAGAGCCAAGAAGAGTAGAGGAAAAACAGCTTGAAGGAGTCCTTTCTTCCACTTTTATTGTGTCATCTCATTACATATTTGTGTTCCTTCTGAGATTTCTTTGCATATTCTATAAGTTGATTTTGCTTAACTTCACCTCTCACCAGGGGTGGTATGCATGCCCAGTACTGTCACTGCAGAGTCTCAAGAAGTCAACTCCAGTCTGGGCACATGAGTGCAGGCTAGGTTGAGTTTCTCAGAATTGGCTTTATATTCAGTTTCTCGGAGTTTGTTTCATGCCCAGGTTTGTACAACAAGAGGAAACTTTTAGTCTAGCAGTCGCCCTGTTGTAATGCCAGTGGTTTCTTCAGTGGTTTCATTTCAGCAATGTCAAGGCAAAAGACTGACACAGTCTCTTACAGTTTCTCAGGCGAAAATTTCACATTTGCTAAAGTGAAATCTCTCAGGAAAAAGAACTTTTCAGGCTCTCTTCTCCTGGGACAATGCTTTTAAGAGACACAACCGGCACTTGAGTTTTGAGAATAGCTTAGAGAGCTTAGAAACTTTTCCTTTCATGTAAAGACAGTGGACTCATTCTGTTCAAACAGAAACTTATCAGCAAGATACGTAAGAGGTAAATAAAATAAAGATATAGATTATGGTTTTGGCTTTTCTTAATGCACAAATAGAAGGCTCAATAATAAAAATGTTAAAAACTATTTATAATCCCTTACACAACATAGAGTTAAACTATTCAATTTATTGTCAGAGGTGAAATAAGGGTCAAGAGCATAATATACTTTCTTTTTGAATGTGACATTTTTATGACCTTAATTACATTAGGGTAAAAATATATGTAAAGAGATATTAATAGATTCTCTTTTGGTTTTGAACATACATTAATCATTAACTGTGTGAGACTGCAAAATCTTTTCATAACTTCTCCGGTAGGTATATTGTCCAATAGGGGATTATGCCTTCCTCTTAAACTCCAGGTTTTGGCTACTGGTAGATAAAGATGCATCACTTGTCTCAGTGAATGAAGCTCTTCCCAGCTGCAGGTTGTGCTTAGCTCACATGGACTTCAGAATAAAAGGGATGAAGCCAAATTGCCCTCTGAGATATCCTGACAAAGGCCCCTAGACTTCTGTAATTTCAGTCCAATGGACTTGACTTTTTTGTAGATTAATAGAAAAAATAAATAAATAAATGCACTTGAGTGTTGGGAAGAGCCAGACACAGTTTCCTGACACTACAAGACTTAAAAGACAGGATTTCTGGTGACAAAAGTGAAGGACGGGCATTTCTGCCTTTTTCAAGCTTATGTATTTACCTGCCACATAGCACATGATCAGATAGAAGGTCCCACAAAGGAGGATGCAGCCACAGCTTAAAATATGAAGCCCTAAACAAACAACTAAAATTTGATCTGTGTGAGGAATAGAATGGGTAACTGTGGGTTTTTTTGTTTTCTTTTTGTTTCTTTTTTTTTTTGTCCGGTGATCCTCTCTTGTATGGTTTAAAGCCAGATGGATTATTAATTTGGATGATATTGCAGGCACAGAGAGTCATAAATATCATCTTCCTCAGCTGTAGTCTCTCTCACTGTCTTGTAATAATCAAGTACAAGTAAGTTTATCCCCATGATAGCAATGTTACTCTGACATCAAGATAAACAAAACCAGATATATGCATTTATGTAGAAAACAGTTTACTCCCTTATTCATTTGAAAAGCTCTGGCCAGCATAATTACTTACTAAAGTCCTGCAGAAGTGGAGAATAAGCAAAATGCAATTGAATTCAGGAGCGATATTGAAAAATACAAACATAACCAAGAGGAGGTACTAGTGGTGCCTTCCATCAACTTATACCCCAAAACTCAGGGTTTTTAAAATTATTTGGAAGTAGCAGCTTCCTGAAGTTTCTAGCGCTGCTGATGGAGTTGATGAATGGATCATTTGGTGGATAAGGAATTGGCTGGATGGTCACAGTCAAAAATTTGTGGTGACTGTTTCGATGTCCTACTGGAGATCAGTGAGAAGTAGCATTCCTCAGGGGTCAATATTGGGAATAGTGATGTTTAACATCTTTGTCAGCAATAATGACATCAGGATCGAGTGCACCCTCAGCAAATTTGCCCATGACACCAAGCTGTGTGCTGTGGTCAACACATGGGAAGGAAGGAATATTATCCAGAGGTACTTACACAGGCTTGAGAGGTGGGTCCATGCAAACCTCATGAAATTCAACAAGGCCAAGTACAAGGTCCTGCAAATGGGTAGGAGCAACCCCAAGAATAAAGACAGGCTGGGCTATGAGTGGATTGAGAGCAGCCCTGCAGACAACTTCAAGCTGTTGGTGGATGAAAAACTGAATATGAGCCACTAATGTATGCTTGCAGCCAAGAAAGCCGATTGCATCCTGGGCTGCAAGAAGAGAAACATGGCCAGCAGGTTGAGGGAGGTGATTCTGCCCCTTTGCTCTGCTCTTGTGAGACCCCACCTGTAGTGCTGTGTCCAGCTCTGGGGCCCCCAGCACAGAAGGGACATGGACCTGCTCAAACAAGTCCAGAGGAAGGCCATGAAGATGATGATGGGGCTGGAGCACCTGCCCTGAGAGAACAGGCTGAAAGTGTTGGGGCTGTTCAGCCTGGAGAGAAGGCTCCAGGGAGACCTTGTAGCAGCCTTACAGTACTTAAAACGGGCCTATAGGAAAGATGGGGAGGGACTTTTCATCAAGGAGTCTACTGCTAAGATGAGGGGTAACAGATTCAAACTGAAGGACAGTAGATTTAGATTACATGTTATGAAGAAATTATTTTCTGTGAGAATTGTTAGACACTGGAACAGGTTGCCCAGAGAGGTTGTGGAAGCCTCATTCCTGAAAGTGTTCAAGGCCAGGTTGGATGGGTCTTTGAGCAACCTGGTCTAGTGGGAGGTGTCCATGTTCATGGCAGGGGATTGGAACTAGATGATCTTTAAAGTCCCTGCAAACCCAAACCATTCTATGATTCTGTGCACAAAGTATCTGAACAGCTCTGGTGAGAACAGGCTAAGAAGCATTCTTCTCCTTAACATCTGCTGTTGGAAGAATTAAGAAGCTGTATCCTCAAGGTGCCAACATTTGTGGATCTGTTTTTTGGGGATCTGAACTCCACTCATTACATAGGGAACCTGTGTGGTTAACTTAATCCGAATGCTGCTAGTTAGTAGGGTGCTCAAAAGTTAATGAACAGAAACAATGAGTCAACCCTTATAATCAAGTATGGGATGATGCTAAAAGGGATGTTTCTGCCTTATGCCACATCCTCGACTACGTACTCCAGCTGCCTCTGGCACTTGTGCATGGTACAGTGTTTGTACAGGGAATACAAAGAAGAAGAAGGAGGTTGCAGCTGAGTAATTACTCAAAAGCACATTTACTTCCAACAAGAAAACAAGACACATGAACAAGGTCACAGGCTCCTGGGAAGACATGGTGGTTTAGTACTGTGACAACTAATGCCCTAGGTAAAGGAGGTTAATAGATCAGGAAAGACAATATCCTTATGACCTTTGTCAAGGTCACTCTAAAAGCAGAATCTGTCTAGGCCTCTATGGCTAGATGTAACTTGTCTCTGCATAGATAAAACAAAATAAATTGTTTTTCGTATAACAGGAAAAAGTCTGCAAAGACAAGACCTTCCTAAAATTTAATGTCTACACATCAGCTCTGCCTTTTCCAAATCATATTTTTTAAGTAATAGAATTATATTAATTTTAATGTAAGGAAACAGTAATTAAATCTTAATAATATCTTTAAAAAAACCATCATGTGCTTTGATTAGTATACTATTGAATTGCAGTCACTGCTGCTGAGCTCCAGTTGGTGTGCATCAGATAGGAGAGTTTTTATCCTTTATAAGCAATGATGTTGAACCTCTAGTTGTTGTCTTTAATGATTAAGGAGACAACGATGCTATGCAAATTACTTTTGATCTCTAGTGTGGTACTGAAACTCTGATATCGTAAGGGCAGAGGAACTCACCAGTTGCTACACCTGCAACTCATAAAATTCAAGTACCCTAACTTTATTTTGGATGATATTGGTACACTCATTTAGATTGACCTGATATTTAAAACTGAGGCCTGTAGAACTTTAGCTAAATAAATTAGATGTCTTTTCATAATTTGCTGTCACTCAAGAATAATTTATGTCTTACTTTGTCTCCTCTGAAATGGAATAATATTTGTATATAAAAATACAAAAATGATCCTTGCAATAAAAATCTTTGGAGCATAAATTTCCTTAAGCTAAAATTTATTTGAAAGTGTTTCAATGCTTACTGCATAAAATTTCCTCTCATCTAGAATTTAGTCCATACTTTTGTGGGGGAGAGGGCCCAGAGAACAAAATAAAAAAGCTTGCATGTGTCCAGTAAAATGCATCCATAAATAAAGCAACTAAAAAAAAATAATTCTTGCAAAGCTTGGAATATATTGGCAGTCCTTGTTTAAACAATCATGCAACTATTGTTTAACACCTGGTAAAATTGCTTAAGATATAGAATACTACTGGAATCTAGTATGTATTGTCAGCAAATGTTTTAAGCCAGTTGTGTATTTTGCTGTAAGATGAATGTGAATGTTAAGTAAATGTACTGAATAATCTTAATTAGCTGCAAGAAAAAAAATGATTCAACCAAGAAGATGCTCAGTGCTCGTCAGCAATTTTAGAATGTTATAGTGGATGTTATTAAAATGATTTATTTTGCAAACTTCAGTTGAGAAAAAATTCCTTGTGAGCCAGTATTTTTAATTAAATTACAAATATCAGATTGTAGTTTTTAAGAAACCATGTAGCCATATTCTGGATTCTTGAGACTGCATTGCACCACAGAGGTGATTCTTAATCAGCTACAAAATCTTTCTTCACCGAGACCCGCTCCTAATGCACCAGCTCTGTGTAATGCTCTCCCTTGTCTTTGACATAGGAGATATGCTGATAAAAACCTCATCATAGCTGGAATATTGCTTTGTTCTCCACAACATGATTAGACTTGACTAAGTAGTTTTTTGCAGAGTTTCTCTGGGATCAAATCCATGCTTAGAAACTTAGGTATCAAGAAAATGCTCAAACAGTAAAGAGACTATCTTCCAGCTCTTTATCAATCACAGCTGCACTGCATACAGAAGAGGCAACACAGAAAGTCTAGCTGGAAGTCAAGTTTTTTGGAATGTCAAAATTCCGAGAAGTTTCCATGAACTTACAAAAACTTGAACAAATATGCTCGAAAGTCTCCTTCCTTCAGAAAGGAATAGTATTGAAGTGAACATCTTTCAAAATCAATCTTAAACTATCAGACTTGCATAAAAGCTGCCCTGTGATTTTGATAGCAGACATCACTAGTAACAATTTCACTTCAGTGATGCTGCTTGAATATATGTAGCATTTATTAATTTTGGAATAAATATTTACCTACTCTTCTATTACTTCCAAGACTGTGAGGTGAAATGACTTATGCCCCTTTGTGGGTTATTGCTGAGTTATGCTGTAATTGTAGTTACTAGTATAAGCTCTTGGCAGAGAAATGCAGAAGTAGCAAATAAATACTTGTGTATCTAAATAATTTGTTTTCGGCCTTACTGAAAATTATGAACTTGAGAGCTGTGGTAAGGCAGATGAATGGAATGAGAACAGGACAGTGGGACTTGGTGTCAACTCACCATTGTCTAGGATGATAGTGACAACTGGGAAACTCAGACAATGCAAAATATGGTTCATAATCTGGGAAATATATTAGACAGGCACTCCAGCATTCTGAGATGGTGGTTATCCCTGCATCTTCCAGGTTATTCCTCTGGGCTATCAGGCCTGGCTTATTGATCTAGTTCTAACTGCAATGAAGAGGGAACAGAAATCTGACTGGGTTTGGTGCAGTCACCAGAAGCTGAATTAGCAGTGTCTGAACCCAGCTGCACCACTCCTAAAACCTATTAAAGTGATAATCTGATTCTTGCAGACCTACTGGAATGTCTCAGTGCTGCACAGCTCCTGGTGGGCCACAGCTATCCAGTTCTGAGCTGGTTGGACAGGACTGTGTGGAGAGCTAGCCAGCCTACCTCCATGCCCCAAAAGGAGAAAAATGCTACACAGCTACAACACTAGCAATGATCTTAAACATTTTTTTTTATCCTTCTGATAGCTTTTGATCTGTTACAGTACAAAGCTTAAACTTGTTAACAGTGAAACATCTTGTGCTTTATGAAAGGTGGGAGCGTGTATTCTGAAGTGAATATCATAGTGAAATGTGTGTGGTTGTGTGAAAAGGATGTGTTTCAACGATTCCGTCACTTCATCCATAAAATACTGGTTTGCTTTTCTGTATTTTAAAGTTACAGCTGTTCTTCAGAAGGTTTTGAACAGTGTGGAGTAGTGCTAATTCCTGCTGGATGTATTTCCAAGATGCTTAATGAGAAAATTAAAGAAGACTGTAGTTGGTAGGTTGCCTCCTGGCACATCTTTCCTTCCACCTGTTTGAAACTTCTCTCATAGAAAACCGCACATTCTAGATCAGTTTCAGTGAACTGAAATTGTTAATTTCCTTAGCTCCCTAGTGAAGCCCATTCATTTTGAAGCCATTAGTGGAATATTTCTTGAATAACACAAATGCTGTATCTTATCCTGGTGAATAATAATAATAATAATAATAATAATAATAATAATAATAATAATAATAATAATAATAATAATATAAAAGCCCAAGACCCAAATCCTTTTCAAACCAAAGTGTAATATGCAACCACATGAACAAAATGCTGTAATCAGTTTGTGGCATTTCATCTTTACTTTGGCAAATAGATAATACAGTCGTAATCTGAGTCAAGAATACATAACTCGCCTTGTTTTTGAACTGTGTAGAATGAAATTGCTCAGGAAAGCACCTTTTGCCACAGTTGTTAATGCTTTTTCATTTGTACTATTTGCTGCAGCTGTGGCATAACTGAATATTTTTTAGGATTGTGCAGTGTTAAGGTTTCACTTACTCTCAAATCAGCTTGAATTTCATGAGGCTGTGGCTTTCCTTAAAGAATTTCCCTAAGTGCTTCACCTAGGCTATCTAAAGACATTAGCACATCGTTTAGTTGCTTGAAAGTTTAACAAGCGTTTCGCTTTTTAAATGCTTAGTAGGATTAAAGACCTATCACATCAAAAGACTGAGTTTTCCCTTCGTCTACATCTTCTACCTCCTACTCCCTCCCCTTCCTCCATGGTTGCCTAAATTGCTTCTCAATTTAATTCAGAGTGAAATGACTTTCAGTTTCTGAACCAAAAAAAAAAAAAAAAAAAAAAAAAAAAAAAAAAAAGAGTAAAGCCGATTTAAAATATTTCAATTGAAAAGGACCCGGTCGACTTTTCCCCTTTTCCCCACTGGAATTTCTTGGCAAAAACTGTCTGAGGTTGACTTCCCTTGACCATGTCAGCGCAAAACACCTCTGGAAACAGTTTCCCCAACAGCCTTTCGTTGACTCCTAAAACCCACATCCTTCGTGGCTTTGAAATGCTAATTTCAGGCTAATCTAATTAGGCTAATGACTTGCCTACCACCATGCAAGAAAGCTGGGACAATCTTCCTGAGATTTCCCAGGCTTGCACTTTCTTGATTGCATCAGGTTCTCTCTGAAAAGCAAGAAACACAAACATTGATTTCACTGAAGGCAAAGGGTCTATTAGTAGGTAGCTGCTTAAAAGCCGTGCATGTGAGGAGACATTAAAAAGAAAATACGTTTTGTTAGTGAAGGAGTAGAAGGTACTTATCCAATACGTTTTGTTTCGTCTGTGTCTCACCAGTGTACGTCTTCGGGCACCGAGCATGTACATGTTAGTCCGGTCGGCTAACACAGCGGGCACACGGGGGTGCAGCTCTGCGCCCCTCATGCAGCGCGTCTCTGCGCCTTGTTCGTTTACGGTACAGATCGCAAGCCTAGAGATGGAGAAATACAACCTGGTCTCCTCGTAAAGAGGAACTGGCCGAAATCTTTCCATCTGTTTTGAAATTGTAAACTCAGCCTTATTGTTAAGTGCTGACTGCGAGAAGATGAGGAAACCTAAGTGTGTGCAAGCCAGGTTCTGTGATCATCTCAAGTTTGATTAAGTCGGAATCTGGCAAATCTTCCTGTTAAGCAATTACTTACTTGGCTTCCTGCGTTTTCTGAGCTTGCATGGCACAGTTACAAAGCAGAGTGATAGATCTCACATTGTTAAAAATACTGAGCTGCAAGATAGAAAGCTTGCCACAGAAGTTTTGTCAGAGGACTTTCTCTTACCTTTCACGGACAGCTAGAGTAAGCCTGTCAAGAACACATTTTTTTTTTCTTTAAATGACAGATGTTTTTCAGGTTTGTGATTGTTCTATTTACTGTATATTAACTGATTTGCTTATGATGTGTCAATCTGACACTTTTTTTATTCAAGATTTTTTCCAAAAAGATATTTTTCTCATTTCACTTTCAGACTCAGCCTTTCCCCCTCCTGTCGGGAGGAACTGAAACGTGTTTTATTTCTTTTTTTTTTCCTTTTTTTTTTCTGTTGTTGTCTAGAGAGGACAGTGATTTCAATAAAGTGTTGCCCTGTAATTGCCGTCTCGGGAGGGCCAGGGGGCGACGGCGCGGAGCCCCCGACGGAAGCGACCTACTTCCCCGCGGCTGGACGCTGAGGCGAGGGCATTAATCATCACGGATGGGATTTTCGTCGGTAGTAAGCGACTGAGTGGAAGTCCTGCCCGGCACTGGGCTTTACAGAAGTGCCTCCCGAGACACCCATGTCACACAGCTGCCAGACCTCCCTCCCTGCACCCGCGGCTGCTCGGCTGGTGCTGCTCTCAGGGCAACCCCGGCAGCACCGTGCCCGCTGCGCCCAGAGTGACAAACCAGGCACGGGGGAGGGTGCAGACCCACAAAAATCCTGCCCGCCTCCCCGGCCGCGGATGCGTGGCCAAGCGCTACCCCTCGGCCAACCCGCCCTCGGGCTGCCGCCGGCTGCCTGCAGGTGGCGATAAACACCCCCGAAGCCACCCGCCGCGGCACCCACCCGGCCGCAGGCAGCCCTGGGGTGTGCGGTGCTCCCTGCCCCAGGCGGCGGTACCTGGCCAAAGAAAGCCTGCCCCCGCCTTGCACAGCCCCGACGCTGATCCCGAGGGGAACCCCAGAGATCCCGCTGCCCGGGGCGGAGCTGCGGGGAGGAGATTTGGAGGGGGCGGGGATGGGGGGGGGCCAGTCGTGGTGAGTGTCTCTGCGGTGTTCCCCCAGCGAGGAAGGGGGCGGCGGGGAGTGACGGACACCGTCACGGCGCCAGGAGAGGATGGCGACCCAGCGAGACACCCCCACCCCTCCCCGCAGAAGGGCGGGATGGATGGAGGGGGGGACGGAAGGGGAGGGAAGGAGGGAGGGAGAAGGCGAGAGGAGAGCGGAGAGGTAGAGCAGGAAGGAGCGGCGCGGGAAAGCGGCGGAGCGAAGGGCAGCAGCTCAGCGAGCGGCGGCGGCGGCGGCGGCGGCGGCAGGGCACCCCCGCCGCCCGGGGCTGCGCGCTGGGCAGAGGCAGTGGTAATGGGCGGGCGCGGGGCGGCTCCGCCAGCCGCCGTCCTCCGAGCCTCGGCCACCTCCCGCCGCGCTATATAGGGGAGGGAGGGGTGGCGGGGGGGGGCTGGGGTGCACGGCGTGGCCAAAGCGCACGGGGCGGCGATGCCTCCTGCCAGGGAAGCGCACGAGTGACCGGCGCCTCTTCCCACGCCCGTTTCCTGAAGCGACCCCCCCGCTCGGCATGGATGTGGCCAACAACACTACCTCCCCAGAGCGCTCCCCCGAGGGGACAGGCGGCCCCGGCCTCGCCGAGGTGACCCTGGGCTACCAGCTGCTCACCTCCCTGCTCCTGGGCACGCTCATCCTGTGCGCCGTGAGCGGCAACGCCTGCGTGATCGCGGCCATCGCCCTAGAGCGCTCTCTGCAAACCGTGGCCAACTATCTCATCGGCTCGCTGGCCGTCACCGACCTCATGGTGTCCGTGCTGGTGCTGCCCATGGCAGCCCTCTACCAGGTGCTGAACAAATGGACGCTGGGGCAAGTCACCTGCGACATCTTCATCTCGCTGGACGTGCTGTGCTGCACCTCTTCCATCCTGCACCTGTGCGCCATCGCCTTGGACAGGTACTGGGCCATCACGGACCCCATCGACTATGTCAACAAGCGAACTCCCCGGAGGGCCGCCGTCCTTATCAGCCTGACCTGGCTCATCGGCTTCTTGATATCCATCCCGCCCATGCTGGGCTGGAGGACGCCCGAGGACCGCTCGGACCCCGACGCCTGCACCATCAGCAAGGACCACGGGTACACCATCTACTCCACCTTCGGCGCCTTCTACATCCCTCTCCTCCTCATGCTGGTGCTCTACGGCCGCATCTTCAAGGCGGCCCGCTTCAGGATCCGTAAAACCGTCAAGAAAGCGGAGAAGAAGAAAATCGCCGACACCTGCCTCACCCTCTCCCCGGCCGCCTTGCAGAAGAGAAGCAATGGGGAGCCCGGCAAGGGCTGGCGCCGGACTGTGGAGCCCAAGCCCCGTGTCTGTGTCAATGGCGCGGTGCGGCAAGGCGAGGACGGGGCCGCCCTGGAGATCATCGAGGTCCAGCGCTGCAACAGCTCTTCCAAGACTCACCTGCCGCTGCCCAGCGAGGCGTGCGGCTCCCCGCCGCCCCCCTCCTTCGAGAGGCGCAATGAGAAGAACACGGAGGCCAAGCGAAGGATGGCTCTGTCCCGGGAGAGGAAGACTGTCAAGACCCTGGGCATCATTATGGGGACCTTCATCCTCTGCTGGCTGCCGTTCTTCATCGTGGCGTTGGTCCTACCTTTTTGTGACAGTAAGTGCTACATGCCCGAGTGGCTGGGGGCAGTCATCAACTGGCTGGGCTACTCCAACTCCCTCCTCAACCCCATCATCTATGCCTATTTCAACAAAGACTTCCAAAGTGCTTTTAAGAAAATTATCAAGTGCAAATTTTGCAGGCAGTGAAACCCGCCGGTCTGGGACGGGGACAGCGGGGCTCCTGCCAACTCGCTCTATCCGCTTTGCCCCCGCTGCAGTGTCCCTCCTCCGCCCATCCCCCCTACAGCGCCGGCAGAAGGGCGAGGGGCTCCGGATTTCCCCCATCGGAGCGCACCCGAGTCCCTCGCCCCTCCGCCCGTCGGACAAGCACCGCGGGGCCGGGCACGGCAAGTCAGGGCAGGGCAGGGCCGGGGACGGTGGGGGGACGCTCTGCCCCAGGAGGGCTCCGCGGCCACCCTCGCCTCGCCGGGCGCCGACGCTCCTGCCTCCCTCCTTCCTCTCCGTCGTTATGGGTAGACTTAGGGTTTGCAGGTCGTTGCTTGTGGTCGCTGCAAGCCTCAGTGTCTACCCGAGTAGCATCGGTAAAAATAAACTACCCTATGCAGAAAACCGCCGTATTGGGGATTTTTCTTGGATTTACGAGAAGACGGCGCGGGGCTCAGAGTCCAACCTCGGTGTGGAAGTGTGACGGTAGAGTCTGAAAGCGACTCTCCGAGCCGATAAAAGGGGTTTGGGCTCGTCGCTTCCCGGCCTGTGAAACCACCAAGTGGATTGTCTTAGGGAAAAGCAACCGTGTTTTGTAACCTTGCAAGGTACAGCAACATCGCCGTCTGCATTACGAGTGTCTAACAGCTTTCCTGCTATGCTAGGACCTTTCAGTTCACAGGGCTTCCCTTCGTTAAAGCGCAGGGAGGCGATGGGGATTAAATAAAAACCGCACGCCTCATTATATGGAGATATTTTTCTTATAATGCCTTTGCCCGACGGTTTCCCTCCAAGGAAAGACTTGGCGTTGTGCCGCTGCCCCTGAGTTCACCGCCCATGCAGCGGCACAGGCAGTCTAAGCTGCCTGTGAATTAGCATTTCTGGTTTGGTTTTTTTTTTTTTTTTTTTTGAGCCGCTTGAAAGTTTCTCCGGAGACGTTGCACTTGTTTCGGAGGCAGCCAGCTGCGGCACATTTTGCTCGGGGAAAAAACCAAACAAATATTAAAAAAACCAACCAAACAAACAAAACCAAACATACAAACAAACAACAAAACGAACCAAACCGATCAACCAAAACATTGCCATGTGCTCGGTGGCAGCAGGGGAGGGGCCGAGAACATCCGCCGGCGGCAGCCGCAGGTGGCGAAAGCGGCGGCTCGGCGCGGGCTGGGAAGGGGCAGGCTCTCTCCTCCCCCAGCCCAACCCCGGCGGGGGGTAAGGACGACCCTCTCCGCAAACCGGGAGCTAGGGCCAGAAGCAGAAGCAGGCAGTGTCACTGCAATGCCAAGGGCAGAGGCAGCCAAGCCTGGACTGGCTGATCGCCGCGGCAGCTCCGCAAGCCTCCGTCCGCAGAGGGTCCCCCATCTCCCGTCAATCCCAGCTGCTTGGCCCCAGCAAACCGGGGGTGCTCCCCCTTCCCCGCCTGGCCCGGGGTTGGAGCGGGACAGCAGGACAGCCTTGTCAGCCGCACAACTACTCTGTCCACCATGCCACCCTGCCCCTTCCCTGTCCCTGCTGCTGCCGGGACCTGGGGCCGCTCTCGGGTGGGAGAGGGGGGACAGCGCCAGGCCGAGCACCGGCACTGGGCCGGCTGCCGCCTGTTTTCGCGACGGGCTGCCTGAGATGAATGCTTGACCAAATACACACACACATATATATGTATATTTTCCTGTTTATTTTTGTGTAATCTGTGTTACCTGTAGGTAAAAGGGAATGTTAAATCTGTGCGTCGCGTGAATGTTAAGTGTCCAGTCATTTCTGAACTTCAATCGCTTACATTAAATGACAATAGTGCTTTTAACAGCCTCAGATATATAGTTCATATTCTGAAAATCTTATTTGACCTCATTTTCTCAATTAAAGTGATCTTTGATCTTATCTCCTCTTTGATCACTCGTAACCACGTGTGTCCTAGATACTACTTGAGTGCCAGAGTGTCAGAAACGTCAGCCTGCAGCGATTAGGGAGCCGAAACTGCTCCTGATTGCTCGGATTTCCTGGGAAACCCCACTCGCCGGGCTGTGAGCTAGGCAAAGCCGCCGGGCACCCCTGGGCAGGGGCGGAAATGGGGTCGGCGGCGGAGAGACGCGCCTCGGTGCGACGGGATAGTTGCTGTGTGACGAGGATGCTCTTCTCGCTGCCTCCCGCCCCCGGTCCCGCCGACTCCTGCACGTTGAGGCAGGGCAAACTGGGAGCCGCATCAGGCAGGGCGGCAAGAGAAATGCAACTCCTGTGGCACCTTCATCTGCCTCCTGCCTCCGCGCTGCGGGGCTCGGGGTGACGGAGGTACGGCCACAGCCCCTGAACCCGCGCCGTTGGCAGCGAGTTGCCCCGGCCGCCCTGTGTCGGTCCCCGTGGCGACGGGAGCGGGCCAGAACGTCGGAGTCCGGGATGGCAAATGCCTGCGGCTGGCGCAGGGAGGAGAGACGCGCCTTCCTCCCTCCGGCTTTGCCGCCGATCTCCCCTTGCGGACGCCCGCTTCTTGCACGGAGGGGACGCGGGAGAGCGGCCGGGGACCCCCGCTACCCAACCCGCTCCCGGGCGGACGGTCGGCAGGAGCGGCGCCAGGCACCGCCAGCCTCTCTGCCTCTCCTTGGCAGCGAAGAGAGCTCTCCGGTGGCTCTCCGGCCAGGGGAGCAGCCAAACCTTCAGACCCCGGAGACCCCTGACGCTCTCACCGCCACCCGCTGCAACCCCCACCGACCCGGGGTGCTCCTCGGACCGGCGGCACCACGCAAACGGCGACAGAAGCTTTGCCTCTGAACCCAGTGGGGACAGTATTTCCATTTCTCTCTCCCTCTGTTATCTCTCTCTCTCTCCTTTTTTTTTTTTTTTTTTTTTTTAATCCCTTGTAATAAATTCTATAATGTGGAGGAAATGGCCTGCTTTAAAAGATGGGACTTTTTGTTTCTGTGGGGTAATTTTCAAAATCCTAAATTGGCTTCCGTTAAGATTAAACAAACCCTAACCAAACACAGGACTTAGTGGTTTTTAAAGGAGAAATCAATTCTATGTTAAATCAGTATTTGTGGCTGGTTACAATATTGCATTTGCTCCGCTATTGAACAACATCCTCGCAGTTTGGAGAGCTTCATTTCAGTTTTAAAGGACCTTTGGAAATCCAATCAATGAATAAAGAAAAATCCAAATACAAAGCAAAAGGTTTTATGTTTTAAATAGAGCTGCAGAAAGTTGAGTGTTAACAACCTGAGTCAATAATGAATACCAAAGATAGTATTTAACCTTAGGATGACTTTAACATTGCTTTAAAAATACTTCTTAAATCTGCTGTAAAACAAGAAGAAAGTTCCATTACTTTGATTTTTCTCTGCTCTGTGGCTCCAGTCCAAGCTGAATTTGGGTCTGATTCCACACAGAATCATAAAATCCTTTAGGCTGGAAAAGTGTCTTAAAATCATAGAGTCCAATCACTATCCTAGCAATGCCATTAAACGATTAAACCATTAAACTATGTCCCTAAGGACCACATCTAGATATCCTTTAAATACCTCCAGGAATGGCCGCTCTACCGCTTCCCCGGGCAGCCTGTTCCAATGTTTGACAACCCTTTGGGTGAAGAAATTCTTCCTAATATCCAGTCCAAACATCCCCTGATGCAACTTCAAGCCACTTGCTCTGGTCCTGGGAGAAGAGACTGACACCCACTTTGCTACAACCTCTTTTCAGGTAGTTGTAGAAAATGATAAGGTCTTCCCTCAGCCTACTTTTCTCAAGGCTAAGCAACTCCAGTTCCCTCAGCTGCTACTTGTAAGACTTGTTCTCTAGCTCTCTTCACCAGCTTTGTTCCCCTTCTCTGGACCCACTCCAGCACCTCAATGTATTTCTTACACTATGGAGCCCAAAACTGAACACAGTACTCATAACTGTGGCCTCACCAGTGCTGAGTACAGGTATGAGGTCACTTTCCTACTCTTGCTAGACAAGCTATTTTTGACACAGGCCAGGATTCTGTTGGCATTCAGGATCCTCTTCCACCAGGCAGCTTTCCAGCCACTCTTCCCCTAGCCTGTAGTGTTGCCTGGAACTGTTGTGACCCAAAGGCAGGACCCAGTGCTTGGCCTTGTTGAAGCTCCTGCAATTGGCCTTGGCCAATCAATCCAGCCTGTCCAGATCCTTCTCCAGAGCCTTGCTACCTTAAGAAGATTAACACTCTTGCCCAACTCGGTGTTGTTTTCAAACATACTGAGGTCATAGTCAATTCCCTTGTCCAGATCATTGATAGACATGTTAAACAGAACTGATCCCGATCCTGAGCTCTGGGGAACACCGCTTGTGACTGGCCGCTAAGTGGATCTAATTCCGTTCACCACTACTCTCTGGGCCCAGCCATCCAACCAGTTTTTTACCCAGCAAAGGGTACACTTGTCCAGGAGAGTGCTTTGGAAACAGTGTCAAAGTCTTCACTAAAATCAAGGTAGACAATATCCACTGCCTTTCCCTCATCCACTGGGTAGGTCACCTTGTCGTAGAAGATGATCAGGTTGGTCAAGCAGGACTGGCCTTTCATAAACCCTTGCTAGCTGAGCCTATTTTCCTGGTTGTCCTGTTTATGCTGTGTGATGGCACTCAGGATGGTCAGTTCCATAACCTTTCCTGGCACCAAGGTCAGACTGACAGGATCCTCCTTTCAGCCTTTCCTGTAGATGGCTGTCACATTTGCTGTCTTCTAGTCATCTGAGACTTACCTGGTTAACCAGGACTGCTGGAAAATGATGGAAAGTGTCTTGGTAAGCACTTCGTCTGACTAGAAGTACTGACAGAGCAATTCAAGCATAGTTACACTGGCCCACTGCACTTAGGATTTGGGCTGGGGAGGCAAAGGCGTGGGAAAAAGAGAAAGATGTGCTGGCATAATATATTATTGGATGAAATTCCAAAATAGATTTTGTGACCATGCAATTTAATCTCTTCAAATAGAAATATTTCTCATAAAATGTTTAAGACTGCCTAATTTTCCCTGCCATTCCCATCCTAACAGAAACATGCTATAGATCTCGTAGAAACAACAACAAAATCCCTCAGACAAATGTCCCATAGTCTCCTCAGAGTTTAAAATTTGGTCTTTAGAATGTACAGTTTCAAGCATTGCTTGGTGCAACATTGTGAATCTTATATTAAAACACATGACCGACAAATTCATCTCTCAGAGAGAAGAAACAGTAAAGGATGCTGAGAGTGAATTTCTGTTTCACACCTGCTCAGAGAAGTATTTTTAACAGCACAGGTGACTATTACCACTTTGGATACGGATGGAGAAAAGCAAAAATGACTATCAGGTGGTATGCAAACAGTCCTGGTGCGGGTCTGAAATCTAAAATTATCATGCCTCTCCTACTTTCAAAAAAATGCTGTATCTTCTGTATTTCTGGATCTCAGCTGTGGTCACCCTGCTCAAGCACATGTTGCTGTGAGCCTCAACTTATATCCTGTTCTCTCTGACTAGTCAGTGTGGCTTCCAGCCACAAAGAGGGCCAACTCCTCAGCATGAAATTTCTTCTGTTGGACTGGAAGCAAAATACTTTTCATGCATGATTCATTTCATAGCAAGAGAGTAGGCTAAACTATTTGATGTAATGGGGTAGTTTCTTGACTTGGGCAGTGAGTGACAGAAGATATGTTGGTGTTTTCATACCTCTCTCAATTAAGAGAAAAAGCAAATTCTCAAGCACACAGGGAACTGGAACCTCAATCATTACAAACACTTACATGTGGCCACATGTCCCAGCCTTGCGGATATCTTTGCCAAGTTAGTTTGGCAGGCTGTCAGCATTGTCCTGCAGAATGTAGTTGAGGGATGGGGAACAGATGGATTATAAAATATTTTAAAGATTACTAAACCTGAACAAAATTTGATAGGACTACAAAAAAATATGCCTTTTGCACATGACCATCCAGATGGTTCTCCAAGCTTCACAGACTTCTTGAGAATAGTGAGGGTCTTAAAAAGGAGACAAATATTCTTACAAACACACAGACAAACAAACAAACTGACAGACAAATGAAAAAGGCACAAGAGTTTTGTAATGAAAATGCTGGCCAGCACAAGCAGAGGTCAGTATCTGCTCCTGCTGTAATAACATCTTGTTTTACTGTTTGCACTAAACAGCACTTGAAACATCTTTTGCTATTAGGCAAAACCAATATAATCCTTCCAAACTGACTTTCACATTTCTGAGCTATTTACACCCACTCTGCTGAACCGTAACTTACACACAGAAGCAATGAGGATGATGTAAGCTAAAGGTGTTATCTGCGGCCTATTTTAACTTGTACCTTGTTCCTACTTCTTGGCATTCCCACTGTGATTGGTTTGGTGGGTGGATGTAGGCCTAATGGAGTTTGTACAGAATGGACTGGAGCGAATATAATATAGTATATGCTATGCAGTTTCACACATATCCCCACAAGGGAGTGTCACAGGCAATCTGATCTTTAAACTGAAATCTGCTTAGTAGGATGGAGTTGGCTTATACCATAGTCTTTTGTTCAAATGGTTCAGAAGGAGAATGTAATTTTCCTGGTATTTAAGTGGCTGGTTATGATTTTAAACTACCCAGTGACAACAGAAAATAGATACAATGCCTCTACTTGAACTGCTATGGTCCAAGTATAAGTCTTTTGCACCACAGTGAGTTGTGAAATATTTGGGAAGCTGTTAAATTTGACATGTGAATGTATGTCTTTGAAATCAAGATCTCAGTAGATGTTAATTTCTAGGCGGGCTTTGGAAGAATGCTTCCAGGTGAAGTGAAGCTGGCTTCAGTTTGAAGACAGACACCTGGACTGTCAGATATAGTGCCTGGATGACACTCAGAGGTGTTGCCTGGACTCAGGTTTGGTTGACTGCCTGTCATCTAAATGCTGATCTCAGGCAGAAATTATGGAAAATTCTATCTAGCAGAGATGAAATGCTAGGCTGGGTGTTGTCTTCAAATTGATTGCCCTTTGACTTCCATCATGTTCCAGAGTCTTTCTCTAGCTTCCCATATATAGCGAGTACAAGGGCAATTCATTTGGGAATTTGCAGGCAAAGGCCCTGGGGGAGACCTGCCCATGATGGTCTTTGGGATTTGCCCTGGAGGAGTTCATGGAGGTAGGAACAAGCAGTCAATGAGTGAGAGCATTTACAGCAGACAATTAGTTTAGCCTGCTTCTAGAGAGAAGGCTTGACACTGAAGGACAGTCTTAAGAAATTTCTGCCCCTGAAGTAGAGATGACTGCTCTTGTCACATTGGGCAGATTATTTTAAACCTCATGCCAGGCCAGTGCTGAGCCAAAGAGGGTCTGGTGTGGTAACCGCCTGTTGAAAATTGCTTCCAGAACGCTTTTCTCTTTGCCCGTATCATATCCAGCCCTAGGAGTTACAAGCCACGCTCCTCCTCCTCCATTTGAACCCTCATCAATTCCGGCTTTGGAAAAAATGCCACTGAGCATTTGTGCTACACACATCTGTGAGGGGTAGTATCTTTGTCCAAAACAACGTTGACTGTCTGAGCAACCTGGAGTACATGCAGTTTTGGCCAAAGAGAAGTGAAAACTCTTTATTGTATCCAGCAATGTTTCTAATGCTTTCAGGAGAGCTAATGTAGGGGCAGAAACATGCTTTTGGCTTGGACTTGGTTCAGTGGTTTTGATGTCCAAGAGTGTGCAATATTTACAGAATCTGTCTTTTCCTTACCCTTTAAGAGGGGAAACTAACTGCAAAAAATCAGCAAAGCCCGTTTAGCTATAAAATGGATGCAGATATTGTCCTTTTTGATAGTTGTATTTAGGATACACAGCTATTTTCTTTAATACCACATTTGTCCTTGTTCCCATGAGGTATGTTTGTGATTACACGCAACAACTTGGAGGTAAAATTGGGAATTCCCAGGTTCAAAGTTCTCCCTGCAAAGCCTAGTACCTTGTTTTATCCATCTTACAAGCAAATGAAAAAACATCCAGATAGAGGGGGAAAAAAAAGGCAGGATACTCATTGGATCAAGTCTGTCCCTTGAAGAATACTGCTGTCTTCAGAAGTACTGCAAAAGGCATGGATTTAGTTTATTATGTCTTGAGCCAGCTGATACACTACCTTATTTTGTCATAGTTCAGTGCATGCACATTTAATCAAAACACTATACAGGTCAAAGAGGCAATTTCCCCCACAGTACTTCAATTACAGACACCTATTTTGAAAATCCTTGGGCTAGTTGCCTGAAAGTGCCATTATCAGTAGCCCTTAGAATTTATTTCCCCCTTTCCTTATGGGCAAGTCAACCAATTGCTCAAAATTGCTGGGTAAAAGTTCTCTAGTTTTTCAAAATTACTACAGTGAAATTACTGCAAGATTTGTCTTTGAAGACTCATTTTCTTCTCCAGCTCCATAATTTTTTTTTTTTTTAAAAAATCAGATTTGTACAAATTCTAGTTTGGCTGCAGCAAAGGAAACAGAGGGTAACAAGCACTGTCTGTCTCTCCATGAAATCCCTTATATAACCATGACTTTTCTAGAAGAGACAGGCACAATGCTTTCCTATGGAATTTAAGTAAATGTACGTGGAATGTTTTTGAGAATGTTACGAGTTTTCACAGCACCACAACAGAATGTGGTCTGTTGTAAAAGCTCATTGCAACAACATAAAAAGAATACTTAAGTTATTAAAATGAAAGGCAAGTAACATCTTGTCTTACCTAAATTTAATCATCTTCTTTATGACCCACTCAGTGGAGGAAAATCTTTAAGCTATACAAAGTAGCAGCTGTGTTTAGTGACTTATAACACAGACACAGTTTATGTCCTATGTTGAATGGCTAACGTTGACAGCGTGAACTTATGTCAAAATAGCCATGTAAAAGGCACTAGTCACATTCAGAATTGAAACAATTTACCAATGTTATGGAATTTTACAGTATTTAATTAAAAAAGTCATGTATTTTATGCAGAGGGGTTGTTTTGGCTAAACTGTTTCTTCCCCATCAAATACTGCCCAGATACAAGTGTTTCAGAGGTAGTAGTGTCTTTTACAGCAGAGATGAGCACTTCTGGATGTGCCTCTCCACTGTCCACCCCTGAAGAACACAGGGGCTCAAGCCTTGCCTTTTTAGGGAGTTCACCTTAGGTGTGGGCAGCTGCATAATGGACGTGTTTTGAGAGCACAATTTCGTGTGCAGTTCTTGGCTGTCACTATGATACTGTAGTACCTAGTGCAGCTAAGCAATAGTGCTGTGATGTTGTCCACAGAAAACTGCACCACTCTCACTGTAAAATAAGAGATTCAATCTGGACATGTAACTGTAGTAAGTGACACTGTTTCTGAAAAGTATGTGAAGAATAAATTGATAAATTGTATTTGTAATTGGAAGGGTTTTTTTTTTGTAAACAAAAAATGATCAGGTATTGTTTTTACAAGTTTTTTATTTACTTGCAATGTCTAAATCAATCTAGTGCTGTCCTAGGGAACATTACTAGATCACTGAAGACAAAGGTAGTAACTTACTAAGAAGGAAAACTAAGAGTGCATGATGGGTTAATCAGAAATGCACCTGTATGTCAACAAGCAGATAACTTCAATAGCCTTCTGACATATCACACAGACCTCTTTTTATTTCACTCCAGTACCTAAAGTCACAGTCATGACTCACCTCTCCAGTTTGGAAACATTTTAATTCTCAATAGCTGTATTTTACCAGAAAATAAAAAGCAAAGGGTATTGACATATGCCTTGGAAGAAGAAACAATTACATTTCATTCTAAGAACTTCCTTCAGATTTTGATAGATAAAGAAAGAAGAAAAAGCAAAGTAATTTCACTCATTATTCAGTCAATGGTTATCACTGTGTCTGAACAAGTAAGGGTGGTTATGGTCAGCACTCTTCTTGCCTAGAAATTATTAGGCAACATGTTTATTAGGTAATTGAATTTTTCCTTTCCTTTCCTTGGTGAATTTTAGAATTTATTGTATGCAGAAAAATAGTAGCAGTAATGTTCATGTGAGATAATGTAATACAGAGTAGATTACAATACATAGCAAAATAATTCACATATATATCATCTCCAGTAGAAATGTTTACAGCCAGAATAAAGATTTTTTTTTTTTTTTCACAAAATCACAGAATTATTGAGGCTGGAAAAGACCTTTGAGATCATCAGGTTCAGCCTATGACCCAGCACCACCACACCGGCTAGTCCATGGTACTAGGTGCCACATCCAGTCTTTCCTTAAACACCTCCATGGACCGTGACTCCACTACTTCCCTTTTGTTTGATTTGTAAAATATACTTGTACAGTTTTACCATTTGAGTCTTGTGTCATAAAGTAGCCTGGTAAATCTACAACTCTAAAGCCAGTCATTATGATTATTATTTCTGGAAGGCTGCTGGGTTTTGGCATCACTGCTTATGAATAGGGAGAGTAATCACTGTAATGAAAATTTGTCAATAAGATTGTAGAGTGGATCTATACCACATGCTACTTATTATAAACTTGGCTGGCTATATTTTCTTCTAGATGTCACTCACCAGCAAAGTGTTCATAAACACGCCAGCTTCTCCAGAGTATGTAACCTTCTGCAGAGTATGTAACCTTGTCTTCATTGTGTTAGAACCCCAAAGAAAGCACTTTAATTTAAAGAGTTTACATCTGAAACCAAGCAAGCAGGATTCCTCCCAGAGTGTCACACACAGAGCGCAGCTCATCATTATACTCATGGTTGCTACGTCCTGGGATAGAGCGTCCTGCTCACTGCTAGGTGCACAGCTGGTTGCCATTCTCCTGCAACATAAATTTTAAGTAAAGCCAGAAGGTAAGAGCTAATCAGATTAAGACATAGGCATGACAGCTGAAGTATCCCTGGCATTGAAGACTGCAAAGATCAATATTAGAGTGCACCCGGTGTATGCCTTTAAACGGAAGAAGAAGGGAGAAAACCGAATGTTTCTCCTTCCTTGCAACTTCATTCTCCTTTTCCTGAGGAAGCAGGTAAAAAAGCAGAAACAGAATCATGTCAGAGGAAATCTGAATTCAAAATCTGAAAGTAGTTACCTCTACTGTGTATTTAAATTGTAATTTGAAATTTAGAAATATGTATTTGATTAAGTAAATTTTGATGAAGAAAATATTTGCATTACTTAAAAAAAATTAAATCAGCTAGTTCCAGTTGAGATGCTACTTAATCACAAGCGTGGAAAGACTTTGGGCTGGTTAAACACTCATTAGAAGGCAGTCAGAAGGGCAAGAGGAGATCTACAGCAGTTTCAGCAGAAAATGGGTTTGGGCTTGAACTTACTTGAATACCTAAAAGGCTGATGAGTGTTGTTTCTGAAGCTTGAAAATATCCTTGTGATCAGACTCACAAGACACAGCAAGCAAGTCATATTTAATCCTTCAGTACCAGTAATGGCCGGGACAGTCCATGCAGCTTTCTTCCTTTCTGTCTATTTCCCCATCAAAATAGGAAAATTGACAGGAATCACAATTCCTCTGTGTTTTTTTCCCTTGTTTTTTTTTTTTTTTTTTTTTTTTTTTTTTTGTATAAGAGCAGCAAGAAGGAATGCAGAAGAATATCAGCACTTAATCCCCATCCCCAGTCAGACAAAAGTTTAATAAAAAATATATTGCAGCAGAATGAAATTCAAATGTTAGACAACCTTGGGATATAGCCAGTCTCTGGAAGAGGGAAGATTGAGGAGGTGTAGAAAGCTACCCTATTGCACTCAGCACTAGCATTAGCTGAAGTAAGCACCAGTTATCAGACACATCATTTGTGCTGTCATTTTTCAAAATCAAATAGAATTAATTTTTTTAAAGTGTTCTAACAGTTTCCTTCTACTCTCAGTTTTATTTGTTAAAGATGTAACATAATAAAAATTGGAAAGTTAATCACAGTGGCAGTGAAACAGGTCTCCGTAGTGATGTCTGAGATGAAATGCCTGTGATTCAGTCCACTCGTAGATATCTAAATTTTCATACAATAATTTTTGGTGACAAGTCTCACAGGGCAAGATGGAGCAAGACTTTCTGAATAAAAGCACCAAGCCATTTCCCCAGAGCAAAATCTTTCGCCTTAACATTTACAGCTAACATGAGTGGCAGAAGGTTTAAAATAGCATGAGGAAGGCTGTCCTTATTCTGTTATTAAATACTAGGACAGGAGTTATGCAGATGTAGTGCCCGATCTTCAGGCAAGAGAGCATCATGTAGTTTAACCAAGTGCCAAATGAAGACCAAGACCTGGGCTATCTGCCTGCACTGAACCGGAAGCCCAAGTCTCCTTACATTCATCTCTTTCTACTAGCCAGTCTCACCCTGGTATCCTGTTTTGCATTATTTCTACCAACAGATCCCAGCTATCTCTCAATCGCTGTGTTGGTGAAGAGGAAGCATTAGTAAAATCATGTATGCATATGTGTACATGTGTATTTCAGCTTACTATATGTGGTGATTGTTATAGATGTTCATGCCTCAGTTCTTCATAGGGGTGACATCCTGCAGATTGGAATACATCTCTTAGAGATGAATGGTTTGTATCTGGAGCTGCATCCAGCTAGTCTTTTCCACTTATCACCGTTTGGATGAAGGCTTATGACTGCAAGGCAGGCAGTCAGGCCACATTAATTCAAATGGGTTCAATATAAGTTTGGCTGAACTGCATGGCTATCTGTATGCCAGCAGACACAGACTCTGATGAATGTGCTACACTGCCCAGCTTTGAAGTCTTAGGTTTTTAGTGCAAAACTGCTGTTAACTGTAAATAGCACAAGTCAGAAGCTGAATATAAGGGAGGTGTCTGAAGAAGAAACAACCAAGGCGAATATTTTTCCACCTGCAATGGCAGCTGAATTTAGACCTTCTAGGTTATATCTTATAACTTGTTTGGCTGGGAAGCCAAAGCATCACACTGAAGTAGCTGCTTCACATTGCTGTATCTGGATTTACTCTACTGTCTGACAGCTGCATAATTCAGTGGTTTAACATTAGTTTAAACCTCCGCGTCCCCTTTTAATACCTAGTACAGCTGCTTTGCAGTTCAGTGAAGTTCCTTTGCAGTGCCATGCAGTCAGAAGTCATTTGCAAACAGTATTCATTATATGTGAGGGCTGGTAAATCGCCCAACAGTATTTCCTCCAGGAATGTTGCATCAAATCCGGGCTCTCTGAGATAACCATGTATCAAAAGTGCTCCACCCCTTAAAAATCTGAGAGAGGTTGGTTAGAATGGGCCACTTCAGTGAAAGCTGGTCAGACCACATGTGTCTTCATTCATGTTTTGCTGCTTGCTGCTTTGAGGTGGGTGTGGGGGTAATTTCCAGAGCAGGATGATAGTACTGAAACTGGTAGTACTTGCTTTCCTTATGCATTTTGATACAATAGTTGAAGTGGAGATACATGTATTATTGGGAAGCAAAATTGAACTGGTTATTGTGAATGAATCATTGAGAAATTTTCAGTCCTTCTTTCTATTTACAAGCTGTTAATGAACATACTCTGTGCTGGTTTGACATCCTTCTCTTCCTAGTGCCGCAGCATTGCCACTGGCTTTAGGGAACACATTCCAGTTTTGGGCGTTCATGAGCACTGGTGTCGCCCATCTCGTGTTCTTCCTCTGTGTGTGCAGCTGATTGCCCATGATGCTTAATATAGGCTCTGCTTCAGGATTAGAGGAGGCTTTGTTTACAAGCAGCAGAGTGGGGGCAGCAGGCAGGCTGTTGTAAATGGATATGCTCTTTCTTCAGGTGCTGCAGTGCCTAATGTTGTGGGAAAAGGAATTGTCCTTTGCCAAATTGTCATGCAAAAGCTCTACTGATGCAGGTGTTCACAAGAGCTGCTTAAGACTTGTGTAAAGGCTGCAATTTAGAGTATGATTCTCTGTGAAAAATGTTTTTGCAGCATTAACCAGCTCTGTGCTTCATATGACTTCTTATTTATATGTAATCTTTTTTTTTTTGCTATATAAAATGTGCTTAAAATGAATGTTACACTCCAGTATAAACAAAACTGAAAAAAACAATGGAGTTCATCCTGTTTAATTATTTTTTTATAGGTATATTATCTATAAATACCTGACACCTTAATTCATGTGTTGTTGAACAACCTGTTAATGATTTCCCTTAATCAAAACTAAATCTTTCCATGAGAGTAAACAGCTATTTTTCTTAATTTAGTCTCTTTTCCTGTTTGCAAGGCCTTGTGGGTTGCACTACAAAAAGTTGAAGAGCTGTCAGAATGGGAGCAAAGACAACTGTTACCACTGGTATAAAATTGGACAAACTCTCTCTGAACATTCTTATTAATGAGATTTTATTAGCAGTATATGAGTAAAAGTAAATAATAAATGGGAACAAAACCTTCTCTTACTCTTGGTTATGCAAATGTTGGTTTTGTTTTTCCGTAGTGTATTTTAGATACACAGTGTTTGCCGAACCACTCCATCCTTTTCTGTGGATATTACTGAAGGCTGTTAATGGTTGTCTCAGTCAGCTAACATTGTGCCATAATGAGGGCAGATCAGTACAGAGAACAAGTAAATTCACCAGCTTTATCTGTAACAGCCTGTCCTTTAATGTATACGCCTTTCACCCCAACACTGAGCCTCTGTGGCAGGCACAGCAATAATCTGAATCTTGGTGTTTGGGCTGCTTATGTCAAGGCTTTGATATCTACTGGCCATCTGCAGCCTTTATCAATCAAAAGATCACCTAGGACTTTAAAAAAAATCACCTGAGATGATCTAATGATTTTGAAAATAATCCACATATCATTTTTCCAATGCCCATATTGTAGTGTTATTCTTCAACCAGATATAAGCTTGCATTATTTCAATGCTTGTTAATTTCCACCATCCCCAATTTAATTCCTTTCCCATTCACAGGGAGGTTTGTATGTTTTCATAATGTTCTGCAGTTGTAACATTTCATAATTTATAGTCCACCGGTGATTCATTGCACACAGATTGATAAATCGCTAGACAGGGACAATACAGGGGACATTCAGTCTTGTTGTTTTGTAATCTCATGAATATATTACTTTGGCTTTCTAAAGTACGTGGCCACCAGAATTAATTATTAAAAAAAGTAATAGCCTCTATTTTCTCTCTAGATTTCTGAATACAGAATACAGAGGTATTTGACTTGCTTCTCCTGAACAAATTCAACTGCTTTCTGCTATGAACGTTAACGGATAAATTGAAGCAATTTCTCTTGTTTGAAAGAAAGCATGGAGCAAATAGGAAAATCAGTGGTGTCTAATATAGCAGGAAAAACTAATCTAGCAGCATAGTAACAGTCCCTGATGTCAAATGAAATCATTACTGATATGAAGACAATGAGGCTTATTTAATGATGTTGATCTACTTTCATTTTGTTGCAGAAGGTTATGTACAGTGTGGAAGCTTATTCACTTTGCATAATACAGATAAAACAGGCTATCATCAGGAAAAAATATAACAAAAATTTACCTGTGCAAAGCATGTAATTCTCATGCTGCAGGTATACGGTGACTTGAGCAAACACATGAGCTTAACACACTGGCTGCAGTTATAAAATGGGTGATCAGAGTGATTTATGATTATTAACAGAACTGCTCAAGAAAACTGACTTCTTGTTTTCCCTCCTTCTTGCCTAGTTCCCTTTCAGAAGAGCTTTGCACAGTGACAGCAGTGCATGGGCTGGCTGTGTGTGATCCCAGGCACCTGCTGGCTTCTAACTCAGCAAATAGTGATTCCTCTGCTGACTTCATGGGTCAGAGGATGGGCTTTTTTTTTTTTTGGCAGGTCTTGCATGGGTTCAATGGAGGAAGTAGGAGCTTTTTCTCAGTTTTTTGGTTTTCAATCCAGAAATTGAACAAATATTTCACTTGAGTCTTTGTACTGTGATTTCTCGAATTGTTTACTGGAAATATAGCTCATA
The DNA here is from genome assembly GCA_020746105.1 of Trogon surrucura. Classification (NCBI taxonomy): domain Eukaryota; kingdom Metazoa; phylum Chordata; class Aves; order Trogoniformes; family Trogonidae; genus Trogon; species Trogon surrucura. The sequence continues at coordinate 64,750,690 of CM036658.1, read as the reverse complement.
CAAGTAAAGCAGAGATCTGCAATCTACATATCTGATATTGAAAAAAGGCAAATGTCTCATTTTAAAATGTCCTGTCTGAAATTCTTTTACTTACAGCTACTGCTACTTGTCTCCTTCATTATTTTCTATGGAAGAATGACCCTCATGTTTTATTCCTTTGCTACTCTTTTTTCTCTTGCTCAAATCTGTAACAAGTCTGTTAGTTGTCTGCAGGCCAATAGACCAAATTAAAGAGAACTTTTGCAAAACATTTAACAGGTACCATCTGACATACTTTTTGGTGAGAGCAGGTATATGTTTGCTCTCTAGCTGGGCATTCTTTGCAGAACCAATATGTTCTGCCAGATCAGCAAAGAAAAGCAAGGTGGTCTCATATGCTTACCTGCTCCCTTTCACCAACAACCTAGACTTCATCAGTTACAAGCTTTGATAGAAGGAGACACTTTCAAACAATGTGGTAAATTTTGGCTGCATTTTGGATATGACTATCTAGAAGACCTCTAATTATTTTTCTTTAAGAAAACAAAGGTTATTTTTTTGAGCCCTTTTACTGAATCTACAAAAGTTGTACATTAATCGAAAGGTCTCCCTGGTTAAACAGTTATGATGCTATAACTGTGCTAGGTTTAGGCAAGCCGGCTATAAAGCATAAATGTACCTGCAGGAGTGGGATTAGATAGAAACATGTAGGCTACCAGCTTTAATTTTTTATCTATGAAAAGGCAGACATGTGTAATGACTGTTACTGTCACCTCTAATTATATCTATCTTAAACACCTATGGATTCTCTCATGCTGTTGAAGCCATTTAGAAAAGATCTTAGCAGTTCCCTGATAATGGATCAGGTAACAGATGTTTACTGAGGTCATTTTGTTATTGTTTTCAAAGACTAAATTCAAGGATGGAGAGATTTCACAAAAAAGAAAAAAAAAAAGAGGCAATTTATATTTAGAATCATAGAATCATAGAACAGTTTCAGTTGGATAAGACCCAGCCCTATCAACACCACTAAACCCTGTTCCTCAGCACGACGTCTGCCTGTCTCTTAAACACCTCCAGGGATGGCGACTCAACCACCTCCCTGGGCAGCCTGTTCCAATGCCTGACAAGCCTCTCAGTAAAGAAATTCTTCCTAACACTCAAGCTGAACCTCCCCTGGCACAACTTAAGGCCATTTCCCTTTGTCCTGTCACTTCGCCACTAGAGAGAACAGACTAACCCTCACCTCGCTACAACCTCGTTTCAGGTAGTTGTATTTAGTGGAAAGCTTACAAATATGAGGGCAATTCCTTTTGACAGCCATCCATTCCTAGAGGATTAAAGACATAGTACAGTAACTTTTGAGCCAAAACCAAAAAATGAAGCAGAACGTTGATGCATGACATCACTTTCCCTTTTAAAAATCATATTCTCACCAATCTACTGTATGCTGCACGCTTAGCACAGTCAAAATCTTTCTTGATGACAAAAAATAAAGAACCTCTTAGAAAATTCAGGACTGTGGTGGAGCTTTGGTGTCTCTCGATATTGTGTGGTTTATTCATGAAGGTATAAAGTTAAGTGAAGGGGGAATAAGAGCAGGTTTTTTAGGTGGAAATGTGTTCAAAAGGAAAAAAAATATCAACAGACGTGCTCACAGGTAACTCCACTGAATAAGACTTTTCTGGAAGGAAAAAGGTGGAAGAGTTGTATTTTGAAAGTTCTCTCTGTCATAATGGATTAACTTCTTATGTGTGTATACATTTCCTAAGTCTCATTTCCTATATTTCCTAAGACTCATTTATAAACTAGTTAAGCGAGACATTCAAGGTGACTCAATTCGGTTGATATGAAAACGCTCACTTAAGCCACAACTGAAAATCAGCATGTGTAATCCCTAAGATTGGTATAATAATTTGTCATCTTTCAAATATGTATTTCAATAATTTATTTATTATTTAACTTAGAAATGAACATTTTGTTTAAATATTTTTAGTAACATAACTGCATATAATTTGTATGCAGTTTGATGCTTCTTAAGTAAGAAAAATATTTTGCCTTAAAAATTGTTCACCTTACTCTAGAAGAAAAATTGCACGTATGAACCAAACAATTCCAGTCATCATATCCTTCAGGATTTTAGATTGGAAAATATACTTTGCTGTCATCTCAACCATACGGCACAGGAGTTAAATGTATTGTATTTTCTTCCCTCAGCTTCTAATAAGTTCTCAATTTTAAGTAACTTGGTTGTTGAGATGGACTTTAAAATCAACTAAAACCAAGAAAATACCTGCTTTGAACTTGCAGAACTTGTGCTGATGCCTCAGAAACCACAGGATTTAGTACTTAAGCTGTGGCTGTAGGCTGTTGGTAAGAAATTTCCATCAGTCCAGTAAGATTGAATTCTCCAAGTCTTCTTTGATAATGTTTTTTGATTAGATTTAACAAAAATTAGGTGGTTCAGGTCTCATAATAGGAGATCAATATTTTTAATTTAGATTATGAATAGAGTGCAGAAAGTGACTTTTTTAAAGCTGGCAAGCAACTGTTACTGCAATGTCTTAGGAAGTACTCAGTGGTTTGTCTGGAACATGACATTAAAAATCTGTGAAAAAAAGAGTTTCTGTATTCAAGCCAAAATGAGGAGATAATGGAAATCCTGCTATTCTAGTTACAATGCCATGTCCATCGGTGTTGCTTGTGGGATGCTCAAGCTAAAAGACCTTCAGGCCTTTGGAGAATGTAAACCCAGATGGGGGCACTGAGTGAATAAACTGGAGAGGTTATACAGGCAAGAGAATGAAGCACTGGTTTCACGAGGATATAGACATAAGAAATTCAAGTTATACAAGTTATTAGCCACATGAGGCTGAGGAAAGGGCAAGAAGGCAAAAAGTGGAAGAAGGAGGAGCTCCATGCACCCAACTCTCACATCCTGGCAGGCTGAAAGGATTCGTCCTGGAGTGGCATTTTCCTCAAACAGCCAATCTTTTATCCCACTCAAGGTCTGTGTATTTCTACTAATGACTTACCATGTCTTGCAGGTGGCAATGTCTGGTTTTTGTTTAGGTTTTACTTTCTTATGCACAAAAGGAGGACTTTTTTTTTTTTTTTTTTTTTTAAGATATGATTTTTGGGCCACACCTCACTGCCTGGCTCTGTGCTGTCTGTGACTGCCAGAGTCGTTTAGAGACTGAGTTGTCCCTTCCTTAGCCCTGTGGTAACATGCAGTCACCATCTCCTGGAAAAGAATAAATCACTTACTACGTCTTGGGAGATCGGAAGGGGGAAGGAAGATTCTTGAAGTCACCCTGTCCTGCTGAATGGGTTCCTCTGTGGCCAAGGGGCCATGGTCAGCTCCACGTGCCTGCCCAGAAGAAACTCCCCTCCTTCCCCATCAGAACAATCACTCCGGAGTGCACATCCAGAGAGCAACCTTACTTTTGTAAAGAGGCAGTATCTGCTATTTTTAACACTTGTTCTCATTAACACAGCAGGAAGCAATTATGTTTTCAGATTCCTCGGAAGAATATCTCCACGCCTCAGAGCTGTTCTGGGCTTCTTCTGGCCCTGACTGAAACTGCTGACAAAAACATTGCTAACATTGTATTGTGAGGTTAATTTTCTAAATCAACACTTACCCAGCAGAGGCTGGGCTTCCATCTCTGGTACATCCGCATTTTTTGTATTTTAAACGAGTGGATGATCATATGGCAGTCCTTCAGGCTGAATAACTGACAGTGATTCCCTACTGCTTTCCAGGCTGGCATTTGTCTGCTTCTCTCCACCCTTACTTCAGATATTTAGAGAAAGGATTTGAAGGCTGTTAGAGGAGAAACATGAGGAAGGAAGGGCATATCCCAGCTGCGCAGCAGGGAGTTGCAGTCATTAATGCTGTCATTGCTTGAGGAAAAAGCAGTGCACCATGATGTATCTGATCCCAGCCTGTTGTGTTATCCTGCAGCCTGTGACAGAATGTTAGAAGGGACCTCTGGAGATGATCTGGTCCAACTCCCCTTCCAGACCAAGTTCAGCAGGTCGCACTGGAGGGTGTCCAGACAGGTTTTGAAATTTCCAGAGATGTAGACTCCACCACCTCTCTGGGAAGCCTGTTTCAGGGCTCTGCCACCCTCAAAGCAAAGAAGCTTCTCCTTGTGTTTAGAGGGAACTTCTGTGTTCAAGTCTGTGCCTATGTCCTGTCACTGGGAACCACTGAAATAAGACAGGCCCCATCCTTCTGACACCGACCCTTAAGTATTCATAAGCATTGATAAGAACCCCCCTCAGTCATCTCCAGACTAAAAAGCCCCAAGTCCCTCAGCATTTCCACATAAGAGGTGTTCTATTCCCCTAATCATCCTGGTAGTACTTTTCTGTGCCCTCTCCAGCAGTTCCCTGCTCTTGAACCGGGGAGCCCAGAACTGGGCACAGTATTCCAATAGTGGCCTCACCAGGAAAGAATAGAGGGGGAGGATGATCTCCCTTGACCTGTTGGCCCCACCCAGGATGCCATTTGCCTTAGCAGCCACAAGGGCACATTGCTGGCTCATGGTCATCCTGCTGTCCACCAGAATCCACAGGTCCCTTTCCTTCGGTGCTGCTCTTCCACAAGTCAGTCTCCAACCTATACTGGTACATGGGGCTGTTCTTTTCCAGATGCAAGAGTCTATGCTTGCCCTTGTTGTATTTCGTCAAATTTCTCCCTCCCCAATTCTCCAGCCTGTCTGGGCCTCACTGAACGGCAGCACAGCCTTCTGGTGTGTCAGCCACTCCTCCCAGTTTTTTTTGTCATTAGCAAACTTGCTGAGAATATACTCTATACCTGCATGTAGGTCATTGATGAATATACTATGTAGGTCATTGATGAACCCGATCTGGTACTGACCCCTGGGGAACACCACTTTTTATGGTCCTCCAACTAGACTGTGCCACTAACCATAGCCTTCTGAGCTCTATCTTTCAGCCAGTTTTCAGTCCACACCACTGCTGTATGTTTGTCTAACCAACACTTCCTAAACTTCTCTATAAAGGTGGTGTGGGAAATGATGTTGAAATCCTTGCTGAATTCAAGGTAGACAACATCCACTGCCCTCTCCCTCATCTCTCCACCCAGTCATACAATCACAGAAAGCTATCAGATTAATCAGACGTGACTTCCCCTTGGTGAACTCATGTTGACTGCTTCAGATAACTTTTTCCTTCACATGCTTTGAGATACTCACAGAATGAGCACCCAGTGATGGAGGTGAAGCTGACAGGCCTGTGGTTTCCTGGGTCTTCTTTCTTGCCCTTTTTGAAGACTGGAGTGATACTGGCCTTCCTCCAGTCCTCTGGCATCTCACCTGTTCTCCAGGACCTTTCAAGGATGATGGAGAGGGGCCCAGCAACTACTTCTGTCCATCATCTGAGTGGGCATGTACTGGGACAAATGCATTTCAGCTTAGCCCAATTTAAAACCTCTATAAGACCAAAAAAAAAAAAAAAGGCACTGCAAGCAAAAGCAGGGAAAGTGAGAACTTACTCGGCTTCATTCCGTTGTTGGTCATTTTCTTAATGGTCATGGTTGCTATTAGACAAAAAACCACCATCAGAAGTGTGGGGACTCAAACAGTGCTCCAGTGCAAGAATGCAGCAGGGAGTGCCTGAGCCTGTGCCTCCCAGAGACTGGAACTGACAGCACCTGTGTGAGGTGTGATCAGTTGAATGACCTACTCTGCCTCGTGGCAGAGCTAAAAGAAGAAATGGAGAGGTTGAGGAGTATCAGGGAGTGTGAAAGGGAGGTAGGTTGGTGGAGCCACTCCCTGACCCATAGACAACAAATTTCACAAGAATTGGGGGATTCCTTCCCCTCTGACCATCAGGCCAAAGGAGGGCACCAAAAAGATGGGGGGCAATGGAAACAGGTCCCTGCTCGGAGAGGCAGGTGAATCCCAGCCTGGCCTCCCTCACCTGCCCAATTGCTCCTGCGGAACAAGTGTTGGGCTCTGGAACATGAGAGCCGAGAAAATGATGAGACAGATGGAGGTGCACCCATGGGGCTAAGGTGAGTGAGTTAACCCCATGCATTAGGACTATTCCAACCAAGAAGGAGAGGAGGGTAATTGTTGTTGGAGATTCTATTCTGAGGGGAACAGAGGGTCCCATCTGCCACCTGGATCCAGCCAGCAGGGAAGTCTGTTGCCTCCCTGGAGCCCAGGTTAGGGATGCTACCAGGAAACTCCCTGGTCTGGTGCAACACACTGATTATTACCTGCTGCTGGTTGTGCAAGCTGGCAGCAATGAGATTGAGCAAAGATGTCTAAAGAGTCTAAAAAGGGACTTTAAGACACTAGAGGGACTGGTAGAAGGATCGGGGACACAAGTAGTGTTTTCTTCAATCCCTTCAGTAGCAGGCAAGAATATTGAAAGGGACAAGAAAGCACATATAATTAACACATGGCTCAAAGGCTGGTGCTGCCAGCAACATTTTGGGTTTTTTGATCATGGGGAAGTTTACGTGGCACTGGGTATGAGAGCAGCAGATGAAGTGAGGCTGTCTTCGAGAGGAAAAAGAATTCTTGCTTTTGAGCTGGGAGGACTTATTGAAACGGCTTTAAACTAGGTTCAGAGGGGGAAGGGGATAAAACCAGTCTCACTACAGATGAGCCAGGGAGGAGTGTTCCAGGGTTAGGGGAGAAAACAATGGCCCAGATCAAGTGCATCCACACCAATGCACACAACATGAGCAAAGGTAACAGAGACTCCTCTATTAAGTCCCTGAAGTGTCTGTATACCAATGCAAGAAGCATGGGGAATAAACAGGGTAAATCAGAAATCTGGGTGCAGCCGAAGAGCTATGATCCTATTGCGATTACAGAGAAGTTGTGGAATAGCTCATGTCTGGAATGTGGTAATGGATGGCTATATGCTTTTCAGGAAAGGTAGATCGACAAGGTGTGGTGGTGGAGTTGCGCTCTATTTGAGTAAGCAACTAGAATGCATTGAGCTTAACCCAGTAGGAGAGGATTAGAGTGTTGAGAGCTCATGGGTAAGAATTAAGGCGCATACAAACATGAGAGATATTGTTGTTGGTGCCTACTACAGACCACCTAACCAGGAAAAGGTTGTTGACGAGGCCTTCTACAGGCAGATGGAAGTAGCCTCAAGATCACGTGCCCTGGTGCCTATGAGTGACTTCAATCACCCTGATATTAATCAGAAGATCACACAACCAACCATAGTCAGTCCAAAAGGTTCCTGCAGTGCATTGATGACAACTTTCTACTGGAGGTGGTTGAAGAACCAATGAGTAGAGGTGCAATGTTGGACCTTATATTAACAAACAAAGAAGGTGTGGTCATGGATGTCAAGGTTGGAGGCAGTCTTGGCTGTAGTGACCATGACATGTTAGAGTATTGTTAGGGAAAAAAAAAAAAAGGTAGTAAACAAAATTTCTATCCTGGACTTCAAGAGGGCTAACTTTGTCCTCTTCAGAGATATACTTAGAAGTATCCCATGCACTAGGATTCTAGAAGGCAGGAGGCCACAAGAGAGCTGGTCAGCATTCAAACTCTACCTACACTAGGCTCAAGACAAATGCATTCCCTCAGAAAGAAAATCAAGTAGAGGAGGCAAGAGACCTGCATGGTTAGGCAAGGAGCTCCTGGAAAAACTCAAACAGAAGAGGGAAATTTAAAATAAGTGGGAAAAGGGTCTAGTTAACTGACAGGATTATAGAAATGTGGCCGGAGTATATACAGAATCAACAAGAAAGGCTAAGGCTCTCTTGGAATATAGTCTGGCTACGGAAGTGAAAGAAAACAAGAAACGTTTCTTCAAATACATCAAGGAGAAAAGGAAGAGTAGGGAAAAAGTGGGTCTACTGCTAAATGAGGTAGGAGATGTGACAACAGAGGATGCAGAGATGGCAGAATTACTGAATGCCTTCTTTGCCTCAGCCTTTACTCCTAAGGCCAGCCCCAGGAACTCCAGTCACTGGAAGTAAGGGAGCAAAATTGAAGTGAGGATGACTCTCCACTGGTGAGTGAGGATTTGGTTAGGGAACTGTTACAAAAATGGAAAACACACAAATCCATGGGCCCCGACGGAGTACATTCACTTGTGCTGAGAGAGTTAGCTAATGTTGTGGATGAACCTCTCTCCATCATCTTTGAAAAATTGTAGGGAATGGGAGAGGTGCCTGAGGACTGGAAAAAAAGGCAGTGTCACTCCAGTCTTCAAAAAGGGCAAGAAGGAGGACCCTGGCAACTACAGGCCCATCAGCCTCACCTCCATCCCTGGAAAAGTGATGGAGCAGCTCATTATAAAGACCATCTCTAACCAAATGGAAGAAAAGAATGTTATCAGGAGTAGCCAGCATGGATTTATCAAGGGGAAAATTTTGCCTGACTGATCGGATATCCTTCTATGAAGCTGTGACAAAATGAGTTGATGAAGGGAGATCGGTGGATGTCATATATCTTGACTTCAGTAAAGCTTTCGATACTGTCCCCCATAACATCCTCATAAGTAAACTCAAGAAATGTGGGATAGATGACTGGACTGTGAGGTAGATCGCGAACTGGCTCGGCCGCAGAGTTCAGAGGGTTGTGATCAGCAGCACAGAGTCAAGTTGGAGGCCTGTGGCCAGTGGCATTCCCCAGGGATCAGTACTGGGTCCAGTTCTGTTCAATATCTTCTCAACGACCTGTACGACGGGATAGTGTACCCTCAGCAGGTCTGCTGATGATACAAAACTCGGAGGGGTGACTGACACCCAGGAAGGCTGTGCTGCCATCTAACGAGATCTGGACAGGCTGGAGAGCTGGGCAAAGGGGAACCTCATGAAGTTCACTAAGGACAAGTGTAGAGTCCTGCATCTGGGGAGGAATAACACCAGGCACCAGTACAGATTAGGTGACATCCTACTGGAAAGCAGCCCTGTGGAGAAAGACCTTTGTGCTCTTTCTGTGGACAGTAAGTTGTCCATGGGACAGCAATGTGCCCTTGTGGCCAAGAGGGCCAGTGGGATCCTGGGGTGCATTAAGAAAAGAGTGTCCAGCAGGTCTAGCGAGGTTCTCCTCCCCCTCTTTTCTGCCCTGGTGAGACCACACCTGGAATACTGTGTCCAGTCTTGGGCTGCCCAGTTCAAGAGAGACAGGGACCTACTGGAGAGAGTCCAATGGAGGCTACAAGAATGATTAAGGGATTTGAACATCTCTCCTATGAAGAGAGACTGAGAGAATTTGGGCTCTTTAGCCTTGAAAGGAGATGGCTGAGAGGGGACCTTATTAATGTATATAAATATCTGAGGGATGGGTGTCAAGAGGAAGAGGACAATCTTTTCGCAGTGGTGCCCAGCAATAGAACAAGAAATAATGGTTATTAGCTAGAACATAGGAAGTTTCGCATCAACATGAGGAGAAATTTCTTCACTGTGAGGGTGACAGAGCCCTGGCACAGGCTGCCCAGAGAGGTTTTGGAGTCTCCTTCTCTGGAGGCTTTCAAAACCCGCCTGAATGCGTTCCTGTGCGACCTGCCCTAAGTGACCCTGCTCTAGAGGTCCCTTCCAACCCCTAACATTCTATGATTCTATGATTCTATGATTCTATGATCTCTAGCTAAAATTCTCACAGACTGTGAAGGGTTGGAAAGCATGAATAATGCAGTCTGCCCTTCCAGAAGTCAAGGACACACTTCTCATGAGGATCTGTGATGTGCATGGTTTACCTGCCACGTGTAAATGTGCTGTGAAACAGGGCATAGATGGGTACTGTCAGGGAACTTCTTTTTCAACTTGCCGCACAGAAAGAAGTGCATGCTCCTTCCCAGTGCTATTGATGAGGAAAGTCTTGAAGCCTCTTCTGTGTTTTGGTGGACGCTTTTTCCCCAGTCAGAGGCAACAAGCACCCAGCTCGAAATCAGTCATGCTTTTGTTTTCTTCTTCTTTGAAAAGTGGTCAATGAAGTATTCCTGCTGCATTGTGGGCAGAGGGAGCACATTGTTATGGCGTCTTTCATTTAACTGCAGCTGCAAAATATTATGTTAGCAAATCAACTCTCTGCCCACATTGAATTTGCTTTCTACAGCCCTGTAGTTCAAGGAAAGCTGTACTAAAATATGTGAAACACTTAAAAGCAAGAAGCCATTTAGAATAGAAACAGCAATGGAAAATAATTGACCAGAGCCAGAACAGCCCTGTATTACATTACCAGTGACAGATCAAAAGACAACTGCACAGCTTTGAGTAATGGAGCTTTTCATCTTCCTTTGACATTCAGACCAAGATTTGATTTAAAAACTGAGGTCCCCACTCCCTGCTAATGACACCCATGAGAAACTCCATCTACATTCACTCTACAGTCAAGGGAAGTAAAAATCTCTTTTTTTTTCCCAGCCTAAAAACCAACTGAGTTTAGCAGTTAGCATTAGCATTTACACAGAAAACTCAAAATACTCAGCCTTAGTATTGTTGAGTATTGCAGGAGGAATGAAACCCAATGTGTTTTTTACCACACTAATGAAAAATAGGAAAAAAACCCCCAGAGATTAAACTGCTATAATTTCAATTATCTCATCTCTCTACCATTCAGAATGGGCAATGGTGTCCTTTCAGACACAGCAGCATGAAAACTCATGTCAGTCAAAGCAGCATTGACAGTGAGTTTATACTGAAGAAGAAAACCCAGACAGCTCTCTGACATCCACCTTCTACAATTCATTTGAGCTACATCCATCATGGCCCTACATGGCTGTGAGCTTCGGAGAACTGGAAGGAGTCTTCTCCACCCTTTGTGACCAGAGGACGTGTTAGAGAATCCCTGTGTGGAGGAAAGCACAGCCATTGTTTCCTTCCTCAGTGTGAGGGGTGGGGAGGAAGATATATGGAGTAGGTTAAGTGTTGATTAATGATCAGTGAGCATATTCTGCACATGAAAAAGGAATTAAATATTACTAGACAAATAAAACTCTACTTGTCCAATCACACCTACAATTCTCTCAGCAAAAGTATACAATACAAGCGTGACACAGTCCTTTAACTGAGACTTGCTAGGATGTGGCTTTTTAGCTTCTCCTCTTCCCTACATTGAAACTTAAAAGACATCCTCTGACTGGTGAAATCTGGCACAGCTCAATGGATTTCAGTGGAATTGTGACACTTCATACCAGAGAAAGTCAGATGTTGAGCGTCACTGGGCTTAGAAAACGTATGTGCCAGCAGTCTTCCTGGGATTGTAGCTTCTGTGTGAGAAATGATACCCCTTGACATCAAGTACCTTAATTACTGTGCTCACAAGACTACCTATTGGTGAATATTTCATCTGGGACTTTTTAATTTATATCTTAGCTGTTCTCTGTTTATAGAAGAATTGCTGCCATTGTGGGCACAAAATTACAGAATGGTTGCAGTTGGGAAGGCTGGCATTAATAATCATTAGAAGAAGCTTTTCTCTTGCACACAGAGAAGAACAGATGCTGAAGTAAAGCTTTAAAGTCACTGAACTAATTCCTTTCCTGAAAGCTTTTTTTTTTTTTTCTCCCCTTTGGATACTTGCAAACTTTGCAGAAAGGAAAGTTTAAAATACTACTGTATTTTAAACCATATAGGTTTACATAATAATCCACAGTAAGTTATATTCTTATAAAACAGAAAGCATTTTCCTCTTTTTAGATACACATATTTGAGTAAGAATCACATGCATGTATATATCCATATGAACTATGCCTGTAACATCAGTGAGCTGAGTAAATGGAGTTCTTTCTTTGTGCCTCTACGTCATTAATTTTAAGTAGGTAGTCCATAGCTATGGAATGTGCATCAAGAGAAAAAAACCAACAAAAACTTATTACCGAAGTCTCTCAATCTAATTCTGTAGTTTTCCTTCATCTTTTTTGTATTCTTTTTGGCATATGTTTCTGTCCATTGTGTGTACCTCTGCATGACCATAACATAAAGCAAAGAGTAAAATATTTGCTAGTGCTAGGTATGATCCTTCAGCAGCCAAAACATGTATTTTCTGATTACAGAGGAAGGCTTTGGCTGATGTGATATTAACAGACAAAATAAATCTTTTTGGTGTGTCTGAGTAGTAGAGATTTCACTGCTTTTTTTCAGTTTTATTTTAAAAAAAATATGGAAAATTTTTCTAATACATCGCCTATTCTTACCCTGTAAGCTTGAAAACTATATCAAGAAGGGGGGAAAGAAATGTAGCTTATTTACAGCACCAAAACATTTTTAGAAAAACATTCAGCAAAGTAGGTAGACAACCATAATATCTGAGTTCACAGTGTACTCAGGAGAAAAGATTTGCTGCGTCAGGTTTCATAGATTTGGCCAAGTCTGCATAGGTTTAGCTTTCAAAATATGATGGATTCATCACAGACTATGCTATCAAGGGAAATAAGCTAGGTAAATCCTTGAATAAAGGTAAAAGTATAAAGCTGCATTTTTTCCTTGAAACTTAAACAAACAAACAAAAGATTTGTCTTTGGCTGGATATTTTTATATTTTTTCTCATTTAAATAAATCTGTGATCATAAGAAGAAGCAGACAGATCAGACAGATAAACTGTTCCAAGGGAAATAAATACTGAGGGTTATCTATTAAATATGGAGCACCAAGGCTCATATAGCTGAATGCAGAGCTCCAACCGAAAAGAAACTAATTTCTGATCTGCTCTCTTGCTGATAAACTGTAATTGGAGGCTGATTGAATATGAGGATACTTTCACTCTTTTCTACCCAGTCTGACCTGACAACTCTGGTCATTTCCTGCCAGAGGCTGGAATAGACTTTCTCAATCACCACCAAAATGTGTTTAGCTTGCTGAGAAAAAGCACTTGAGTAGTATCTTGAAACACTTCTCATTTACTAAGCAAAATGGGATGCAGCACACAAGGGAAGCATTTGAAGGTGGACCAGCATTTTAAATAGGAATTCAAAAGCATATCATGAACTAATCAGTGCTGCTTACTTGATTATTTTTCCAATCTCTTGTGCAAATGTTAACCCAGAGTCCTCCAACAGCATCCATGACAGGATCCTTCACAACTGTATCCCACTGTCAACGCACACCAAGCAGATCTGCACAGACTTCCTTTATCATGCAAATACAGTTGAAGTAAATAAGAAATAAAAATGCAATCATAACATTGGGTTTGCTTCTGGCCTTTTCCCCCATTCCAGTTTAAAGGCTGATGGGGAGTTCCATCTCCCTCTCATCCCAGGCAGCACTAGGCTTTGAGCCACAGCCAGAGACCTGCTGGGGTTTAAGGAAGATCTTTGTTGAAGCTTGCACTGAGGGTGGCACTGTGCACGTTGTGAGGTACAACACAAATATGGAGAGCTTCCTGGTGGAAAAGGACGGGTGAGCGTGTGTGTTGATCAACAGGTGGCTGAACATGAGCCAGCAGTGTGCCCAGGTGGCCAAGAAGGCCAACAGCATCCTGGCCAGCGTAAGGAATGGTGTGGCCAGCAGGAGTAGGGAAGTGATTGTTGCCCTGTACTTGGCACTGGTGAGGCTGCACCTCAAATCCTGTGTTCAGTTTTGGGCTGCTCACTCCAGAAAAGATATTGAGGTTCTGGAGCATGTCCAAGGAAGGGAAACGAAGTTTGTGAAGGGTGTAAAGGGCAAGTCTTATGAGTACTGGCTCAGGAAACTGGGCTTGTTCAGCCCAGAGAAAAGTGGACTGAGGGGAGACCTTACCACTCTCTATAACTACCTGAAAGGAGATTGTAGCAAGGTGGGTGTGAGTCCTTTCTCCAGATTACAATCAATGGTACAAGAGCAAGTGGTCTGAAGCTGTACCACGGAAGGTTTAGATTGGACATTAGGAAAAACTTTTTCACTGAACTGGTTGTTAAGCACTGGAACAGGCTGCCCAGGGAAGTGGTGAAGTCACCATCCCTGGAGGCATTTAAAAGATGTGTAGGTGTGGTGCTTGGTGACATGGTTTAGTGGTGCATTTGACAATGATGTGGTTCTCCCCATACCCTAGGTATATGTATTCTCCACATATAGCTCCTGTGGATAGGCTAAATCATTAAACCCTGGGGTTGTAATAACAATGGGATCTCCTCTCTCCTGAGGATCTATGCCGCCAGCCCAATTAGCAGCTCTTGCAGTCAAGGTATAAACATGATCCTCACCTGGTACAGTGGTTAAAAATACTCCAGGACCCCAATAACCTCCTGATTCTTCCTCACTTAGCAGAACTCGATCGCCCCCCGTAAGGGAGACTCGCCACACATACTCTGTCTCAGACTCCCCCGCGCGTTTGGAATACTTTTGCTGCAATTTAGCAAGTTCAGTTGGAGAATATGCTGTGGTTCTTACAATAGTGTGAACATTGTCATTACTTTCGTTCACGACCTCAGGTTTAATTAATGGTTGGACAGAGACAGGATCACAGTCAAAATTTTCCACCAGCTCCTCAGTGTCGTTATCACACCAAATGCCTCCATCCCATGATTCAGGATCTGTATTGTGTACCAATTTGCAGATTTGTTTAGCCGACTCTACAGAAGGCATTTGGTTTAAGATAAGATCTAATTTTTCCTGTAACCGTTTTTCTCGCATCGCGGCTGCATCCAATTGCATTTTAAGGTCCCGATTTTCACTCTCAAGGTTGTCTACTGAGGCCAGCGATGCTTTCAGCACTGCGTTTTCAGATTTTAGCAGAGCATATTCTACCTTTAGGTTTTCTACTTGAGTTTCCATTTTTTCTCGACTTTCCCTTTCGAAAGCCAGTGAGTTTTTTAACACTTCGTTTGCTGATTTTGCCATGGCGTATTCCACATTTGCAATTTTCTCAGGTGGAGGAGAATCTCTGATCTCTTTTCGCGCGCAAGATAAACAAGTCCCCTCCTTAACTCTTTGCTCACTCCTACATTGTTCTATTCGCTCTACCACTTTGTTCCAAAACTCCTGGGCCCACTCTCTCCTAGCTTCAGAGGGTGCACACTTATATTTTTGCAGGAGTTTATCGATGGCAACCCTGCTCGCTGTGCCAATTTACTGTTGCGTGAAAGGTATGTGGCTGTGAGAGGCACGTACCCCAGCTAAGCACTTGCTTGTTTCAGAGTCCCGTTAGGGACTTGCACTGAGTTTTCAGAGCCCCACTAAGGGCTTGCACTGAATTTTCAGAGCCCCGTTTAAGGACTTGCACTGAGACAATTTGCAAGGTAACTAACAATAGCTAATTTATTGAAGCGACAGATACAAGATTCGGCATTGACGTTGATAAATGTGCTCTCTGCAATAGCTCTAACATATGGTAATAATGCCAGCAAAATACTATCCCGGGTATTACACACCAAAAGGTGGAAGTGCAATTCTTACCAAGAAGGCGTCCCTGTCTTGGGTGAAGGAGAAGGAGCACAGCCCGTTGACCGCCTCTTCCTCTTCTGGGGTCTTCTCCTCCCAACGACACGTACCCTCTATGCTCCTTATATACTATCTTTCACTCCCCCCTGCCCCCTCCCTGGAGTGGCATTCAGCATGATTTGAGTGAAGAGTGGGTGACTATAGTCATATAGCGATATTAGGGTAAAAATTTCCACTCTGGGCCCTGTGGCCTTCAGGATTTTATTTTGCAACAACTTATCTATGCGCAGGATGGTTCACATTGTTAGTCTTCCGTGCGGCCTTGCTCCTTAGCCAAAACAGGGTCGTCCTGTCGTCACAAGACTCCCTCCTTCGGCTGGTTCTCACTGTGTAGGCCTTGTTTTCCTCCGTTCTCAGGGTCTGCACGACAGATAAGCGAACACCTGTGTTCAGCAAGTCTGAAACCCTCAAGCCAAAATATCACAGTCCTCCTATGACAGCCAGTCCTGGAATTTTGTAAAACCTCTTTTGATCTAACCAACTCTTCCTTCAACACAAAACCCAACATGTTAAAAACTGGTGAGATAAGTGGCTTCAGGGTCTCTGGACACATAGTAGTGTGCAGTGGCACTACCAAAAGAAGTAATTGTGGGAACTTTTGTGTGTGCCTTTGGAGACTATAGCTGAGCTCAAGCTCCCTTTTGCTACTTTTCATTCCTAAGAGGTAATACAGTAGTTTAATTATTACTTCCTTTTTTTGAGTATAGCTTTACTGATATTACTCTTTTTTTTCTGGTTGACCTGGTTTGTAGAGAGTCTTGGACATTAGTTTTGTAAAACAGCCTGATCTGCAGAGAGTCCGTGTTGAAATAAAGTTTTAATTATAACAATTGTTGTATCAACATTCCTCCAAGGACTACCGAAGAATTCTACTCTTCCTACAGACATGGTTGAATGGCATCACTTCTCCTGCTTCCTCTTCATTTTCCTTTATTTGCTCTTTTTGATCCCGTTTCAGTGTCTGGTAAACCCACAGCATTATTTCTCATGGCTGAGTCTTCCTGACATGTAAAATACCCTGCTGTTCAACCAAAAACACTTGTAAAAATCCATCTGTTCTGTAAAGAAACACATTATCATTAAACACTGCACTTTTTGTGCTGCCCTGTCATTAGGGAGACTGTTATAGAAAATTTATCCTTAAATCAAAGGGAGAGGCTTACTGTATTTGCCTTCCATTTTACATCTACAGCAAAGCATCATGTGTGCTTATGTTGAACATAAATGCCATGTAATACAGTTTTCTTTAGCAATGTTTTATAGTGACTAATTGGGAAAGTAATTACTCAAACCCAGTGAGAAGAGGTTGAGCTGTGGCAATTTATTCACACGCTTATGTGTATCAAATAATAAATACTTGAGCTTCTATTAGCTGCAGGAGCAGAAAGAATTTTAGAAACTTGGTGTTGTGTGTATTGTTCACTGTCCTGGTTTAAGCCCATCTGGCAACCCAGCCCCATGCAAATGCTCGCTCACACCACCCACACCCTCCAGTGGGATGGGGGAGAGAATCAGAAGAGTAAAAGTGAGAGAACTCATGGGTTGGGGCAGTTTAGTAGGTAAAGCTAAAGCTCTGTGTACAAGCAAAGTAAAACAAGGAATTCATTCACCTCTTCCCATGGGCAGGCAGGTGTTCAGCCATCTCCAGGGAAGCAGGGCTCCATCATGCTTAACAGTGACTTGGTAAGACAAACACCATCACTCCAAACGTCTCTCTCTTCCTTCTTCTCCCAGCTTTATATGCTGATCATGATGTTATATGGTCTGGGATATCCCTTTGGTGAGCTGTCCTGGCTGTGTCCCTTCCTAACTTCCTGGGCAGCCCCAGACCACTCAGTGGTGGAATGAAGAGCAGAAAATATCTTGACTTTCTGTAAGCACTGCTCAGCAATAGCTAAAATATTGCTGTGTTACCACACTGTTTTCAGCACGAAACCAAAACATGGCCTCATACCAGCCACTATGAAGAAAATTAACTCTATCCCAGCCAAAATAAACACATTCACTTAGACTTGAGGCTGAGTCATAAAAACATGCATTTTGAAGATGTATCTGATCAGAGCTGGAGGGATGATGTATATGCTTAATTAGCTTGTTCTATTCTAATAAATGTCACATTGTAGTGTATGAACCTAGATTGTTGTAGTGTATAGAGATGAACCTATATGCCCTTGCAATTGGTAGATATGAGGTTTAGGATTAAGAATGCCTTAAGATTCTGCAAAAGAAAACTGGATAAATATTTACTGACACTGAACAGCATACAGTCTCTCTAGAGCTTAAGATCACTAGTATGCACAGAGGAAAGGAGTAGGAGAAGGCAAAAGGGGCACTAGATGTTTGCCTTCTCTAGTGTTTTAGAAATCAGACAGATCAAACTATTCTTTTCAGATATCTGGTAGGGATTAACTTTACAGTTCAACAACATTTTCTGCAATGAGGATTTGATTTGAAATTTTGTTTTCTTAAAATCTGAAATCTTCTATCATTATATTTGGTAAGATGTGCATGTTAAAAACATACCATAGTTCAAACATGAACATTAAGACAAGAATAGAAAATATATATCTACACTTAAAAGTTACTTGTATATGCCTATGACTTTTTGGCCCTTCATGTCTGCCGGGTTGTCCCTGGGCTGCTCTTCCAATAATTAACACCTGATAATGCTATCTTCTGAGTAGGAACTATTCTGATAGGGATACATGCAGGGACAGGAAAATCAGAAGCAATTAAAATGCTCATTTTTGTTATCAGTAGCTCCATGGGAGATCAAGCTGCAGGCTTGCCCAGGCTGACCCCATCACCTCTGAAGTTTTCACTAACTTCAGCAGAAAACATCTGTACTTATCCACTTCGAAATATCCTTATATGAAAACACATAAGGCTTTATCATACACACACACAAAAAATCCAGGACAAAAAAAAATCACACTCCTCATCAATTCCTTATTTGGACAAAATATAAAGCTAAAAAAGGGTAAAAAATGTGTAGCTGCCACATTAGTATTATAGTATATGGTGAAAGAAAAAGGTGGTATGAGGGATGAAGGCAAAGGCTGAGCATACTTAGTAGCTGCAGAAGGCGGTAGTGCTGAAAATTATGTGCATAAACCTAAGACTACCTCCCAAAGCAGCACAGCTATCAAGGAGAAAACACAACACCAATTAAACAAAATTACCTGTACAGGCAACAAAGTGAGATTAAAACCACAGCTCCTCTCTAGGCAAGAAAGTGAATAAGCATGTATCTCAGAAGGCCAGGGGTACAGACAAACCCTAGCCTCGTCTCAAGATGTGCTTCAGATCCGTTCAGCCCAAACCTGCAGCCTTCTTCTGAGCAGCTCCTCCCTTGCCCTAATGGTCTTTCTTTGTGAGAGCATCATTTAGCTTTGCTAATGTATGTTCTACTCCAGTAAGTTGATCTTATTTATCTTTCTTGCAATAAATTGTGCTAACTGTGTTTTCATATAAAGGATGTGTTTTCATATAAAGGAAACCTTGGTGTTTAAGACTCTTGTCTGGTTTGGCATTTAAGAATTGATTTCTGTTCTATCCAGCTGTTTCTTGTTGCTGACTGCCTTTTGCTGTGGTGGAACAATAGATCAAGACAGTCACACACATCTACAGTTGAATTTCTTTTGACCAAATGGTGTCAGCTTATGGAAAAATGATACCACTGTTATTTAATGCTTCATACCCTTCATTTGAAATGCATTGTGCAGCTACCAGAATTGTGGTCTGAAATAGATTGACAACAGCACAAAATTTTGAGTTCTCACTTTTCTTGTTATAGAAACCTGACTTTGAGATAGAGCTTTTTGGTAGATGGACAATGCCAGAAAGTCAGGCCATTTTTAGCTAGTGATTTTCCATTTGGTAAAATGAGTGTATCATTTACTCTCTTATTTAACTTATTTTTTACTTTTAACTTCTAAATAGATGAGGCAGGCAGGTAAATACTACCATAGAGGAAGTCACCATTAAAACTGAAGTCCACCTAAATGTCAGTTATGTTACTACTGTACTGCTTAGCTGAAACCAGTATCTGATCTGTATGTATCTCCTGCTGTTGAACCTTGTTATCAAAGGAGATTCTGGCCCATCATTCACAGGTCATGCTCACGTTTCTGCATAACAGGAACACAGTGCAACAAAGTACAGACAGCTTCCGAGATTTATGTTTGACTTTTCTTACTACAGACAGTGTAAGCCAGATCCACAAGTCTGTTACTCTATTATATGTGTGATGCTTTCCCAGTTTGGTGGGTGTTTTACCATTCATTATGGGAGTGGAATGACAAGAAAAGTTGGAGCTCCAAAATAAATATATGTATTTGTAGAATTGCATGAAATATATATATATTTCTGCACAAACATGTTTCATAATATACTGTTCTGATTTTTTTTTCTGTAAATACAGCATACTTTTACTGTACATAAGAAGCTTTTTTGGGTGAGAGCATGATGGAAAGCTATCCGCACATTAACTGTCATTTCCAAATGACGCTAGAAAGCAATCCCTTAAATCTCCAGTGATATCTTTCTGACAGGCTTATAATCTCTGCAAATTGTTGGTAAGAGCAGTGAACAAACCTGTCAGCAATTCTGGCTCTCACTGCTCTAATTTGAAGGAATGTGCAATGTGCTGGAAGAAACTAGGAAGCTGCAAATAGCTTGTTAAGTGAAACTGATAAAATACAGACTGTGGTGATGCACAAGTGTCTGCCTGAGCTTAGTGCTGCCTGTGACGAGAAGCTTAAACAATTTTGCTGCTACAAGTGCCTTTGTGTCTTACTGAAACTGGAACAGTCACTGCAAAAGGAATGGAGGACCTGCGGGAAAAATAGTGCTCATGCCACTGACTTTCAAGTCCTAACAAATACCCTTGGTCCTACTATTTGGAGAGGAAGTAACAGCATGGGTCTGTGGGTGGGGATTGTATTACCTACGAGGGCTTCTCTGCACCCAAAGTTATGCTTTGTGTCACAGAATCACAGAATCACAGAATGTTAAAGGTTGGAAGGGACCTTAAAGATCATCTAGTCCAACCCCCCTGCCAGAGCAGGATCACCTACAGTAGAGCGCACAGGAACGCGTCCAGGCAGGTTTTGAATGTCTCCAGAGAAGGAGATTCCACAACCTCCCTGGGCAGCCTGTGCCAGTGCTCGGTCACCCTCACTGAGAAGAAGTTTTTCCTCATATTTTTATGGAACCTCCTGTGTTCCAGCTTACATCCGTTGCCCCTTGTCTTGTCCGTGGACGCCGCTGAGAAGAGCCTGGTTCCATCTTCCTGACATTCCCGCTTGACATATTTATAAACATTAATGAGGTCACCCCTCAGCCTCCTCTTCTCCAAGCTAAAGAGACCCAGCTCCTTCAGCCTTTCCTCATAAGGGAGATGCTCCACTCCCTTCACCATCTTTGTGGCTCTACGCTGGACTGTCTCAAGCAGTTCCCTGTCCTTCTTGAGCTGAGGGGCCCAGAACTGGACACAATATTCCAGATGTGGCCTCACCAGGGCAGAGTAGAGGGGCAGGAGGACCTCTCTTGACCTACTTGCTACTCCCCTTCTAATACACCCCAGGATGCCATTGGCCTTCTTGGCCACGAGGGCACATTGCTGGCTCATGGTCATCCTGCTGTCCACTAGAACCCCCAGGTCCCTTTCCCCTGCACTGCTCTCCAGCAGGGCAGTCCCCAACCTATATTGGTACATGGGGTTATTTTTTCCCAAGTGCAAAACTCTACACTTACCCCTGTTAAACTTCATAAGATTTCTCCCCGCCCAGCCCTCCAGCCTGTCCAGGTCTCTCTGAATGGCTGCACAGCCTTCTGGTGTGTCAACCACTCCTCCCAATTTCATATCATCAGCAAACTTGCTGACAACATTCTCTAATCCCTCATCCAGATCATTGATAAATATATTAAACAGCACCGGCCCAAGCACTGACCCCTGAGGGACCCCACTAGACACAGGCATCAATGTCATGCTCCTTGCCTCAGCAGTGGAAGCACCACACATTAGATCCCATCCTGTTCTGGCCTTGTGCACCTTGTGCACTTGTAGGTCGTTGGTGAGATGGCTTATGAGGTCCTAGATGGAGGCTACTGCACTGCATTAAATGTCTGAGAGATGCAGGTGTCCTGGAGGGGAGACCAAGTAATCAAGAATAAGTCAAACGCAGGAGATCTGACAGGCCCATAGTAATATGCCTAGATGTCATAAAAAATCTGTCCATTTAATACCTCTGGATAAGTTTCAAAGGTTAGAGAAGTCTGGAGTACTTTTTTTAGCCAAATATCAGGGTTCTCAAGACATCTGCTTAAAAAAATCTGCAGGACAAAACCTAATGACCTTTTGAAGCCCTATATTAGCAGAAAGATAAGGCAGGCTCCAGTGCCTGGAAGCCAAGGTCTCCAGTATGTGCTAGAGGTGCTGAGGAGCTCTGCCTGATCCTCCATCCGAGCTCCATGTCCCTGGGTCTTGGAACCCAATTGCAGCTCAGGCCTGGGAACCCAGTTTGTGCCTGAGCTATGTTAGGGATGGCTCTGTCTCCAGCTCTGTCTCCTGTGTGGATCTTGGAAAGGCTTATGGGTAGTGTGTTTCCTGGATGGACCTCAGGCATATGTTGTAGCTTGTCTCCAATCCTGCCTGTAGCCCTGTTGACAGGATGGACTTTGGACTCATGTTGTAGCCTTGCCTTCAGTCCTATCTGTGGCATCATCTCATTTTGCTCCTGACGGAGCCCCCTACTGTGTCTGGGACTGTTGATGGACCTGTTGTCACTAGCATGCAACTCTGCATGATATCCACAGCCTCTATGGGACTGTGCTGCATGAGTAAAAGCATGTCCTGTGCTGGGTTTGCCCTTGGTTCCTTGCCTGCCTTCACTTAGGGAGGAGCAGCCGTTGCTGCTCCTTGCCATGCAGCTTCAAAGCTTTGTAAAATCTGTAAGTGTAGCATATGTCCTGAGTTTGCACACCCAGTTAGTTTGACAGCACAGGAAAATTGTATTTTGGCTATCCAAACAACCAGTTAGAAATGTAAGCTGATTGTTAAATCATGCCATAACCAGTTGTCATATGAAATATTCAGAAGTTTGCAGGAGATCTGCCAATGTCCTTGAGACTTGAACAGTGGAGATGGCCAGGTCTGGTGCCTCTGCTGAAAGTGCAAGGTGGGATGCTTCCTTTCAGTAGAGTTTTTCTCCTTGTACTGCTTCATCCTGTTGTTACTGCTCTGTTGGAACACTGCAAGACTTAGGGTATTAGCTGTAGTCCCCACGGTACCCAGGCTCTACTTCTTTCCTGCTCTGATATTACAATCCGTTGAGCTGTTTTAACTGAAAAGCTTCTTATAAACAGAGTGAGCTTGTCTACTGCTTGAGATAGTTGTGGGCTCCAGACAGTGTCAGGATTTATTCATGCAAATTTAGAGATTGCACCACAGTGAGTGGTAGACAACATGGGAATAGTGTCTTTAAATTTTGAAAACCAAAATAGAGCAAGGAAGGGCTCTAGGTGGAAATTATACAAAGACCTTTAGAAATAAAACTGCTTCTTTAACTGTGTGTTTTATGTAATTTCAGGCGAAAATGACATTCCCTGCAGTTTCTTGTCACTCTCACATGACAGTGTTTGAGTGTTCAGTGTTTCAGTAGCAGAAGGAGATTTGAGAACAAATTAATTACCTCCAAGAAATACATTGAATGTTTGGAACTTTCTCTGTCCACATGCTTTAGTGACAGAAATTCAGTTTCTAGTCATATTTTTTTCTTTTGTCAACCTCCAGGTTGGAAAATTTCAGTGTTGTCAGTAGTTTCAACTTTCTGTTGTAAAATTTTTTGAAACGAAGCTTGGTTTTGAGAAACTTCTGGGTTGAGTCAGAATAGTTTGCTGTGTAGAAAATGCTGATTTGGCTTTGGTCTGTAACCCCTATTCCCATTGCAGCTTCCATCTCAGTGCAACAGGGCTCTGGGCTGCCCAATTTACACAGCTTCATCTCAGTGTTTCTTGGATTCTTCTGCCCACTTGTGGGTGGTGTTCTTCAATTCCTCACTCTGAGGTAGCTGTATGCTGCAGTGTCAGTGACTAGCTCGTTGACTGGCTTTGAAAGGCAGCCTCACTTTAGCTGGGTGAAGGCAAATATCTTGACTGCAGTCCCCAGCACAGGGATGGTCCTTTGCAGGTGCGAAGGACCAGCAGCTGATCAGACAAACTTGGGCAACTGCTTCTGAACATCTTTATAAGCCATTCATCCTGGTAACAAATGGGCAAAACCACTAGCAAATAAATGAAATCCATGTGCTCTGAGTTTGCCTGCAATTCACTAGTTTCCTGAGACTGAGTTCAGCAAGCTTAGTTGTCTTGGGAAACCGATATACCTGGATATACCACTGAAGAACAGTTTTGCTTAGGTGTGTAGTGACAGATTTTTATTTTAAGCACCTAGGTTTGGAAAATTTGGAGTAAATATTAGTTCTCCTAATCTTTTTATCCTAACTCAACTCATTACTGCCAGTTGCATTGCAGTAATGAAGGGCAAACTAGGAAAATTCAGTTTATAAACTCTCAGAGTTTGATTTCAAAGGATTTGTGAAACTAGAATAATTACCACTGATGAGGTATTGTAGCTTTCACATATCGTTTCATTTTTTTCACCAGCCAATTTTTTTTTCCACCAGCCAGCCTCCTGTTTGTAAGCTAACTCAGAACGATCCTGAAGCAAATCAACAGGAAGGGGCAAGTATTTTGAGATAATCTAGTAACTTTTTTTCTGTTTCTTTTGTGGGGAGAAAATTCCCTTGCCATAGTATACTATTGATTTTACCCAAGCAAGGCCCACACCCCTGCTTCCCCTTTTATTTTTATATTGTCTGAAGAGCTTATAAAGCTTCTTTTATAAAGCTTCTGTATTTGAAGGGAGGACTGGGACACCAAATCAGGGTAAAAACGATGTTAAATTGCATCTTTTAACTCTTGCAAAGGTGCTGCCTGTGTCTAAGCCATAGACTGCAAGCCAGTTACGTAGGAATATTGAGTCTTCAGTCCTGTAAAAGCCTAAGACTAGCATTGGTGCCTACAGAGTAATAAAGCTGAGAGTGACATGTTACGGAAAAGGAAGATACACAGTGGAAATTTGTGTTTTAAAAGGAATTTACTATATCTCTTCAATGGAAGTCAGTCAGTCACCTTACCTGCACCATTCTACCTGTCTTCCTCTCATATCTTGTAATTTTTTCATAGACTCATAGAATAGTTTGGACTGGAACGAACCTTTAAATGTTTCGTTCCAACCCCCCTGCAGTCAGCAGGGACATCTTCAACTAGAACAGGATGCTCAGAACCCTGTGTAACATGATTTTGAACATCTCAAGGGATGGGACACTTACAGCCTCTCTGGGCAACATCTTCCCGTGTTTTAGGACCCTCATCATAATTTCTTCTTTATATTTAGTATGAATCTATCCTCTTTTAGTTTAAAACTATTATCCCTTGTTCTATTGTAACAGGCCCTACTAAAAAGTCTGACCCCACCTTTCTTGTAAGTCCCTTTGGAAAAGCTGCAACAAGGCCTCCCCAGATCCTTCTTTTCTCCAGGTTGAGCAATCCCAACTCTCTCAGTCTTTCTTCATAGGAGAGGTGTTTCAGCCCCCTGATCATCCTCATGGCCCTCCTCTGGACCCCCTCCAGCAGGTCCATGTCTCTCCTGTGCTGAAGACTCCAGAGCTGGACACAGCACTGCAGGTGGCGTCTCACCAGAGTGTAAGGGAAGAATCACCTCTTGATCTCCTGGCCATATTTCTTTTGATGCAGCCCAAGATGTGATTTGCCTTCTGGGCTGTGAGTGCACGTTGCTGGCTCATGTCCAGCGTTTCATTCACCAATACCCTCAAGTCCTCCACAGGGCTGCTCTCAAGCCCTTTCATCACCCAGTCTTTATTGATAGTGGGGATTGCCCTGACTTATGTGCAGGACCTTGCACTTGTCCTTGTAAACTTCATGAGGTTCACACAGGCTCATTTCTCAAGCTTGTCCAGGTTTTCTGGATGTCATCCTGTCCCTCAGGTTTGTGAAGCGCACCACTCAGCCTGGTGTTATCTACAAACTTGCTGGGGGTGCACTCAATCCTACTGTGTGTGTCACTGATGAAGATGTTAAACGGTACTCATCCCAATAAGGACCCCTGAGGGACGTCACTTGTTGCTGATAATTGTGTGGACATTGAGCTCTTGAATACTGTCTGGATGCAACCATCCAACAAACTCCTCATCTGCTGGACAGTCCACTCATCAAATCCATACCTCTTCGATTTAGAGGGAAGGTTGTTGTAGTGGAATGTGCTGAAGGCCTTACAGAAGTTTGCACAGGTGACATCTATAGCTCTTCCACTGTCCACTGAGGCAGTCATCCCAACATAGAAAGCCACTGCTTTTGGTGGAGCCATGCTGGCTGTCTCAAATCACCTTCGTGTCCTCCATGTGCCTTGGCAGAGCATCTAGGAGAATTTGTTCCGTGATCTTCCCAGGCCCAGAAGTGAGGCTGTCAGGTCAGTACTTTTCAGGGTCCTCCTTTCTATCCTTTTTTAAAAATGGGTGCAATGTTTTCGTTTTTCCAGTCACTGGGGACTTAACCTTACTGCCATGACTTTTCTGCTGGCATCAAGGAGCTTGCTTACACACACAACTACGCAGTTTGCAGCCTTCTTCTGTGACAAAATTACACTTATCCATGACAATTTTACCCATTTCCTAATGCCAGCTTCATCTTCCCTCTCAGATAACTCTTCCCTTTCACTTTTGTTTATCCATTCAATGTACTTACAGACATCAGTCTCTCAGTCTTCAGTCTAGCAGATCATGTGGTCCAGCCTCATTTAGTTGTATCTGCATTGCCAGTAGCCTTTCCTGGTGCATTTCCTAGCTTGAGTTAACCATCACACTCATGACAAAGCAGTAGACAGAATTCAAGAAGTGCTGCAGCCAATATCTGCTACGGTAGGACTAATAATTGTCTCAGGAAATATATTTCCTCGTGTATCCTAGGAGAACATTTGCTTTGTTTCACAGCTGCATTACATCGATGTTGTAACAGAGAGTCTGGCATCAGATAACATGCCTTTGTCATTTCCAAATGATCTTTTGTGAGCTTATAGGAGAAATTCTAGATATTTCTTACATTTACATTATTTTGCACCTTGCATGTATTCACTTAATCAGCCTCTATTACACCTGACCTTGAATTCATACAGCAATTTCTGCATGATATTTCAATCTTTCTGCACTGCTAATGGCTCCTAATATTATATCATCTGTATTTTTCATTAACAGAACTATACTCTCAGCAGAGATCAATAATGATCATTTCCTACTCAGTATTTCTTGCAAACACTTTGTTACACACTTTTTTTTTCACCTCACTTTTAATATGCATCTTTGACCCTTCTGTTTGCAAATAGATTATCTTTACATGCCTCTGCTAGTGAGCTACCAGCTGTTCAGATGTGCTGTCCAGGAAATTTCCAATGAAAGAAATAGTGTTAATAGCAGAGGAGAAGAGGTGAGAAAGAAGGAACAGTCTTCCCTTTCCCTTCATTCATTCAAACAACAGCCAAGCAAGAACTGTTAAAAAGTCAGCTTTGTGGTCATACACTTGTGTAGGCTCAGGAGCCTGTTTGGACACCAAAGAGAAAGAATGTCAGAAAATAATAGTTATATTGGTGAGCTGCTATTCTGTTTTCCCTACTTATCTACTGTATACCTTTCCTCAGACACTCAGCCTAGGTTCCACAGTTCACAAGATTCTGGAGATGGAAACATCTTTTACTGTTAGTAACAACAAATATAATGGAGCACGCTAGCATCAAAATGTATCAAATGCCTTTTCCAGATGCAATTTAATTGATTGACAGAAACTATAAAAAACCCAAATTATTTATTTTTTTCCTAAGCTTTTATTGGTGGAGGAACTTCTAGCAGCACAGTAACACTGACAAGCGGTAGGCTAAATCAGAATCCTAGGACATGTACCCTAACTTGGATCCAGGTTATTCACCTGGAGAAGGTGGCAATTTTTGTATTCATAAAAACCCTTTTCAGCCTGAAACACTTGTAAAAGTCATCCTGGAAAATTTGCATAATATATTTGAAAAGATGTGGTCTATCCCCCTTCAGGGTGAAGCATGGCTCCTTTATTAGGATGGAAGTTCTTGCTGCAGGGAGACTTGAGGAGACTGGTGCTAACTTTCATTATTTTGGTTCTGTAGAAAGGGAACATGACTGATTTCAGTGGTGCTTGCACTGAGTTACATGAAGGTAATGACATGAAAGTCAGTCCTTTTATAAATTTCAAACATGACCAATAAGCTGTCACAATAAGCTGGTCAATGAAGGAACGTGAGTGCTATTAGACTTTTGCAGGGAATGCCTCTGTGAAGCATTCCTAGCGCTATTTGAAATCCAGTGGGGGGACACCTCTGACTGCTGGCCTGGAAGGAGGGGAGAGCACGAAGTGGAGCCCAGGGGCCTCTTTGCTCCTAGCAGACCTAGACAAGGCTCACTGCACATTCACCGAGCTCCTACCACCTGGAAACCACTGCTCTCTGCTTCCCCAGCAGCAGGACTGCAGAGGGAGCTTACAAGGGACTGAACTTGTAACTAGTTCATGTGAAGCGTGGCTACCATGCAGCTGTACTGGCAGCTTCTTCCTATTGGAGGAAAGAGGGTGTTAGTTATCACTGCACTGGATTGTGAGAGAAATGTGCTGCTTTTCCTGAACAGAGACATAGTTCTCTGCCAGCATTCATACACCCATTGTGGATTCCATCCCTGGGTCTCCAATGAAATAGCTCTTTTTTTTTTTTTTTTTTTTTCTCTTCCCTAGTTTGTTTTGTAGGCTGGAAGCTGCTGTCCTTTACCACACTGAGGAGTACTTGTTATTTGTCAGCAGGACTGCATGGACTTTATGACTATTCTGACCAGACAGCTTCTTTCAAGTTATGTGGATCTTGAAGGATTCAGTTCTTAAAACCTTGTATACAGGGATCGGATGTAGAGGAGCCGGGCCGACCGGAGGACTTTCAGAGAGATGTGGAGGGAGCAGTTACCATTTCTTCTTATAGGGAGTCAGATCATTTTACAAAAGAGAAAATCTGAGTACTCCTACCCAGGTACCTGCTTAATGACACTTAGCTCAAGGACTAGAGTGTGATGTTGTGTTGGTAAACATTTAGGAACCTGAATCCTATGGAGGTGTCTAACTAGTAGACTGCAGCTATGCTGCAGCAACTACTGCTGGAGGGTTCTTGAGTATTTTCTTCCATTTCATTAATTCAAGACACAGAAGACTGATGCAACTGTTGTGATTTCCTTTAAAGGGTAGGATTATTCCAAGATAAGAGCCATTACAAGTTTTCCCTCCAGCTACTCATGTGAAGGCACTTTGGTCAAAGCTTTGAAAAATTAGAAAGCACAGAAGGCACAGAGGGAAGTTATGTACATAAGCACTAAACTTTGAATTAAAATTTCAGGGAGGTTAATGCTTCTAGCTAAAGTCAATCTTCTGTCTTTTTTGTTTTCTTCTACTACTGATGATGAGAGTATAGTGTGAATTCAGAATTCATGTGAGGTGAACCTTAATATATAACTTTGTAACTAAACATGGCTTAATGGATTAAAACTCCTTTGAGAACCCAATATGTATTTGGGTTGATAATTCACAAAACATAAAACTATTCTGCCTAACAGAATTTAAAAATTGTAAGATTCAGGACCTCATTCTACTGTATTAAGTCAGTTATAAAACTGTACTGAACTTCAGTGGGAGCAATATCAGGGTATAACTCATGCATATTCCAGCCTAAAATGAAAGATTTTTAGAGATAGGAACGAGGCAGTGCAAGACAGGCCTCTGGCAGCTGATAACCTGTGGCCTGAGCTTTTACATCGGATTCTTTCCTTAGTTCCCATCTGAAAGTGATGGGGAAAATTGCTGGGAAAAAGCACTTGCACTATTCCCAGTGACCAACCTTTCTGATGGGTGAGTTTCTTCTCTGAAGTATTAAAGAGACAGTTTGTGGCCTCACCTCTCAGGGATCACTCAGCATTTAGGAGAAAGATAAAACATGTGATGAAAGTATCTTACTGCCTTTAGATCCAGAAGCAAATGTTTTGTAAAGGATTTGTTAAAAGTAGAAGTCACAGAGACAACATTACTGTGTCTTCAGGGATGAAATTGGTAACCTATAGCCAGTTACAAGTGTTGACAGACACTTGCTTCAGAAATACCCCATCCCTTCTGTTAGGAGTGCAAAGATGTGTGCAAGCGGAGTGAGCATTTTCTAGAGATGGGAGCCCTGGCATGCAGCCTTCAGGCTTTCTTCAGAATGCTTTCAGACCTGCCCCCTGCATGAGAGTGAAAAGCAAGCCTGCAAGCTGGTTGCTATTTGATTCATTTGTTTTATCTGTGAGCTATACCTTAGGGAAAGCAGGAAAGAAAAAGACTTTTATAAACCTGGAATAAAACCTCCTTTGTTTAGCAGCTTTTTCTCTCCAATTCTCTAATTGTTTTATTTAAATCCCTCCCTGGACCAAGAATATTTTCTAAAAATCTCAAATTCCCTATCAAAATAAGATTTATCTGACGTTCAGGGCACTGTCTGAATAGGATGATGAAGAGAGCGCCAGCAGAAATAAATGTACAGTCTTGACTTTCAGAAAGCTGAAGGCAAAAAACTGTGAAAGATTTTGTTTTAAAATATTTTTGAAAAAAAATAATGAGAACTAGGAAAAGTGCACAGAAAGGCACAGTGTGCCAATTAATTCAAAAGTTTTTGCAACCTGTTTGCAGTAAATAGCACTTGCATACTAAAAACCTCCCTGAGGGATTGGTTTACTTTAATTTTAATGTATGGGAGAAAATTACCCTAAAGTCTCCGTATTTTAGAGGAGAGAATACTATAAGAGTTTACATTCCTCACCAGGGTAGACAGAGAAGGAAAAGCAAAGTGGTTTTTCCTTATAATCAATCTATCTGGAACCAGAAAGGCAGTTAAAAGAATAAATAGGAGCACTTGGAAATGTCTAAAACTTAAGTAGGTATACAGTGACAAGTCAAGGGTTTTTAAAAACATTTTCATTAAATGAGTGCTAAAGGTAAAACTACAGCAACAGTGTAAAAGAGCATATTGTCAAAGAATAAGCTTCTAGCAAAGAAGTTACCAGACTTCGGGCATTTTTCAGGCAGATCCTGGGGATGCATCATGATAGCTTAAACCAAATGAGCCAGCTTTTAACTGTAGTGTTGGATGGCATTTGAAAGCTCTGAAATCCAGGAAAAAAACCCACAGTGAAACAAATGCCCTTAGCACACTTCTTCCAATAAATCCCTGCAAGACAGAAAAAAAGTGAAGCAAAGAAGTTCAATGCAATACATTAGGGAACTAAGACAACTTTGTGACCATTTTTTCAGGATTTTCTGGGAAAAAGAAAAAGGTCTGAGAAAGATCAGTGCCGCCACTGTGGGAAAGACGCAGCTTGCTGTGTTCTGTGGGAATGTCTGGAGATGGAAACAATTCAGATCTTCCCATTTTTCTTGTGTTTTGGGACAGGGATTCCTCACACCAGCAGGACAGGCTTTAATGGAACTGTTTTGAGATCAGATTATCCTCCACGGCCTAGGTCCAAGGGAGGACAAGTTCAGGACTGAGTGTAGGAGACATGGAGCTATGGGTTCTGCTCTATCACATACAGCTGTTGTCTTTTCTTAAATACTTTGGTCTGTTGTAAATACAGTAAGATTAGAACAAAATTTGAGCCTGAATTCAGATTACACAAGAAAAAAATGGGGAAGACAATAGCATTCATAGATCTAGATGAACAATATCAACATACTTGATTTTGAATCTCTGCAATTTATTTCAAAATTTGTATCTTTTTGCCCTGCAGTACTACTGAGAAATAGGGACATGTATCTAATTTACAAATAATTTTTTTGTATGAAGTAACTATTCCATTTTTTAATTGAGTATCTCCTAAATCTCTCCTGTAAATTCTGTACCTTTGTGCAGTTGCAGGTCAAGAACAACTAAATTCATACATATCAATCCAGCTCTGTATTAGAAATGTTTACAGGTATAAAGTATAGCATGTTTTCCACAGCAGCCAGAGAAATATAAATCCATATGCTACACACTTCTTTAATATTTCTCCAACCATTTTAACCTATTTGTTAGTTTTATGTGATTTGCCTGGTCAGTCTCCCCAATTCTTACAGTTTTCCTGGTAGGATAGCTTACCAGCATTTGAAATCTTTTCTCCTTTACTGCAGAAGTACTACTAACATGTATTGTATCACGTAGAAAGGTCTTAAAACTCCAGCAGTGATTTTACATGTAACTTTCAAACACATCAACTATGACTGTGTTGGTAAGAGTTACAATGCAGTCTTCTGTTCATTTTGTGTAATTTTATTACCCATTTTAATAGAAAATTATGCTTTTGTCTTGAAAATGTAAAATAATCAGAAGAGATCAATCAAGTGGAACAGAGCGTAAAGGCACCAACCACATTTCATATTGACCAAGGAAGAAAACAATGAGCTACAAAACCCCCAAATCCTTTATCACAATTGTACTGCACAAAATCATGGAAAACCTGATTACAGTTTTGCTTCTTCCAGCAAAATAGTAATATCCCAGAGTCTGAAAAGGCATGAAATTGATGTAGGATCATAATCACATCCAGAAGGGAGCTCAATATGCATTGATAAGAGAACCAAAAACAAATCAGAGGAAGTAATATAAAGTGATTATTACATCCAGCAGATTATTTCATTTGTGATCATTATCTATTTTTTTTTGTACAAGCATCAAGTTGAACACTTTAATGAAAAAGAACAGAGACATTCTAATTCTGCAGAACTCTTCCAATAAAACTACACATTGTTTAAAGCTTATGTATACTGAAACAATTATATGCCTCAATAAACAAACATTTTATCTCAAGTGGATATTTTCCTTTGCAGGCTGTTATCTTGCATCAGAAGAAGCCAAACGTGCTTATTTAAAGCTACGCAAAAAGTCCTGAAAGCACTGCTGTTAAATCCCTAGTAGAGCTTCACCTTCCTGGTAAGAAATGAGGAGATGACAGATGAGGGCTTGGAGATATTTTGCTCAAATTCCCTTTTGCTATGCTCCATGTGAGTGACCATTGTGTGCATCCTGTTCTTTTCTCTTGGCTGAACAAAACCACACTAAAATGATACAATAGAGCCCTAAATTCTCTGAAGTGTGTCCCATAAGCTCAGGACCCGGAAAGGTGAGTGAAAACATTTTGGAAAGGAGGGAAAATTGACCAGAAGGATGTAAGAGACTGCATTGATGGTTTGTCTTGACATTGCTGAAACAAAACCACTAATGACACCACTGTCATAACAACAGAGTGACTGCAAGTCTAGAGGTTTCCTGTCGTTGCATGGAGCTGACACAAAAAGTGGAGAAAAAAAAAGGTTCTTTTCCTTCATCTCTCTCTCACATTCTTTGCTTCCGTTCTCTCACTTTCCTAAGTTCTTTTCCTTCGTCAGCTGTTTTCCTTCCTTGCTCTCGCACTTTCCTTGCTTGCTCTAGAGACTGTTCTCCCATATTCCTCCACGGACCATTCTCCCACCTTCCTTGCCCTCTCCCACCTTCCTCGCTCTATGGACTGATCTATGAATCAGAGTGTTGGGATGCCTCGTCTCTACGGTGGTAGCTATCACAACTAAGTTTTTCTTGTTTCTTCTTCCTCTTTCTCTCTTTCTCCCTCTTTTGCATTTGTGTACCCCTTGTCAGTGAAATAAAATTCCTTGGCACTTGACTTCGTTTTTCTGTTCCCAACAATACGAGCAAACCCTTACTCCGATCTTAGACCAGCTTGCAACAGAGGAAGAGAATGCATGACAAAGCCACATTTTAGTCCCTCATTGTAGATTAGCTCTTGGTGTTAAAGATTTCCAGGTATATTCTGCAGACCTCAAAGAAAATTAAAAATATTTCTATTTATATTTCCTCAGGAGAAGTCATGACCCTTTATGTGCAAATATCATATTTTCTGATAGACTCATAACTACTGTTGACATTCAGCCCATCACTGATTTTATGACGGAATGATCCACATTTCTATTGTCATAATCCTACAGAAAATTTTGAAATGAATCAATTTTCACTTGCTTTCTTCTCTATTTCTGGCCTACCAATCTAGGGCAAGGACAGTAAGTTTACATATAGGCTACTGTGCAAGGGAATCTGTTGAAATTTATGCAAGAAGAATGCCAATCAGCACTGCACTCATTAGCTTTCCACCTATCAATGCTGTTTAAATGTAATAGAGAAGTAATAATGTCATCTTTTAGAATGAGCGAACCTGATTATTTATGGGAGGAAGATTCATCACAGCAATACCACTAATTTCAGAATTTTGTAATCTATATATAAATCCTTGTTCCATCTCTTGACTTTATCTCCTGCTAAAATATTGTGTTACAGGTTGTGCTAATTATCTGTTTCTATGGGCTAGTTAGAAGTTATTGTACTAAAATGGCAAGATCCTACCGAAAATATTTTCAAGACTTTAGGCAGGCCAGGCCAGCATGGTGCTGCTCTGGAATGCCTGACTGCTCTTGGCAGGCCAATAACCATAGAATCAGTATGTCATAAATTTCCTTTTGTTTGTTTCCCAAATAAGTAAGGTAGCAAGTTGCATAACACACTCCTGAAGAAATGTAACTTTAAACATCACAGAATCACAGAATCACAGAATGTTAAAGGTTGGAAGGGACCTTAAAGATCATCTAGTCCAACCCCCCTGCCAGAGCAGGATCACCTACAGTAGAGCGCACAGGAACGTGTCCAGGTGGGTTTTGAATGTCTCCAGAGAAGGAGATTCCACAACCTCCCTGGGCAGCCTGTGCCAGTGCTCGGTCACCCTCACAGTAAAAAAGTTTTTCCTCATATTTTTATGGAACCTCCTGTGTTCCAGCTTCCACCCATTGCCCCTTGTCTTGTCAGTGGACGCCGCTGAAAAGAGCCTGGCTCCATCCTCCTGACACTCCGCCTTGACATATTTATAAACATTAATGAGGTCACCCCTCAGCCTCCTCTTCTCCAAGCTAAAGAGACCCAGCTCCTTCAGCCTTTCCTCATAAGGGAGATGCTCCACTCCCTTCACCATCTTTGTGGCTCTACGCTGGACTCTCTCAAGCAGCTCCCTGTCCTTCTTGAGCTGAGGGGCCCAGAACTGGACACAGTATTCCAGATGTGGCCTCACCAGGGCAGAGTAGAGGGGCAGGAGGACCTCTCTTGACCTACTTGCTACTCCCCTTCTAATACACCCCAGGATGCCATTGGCCTTCTTGGCCACGAGGGCACATTGCTGGCTCATGGTCATCCTGCTGTCCACTAGAACCCCCAGGTCCCTTTCCCCTGTACTGCTCTCCAGCAGGGCAGTCCCCAACCTATACTGGCACATGGGGTTATTCTTTCCTATGTCCAAAACTCTACACTTGCCCTTGTTGAACTTCATAAGATTTCTCCCCGCCCAGCCCTCCAGCCTGTCCAGGTCTCTCTGAATGGCTGCACAGCCTTCTGGTGTGTCAACCACTCCTCCCAACTTCGTATCATCAGCAAACTTGCTGACAACATTCTCTAAAACATGATCCCCTAAAGGACAAAACAAGCACCTCTTGAATAGCAATTAGAAATTAAAAAAAAATATTTTAGGAGAAGAAAGAGCCCTTTGTATTGTAAAAAACATCCATCTGCCTCCTAATAAGAAACAAGGAAATACTTCTCCATGAATAATTTTTCTAAGAAGAAAGCATCTTTTCCTGGCTACAAAAAGCTATGCTACAAGCTCCAATTCCTCTCTCTCTAATTCATTTATTGGATTCTAGATTAGCTAGAGTTTTGTTTTTAAGTCACTATGATTTATTTTCTGTGGGAATGGGATGATCAGACTTATATTGTTAACTGAAGATAACAGATATTTCCTGTGAAACTCATTCAATTTTGAAATATGCTTAACATTGGACAAAGGTATGACAGTAATAACATGGTGCCTGTTATTCTAGTTCATTAAAGAGTCCAGTAAGGCTTGTGTAGTTAAATGCCGAGACATAATGTTTTTGCAATTTCACAGCAAAAACCCTGTTAATTTTCTTTTAATCTTCTAGTAAAAAGAGGAAAAAATAAAGAAAAATATCCACGTTCCAATGAAAGTTTTTCAGCAGGCCTTTCTATTTAACAATGTCATTATTTTCTTTTACTTTAGCTGTAAACATTTTTAATATGGAAAACCAAACCAACCATTTGACAGTATTAAAATAAAAATAGCTAGGCTTTTGGGTAAGAAAGGTTGACTGAGGTGAACTGCATCCTTGAAAACAGAACAAGAAAATCAACCACAAAGTGAAGAGAAAAACTGCCTTTATCAGCAGACTCTCTCAGATTAGCTCTACTCTTTAGTGTGGCAATCAAAGTTGTTTTCCTCCTTGGCTGTCTCCTCTGTCCCTCTGTCTGAGGTAGAAGAAAATATGCACTTGCATATTACTCCCTCCCCAAGACACAGTCCCGTGTTCCAACTCTGACTCACTTCTATCATTGTTTTAAGCTAAGACAGCAGATCAACACACATATGTAAGTTTCTTCAACTATCCCCACTGTGTGGGAAGTAACCTCTGCTAATGGCATAGGATGAGCTATAGCGGGTCATATCTTAAACCTTGATAGCAAGAATATCTAAGGCTTGTCCTTAAGGGTTCTAGTCAAAGAAACTGGAAGAAACACTGCTGGAGAAAGATCAGCACAACATGCAAACCAAGCTCCTCAAAGATTTGTCAAACACTTCTCAACATCAGACTTCTTAAAGGATTATTGCACCTCACGGGAGTGCTACATAGCATGCAGTGCTGTCAGAGCAAAGCTCTTACTAAACAGAAGGAAAGAAGCAATAAAAAGCGGAAAAGGAAAAAAGTGAAGAATAAAAGTCACATGTTTGAAATGTTATTGAGGTTGGTTCCAGAGGTTGGAGCAATATTACTCAGTGTCTAGTTTCTGGTCTGGTTTGGTCAAGATTATGAGAGTGAGGGCCCTGGGCTTTAACAGATTTCAGCATCCTAAAAGACAGTGGGACTGAGAAAGCTTGCTCCATCCTGTTCCCCCTTCTTCCACATACTGAAGCTGAGCTCTAGACAGTAGTAGCAATAGGTCATATTCATCATTGTGTTTGCCAGAGAGCCTACCGGGATCTTTTGCTTTATGACCTCACTGTTCATCTTGCCAAATGAATAGGATGTTATCACCATCCATGGACTATAGAAATTCATGTTATTGTCTGGACTAAGTCAGCTTTTCTGCTTAATTTGCTGTCCAGGTAAGACAATTTATATTTCAGAGTACACTGTATTTTTGCTGCTTGAGCAATTCATCCACCATATTCGTAAATAAGACAATGCTGAGCAACTTCAAAGGACAAGTTTTCACAATATTTGCCTAAATCACACATTTGCGAGGCCTGATAGTTAAAAAATCCTCAAATCCAAACCCGTTTAAGGAACAAAATGTAAGATTTCTTGTTAGAAATGGGACCTTAGGGTATTATGAAAAGCTAGCAAGACCACATCAGGACATTGCAACTTTGGACTGTAAATGAATTTAAAGAACTTTGGGTGTGATCTGCAAATGATAGATTTGTGTAGAAATAACATCATGTGTAGCTTTGGGGCATTCAGACCAATCAGTTGGACTGTGGCCAACGTTCTGTATTGCCAGAAGTGCATTCTATGATTCTAAGTGCTTAAGGGATTTCAAACTGCACAGGAACCAACACAGAGCAGGAAAACAGCTGTCATCAATACTGGTTACAATAACACCTTCGATGTTGCTCGTAGCACTATTGCTGCAATAAAAAGATGGCAAGAAAATATGTGAATCTCAACTCTAACGAAAATACACTGTAACTACCACTTGCATAAACACCCTGGCCTTACAAGGTGTCACTCGTGTGCAAAACACAGCATTAAGTACAACAATGCTTTCCAAATTTTAACATCTCCTTGGCAAATCATCCTTCAAAATCTGCGTTTTCTGTGTGGTGTGGTTGACATGCTGGAGGGAAGGGATGCCACCCAGAGGGACCTGGACACGCTTGAGAAGTGGACCCATGCGGACCTCAAGGTTCAACAAAGCCAAGTTCCAGGTCCTGCACCTGGGTTGGGGTATTCTCCAGTACTAGTACAGGCCGAGCTGAGAATGGATTGAGAGCAGCCCTGCAGAGAAGGACTTGGGGGTACTGGTGGATGAAAAGCTGCACATGACCCAGCAATGTGCACTCACAGCCCAGAAGGCCGATCACATCCTGAGTGACATTGAAAGAATCATGACCAGAAGGTCAAGGGAGGTGATTCTGCCTCTCTGCTCTGGTGAGACCCCATCTGCAGTACTGTGTCCCACTCTAGAGTACTCAGCACAGGAGAGACATGGACCTGCTGGAGGGCGTCCAGGGGAGGGCCATGAAAACGGTCGAAAGGATGGAACATCTCCCCTACAAGGACAGGCTGAGAGAGTTGGGGTTGTTTAGCCTGGTGAAGAGAAGGTTCCGGGGAGACCTTATAGTGGCCTTCCAGCTCTTAAAAAAGGCCTACAGGAAAGATGGGGAGGGACTTTTGACAAAGGCACGTAGTGACAGGATGAGGAGTAATGGCTTTAAATTAAAACAGGGTAGATTCAAATCAGATATTTAGAATAAATTGTTTACTGTGAGGGTGTGTCCTGGTTTGAGAGCACCGGAATAAACGTTTTCTGGGGCTGCCCGGCACACACAGAAATCAGGATGGAGGAGGGGTGGCAGCTGTGTGTATGGGGAGGAAATGATGGGTCCGATGACCTAAATAGTCCAATCATGGCATTCCTATCCAGGGTGCTTGGTATAAAAACATACATAAGACAATGCCTGGGGCCTTTTTTTGTCTTCTGTGCTGGAAGGATTGTCATTGGTTGCTTGTCGTCTTTCTCCGTGCTACTGGTATTCCCATCTCCTGGTTTTGGGCTGCAGAGGAGTGCTGTTTGTTGGGACGGGTTATCTTGCCCTGCCTCTGGTGGGAGTGGTATGGAATCCTGACTGTTATCAAAACTCTGTGCTAAGGTGCTCTCGTCTGCTACTGAATCCAGTCTTGGACTTTTCTAATAAGGACCTGATTGTCACCTGGAAGGTGTGGGTTCCGTAATTAACTTATTCTGTAGTATTTTTGCATGTATTTGCATACTTGTATAATATCTGTATATAGTTCAACATCTGAATTGTTGTTAGTTTTATTTTCTTTTTCATTAAACTGGTTCAAGTCTTTTTCAGCTTCGAAGTCTCTCTATCTGGTTCCTCTCTTATCCTCCCCTGGGAGGGTGATGGGGAAATCACAGAGAACATCCGTCAGAGTTTAGTGGTTGGCTCAGCTGTAAACTTTGACAGGATGCTTGAGACATTGGAACAGGTTGCCTGGAGAAGTTGTGGATGTCCCCTCCCTGGAAGTGTTCAAGGCCAGGTTTGATGGAGCTTTGAGCAACCTGGTCTAGCAGAAGGTGTCACTGCTTATGGCAAAGGGGCTGGAATTACATGATCTTTATGATCTCTTCCAACCTAAACTCTTCTGTGATTCTATGATATTAAAATAATTTTCTAATCCTTGGTTTATAAAATGCAATCTCACTAAATTTGTGTAGTATGATAGAAAAATTGAGGCTCTGAAAATGCCTGTGGCTAGACTTTCTTACCCCACTTTGCCTAATCCTGGTTTCGGTTATTGGTCCAGAGTTGCCTTGCCTGGAGAGTTTTCTTCAGTGATTGTCTATCTTTCCTACAGCTGTGACCAGTTCCAGTTCTGAAATAACAAAATTCACTAATTTTTACCCTCTCTCTGCTCCACCTACAAAGAGAACTTAACAGAAGCACAGCTGGTATAGCACCTACATATTTGATAAAAGCAATTACGTAACACTAGTGAATTTATTATTGTTTCATTATGTTATAACACAGAGTTAATTGTTCCTATCTGATTTATGGATATTTTGCACTATTTTACAGTATCCTTGTAGCTGTACTCTCTTTTAAATGCTTACAGTCAGTTTCCTGATTAGTCAGTCAAACTTTAATTTTCTTTCAGAGTATTTTGTTAGACTATGGCCTTAAAGCAAGCATTTCAAGAGTACGGGACTTCATACTACCAGCAGGATGTGACCCAGTGAATGAACAGACACTACTACTACTACTCCTGCTAGAATAACCTGTAGAATTTTAGATTATGACAGCAAGTACTAACTGAGAAAAGCCCTCTGGAATTCTAAACTTACAGGCTTTTGAATTGCTTTACAAATTAGATATTTCCAGTTTTCCTCTGCAGCATTATAGGTGTTGTATCAGTTCACAGATTCACACTTCATGTTATGCACCAAGGAGGAGAAGGGTTCTAGTTGGATAGTACCAGGCAGATAAATTTGAAGGCAGAAGTCAACTCCCCCTGAGTGATCTTTTAAACAAGGATAGCATAAAGTTGTCCCAGCACTGGCCTTTAGGTAGAGTGAGCTTTCTCTGCTGGGTGAGATCCCTCTCAGACTTATCCTCTTGACACAGAAGAGGCCAATCCCCTACTGCGCTCCTACTCTAACTCATGTGAGCAAGGAAGAACATGCACCAGATAGCTCTCTGTCAGGGCAGTTGTCAAAGCGTATGTTATTCTACTCATTCATGACAGTCAGGTCATCTGTTGGAAGTCCTGTACTCTTCTCAAGGGCTCCCCAACTCTTCCTTTTCATTGACTTCTTCTTGTAATTACATGTCACCTGTAAGAAGATGTTACTACTCATTAGGAGACTTGCAGGGACAGAGAAGTTCTTCCTCTTACTAGCTTGACTTTTCCTCGTGATGGGCACAGACAGAGGGGCTCCTGCCGGGTTCCACAGTTCTCCCCAGAGTAGGCAGAGACTGCTTTCTACCTTCTTTCTCCGAGGCAAACTATTAACCCTTTTTACTCTTATTCATCTATGATGTCATAGTGCTAAACAAGATAGTAGGAGGTTTGTTTCTCAATGTGCTTGCTTTCCACCAATTTTTGGGTCTTTTCCAGAGAAATGTTGCCATCTAAAATACTGCACAAAAACTAAAATTTGATCTAAGATGTAAAGAGAGAAAAAAAAAATGGTGAGAGTGGACGTAAGGATCCTCCTATGTAAGTCAGTTTTGTTACTAAGTTTTATTCCCGGAATAGCAATCATTCTTTTGTTATGGATGCAGATGTTGTTCTCCCCTGTGGAGAAGGAAAGAGTCATCTGTAAGCAAAAGTGTCAAGCCTCTGCTGTACACAGGGTCTTGCCTGTAAAATATAATCTGATTGGTTTGTGTTTTCTCTGTCTGCGAATTGATATACCTTCTCTGATGAATAATGGTCCTTATACGTCTCAAATAGCCCTGTCTATAAATAGTAGTTCCATTGAGTTATGTCTTAGAGTGTATCTTCATTTGCATATCTGTATTAGTATGTTATTTTGTAATTACCTGCTTTGTGCCTAGTATTACAAATGCTAAGTGGATGTTTTTTCAAGTATTTACCTTCACCCTCTCATTGTGTTACCAAGTTCTTATTCACAATGTAATAAAGAAAATGGCATAAATTTCAAGATTTTTTTTTTTACTGAGCAGTTTTTCTGTTTACTTGGTATTTTTAAATGGTTTGCCTACCTGACTTCAGTTTATACATAGTAATTTTGGCTGATTATTTCATATACTGTACTACATTTGGAAAACCCCCACTGTAACCATGGTAACTATTTTTGCTTAGACACAGTTGAGCATGTGGTTTAATTTTAATTTAGCTGAAAAAAAATAGAGAAATGCTCTTGAAAGCTCCTGAAATAATTTGAGTTATTATTTACTCTCATTTCAGGTTCAACAGATACAAAATTGCTCATAGCCTTTCTGTTTCTTGCTTTCAATTATTACTTTTTTTTTAACTTAGTAGGTATGTGCTATGAAAGATTTATAAAAGTTTTGGGAGTTTTTCCATGGGTAGCTTACCTTCTTGAAGATAAATAGCTATGTATGATAAGATTTGCATAACCAGGAGCAAGACCTCAACATTCTTGTCTTCTCTACCACAGCAGAGAGAATGTGCACCCCTGTAATCCAGTGTCCCTTATACCCTATGCTGGCCTGACTCAAAATCGTTGCAAACCAGTGGGGATTGGGCTGTAATAACCCAAACAGGAGCCAAGAGAGCAGAAGGGAGGAGAAGTATTGGTCTCAC
Source organism: Trogon surrucura (assembly GCA_020746105.1). Lineage (NCBI taxonomy): Eukaryota > Metazoa > Chordata > Aves > Trogoniformes > Trogonidae > Trogon > Trogon surrucura. The sequence continues at coordinate 64,709,016 of CM036658.1, read as the reverse complement.
TTATGTGTCCCTTTGGTTTTATGGAGACTTGGAAGAACATCTTCTGATATCCAGTTGTGCAAAGTGGTTTCTAGCAAACGCATATCCAGAAAGCAGTTCTTAAAGTATTTTCTTGGCAGATGTCTCAGTGCTGTTTACTGTGTCTGCTATGGTATTTCAGCCATCCTAATGATCAGAGAAAGAATAGAAAATACCTGTTTCCTTCTGAAACTATTGTTTCAGCATGCAGCCAGGGACTGACGTAATCTCATCCTGATCCAAAGTTCAGAAAAACTCTGGGAGAGAGAGAAATCTGAACCATGAAGATCATCTTTGGAAGAGTCTTCCTCTGGTGACACCCTCAGATCTGTGTGCGTGTCCAGTGCTTTAGATTTGACTCAGAACAAAGCTCAGGACTTCAAGGTACAGCTCACAATCACAAATCTTTATTTTCTTGTGATTCAGAAGTGACATCCAGCTGACCACAGCCTGCCAGATGGGGTGATAATGAGAACAAAATAATCTGAAATACTCCTGGCTGATGATGAGCCCAGTGTGTGGGACCTGATAGTCTCCATCGTCAGAAAAATCAGACTTGAGTTCCCACAAGTTTCTCCTCAGTTATTATGTGATACAATGTTGGTATCAGTACCATAATTAGCTGAATAACATTTGGGAAATGTGTCAATATTTTTTGCTCACCAATTGACAGAGCATGTGTAGTGATTTGACTGCCTCTGCAGATGGCTGTATAGCACATTTTACAAATGTTCTGGTTTGTTGAGAATTTTTTCTCTGTTAGAGTGTTATTTATTCAGTCAGTATTTTCAGTGTTCAAATGATTATTATTCCAAGATTTAATAACAATATCTCTTCCTTGCTGTCTGTCGCAAAGGACAGTGCTGCATATCAAACTCTGTAATGCCTAATGTTAAGCTGTTTATATCAATAGGAGTTTTACTGTAGAGAAAAATGCACTCCTGTGCAGAAAGATGATGTCTCAAGACAGCTCAAGGCTCCTTTTGCCCCATGCTGTAGTTAAGAGTGACCAGTTGCATTCTCTGATCAGCAGTCTCTAATTCCCACTACTGTCTCCTTGCCTCTGGTGCCTGTAAAGCACCAACTGCCTGAGAGAAGTCCTACCTCTGCTGCTTGCCTTTGTATACTTCAAATAACTGCTGCCTTGCTAAGGGGTGGGGAGAAATCAACAACTCATCACTCAGTTGTGACTACTTTGCTTCTGCTGAGTGACAAGTGATTGATTTGCCTTATCTCCCACTTAAAGGCAGCCATAGCTTTTCTGTTCATATTGTACAAAGGGAAGACTGAAAAGCATTACATGAGAGGCACATTTGCAGGCAGATGTCAATCTGCATAGTTCATCACTTGAACTGGCTGCTGCTTTAATGAATATGTCTAAGGAACTACCAGGGAACGCAGCCTACACTGTTAGCAGCAGAGCTTTGTCACCAGATGTTTATCAGTACTGCTAAACCTAGCTACAGCTGCTAAGGATAATAAAAAATGTTTACATAAATTCATTAACAGCAAAAGGAGGATTAGGGAAAATCACCATCCTTTACTGGATGCAGAGGGAAACATAGGGACAAAATCTTTAGCAGTGAAACTGGCTGTTCCCTGGACACCCAGCCTCACCAGCTAGGAGACAGGAAGGGGAAGCAGAATGAGGTCATCACAGTTCTCGAGGAAGTGGTCAGTTAGCCAGCAGTGTGCCCAGGTGGCCAAGAAGGCCAACAGCATCCTGGCCTGTATCATAAATAGGGTGACCAGCAGGAGCAGGGAGGTGATTGTCTCCCTGCACTCGGCACTGGTGAGGCCACACCTTGAGTATTGTGTCCAGTTTTGGGCACCTCAATACAAGAGAGATATCGAGGTGCAGAGGAGGGCAATGAAGCTGGTGAAGGGCCTGGAGAATAAATCTTATGAAGAGCGATTGAAGGAGCTGGGGCTGTTTAGTTTGAAGAAGAAGACGCTAAGGGGAAATCTCATCACTCTCTACTACTACTTGAAAGGACATTGTAGAGAGGTTGGTGCTGGTCTCTTCTCACAGGTAATTAGTGATAGAACAAGAGGGAATGGCTTCAAACTGCAACAAGGTAGGTTTAGTCTGGACATTAGGAAAAATTTTTTGACAGAAAGCGTAGTCAGACATTGGAATAGGCTACCCAGGGCAATGGTTGAGTTACCGTCACCGAATGTCTTTAAAGGTCGTTTAGATGTGGTGTTGGGGCATATGGTTTTAGGGGTGAGCTTTGTAGAGTAGGTTTAATGGTTGGACTCAGTGATCCCAAGGGTCTTTTCTAACCTGAATGATTCTATGAAATGTGTACTTATGCTCATTTATCAAAGAACTATAACTCCATTGAAAGGATTCGTAGGTCAATCTATACTGCTTATTGGATTCCCTTCACTCATTAGCTCAGAAGGACAAGGTGATTGTCACCACACTTAAACAAAACAGAAAACCTTCCTGGAAGTGAAGAGGCATTACAACATTTTTTTTTTGTCCTGTATTTTCCTGTAGTTGAACAGTTGAGCAAAGTGTTGCTATTTAGAATATACAGAAAATCTACCAGGGAGGCTAGATCTAAAAAACCAGAAAAATGTCACGACAGATTGAAGACTGCTTAATAAATTTATTATTGTACTTTATTAGAGACTTTTGGCACCTATTCTTAATAGTCTAGCACTGTCTGACTCTATAATTGTATGTTTTTAAGAAAAAGGGAGGTTAAATCTTGATGCCTGGTAATACAGTTCTAGGACAGAAAATAAAAAGATAAAACTTAGCAGAGGAACTAAAGAAAATCATATTTTTATGTGCTGAAAAAGTCACAATGGACTGAAAAAAGTCAGATGCAAGTACTAGGAGATTATATTAATTTTCATTAAGATTCTAAAGAATCAATATATAATCTTCTGGGAAGTCCAACTTTCCCAAACAAAACAGTGTAATTTTTTTAGAGATGATTGGACTATTCATAATTATGTACAGTGAATCATTTACTGAAATATTTTTAGAGTTATCTTAAGTTGTTTGCAAACACAGAGCAACTGGAGAAAGTTTCAAACACACTACTTTCAGGCTAAGATTTTTCTTGTGTGATGTTCCTATGACTTTCACACAGTTACTCAATACTATATTTATATGGTTGTATGGTGCCACTATTTTAAGAAGGACGTGTTCATGCTGCAGGACAACAGCCTTTGTCCCAGGGAGCTTGAGGCATAAACGTGTGGTGAGACAAGAGGTTCTAGCTGTTTGCGTGATGTTTGTGATGTTTCCTATTGTTGCTGGCCTGGTGGCACTTGAGAATTGATCTTTAACCTGTTATTGTTGTTTTTGTCATCTTTAACACCTTTATGTGTGCAACAAGGAAGGGTCTCAGAATGAACTGAGTTCTTCTGCCATTCTCTTACATTTTCTGTTCCATATGCAGAGACACAAGTTTTTTTTCCTCTCTTGCCAGTATGCTCTCTTCTCCTCTAAGCTGCCTGTCCCCCCTAGCCAAGCTCTCTTTGCTCTCTTGAGCAGGGTCTTAGTGTGCTGTTACTAATCCACCAAGGGATATGTCAGAGATCATCCACAGCTCAGAAATGGATTATCAGCATGATCTTTCTGATGGCAGGCCTCCCCCTGGCTAGGTTAAGGTCCTACTGCATATAAGCAGAGCTAATGACATCCTGGTCCTGCCTTCTGAAAGTGCTATGGGGCAAGGGGCTGCCTACGGCAATAGTACTTGCATCTTCCCAATTGCTTTGTGGAACCCCATGTAGCCTTGTGGCGTGCAGAAATTTATGCATTTTTTTTCAAAAAAGACTGCTTTTGCCTCCTTACTTTTAACAGCTTGACATTTTCTGAGGATAGGATGGAGAGAAACATGTATTAGCAAACATTTGTAAGTATGTTCCAAAGCCCCCTTCCAGCCACCCCTCAGCAAAGAGCAGCAGTGGGGTGAAAGAACACATTTTAAGAGCTTAGTGAATAGTTACTTACATTATTCAGTCATCTCTGAAAGTTATAAAATTCAAGCTGTACATGCCAAGGGTAAGAACAGTGGGAATAAAAGCCTAGTGCTTGTAGGACAGTTTTGCTTCCTTCTTTGGCCATGGGCTTCATCACTCTGTCTTCCTGCTTTCAGTTTCCCATTGCTTCTAGTGTTTGGAAGGATGTTGTGAGAATAAATACTCTGCAATATTTTGAGAGCCTAAACCAGGAAGGAAAATTCACACCATAAGTTTTAATGCCTGAAGGACATTAATATTTACTTCTGATTGGTTTTGATTGGTTTTTTTTTTGATAATCACCATACCAATATTAACAGTGTTGAGAAGTCTAAGAGAAAAGAATCCTATAGGAATTCAACAGTAGTTTACCAGTCATTGACACTGCTTTTCAAGTGTTAGAGTTTTTTGGTGTTTGGGTAGGTTTTTTGGGATTTGTCTTGTTCAACTGCAGTGGAAATCACTCTTTCCAGATCTGACTGAAAAGCTTGCAAATTCAACATGACTAATTCCTTTGTTTTCAGTGGTCACTGAAGCAGGCCTCTAGGAAGAGATGTTAGTTATTAATAAGTATTAGTACTTAGTAATAAATAACATCAGTATGAAGAACTCATTGTCTCAGTCTGTATTAATAACCCTTAGTGGCCAAAATGCTGACTCTGATCTCTTCTGCTTACCTTGGGGGGGGGCTGACAGGAGCGCAGAGGATGGTGCAGCATGGATAACAAATACCTGCTAACACTGAGCCACAGTGAGGACAAGATAAATGAAATAAAACTTGCCTAGAATCAGCTGCTAATAGCTACCGCTTTTGGCTCTTCTCCTGTTTCTCTTGAAAAGTCAATGTTTTTTCATCCTGTGGCCCACATTGCCCATCAGAGTATGCATCCATGAAGCAGTGCTAATGAGTCAGGGAAAACCAGTTAAGGAAAGAGTCTATTGGCATTGCTTTTGTGAGCTCCTGGCTCTTGCTAAGTGGTGGCCTCCAGCTGATGGGAAAACTTTAAGGTGTCCACAAATCAATAGATGCTAGAAATGCTCTGTAGATCACTGGAAAACTCTCCCAGGTCAGAGCACGCTGTGTTAGGTTTTCTTTCTGGTGAACCAGGGCATTATTGTTTGTATTCTGCAAAATTGCTTCCACTGTAGGAGAAAGCCCCTGATGATGCTCACAATGGGGAACTGGCTACCAGCCTGTGTGCTTGGAAAATGTTTCCGAACTTGGAATTGTTTTTGCCCCTTTGATTGTACTCTGTATGGGTTTGGGGTTTGTTGGGTTTTTTTTTTTTTGGTGAGGTGACACACAAAAAACTGTATAATTAGACACTATTTCTGCACTAGTGGAATAGTTGTTGGATACCGGTGTGCTCAGGACCTGGTCTTCATTCTACTTTGTGTTGTAGCAGTTGGGAACATAAAATCGCTTCTCTGCTGCTGGGTATATTTTATAAGTATGTAATATTGAAAATAAATCCCTCTCCTTAGCAAGAATAAGGGAAATAGTGTGTGAGTACATCCAATGTGGTCTTCTTTTTGAGAAGCAGCTTTTCTGTGTGCCAATTTAAATTTCATCTACTTTGTAAAGCATTGCTGAAAGGCAGCAGTTTAACATTATGCTTATAGTCAAGTGGAGAGTATCTTCATGCTGGTTTGAGATAACCATCCGTCTAATAACTTTTAAAAAATCACTGTTTGTTGTGACAACAGACTTGATCACAAGGAATGAAGATTGCAGAAGTTATTAAGTTTAGACACATATTTTCCTTGGGTCATGAGAATGCATCTTTGCTACAGAAGTTTTAAGTTCAAAGCACAGAGAAGAAATCCCTGGCAATTCCTATTAATGTCACATTTGAGGTTTTCTCTGTAATCAGTTCTCATTTCTGAAACTTTGTTTCGGAACTAACTTCCTGAGTGATGAGCTATGGTATTTCCTCTGAAAAAAAAATCTCTCATTTCTGCAAAGACATATCTCCAGAAAAGAACTGGCCAAGCTTTCATATTTCAGCATCAGAAAAAATATTGTTCTGCCTCTGAGATTCCTGCTTGGTTAAGTTGGGATGTGTTGTGAGAGCTGTAATTTCAGTAGGAACTGACTAGATCAGGTCCTATTAGACAGCAGTGCAGCTGAGCTGAGGCAAAGAGTAATGTTGAAGTCTGTTTACAGCTCTTAAACCTTCCTAAAGAAATATGGGAATGTGAAAACCTGGATTTTTGTCTCAGAAATTCTTTTACACTCAAAGGATAGCATAGACACTTCCAGATGAAACAACCTGTCTCCTTTTGAACAATGTCTCATGCTGATATTTCAGGAGGAAAAAGTTCAAACATTATTATATGTTTACAATAACAAGGCTAGGAAAGGATTATTTTCTTCTAATTGAAACATGTGCATTATCAGTGTATATATTATATACTGGTATCCCTCGTACACTTATATCAAGTGTACTAAATAAGTACACTTGATATAATTAACACTTGATTTTAATGTAAAATTTTTTAGAGGGTGACATGAGTTTTAATACATAGAATTTGGCCAGATATTCCATGTGCTGCTGTGGGTATCATTTATTATGCTTGACCTTTTAACAAATAATATTCAGATAAATGGGATATCACAATTATCTTGATCACAAGTTATCTGTGATTTTAGGAACTGGTAAATATCCATACTATTTTAATTGGAATACCTTCATTTCCATGTATAAACCTCTTCAGTTCTTGCTAAGAATAGTCCAATTGAATATTATACTCAGGTATACATTTCATCACAAAAATATTTGTTTCTAACTTCTTAATAGGTTATTCTTCTGTACAGGAAAAATGAGCCGATTAGAGGAAAAAAAATCTACAAGTGAGGATGAAAGAAGTATTTCTCAGCGCCTTCATAAACTTTCTTAGGGACCAAACTTTAGGATTTTTCAGTTCTATGGCTGTTCTTTACTTTTAGTACTGAGTGCGAAGCCTCATGAAGGACAGGAAAATTCTTTTTCTTCTAGGTAGTGAAATACTTTTTTATTTAATCTTGACCTAGGTTTTGGTTAAAGTACTGCCTTGTACTCATACAAAATTTGCCAAGTTTATTGCACAGACAATATTGCAGTCAGAGAACATGTTTTTCTTATACCACTGTGCACCTACACAAAAGATTGTTTATTTCCCTCAGGTTAGCCTCAGCAAAAATAAGTTTTTACAGGAGCACTCTCCAAAGCTTTTGCTTAATAAAAAAAAAAATGTTGGGAAATATAAAATGGATTCCAGGGAGTAAAGAAAGATCAGATTTTAAATGGCAGAAATTTTATGCATTATGTAAGAATTTCAGATTAATATATACAAGGAAGTTAAAACTGTTAAAGACTTTTGTCAGCTGTGATCACACAGCCAGTGGCTTGGTGAGCCACATTTCCTCCAGATTAACTGTGACATCAGGAATTTGTGAGGGTATTTCGACTCTGACCTGAACTGAACCTGCTGAGCAATGAAGGAGATCTTCCTGCCATTGCACATCTTGAAAAGAGATGATGATGATGAGAGCTGGTGTGTCAATGCATGAATTAATAGGACAAACTGAACAGCAAAGAAAAGCAATCCTTACTGCCAGTTGTGTATCTCAGCTGTGGAATGTATGTGGTATATTTCTGTATTGTGCCCCAGCTAACTCCCCAGCAGATTCAGAACTCAGCTGAAATGGGTCTCAACCTGAAGATTCTGGATATATTTGAGGAGTCAAGAGTGCCCTAGCTGGCTGAATTTGAACCTCAGTGTGATCTGCACAGCTTTTCATAGAATTGTAGAATCATAGAATCATAGAAACATCAAGATTGGAAAGGACCTTAAGATCATCAAGTCCAACCTACAGCCCTACACCATCGTAACACTAAACCACCTCCTAAGTGCCACATCCAACCATTTTTTAAACACGATCAGGGATACTGACTCCACCACCTCCCTCTGCAACTCATTTCAATGCTTCACCACCCTTTTTGGTGAAGAAGTATTTCCTAACATCCAACCTAAACTCCCCCTGGCGCGACTTGAACCCGTTCCCTCTTGTCCTATTGCTATTCACCAGGGAGAAGAGGCCAACACCTGTCCCACTACAGCTGCCTTTCAGATAGTTGTAGAGAGTGATGAGGTCTCCCCTCAGCCTCCTCTTCTCCAGGCTGAACAGCCCCAGCTCCCTCAGCCTCTCTTCAAAAGAGTAGGCCCCTAATCGTTATGGTTGCCCTTCTCTGAACCTTCTCCAGCACCTCGATGTCCTTCCTGTACTGTGGAACCCAGAACTGCACACAGTACTTTTGTAAGAGCGGCTATGATACCGGCATTGTATTTGGGAACAGCAGGGCAACAGTGGATCTCGGAGTATCTGCAAATCTTTGTTTTCAACAAACATCCTGCCTCCATTCACTTGGGGTGGTTTAGGGGAGAGACTACTGTTTTTCTGAAATACATTCCAGCAGATGTATTGGGCAATAATGTTAGTCATATAGCAGGCATTTTGGAGCTGCAGGAGCAGAGAACATAATGTAGCCTCTTTGCTTTCCAACCTGCTCTTTAAAAGCACCTTACTTTTTTTTTGTTGTTTTGTTCTGTTTACTTTTTTTTTTAACTCTGGACTTATTGTGTGCATTATGCAGACCTTAGCCTGCATTTGATGTGTTCTGGCAGAAGTAAAATGATCAATGCCAAAAATGAACAATGCCAACTTCTTCTGTGGATTTGTCTCACAATAGTGACATGAATCTTTTCTGTGAGCCTGGCCCTTTTGAATGCAGATGATGTGATTATTTTGGTCTTGCGCTTGCATATATAACCACATGTTACAAAGAATGGTTTTATGGTAACCTTTAAATAAAAGCAACCATGTTGGATAATAGCACCCTTGAGCCAAAGGCAGAGGTGGCTGATGTGCTAAGGAAAACAAAACGCTGTAAATTGTAACAGCCATTTCCAACAAGATGGAAGTCGAATAACATTCTTGCTCCTCCCCAGCCCAGCATGGGATGTTCATCTGAAATGTTCCTCACATACTGACTTGTGTTTGGTTGGGCAGAGGAGGGTGTTGACTGGCTCAGGGGTAAGCATGTTGCCTGTCTCTCCCCCAGGTAATATCTGGGGCTCTTTTCTCATGCCTTGAGAGAGTAAAAGGCAAGGGATGAAGGGAGAAGCAGCAGCAGCAGCACCTCTCTCAAGTGAACACATTTCTAAAAGTGTGTCAGCTTTGTTCCGATAGTGCTGAGAATGAAGGCATCTGCACTGATTGGGCACTTGCAGAGGAGAAGCAGATGAAAGCTCTGGGAGGTGTTGATGTGGAAGGAAGAAGAGAGTGGGGACTAGAGGGTGGAGAGAATGTGAACAGCAGGATTCACCTGTCTGGTGGGAAAACTGGTGAAGGAGAAAGGAAAGAGCAGGCAGGAGTTTGAATGTGTGAACAGGAAAGAGTTGTGAGCCCTCGCATCTTAGCCTATTCCTATCCTTCTCCAGTTTCAGTCACTGATGATTTTCTGCATGCAGACGCCAAAAGATGACTATTTAGTCACATTTTTGGTATGATTAACTCTCTTATCTTATTTGTGTTCAGAGTGATTAATTTATATTTACTATAATATTTGTTGCAACTTTTACTCTAAGATGTCCATACACAGTCTTTAAATTGTAACTTTAAATCCTTAGTGAAATGACAGTACAATGCTCTGAGAACCTTACAGTCACAGATGGCGCTGAGGAAATATTTCACAATGAATAATTTATCCAGCAGACAAATGTAATGTTCCCAACTAGTTCATGAAGAGATCATGAAATTATTTGTTATTCTTTTTTTTTTTTTTTTTTTCCCCCAGCACACGGTCCTCTGTGTCTGGTACATTACCAGTGTATTAACTGCCTTGAAATATACTATATTGAGAATGTGTCTACATGATATGACCAGCTGAGAGGAAGATTAGATGGATATGACTAAAAAGAGGAAATGAAAGAAAAATCCACAGTACAAATGATGAGACTACTTCCTAAAATGTTAGGTAAGCATGATTTTTTTAAACAGATTTTGTTTTCATAATGTACTTTGTAAGAAAAATCAGTGCCCTTGGTCTTTTCAAAATAAGGAGCATTGTTGAACCAGATAATTATTTATTAAGACAGATTATCTCAGTTTTCAGAAAATGACTTGATAAGCTCAAAGTAATGTTATACATGTCTGGGTTCATAAGGGAAATCTATTCAGAGTAAAAGACTTATTTCAAAGTGAGGATCCCAGGAGGATGGTTTGTACTCTAAGCGTAATATTCTATTTCATTGACCACAATAACAGTAATCTCTTAACCTCTGAGGCAGTGCAACAGTGGAATCTCGTAAATAAAGCTGCAAAAAGTGATGAAAACATATAAAAAATAGTAAAAGCCTCACAGACACTGCTGAAGGACTTGTTCAGGAAATGGAAAGCTCGTTCCTAGGTATGTGAAGAAGCAGATAACGGAGCTTGAGTTTTTGTATAAATACAGAATAAAACCGTGCATTGAAAAGGAACTGGTGAAAGCTATCAACCAAAATACTCTAAATGATACTTGGGACTATGCTTTAGTAATCCATGGCAGTTTGTCTGCCTCAGTTATAGAATCTGTCAGATGCCCTGACGTAGTGGTTTGTCCCTGGTCAGCAGCCAGGTGCCCACACAGCTGCTCTGTCACCCACCATTCTCAGCTAGACAGGAGGCGAAAATATAAGGAAGGACCCACTGTTTGAGAAAAGGACAGGGAGATAACCCACATCTACTGTCTCGGGCAAAACAGACTCAATTTTGGAGAAATTAGTTAGATTTATTACAGAACAAATCAGAGAAGAGTAATGAGAAATAAAACAGATCTTAAAAAAAAAAACACAAACCTTCCCAATTTATCGACCTTCACCCCCCAAGCAGCGCAGGAGGACAGGGAATGGGGGTTGTGGTCAGTTCATCTGAGGTCTCCATCACTCCTTCTTCCTCTGGGGGAGGACTCCTGACTCTTCTGGGCCATTGTGGGGTTACTCTGACGGGAGACGATCTTCACACACCTTTCTCCAAAGTGAGTCCTCTCACAGGAGACAATTCACAAAACTAACCAACGTGAGTCCCCTCCATGGGGTGCAGACCTTCAGGGGGAAAATGCTGCACTGCAAGTGCCCTGCAGTGTCACAAAAGCGCTGTCAGCCAACCTACTCCAGCGCGGGCTTCCCATGGGGTCACAGCTGCAGGGGAACAGCCTGCTTCACCATGGTCTTCACCATGGCCCTGGGGACTCTCTGCTCCAGTGCCTGGGGCACATCCCCCTCCCACCTCCTTCACTGACCTTGATGTCTTCACATATTCTCACTCCTCTCTCTCTCTGCCACTTGTTGTGTGGTGCAGTTCTTTCTTTTTAGCCGTTTCTTAAATATGTTTTCACAGACGAGTTCCTATCCTATCACTACTGATGGGCTCGGCCTTGGCCAGCAGCGGGTCCATCTCTGGAGCTTCTAGTAACTTCTTGCAGAAGCCACCCCTACAGCCCCCCTCCCCACGCCCCTGAAATCCAGCCAGGCCAACGCAATACAGGTACCAAATTTGTCAGGCATAATTTACCCGTAGTGAGACCGTGTTGGCTGTCACCAGTCAGCTCTTTATTTTTCATCTGCTTGAGCGTCGTTTCCAGATGGTCTAGTCCATAATCTTCCTGGACACAGAGGTGAAGCTGATGGGCCTGTAGCTCCCTGGGTCTTCCTTTTCATCCCTTTCTAAAAATGGGGGTTGTTGCACCTCTTCCAGTCAGTGGGACTTCACCTGTCTGCCGTGACTTTTCAGACACGATGGAGGATTTCTCTGTATTGCTCCCAGGCTGCCTGTCCTTGCTTCCACCCCCTGCAGGCCTCCTTTGTGTGGCTCAGTTTGTCCGGGAGTTCATTGTCCAGGAAGCGGCGGCCTGTGCCAGCAGAGAGGAGCAGCCCCCTCCTGCCTCCCAGCTACAGCCCCGGGGCTTGGGACTGGAGGAGTTGGGCTGCTGTTGGAGGGAAAGGGTGAGAGGGCTGGGACTGGAGGATGACAGGGAGGGGCCATTTGGGTGCAGAGATGTCAGCAGGGGCACCGAGACACCCCAGAGGAAGCTTCTGGATGGTTGTTAACTTTCCAGGAAGATGAGCAGCCTCACTCTCAGCGCCTGCAGGTCGTAAGGGAGGCGGGGTCCATCGAGGGGGCTGGCTGGGCGCTCCCCTGCAGCCTGCCGGGCCGGGGTATTGGGGGCCCCGGGAGGCGCGTTGCCTCGTGCCCCTTGGTGCCTCCGTGCAGACCTCCTTCTCCTTCTGGGGGGCTCATTGCCGGCGGTCGGCCATGGGCGCAGGTAGTAGCGCCGCTGCGGGGATCTGCTGCGCTCCCGCTCCCTGGCTGCAGTTCCGCTCTGGTGAGTGGACGAGGCGACCGCGTTCTCCTGGCCGTTGTCGTCCACCCTCGCCGTGTGCAGGACACGGCTGAAAGGTCGCCTGCAGAGCGGGCACAGAGCCCTCACGGCAGCCCATTGCTGGATGCAGCTGAGGCAGAAGGTGTGGGAGCATCCGCTGACGCGGGCTGGGTCGTTGATCTCACTCAGGCAGATGGAGCACACATCGTCTGCGCCTGCTTCCAGCCTCCGTGCCCGCTGCAGCCGGCTGGTGGTGGCAGCCGCAGCAGAGCCGCTCTGCTCTGGATCCTCCTCAGGACCCGACGCCATGTCCTGGCAAGAAAATGTTCAAAGTGCCTGAGCTTTTCTGACACTAGGAACGGAAAAGCAGAGAATGCCCCAGAAAGCGATGGGAGAAGGGACACCAGGGCCTGCCAGAGGGTCTCCTTGCAGGTTAAAAAATGGCAGCAGGAGCAGTTCCGAGGGACATTCAGCCCCAAGGGCTGCCTGCTCCACGTGCCTGTCCTCCTCAGCTCCCCCCCGGGACACTGACCCCGGTTCATGACCCCGCAGTCCCTCTGCTCCCCCCCCAGACAACCAGCACAAGTCACGCTAGCACAGGGTACCTGAAGGAGGCTTTCTGGCAAGTCGGAGGAACTGGCTGGGACTCCTCAGCGGTGCCCACAGCCACGGCACAGTTGCTGTGCGGGATCCACAGCACCTCGCCAGTCAAGGTTTGGCACAAAGGCCGCACCGTAGGTGGAGGTCCACAGTCCTGGTGGAGCTTGCACGCTGTGCGTGTGCACTCACCGGAGCCCTGGACCAAAGGCGCCGAACAGAGGCCGCAGCTACAGAAGAGCAGCGGTGCCCCTTTGTGACATTGCAGAGGCCTCTGGGGCTGACCCGCAACCTGGCAACGAGCAGCCCAGTGATGCGAGTGGGTAACTCTGGTGACCTTGGTGCCACGGGACTGCCCTGACTGGGCTCCTCCAAGGGCTGTCAGGGAGGAAGGACTCGCCCCTTGTCTGCCGTGGGAGAGCTCTTGGAAGAGACCTCTGGAGGTCATCTTGTCCACCCCTCCTGCTCAAGCAGGGCCACCTAGGGCTGTCTGCCCTGGGCCACACGTGCCCTGTTGGCTTTTGAGGATCTCCAAGCACGGGCAACCCGTGCTGTTGCTCTGTCACCCTCAGTCCAAAAATGTTTTTCTGATATTCAGGAGGAACTTCCTGTATTTCATTTGAGCCCATTGCCTCTTGTCACTGGGCACCAGTGGCAAGAACCTGGATGCATCTTCATTACAGTCTCCCTGAAGACATTTGTACACCCTGATGGAAACCCCTTTGAGTCTTCAGGATGAGCAGCTCCAGCTCTCTCCTCCCTTGACCATCTGGCAGCCTCATCGTGTGACCCAGGAGACTGTTGGCCTTCTTGGCCACCAAGAGACATTACTGTCTCATTTTCCACGTAGTGCCCATCAGGACCCCCAGATCCTTTCCTGCAAAGCTGCTTTCCAGTTAGTCAGCCCCCAGCATGCGCTGGTGCATGAGCTGGGGCATGAGCTGGTTCCTTCCCAGCTGCAGGACTTTTCAATTGCAGTTGTCCTTCCAGCCCATTTGTCCAGTCTGTTGAGATTCCTCTGGATGGCAGAATAATCTCTTGTGTATCCACAAGCCACACCTCCCAGTCTTGCATCATCAGCAAACTTGCTGAGGGTATGCTCTGCCTCGTCATCCAATTAATGAATGGAGGTGTAGAATTAATGAATGGAGATGTAGAAAAATGCTGGACGCAGTACTGACCCCAGGACGCACTGCTGGTGACCAGCCTTCAACTCCTGCCTCAGCACAGCAGAAACTCTGAGGTGATCATCTGCTCCAGCGTGAGTCCCGTGCGACGTTACACAAGTCCTGCGCGCCAGCCTGCTCCAACGTGAGCTTCTCTCTTTCCACGGGCTACAGGCTCTGGCAGCAACTTGCTCCAGTGCGGGATTCCCATGGGGTCACAGACCCCTTCAGGCATCCACCTGCTCCAGTGTGGGATCTTCCATGGGGTACAGGTGGACACCTACACCCCCGCTCCGTCACAGCCATGGGCTGTGGGGAGACAGCCTGCTTCACCATGGTCTTCACCATGGCCCCGGGGACTCTCTGCTCCAGCGCCTGGGGCACATCCCCCTCCCACCTCCTTCACTGACCTTGATGTCTTCACATATTCTCACTCCTCTCTCTCTCTGCCACTTGTTGTGTGGTGCAGTTCTTTCTTTTTAGCCGTTTCTTAAATATGTTTTCACAGACGAGTTCCTATCCTATCACTACTGATGGGCTCGGCCTTGGCCAGCAGCGGGTCCATCTCTGGAGCTTCTAGTAACTTCTTGCAGAAGCCACCCCTACAGCCCCCCTCCCCACGCCCCTGAAATCCAGCCAGGCCAACGCAATACAGGTACCAAATTTGTCAGGCATAATTTACCCGTAGTGAGACCGTGTTGGCTGTCACCAGTCAGCTCTTTATTTTTCATCTGCTTGAGCGTCGTTTCCAGATGGTCTAGTCCATAATCTTCCTGGACACAGAGGTGAAGCTGATGGGCCTGTAGCTCCCTGGGTCTTCCTTTTCATCCCTTTCTAAAAATGGGGGTTGTTGCACCTCTTCCAGTCAGTGGGACTTCACCTGTCTGCCGTGACTTTTCAGACACGATGGAGGATTTCTCTGTATTGCTCCCAGGCTGCCTGTCCTTGCTTCCACCCCCTGCAGGCCTCCTTTGTGTGGCTCAGTTTGTCCGGGAGTTCATTGTCCAGGAAGCGGCGGCCTGTGCCAGCAGAGAGGAGCAGCCCCCTCCTGCCTCCCAGCTACAGCCCCGGGGCTTGGGACTGGAGGAGTTGGGCTGCTGTTGGAGGGAAAGGGTGAGAGGGCTGGGACTGGAGGATGACAGGGAGGGGCCATTTGGGTGCAGAGATGTCAGCAGGGGCACCGAGACACCCCAGAGGAAGCTTCTGGATGGTTGTTAACTTTCCAGGAAGATGAGCAGCCTCACTCTCAGCGCCTGCAGGTCGTAAGGGAGGCGGGGTCCATCGAGGGGGCTGGCTGGGCGCTCCCCTGCAGCCTGCCGGGCCGGGGTATTGGGGGCCCCGGGAGGCGCGTTGCCTCGTGCCCCTTGGTGCCTCCGTGCAGGCCTCCTTCTCCTTCTGGGGGGCTCATTGCCGGCGGTCGGCCATGGGCGCAGGTAGTAGCGCCGCTGCGGGGATCTGCTGCGCTCCCGCTCCCTGGCTGCAGTTCCGCTCTGGTGAGTGGACGAGGCGACCGCGTTCTCCTGGCCGTTGTCGTCCACCCTCGCCGTGTGCAGGACACGGCTGAAAGGTCGCCTGCAGAGCGGGCACAGAGCCCTCACGGCAGCCCATTGCTGGATGCAGCTGAGGCAGAAGGTGTGGGAGCATCCGCTGACGCGGGCTGGGTCGTTGATCTCACTCAGGCAGATGGAGCACACATCGTCTGCGCCTGCTTCCAGCCTCCGTGCCCGCTGCAGCCGGCTGGTGGTGGCAGCCGCAGCAGAGCCGCTCTGCTCTGGATCCTCCTCAGGACCCGACGCCATGTCCTGGCAAGAAAATGTTCAAAGTGCCTGAGCTTTTCTGACACTAGGAACGGAAAAGCAGAGAATGCCCCAGAAAGCGATGGGAGAAGGGACACCAGGGCCTGCCAGAGGGTCTCCTTGCAGGTTAAAAAATGGCAGCAGGAGCAGTTCCGAGGGACATTCAGCCCCAAGGGCTGCCTGCTCCACGTGCCTGTCCTCCTCAGCTCCCCCCCGGGACACTGACCCCGGTTCATGACCCCGCAGTCCCTCTGCTCCCCCCCAGACAACCAGCACAAGTCACGCTAGCACAGGGTACCTGAAGGAGGCTTTCTGGCAAGTCGGAGGAACTGGCTGGGACTCCTCAGCGGTGCCCACAGCCACGGCACAGTTGCTGTGCGGGATCCACAGCACCTCGCCAGTCAAGGTTTGGCACAAAGGCCGCACCGTAGGTGGAGGTCCACAGTCCTGGTGGAGCTTGCACGCTGTGCGTGTGCACTCACCGGAGCCCTGGACCAAAGGCGCCGAACAGAGGCCGCAGCTGCAGAAGAGCAGCGGTGCCCCTTTGTGACATTGCAGAGGCCTCTGGGGCTGACCCGCAACCTGGCAACGAGCAGCCCAGTGATGCGAGTGGGTAACTCTGGTGACCTTGGTGCCACGGGACTGCCCTGACTGGGCTCCTCCAAGGGCTGTCAGGGAGGAAGGACTCGCCCCTTGTCTGCCGTGGGAGAGCTCTTGGAAGAGACCTCTGGAGGTCATCTTGTCCACCCCTCCTGCTCAAGCAGGGCCACCTAGGGCTGTCTGCCCTGGGCCACACGTGCCCTGTTGGCTTTTGAGGATCTCCAAGCACGGGCAACCCGTGCTGTTGCTCTGTCACCCTCAGTCCAAAAATGTTTTTCTGATATTCAGGAGGAACTTCCTGTATTTCATTTGAGCCCATTGCCTCTTGTCACTGGGCACCAGTGGCAAGAACCTGGATGCATCTTCATTACAGTCTCCCTGAAGACATTTGTACACCCTGATGGAAACCCCTTTGAGTCTTCAGGATGAGCAGCTCCAGCTCTCTCCTCCCTTGACCATCTGGCAACCTCATTGTGTGACCCAGGAGACTGTTGGCCTTCTTGGCCACCAAGAGACATTACTGTCTCATTTTCCACGTAGTGCCCATCAGGACCCCCAGATCCTTTCCTGCAAGGCTGCTTTCCAGTTAGTCAGCCCCCAGCATGCGCTGGTGCATGAGCTGGGGCATGAGCTGGTTCCTTCCCAGCTGCAGGACTTTTCAATTGCAGTTGTCCTTCCAGCCCATTTGTCCAGTCTGTTGAGATTCCTCTGGATGGCAGAATAATCTCTTGTGTATCCACAAGCCACACCTCCCAGTCTTGCATCATCAGCAAACTTGCTGAGGGTATGCTCTGCCTCGTCATCCAATTAATGAATGGAGGTGTAGAATTAATGAATGGAGATGTAGAAAAATGCTGGACGCAGTACTGACCCCAGGACGCACTGCTGGTGACCAGCCTTCAACTCCTGCCTCAGCACAGCAGAAACTCTGAGGTGATCATCTGCTCCAGCGTGAGTCCCGTGCGACGTTACACAAGTCCTGCGCGCCAGCCTGCTCCAACGTGAGCTTCTCTCTTTCCACGGGCTACAGGCTCTGGCAGCAACTTGCTCCAGTGCGGGATTCCCATGGGGTCACAGACCCCTTCAGGCATCCACCTGCTCCAGTGTGGGATCTTCCATGGGGTACAGGTGGACACCTACACCCCCGCTCCGTCACAGCCATGGGCTGTGGGGAGACAGCCTGCTTCACCATGGTCTTCACCATGGCCCCGGGGACTCTCTGCTCCAGCGCCTGGGGCACATCCCCCTCCCACCTCCTTCACTGACCTTGATGTCTTCACATATTCTCACTCCTCTCTCTCTCTGCCACTTGTTGTGTGGTGCAGTTCTTTCTTTTTAGCCGTTTCTTAAATATGTTTTCACAGACGAGTTCCTATCCTATCACTACTGATGGGCTCGGCCTTGGCCAGCAGCGGGTCCATCTCTGGAGCTTCTAGTAACTTCTTGCAGAAGCCACCCCTACAGCCCCCCTCCCCACGCCCCTGAAATCCAGCCAGGCCAACGCAATACAGGTACCAAATTTGTCAGGCATAATTTACCCGTAGTGAGACCGTGTTGGCTGTCACCAGTCAGCTCTTTATTTTTCATCTGCTTGAGCGTCGTTTCCAGATGGTCTAGTCCATAATCTTCCTGGACACAGAGGTGAAGCTGATGGGCCTGTAGCTCCCTGGGTCTTCCTTTTCATCCCTTTCTAAAAATGGGGGTTGTTGCACCTCTTCCAGTCAGTGGGACTTCACCTGTCTGCCGTGACTTTTCAGACACGATGGAGGATTTCTCTGTATTGCTCCCAGGCTGCCTGTCCTTGCTTCCACCCCCTGCAGGCCTCCTTTGTGTGGCTCAGTTTGTCCGGGAGTTCATTGTCCAGGAAGCGGCGGCCTGTGCCAGCAGAGAGGAGCAGCCCCCTCCTGCCTCCCAGCTACAGCCCCGGGGCTTGGGACTGGAGGAGTTGGGCTGCTGTTGGAGGGAAAGGGTGAGAGGGCTGGGACTGGAGGATGACAGGGAGGGGCCATTTGGGTGCAGAGATGTCAGCAGGGGCACCGAGACACCCCAGAGGAAGCTTCTGGATGGTTGTTAACTTTCCAGGAAGATGAGCAGCCTCACTCTCAGCGCCTGCAGGTCGTAAGGGAGGCGGGGTCCATCGAGGGGGCTGGCTGGGCGCTCCCCTGCAGCCTGCCGGGCCGGGGTATTGGGGGCCCCGGGAGGCGCGTTGCCTCGTGCCCCTTGGTGCCTCCGTGCAGGCCTCCTTCTCCTTCTGGGGGGCTCATTGCCGGCGGTCGGCCATGGGCGCAGGTAGTAGCGCCGCTGCGGGGATCTGCTGCGCTCCCGCTCCCTGGCTGCAGTTCCGCTCTGGTGAGTGGACGAGGCGACCGCGTTCTCCTGGCCGTTGTCGTCCACCCTCGCCGTGTGCAGGACACGGCTGAAAGGTCGCCTGCAGAGCGGGCACAGAGCCCTCACGGCAGCCCATTGCTGGATGCAGCTGAGGCAGAAGGTGTGGGAGCATCCGCTGACGCGGGCTGGGTCGTTGATCTCACTCAGGCAGATGGAGCACACATCGTCTGCGCCTGCTTCCAGCCTCCGTGCCCGCTGCAGCCGGCTGGTGGTGGCAGCCGCAGCAGAGCCGCTCTGCTCTGGATCCTCCTCAGGACCCGACGCCATGTCCTGGCAAGAAAATGTTCAAAGTGCCTGAGCTTTTCTGACACTAGGAACGGAAAAGCAGAGAATGCCCCAGAAAGCGATGGGAGAAGGGACACCAGGGCCTGCCAGAGGGTCTCCTTGCAGGTTAAAAAATGGCAGCAGGAGCAGTTCCGAGGGACATTCAGCCCCAAGGGCTGCCTGCTCCACGTGCCTGTCCTCCTCAGCTCCCCCCCGGGACACTGACCCCGGTTCATGACCCCGCAGTCCCTCTGCTCCCCCCCAGACAACCAGCACAAGTCACGCTAGCACAGGGTACCTGAAGGAGGCTTTCTGGCAAGTCGGAGGAACTGGCTGGGACTCCTCAGCGGTGCCCACAGCCACGGCACAGTTGCTGTGCGGGATCCACAGCACCTCGCCAGTCAAGGTTTGGCACAAAGGCCGCACCGTAGGTGGAGGTCCACAGTCCTGGTGGAGCTTGCACGCTGTGCGTGTGCACTCACCGGAGCCCTGGACCAAAGGCGCCGAACAGAGGCCGCAGCTGCAGAAGAGCAGCGGTGCCCCTTTGTGACATTGCAGAGGCCTCTGGGGCTGACCCGCAACCTGGCAACGAGCAGCCCAGTGATGCGAGTGGGTAACTCTGGTGACCTTGGTGCCACGGGACTGCCCTGACTGGGCTCCTCCAAGGGCTGTCAGGGAGGAAGGACTCGCCCCTTGTCTGCCGTGGGAGAGCTCTTGGAAGAGACCTCTGGAGGTCATCTTGTCCACCCCTCCTGCTCAAGCAGGGCCACCTAGGGCTGTCTGCCCTGGGCCACACGTGCCCTGTTGGCTTTTGAGGATCTCCAAGCACGGGCAACCCGTGCTGTTGCTCTGTCACCCTCAGTCCAAAAATGTTTTTCTGATATTCAGGAGGAACTTCCTGTATTTCATTTGAGCCCATTGCCTCTTGTCACTGGGCACCAGTGGCAAGAACCTGGATGCATCTTCATTACAGTCTCCCTGAAGACATTTGTACACCCTGATGGAAACCCCTTTGAGTCTTCAGGATGAGCAGCTCCAGCTCTCTCCTCCCTTGACCATCTGGCAGCCTCATCGTGTGACCCAGGAGACTGTTGGCCTTCTTGGCCACCAAGAGACATTACTGTCTCATTTTCCACGTAGTGCCCATCAGGACCCCCAGATCCTTTCCTGCAAAGCTGCTTTCCAGTTAGTCAGCCCCCAGCATGCGCTGGTGCATGAGCTGGGGCATGAGCTGGTTCCTTCCCAGCTGCAGGACTTTTCAATTGCAGTTGTCCTTCCAGCCCATTTGTCCAGTCTGTTGAGATTCCTCTGGATGGCAGAATAATCTCTTGTGTATCCACAAGCCACACCTCCCAGTCTTGCATCATCAGCAAACTTGCTGAGGGTATGCTCTGCCTCGTCATCCAATTAATGAATGGAGGTGTAGAATTAATGAATGGAGATGTAGAAAAATGCTGGACGCAGTACTGACCCCAGGACGCACTGCTGGTGACCAGCCTTCAACTCCTGCCTCAGCACAGCAGAAACTCTGAGGTGATCATCTGCTCCAGCGTGAGTCCCGTGCGACGTTACACAAGTCCTGCGCGCCAGCCTGCTCCAACGTGAGCTTCTCTCTTTCCACGGGCTACAGGCTCTGGCAGCAACTTGCTCCAGTGCGGGATTCTCATGGGGTCACAGACCCCTTCAGGCATCCACCTGCTCCAGTGTGGGATCTTCCATGGGGTACAGGTGGACACCTACACCCCCACTCCGTCACAGCCATGGGCTGTGGGGAGACAGCCTGCTTCACCATGGTCTTCACCATGGCCCCGGGGACTCTCTGCTCCAGCGCCTGGGGCACAATCCCCCTCCCACCTCCTTCACTGACTTTGGTGTCTTCACATATTCTCACTCCTCTCTCTCTCTGCCACTTGTTGTGTGGTGCAGTTCTTTCTTTTTAGCCGTTTCTTAAATATGTTTTCACAGGCGAGTTCCTATCCTATCACTACTGATGGGCTCGGCCTTGGCCAGCAGCGGGTCCATCTCTGGAGCTTCTAGTAACTTCTTGCAGAAGCCACCCCTACAGCCCCCCTCCCCACGCCCCTGAAATCCAGCCAGGCCAACGCAATACAGGCACCAAATTTGTCAGGCATAATTTACCCGTAGTGAGACCGTGTTGGCTGTCACCAGTCAGCTCTTTATTTTTCATCTGCTTGAGCGTCGTTTCCAGATGGTCTAGTCCATAATCTTCCTGGACACAGAGGTGAAGCTGATGGGCCTGTAGCTCCCTGGGTCTTCCTTTTCATCCCTTTCTAAAAATGGGGGTTGTTGCACCTTTTCCAGTCAGTGGGACTTCACCTGTCTGCCGTGACTTTTCAGACACGATGGAGGATTTCTCTGTATTGCTCCCAGGCTGCCTGTCCTTGCTTCCACCCCCTGCAGGCCTCCTTTGTGTGGCTCAGTTTGTCCGGGAGTTCATTGTCCAGGAAGCGGCAGCCTGTGCCAGCAGAGAGGAGCAGCCCCCTCCTGCCTCCCAGCTACAGCCCCGGGGCTTGGGACTGGAGGAGTTGGGCTGCTGTTGGAGGGAAAGGGTGAGAGGGCTGGGACTGGAGGATGACAGGGAGGGGCCATTTGGGTGCAGAGATGTCAGCAGGGGCACCGAGACACCCCAGAGGAAGCTTCTGGATGGTTGTTAACTTTCCAGGAAGATGAGCAGCCTCACTCTCAGCGCCTGCAGGTCGTAAGGGAGGCGGGGGTCCATCGAGGGGGCTGGCTGGGCGCTCCCCTGCAGCCTGCCGGGCCGGGGTATTGGGGGCCCCGGGAGGCGCGTTGCCTCGTGCCCCTTGGTGCCTCCGTGCAGGCCTCCTTCTCCTTCTGGGGGGCTCATTGCCGGCGGTCGGCCATGGGCGCAGGTAGTAGCGCCGCTGCGGGGATCTGCTGCGCTCCCGCTCCCTGGCTGCAGTTCCGCTCTGGTGAGTGGACGAGGCGACCGCGTTCTCCTGGCCGTTGTCGTCCACCCTCGCCGTGTGCAGGACACGGCTGAAAGGTCGCCTGCAGAGCGGGCACAGAGCCCTCACGGCAGCCCATTGCTGGATGCAGCTGAGGCAGAAGGTGTGGGAGCATCCGCTGACGCGGGCTGGGTCGTTGATCTCACTCAGGCAGATGGAGCACACATCGTCTGCGCCTGCTTCCAGCCTCCGTGCCCGCTGCAGCCGGCTGGTGGTGGCAGCCGCAGCAGAGCCGCTCTGCTCTGGATCCTCCTCAGGACCCGACGCCATGTCCTGGCAAGAAAATGTTCAAAGTGCCTGAGCTTTTCTGACACTAGGAACGGAAAAGCAGAGAATGCCCCAGAAAGCGATGGGAGAAGGGACACCAGGGCCTGCCAGAGGGTCTCCTTGCAGGTTAAAAAATGGCAGCAGGAGCAGTTCCGAGGGACATTCAGCCCCAAGGGCTGCCTGCTCCACGTGCCTGTCCTCCTCAGCTCCCCCCCGGGACACTGACCCCGGTTCATGACCCCGCAGTCCCTCTGCTCCCCCCCAGACAACCAGCACAAGTCACGCTAGCACAGGGTACCTGAAGGAGGCTTTCTGGCAAGTCGGAGGAACTGGCTGGGACTCCTCAGCGGTGCCCACAGCCACGGCACAGTTGCTGTGCGGGATCCACAGCACCTCGCCAGTCAAGGTTTGGCACAAAGGCCGCACCGTAGGTGGAGGTCCACAGTCCTGGTGGAGCTTGCACGCTGTGCGTGTGCACTCACCGGAGCCCTGGACCAAAGGCGCCGAACAGAGGCCGCAGCTGCAGAAGAGCAGCGGTGCCCCTTTGTGACATTGCAGAGGCCTCTGGGGCTGACCCGCAACCTGGCAACGAGCAGCCCAGTGATGCGAGTGGGTAACTCTGGTGACCTTGGTGCCACGGGACTGCCCTGACTGGGCTCCTCCAAGGGCTGTCAGGGAGGAAGGACTCGCCCCTTGTCTGCCGTGGGAGAGCTCTTGGAAGAGACCTCTGGAGGTCATCTTGTCCACCCCTCCTGCTCAAGCAGGGCCACCTAGGGCTGTCTGCCCTGGGCCACACGTGCCCTGTTGGCTTTTGAGGATCTCCAAGCACGGGCAACCCGTGCTGTTGCTCTGTCACCCTCAGTCCAAAAATGTTTTTCTGATATTCAGGAGGAACTTCCTGTATTTCATTTGAGCCCATTGCCTCTTGTCACTGGGCACCAGTGGCAAGAACCTGGATGCATCTTCATTACAGTCTCCCTGAAGACATTTGTACACCCTGATGGAAACCCCTTTGAGTCTTCAGGATGAGCAGCTCCAGCTCTCTCCTCCCTTGACCATCTGGCAACCTCATCGTGTGACCCAGGAGACTGTTGGCCTTCTTGGCCACCAAGAGACATTACTGTCTCATTTTCCACGTAGTGCCCATCAGGACCCCCAGATCCTTTCCTGCAAGGCTGCTTTCCAGTTAGTCAGCCCCCAGCATGCGCTGGTGCATGAGCTGGGGCATGAGCTGGTTCCTTCCCAGCTGCAGGACTTTTCAATTGCAGTTGTCCTTCCAGCCCATTTGTCCAGTCTGTTGAGATTCCTCTGGATGGCAGAATAATCTCTTGTGTATCCACAAGCCACACCTCCCAGTCTTGCATCATCAGCAAACTTGCTGAGGGTATGCTCTGCCTCGTCATCCAATTAATGAATGGAGGTGTAGAATTAATGAATGGAGATGTAGAAAAATGCTGGACGCAGTACTGACCCCAGGACGCACTGCTGGTGACCAGCCTTCAACTCCTGCCTCAGCACAGCAGAAACTCTGAGGTGATCATCTGCTCCAGCGTGAGTCCCGTGCGACGTTACACAAGTCCTGCGCGCCAGCCTGCTCCAACGTGAGCTTCTCTCTTTCCACGGGCTACAGGCTCTGGCAGCAACTTGCTCCAGTGCGGGATTCCCATGGGGTCACAGACCCCTTCAGGCATCCACCTGCTCCAGTGTGGGATCTTCCATGGGGTACAGGTGGACACCTACACCCCCGCTCCGTCACAGCCATGGGCTGTGGGGAGACAGCCTGCTTCACCATGGTCTTCACCATGGCCCCGGGGACTCTCTGCTCCAGCGCCTGGGGCACATCCCCCTCCCACCTCCTTCACTGACCTTGATGTCTTCACATATTCTCACTCCTCTCTCTCTCTGCCACTTGTTGTGTGGTGCAGTTCTTTCTTTTTAGCCGTTTCTTAAATATGTTTTCACAGACGAGTTCCTATCCTATCACTACTGATGGGCTCGGCCTTGGCCAGCAGCGGGTCCATCTCTGGAGCTTCTAGTAACTTCTTGCAGAAGCCACCCCTACAGCCCCCCTCCCCACGCCCCTGAAATCCAGCCAGGCCAACGCAATACAGGTACCAAATTTGTCAGGCATAATTTACCCGTAGTGAGACCGTGTTGGCTGTCACCAGTCAGCTCTTTATTTTTCATCTGCTTGAGCGTCGTTTCCAGATGGTCTAGTCCATAATCTTCCTGGACACAGAGGTGAAGCTGATGGGCCTGTAGCTCCCTGGGTCTTCCTTTTCATCCCTTTCTAAAAATGGGGGTTGTTGCACCTCTTCCAGTCAGTGGGACTTCACCTGTCTGCCGTGACTTTTCAGACACGATGGAGGATTTCTCTGTATTGCTCCCAGGCTGCCTGTCCTTGCTTCCACCCCCTGCAGGCCTCCTTTGTGTGGCTCAGTTTGTCCGGGAGTTCATTGTCCAGGAAGCGGCGGCCTGTGCCAGCAGAGAGGAGCAGCCCCCTCCTGCCTCCCAGCTACAGCCCCGGGGCTTGGGACTGGAGGAGTTGGGCTGCTGTTGGAGGGAAAGGGTGAGAGGGCTGGGACTGGAGGATGACAGGGAGGGGCCATTTGGGTGCAGAGATGTCAGCAGGGGCACCGAGACACCCCAGAGGAAGCTTCTGGATGGTTGTTAACTTTCCAGGAAGATGAGCAGCCTCACTCTCAGCGCCTGCAGGTCGTAAGGGAGGCGGGGTCCATCGAGGGGGCTGGCTGGGCGCTCCCCTGCAGCCTGCCGGGCCGGGGTATTGGGGGCCCCGGGAGGCGCGTTGCCTCGTGCCCCTTGGTGCCTCCGTGCAGGCCTCCTTCTCCTTCTGGGGGGCTCATTGCCGGCGGTCGGCCATGGGCGCAGGTAGTAGCGCCGCTGCGGGGATCTGCTGCGCTCCCGCTCCCTGGCTGCAGTTCCGCTCTGGTGAGTGGACGAGGCGACCGCGTTCTCCTGGCCGTTGTCGTCCACCCTCGCCGTGTGCAGGACACGGCTGAAAGGTCGCCTGCAGAGCGGGCACAGAGCCCTCACGGCAGCCCATTGCTGGATGCAGCTGAGGCAGAAGGTGTGGGAGCATCCGCTGACGCGGGCTGGGTCGTTGATCTCACTCAGGCAGATGGAGCACACATCGTCTGCGCCTGCTTCCAGCCTCCGTGCCCGCTGCAGCCGGCTGGTGGTGGCAGCCGCAGCAGAGCCGCTCTGCTCTGGATCCTCCTCAGGACCCGACGCCATGTCCTGGCAAGAAAATGTTCAAAGTGCCTGAGCTTTTCTGACACTAGGAACGGAAAAGCAGAGAATGCCCCAGAAAGCGATGGGAGAAGGGACACCAGGGCCTGCCAGAGGGTCTCCTTGCAGGTTAAAAAATGGCAGCAGGAGCAGTTCCGAGGGACATTCAGCCCCAAGGGCTGCCTGCTCCACGTGCCTGTCCTCCTCAGCTCCCCCCCGGGACACTGACCCCGGTTCATGACCCCGCAGTCCCTCTGCTCCCCCCCCAGACAACCAGCACAAGTCACGCTAGCACAGGGTACCTGAAGGAGGCTTTCTGGCAAGTCGGAGGAACTGGCTGGGACTCCTCAGCGGTGCCCACAGCCACGGCACAGTTGCTGTGCGGGATCCACAGCACCTCGCCAGTCAAGGTTTGGCACAAAGGCCGCACCGTAGGTGGAGGTCCACAGTCCTGGTGGAGCTTGCACGCTGTGCGTGTGCACTCACCGGAGCCCTGGACCAAAGGCGCCGAACAGAGGCCGCAGCTGCAGAAGAGCAGCGGTGCCCCTTTGTGACATTGCAGAGGCCTCTGGGGCTGACCCGCAACCTGGCAACGAGCAGCCCAGTGATGCGAGTGGGTAACTCTGGTGACCTTGGTGCCACGGGACTGCCCTGACTGGGCTCCTCCAAGGGCTGTCAGGGAGGAAGGACTCGCCCCTTGTCTGCCGTGGGAGAGCTCTTGGAAGAGACCTCTGGAGGTCATCTTGTCCACCCCTCCTGCTCAAGCAGGGCCACCTAGGGCTGTCTGCCCTGGGCCACACGTGCCCTGTTGGCTTTTGAGGATCTCCAAGCACGGGCAACCCGTGCTGTTGCTCTGTCACCCTCAGTCCAAAAATGTTTTTCTGATATTCAGGAGGAACTTCCTGTATTTCATTTGAGCCCATTGCCTCTTGTCACTGGGCACCAGTGGCAAGAACCTGGATGCATCTTCATTACAGTCTCCCTGAAGACATTTGTACACCCTGATGGAAACCCCTTTGAGTCTTCAGGATGAGCAGCTCCAGCTCTCTCCTCCCTTGACCATCTGGCAACCTCATCGTGTGACCCAGGAGACTGTTGGCCTTCTTGGCCACCAAGAGACATTACTGTCTCATTTTCCACGTAGTGCCCATCAGGACCCCCAGATCCTTTCCTGCAAGGCTGCTTTCCAGTTAGTCAGCCCCCAGCATGCGCTGGTGCATGAGCTGGGGCATGAGCTGGTTCCTTCCCAGCTGCAGGACTTTTCAATTGCAGTTGTCCTTCCAGCCCATTTGTCCAGTCTGTTGAGATTCCTCTGGATGGCAGAATAATCTCTTGTGTATCCACAAGCCACACCTCCCAGTCTTGCATCATCAGCAAACTTGCTGAGGGTATGCTCTGCCTCGTCATCCAATTAATGAATGGAGGTGTAGAATTAATGAATGGAGATGTAGAAAAATGCTGGACGCAGTACTGACCCCAGGACGCACTGCTGGTGACCAGCCTTCAACTCCTGCCTCAGCACAGCAGAAACTCTGAGGTGATCATCTGCTCCAGCGTGAGTCCCGTGCGACGTTACACAAGTCCTGCGCGCCAGCCTGCTCCAACGTGAGCTTCTCTCTTTCCACGGGCTACAGGCTCTGGCAGCAACTTGCTCCAGTGCGGGATTCCCATGGGGTCACAGACCCCTTCAGGCATCCACCTGCTCCAGTGTGGGATCTTCCATGGGGTACAGGTGGACACCTACACCCCCGCTCCGTCACAGCCATGGGCTGTGGGGAGACAGCCTGCTTCACCATGGTCTTCACCATGGCCCCGGGGACTCTCTGCTCCAGCGCCTGGGGCACATCCCCCTCCCACCTCCTTCAC
This sequence comes from Trogon surrucura, assembly GCA_020746105.1. Classification (NCBI taxonomy): domain Eukaryota; kingdom Metazoa; phylum Chordata; class Aves; order Trogoniformes; family Trogonidae; genus Trogon; species Trogon surrucura. The sequence continues at coordinate 64,681,426 of CM036658.1, read as the reverse complement.
TGACCTTGATGTCTTCACATATTCTCACTCCTCTCTCTCTCTGCCACTTGTTGTGTGGTGCAGTTCTTTCTTTTTAGCCATTTCTTAAATATGTTTTCACAGACGAGTTCCTATCCTATCACTACTGATGGGCTCGGCCTTGGCCAGCAGCGGGTCCATCTCTGGAGCTTCTAGTAACTTCTTGCAGAAGCCACCCCTACAGCCCCCCTCCCCACGCCCCTGAAATCCAGCCAGGCCAACGCAATACAGGTACCAAATTTGTCAGGCATAATTTACCCGTAGTGAGACCGTGTTGGCTGTCACCAGTCAGCTCTTTATTTTTCATCTGCTTGAGCGTCGTTTCCAGATGGTCTAGTCCATAATCTTCCTGGACACAGAGGTGAAGCTGATGGGCCTGTAGCTCCCTGGGTCTTCCTTTTCATCCCTTTCTAAAAATGGGGGTTGTTGCACCTCTTCCAGTCAGTGGTACTTCACCTGTCTGCCGTGACTTTTCAGACACGATGGAGGATTTCTCTGTATTGCTCCCAGGCTGCCTGTCCTTGCTTCCACCCCCTGCAGGCCTCCTTTGTGTGGCTCAGTTTGTCCGGGAGTTCATTGTCCAGGAAGCGGCGGCCTGTGCCAGCAGAGAGGAGCAGCCCCCTCCTGCCTCCCAGCTACAGCCCCGGGGCTTGGGACTGGAGGAGTTGGGCTGCTGTTGGAGGGAAAGGGTGAGAGGGCTGGGACTGGAGGATGACAGGGAGGGGCCATTTGGGTGCAGAGATGTCAGCAGGGGCACCGAGACACCCCAGAGGAAGCTTCTGGATGGTTGTTAACTTTCCAGGAAGATGAGCAGCCTCACTCTCAGCGCCTGCAGGTCGTAAGGGAGGCGGGGTCCATCGAGGGGGCTGGCTGGGCGCTCCCCTGCAGCCTGCCGGGCCGGGGTATTGGGGGCCCCGGGAGGCGCGTTGCCTCGTGCCCCTTGGTGCCTCCGTGCAGGCCTCCTTCTCCTTCTGGGGGGCTCATTGCCGGCGGTCGGCCATGGGCGCAGGTAGTAGCGCCGCTGCGGGGATCTGCTGCGCTCCCGCTCCCTGGCTGCAGTTCCGCTCTGGTGAGTGGACGAGGCGACCGCGTTCTCCTGGCCGTTGTCGTCCACCCTCGCCGTGTGCAGGACACGGCTGAAAGGTCGCCTGCAGAGCGGGCACAGAGCCCTCACGGCAGCCCATTGCTGGATGCAGCTGAGGCAGAAGGTGTGGGAGCATCCGCTGACGCGGGCTGGGTCGTTGATCTCACTCAGGCAGATGGAGCACACATCGTCTGCGCCTGCTTCCAGCCTCCGTGCCCGCTGCAGCCGGCTGGTGGTGGCAGCCGCAGCAGAGCCGCTCTGCTCTGGATCCTCCTCAGGACCCGACGCCATGTCCTGGCAAGAAAATGTTCAAAGTGCCTGAGCTTTTCTGACACTAGGAACGGAAAAGCAGAGAATGCCCCAGAAAGCGATGGGAGAAGGGACACCAGGGCCTGCCAGAGGGTCTCCTTGCAGGTTAAAAAATGGCAGCAGGAGCAGTTCCGAGGGACATTCAGCCCCAAGGGCTGCCTGCTCCACGTGCCTGTCCTCCTCAGCTCCCCCCCGGGACACTGACCCCGGTTCATGACCCCGCAGTCCCTCTGCTCCCCCCCAGACAACCAGCACAAGTCACGCTAGCACAGGGTACCTGAAGGAGGCTTTCTGGCAAGTCGGAGGAACTGGCTGGGACTCCTCAGCGGTGCCCACAGCCACGGCACAGTTGCTGTGCGGGATCCACAGCACCTCGCCAGTCAAGGTTTGGCACAAAGGCCGCACCGTAGGTGGAGGTCCACAGTCCTGGTGGAGCTTGCACGCTGTGCGTGTGCACTCACCGGAGCCCTGGACCAAAGGCGCCGAACAGAGGCCGCAGCTGCAGAAGAGCAGCGGTGCCCCTTTGTGACATTGCAGAGGCCTCTGGGGCTGACCCGCAACCTGGCAACGAGCAGCCCAGTGATGCGAGTGGGTAACTCTGGTGACCTTGGTGCCACGGGACTGCCCTGACTGGGCTCCTCCAAGGGCTGTCAGGGAGGAAGGACTCGCCCCTTGTCTGCCGTGGGAGAGCTCTTGGAAGAGACCTCTGGAGGTCATCTTGTCCACCCCTCCTGCTCAAGCAGGGCCACCTAGGGCTGTCTGCCCTGGGCCACACGTGCCCTGTTGGCTTTTGAGGATCTCCAAGCACGGGCAACCCGTGCTGTTGCTCTGTCACCCTCAGTCCAAAAATGTTTTTCTGATATTCAGGAGGAACTTCCTGTATTTCATTTGAGCCCATTGCCTCTTGTCACTGGGCACCAGTGGCAAGAACCTGGATGCATCTTCATTACAGTCTCCCTGAAGACATTTGTACACCCTGATGGAAACCCCTTTGAGTCTTCAGGATGAGCAGCTCCAGCTCTCTCCTCCCTTGACCATCTGGCAGCCTCATCGTGTGACCCAGGAGACTGTTGGCCTTCTTGGCCACCAAGAGACATTACTGTCTCATTTTCCACGTAGTGCCCATCAGGACCCCCAGATCCTTTCCTGCAAGGCTGCTTTCCAGTTAGTCAGCCCCCAGCATGCGCTGGTGCATGAGCTGGGGCATGAGCTGGTTCCTTCCCAGCTGCAGGACTTTTCAATTGCAGTTGTCCTTCCAGCCCATTTGTCCAGTCTGTTGAGATTCCTCTGGATGGCAGAATAATCTCTTGTGTATCCACAAGCCACACCTCCCAGTCTTGCATCATCAGCAAACTTGCTGAGGGTATGCTCTGCCTCGTCATCCAATTAATGAATGGAGGTGTAGAATTAATGAATGGAGATGTAGAAAAATGCTGGACGCAGTACTGACCCCAGGACGCACTGCTGGTGACCAGCCTTCAACTCCTGCCTCAGCACAGCAGAAACTCTGAGGTGATCATCTGCTCCAGCGTGAGTCCCGTGCGACGTTACACAAGTCCTGCGCGCCAGCCTGCTCCAACGTGAGCTTCTCTCTTTCCACGGGCTACAGGCTCTGGTAGCAACTTGCTCCAGTGCGGGATTCCCATGGGGTCACAGCCCCCTTCAGGCATCCACCTGCTCCAGTGTGGGATCTTCCATGGGGTACAGGTGGACACCTACACCCCCGCTCCGTCACAGCCATGGGCTGTGGGGAGACAGCCTGCTTCACCATGGTCTTCACCATGGCCCCGGGGACTCTCTGCTCCAGCGCCTGGGGCACATCCCCCTCCCACCTCCTTCACTGACCTTGATGTCTTCACATATTCTCACTCCTCTCTCTCTCTGCCACTTGTTGTGTGGTGCAGTTCTTTCTTTTTAGCCGTTTCTTAAATATGTTTTCACAGACGAGTTCCTATCCTATCACTACTGATGGGCTCGGCCTTGGCCAGCAGCGGGTCCATCTCTGGAGCTTCTAGTAACTTCTTGCAGAAGCCACCCCTACAGCCCCCCTCCCCACGCCCCTGAAATCCAGCCAGGCCAACGCAATACAGGTACCAAATTTGTCAGGCATAATTTACCCGTAGTGAGACCGTGTTGGCTGTCACCAGTCAGCTCTTTATTTTTCATCTGCTTGAGCGTCGTTTCCAGATGGTCTAGTCCATAATCTTCCTGGACACAGAGGTGAAGCTGATGGGCCTGTAGCTCCCTGGGTCTTCCTTTTCATCCCTTTCTAAAAATGGGGGTTGTTGCACCTCTTCCAGTCAGTGGGACTTCACCTGTCTGCCGTGACTTTTCAGACACGATGGAGGATTTCTCTGTATTGCTCCCAGGCTGCCTGTCCTTGCTTCCACCCCCTGCAGGCCTCCTTTGTGTGGCTCAGTTTGTCCGGGAGTTCATTGTCCAGGAAGCGGCGGCCTGTGCCAGCAGAGAGGAGCAGCCCCCTCCTGCCTCCCAGCTACAGCCCCGGGGCTTGGGACTGGAGGAGTTGGGCTGCTGTTGGAGGGAAAGGGTGAGAGGGCTGGGACTGGAGGATGACAGGGAGGGGCCATTTGGGTGCAGAGATGTCAGCAGGGGCACCGAGACACCCCAGAGGAAGCTTCTGGATGGTTGTTAACTTTCCAGGAAGATGAGCAGCCTCACTCTCAGCGCCTGCAGGTCGTAAGGGAGGCGGGGTCCATCGAGGGGGCTGGCTGGGCGCTCCCCTGCAGCCTGCCAGGCCGGGGTATTGGGGGCCCCGGGAGGCGCGTTGCCTCGTGCCCCTTGGTGCCTCCGTGCAGGCCTCCTTCTCCTTCTGGGGGGCTCATTGCCGGCGGTCGGCCATGGGCGCAGGTAGTAGCGCCGCTGCGGGGATCTGCTGCGCTCCCGCTCCCTGGCTGCAGTTCCGCTCTGGTGAGTGGACGAGGCGACCGCGTTCTCCTGGCCGTTGTCGTCCACCCTCGCCGTGTGCAGGACACGGCTGAAAGGTCGCCTGCAGAGCGGGCACAGAGCCCTCACGGCAGCCCATTGCTGGATGCAGCTGAGGCAGAAGGTGTGGGAGCATCCGCTGACGCGGGCTGGGTCGTTGATCTCACTCAGGCAGATGGAGCACACATCGTCTGCGCCTGCTTCCAGCCTCCGTGCCCGCTGCAGCCGGCTGGTGGTGGCAGCCGCAGCAGAGCCGCTCTGCTCTGGATCCTCCTCAGGACCCGACGCCATGTCCTGGTAAGAAAATGTTCAAAGTGCCTGAGCTTTTCTGACACTAGGAACGGAAAAGCAGAGAATGCCCCAGAAAGCGATGGGAGAAGGGACACCAGGGCCTGCCAGAGGGTCTCCTTGCAGGTTAAAAAATGGCAGCAGGAGCAGTTCCGAGGGACATTCAGCCCCAAGGGCTGCCTGCTCCACGTGCCTGTCCTCCTCAGCTCCCCCCCGGGACACTGACCCCGGTTCATGACCCCGCAGTCCCTCTGCTCCCCCCCAGACAACCAGCACAAGTCACGCTAGCACAGGGTACCTGAAGGAGGCTTTCTGGCAAGTCGGAGGAACTGGCTGGGACTCCTCAGCGGTGCCCACAGCCACGGCACAGTTGCTGTGCGGGATCCACAGCACCTCGCCAGTCAAGGTTTGGCACAAAGGCCGCACCGTAGGTGGAGGTCCACAGTCCTGGTGGAGCTTGCACGCTGTGCGTGTGCACTCACCGGAGCCCTGGACCAAAGGCGCCGAACAGAGGCCGCAGCTGCAGAAGAGCAGCGGTGCCCCTTTGTGACATTGCAGAGGCCTCTGGGGCTGACCCGCAACCTGGCAACGAGCAGCCCAGTGATGCGAGTGGGTAACTCTGGTGACCTTGGTGCCACGGGACTGCCCTGACTGGGCTCCTCCAAGGGCTGTCAGGGAGGAAGGACTCGCCCCTTGTCTGCCGTGGGAGAGCTCTTGGAAGAGACCTCTGGAGGTCATCTTGTCCACCCCTCCTGCTCAAGCAGGGCCACCTAGGGCTGTCTGCCCTGGGCCACACGTGCCCTGTTGGCTTTTGAGGATCTCCAAGCACGGGCAACCCGTGCTGTTGCTCTGTCACCCTCAGTCCAAAAATGTTTTTCTGATATTCAGGAGGAACTTCCTGTATTTCATTTGAGCCCATTGCCTCTTGTCACTGGGCACCAGTGGCAAGAACCTGGATGCATCTTCATTACAGTCTCCCTGAAGACATTTGTACACCCTGATGGAAACCCCTTTGAGTCTTCAGGATGAGCAGCTCCAGCTCTCTCCTCCCTTGACCATCTGGCAGCCTCATCGTGTGACCCAGGAGACTGTTGGCCTTCTTGGCCACCAAGAGACATTACTGTCTCATTTTCCACGTAGTGCCCATCAGGACCCCCAGATCCTTTCCTGCAAAGCTGCTTTCCAGTTAGTCAGCCCCCAGCATGCGCTGGTGCATGAGCTGGGGCATGAGCTGGTTCCTTCCCAGCTGCAGGACTTTTCAATTGCAGTTGTCCTTCCAGCCCATTTGTCCAGTCTGTTGAGATTCCTCTGGATGGCAGAATAATCTCTTGTGTATCCACAAGCCACACCTCCCAGTCTTGCATCATCAGCAAACTTGCTGAGGGTATGCTCTGCCTCATCATCCAATTAATGAATGGAGGTGTAGAATTAATGAATGGAGATGTAGAAAAATGCTGGACGCAGTACTGACCCCAGGACGCACTGCTGGTGACCAGCCTTCAACTCCTGCCTCAGCACAGCAGAAACTCTGAGGTGATCATCTGCTCCAGCGTGAGTCCCGTGCGACGTTACACAAGTCCTGCGCGCCAGCCTGCTCCAACGTGAGCTTCTCTCTTTCCACGGGCTACAGGCTCTGGCAGCAACTTGCTCCAGTGCGGGATTCCCATGGGGTCACAGCCCCCTTCAGGCATCCACCTGCTCCAGTGTGGGATCTTCCATGGGGTACAGGTGGACACCTACACCCCCGCTCCGTCACAGCCATGGGCTGTGGGGAGACAGCCTGCTTCACCATGGTCTTCACCATGGCCCCGGGGACTCTCTGCTCCAGCGCCTGGGGCACATCCCCCTCCCACCTCCTTCACTGACCTTGATGTCTTCACATATTCTCACTCCTCTCTCTCTCTGCCACTTGTTGTGTGGTGCAGTTCTTTCTTTTTAGCCGTTTCTTAAATATGTTTTCACAGGCGAGTTCCTATCCTATCACTACTGATGGGCTCGGCCTTGGCCAGCAGCGGGTCCATCTCTGGAGCTTCTAGTAACTTCTTGCAGAAGCCACCCCTACAGCCCCCCTCCCCACGCCCCTGAAATCCAGCCAGGCCAACGCAATACAGGTACCAAATTTGTCAGGCATAATTTACCCGTAGTGAGACTGTGTTTGCTGTCACCAGTCAGCTCTTTATTTTTCATCTGCTTGAGCGTCGTTTCCAGATGATCGAGTCCATAATCTTCCTGGACACAGAGGTGAGTCTTTCGTCTGGAAAAGAACAGCCCCATGTACCCGTATAGGTTGAGGACTGACCTGTTGGAGAGCGGAATAGGGGAAAGGTACCTGGGGGTTCTAGTGGACAGCAGGATGGCCATGAGCCATCAATGTGCCCCCGTGGCCATGTAGGCCAATGGCATCTTGGGGAGTATTAGAAGGGGTGTGATTAGTAGGTCAATAGAGGTTCTCCTCCTCCTTTACTCTGCCCTGGTGAGGCCACATCTGGAATATATAGGAATAATGGTTTTAAGTTAGGACATAGGAAGTTCCACCTCAACATGAGGAGAAATTTCCTGGAGAAAGGTCGCGGAATCTCCGTCTCTGGAGACTTTCAAAAACCACCTGAACGCATTGCTGTGTTGACCTACTGTAGGTGATCCTGCTCTGGCAGGGGGGTTGGACTAGATAATCTTGCGTGGGCCCTTCCAACCCTGACATTCTATGATTCTATGTTCCCTGAAGTTAATATTTCTCGCAGAGGATTTCTTCCAGCTGTAACTACTCTCTGGGATCAAACTGAGCTCTCCTACATGATGCTAGAATGAGAGTGAGGTTTTTGGTTGTGAGAGTGAGAACTTCTCAGCTATTTTCCACTGTTTCAGTTGCTGTTTCCAGATAGAAAAAAGCTCTCTGAGCTGGGGAATATCCCAGCCAAGTGGTGATAGGATAAACATAGGCATTCATATACAGAGTGCAAAGGAAGCTGTTTTAAAAGGAGAGGCACGTAAGCCTCTCAATAGATGATAGTCATATCTGACACATGGCGACCAAATTGTTTTCTTAATTGATTTCTAACAAAACTTTTAATAAGGTCTTTTCTAGGCACATTACAGGCAAGAATGTTTGTCATTTGAAACTCCTTCTGCATAGAACATTTCTAACATAAACCAGTTAACTTTAGTAATGTTTGGACTACATGAATAGAAATATAATAGCTAAGACTAACACAGTTTTATTACCAATAGACATTTAAAAATGTACACCGTTTCAAAACAGCTGTCTCTGGGGAGGGTCCATCTCGTGACACGTCTTTTCAAAGTTTCCCCCTCCCCAAATATTTTGAAGAAAAAAAACCTCCAAAGTCTCATGCAAAAGGTCTGGTCTACCTGCTTCTTTATAATTCAGAACATGGTGTTGTGGGCTAGACTTATTATAAACAGTTCCAGGGCAAGCATGTCTTTGAGAATGTGAAGAAAAAATATGTAGTAGACTGGGGCTGTAGATAATAGTTCAAAGCATCCAAATCTCTAACTATGTATTATTTTGATGTAAGTGGGAGGGAATGAACATCCTTAGGGGAAGAAAAAAAAACCCAAACCAAGTCAAACAGCAAAGCAATTCCCAGCTGCACTGGAATCGATTTTAAAGGAGAAAACAACAATGTCAAGTACAAAATGGCCATAAATGAGGTAGAGCAGAAATTACAGAGGACAGCAAAAGAAAATGGCATTTCTAATTTGTGGGCATAAACACTTGTATTTTCAATTTGAGAGTTTGTTTATGATTGATTTCTTACAGAACTGCTGAGTTCTGGTCCTCTTGGAAGCCCAGGATAGAACAATGGAAGACAGATTAGGAAGTGACTGGAATTTCATCATTGGTATGACACAAAACACAGGTGTAAAAAAAAAAAGAGTAATAACGCTGTAGACTTTGGTAATTTAAGCTGATTTGACTCTCTATCACCAAGTAACATATATGCATGTGGACATACGTCTGCACACTGGGGTTGCATCACAGTTATCTCAATAGCGTAGCAAATGTTGATATGCAACTATTTCTGAATGAATGTACACATTCTGATTGTATTCCTAGCAGGAATTCTTCAGGAACTACTTTATACATAAAAGTGGTTTACACGCTTACATGATGTCATGAAATAGCTGAGTGTACTTTGGCCATGTAAGTGCAAAAAGCCTCAGCATTGTTGTGAAAAAAAATAGCTTCCATAAGTGAGAAGACATAAGAAGAAAACAATGAAATCCTGCAGTTTACCTGCTTGTCAGCTTACAAATGAGAAGCTTTTCAAAGGTTTATCTTCTCAAATACGCTTGTATAATGGAGCAGAAAATAGCTTTACGGATCTGTGAAGTGTATTCATAACACAGTAATAGAAATAGGTCAATCTTGTGCACAGAAACCCCCATATTTACTTGCTATATACAAAACATACGAAATTTGACCTATGTTTAGATAATTGCTCTTGATTATGTGTTAGGAAGAATTGTAAATAGGCAAAAGAAATGTGAATCAGACACAAAAATATTATTATCTGAGCTTTAGATTTGTATTTATACATCTCACTAGAATGAAGTTTTACTGTGGAAACTGCTAGAATTGAACATGCCTGGGGAAAATGAACTGGTGACTTCTCTATAGAAGAGACCAACAGATTTGTGACATGAAGTAGTGTTATTCAGTGCCTTTGCAGTGAATCTTCTCTGTTAATTTTCCATTTCTATTACCTTAGAAAATGTAAAATATATCAACTGACTATTTTTCTTTGCTCCTTTTAAAACATGTACTTAAAAAACCCTCAGTAATATTTTTTCTTTATCAAATCTTTATCAAATCACAAATTTCAGATCCTTTACAGCCCATTTGATTTAAATATATTCTTTGGAATTTTCTTCTTTCACTCTGCAGCTATGATTCCAAATGTGCGTGGATGTTCCCGGGTAAATAAACTACATTCACATTTTTGGAACACATCAGAACTTCATTACCAGCAGTATGGCTGGAATCACTGACTTGGTGCAGTTGTGTGTTCACTTTCCTGAAGTGAGGGTACCACCTGTGCCGTTTCCGAGCAGCCGAGCCTTCTTATTATGTCTTGCCTTTCAATGTGTAAGACACCTTGACTGTTTGCCTCTCCTGAAGCATGTGGGACAGATAAGTTTCTCTTGACCTCTCCCAATAATGCATTTATGCTTCTGGCTGTGCGAACTGATTGTTTATTTCTTTATCTTTCACTATTTTCAAAGCATTTAGATAGATGGCAGATTTATCTATCACTCATAAACCCACAAGCATCAACAATGAAACAGATAAGTGAATTGAACAAAAACTGAAGCTTCAAAATACCTGCACTTCGTATCTCACCCCAGCGGTGAAATTTTGGCTTATTGGAAGGCATGAGCTTTGCCCTGACCGTTAATACTCAGCAGCATTCTTTTTGGAGGATCGCTGCCTTCCAGTGGCCTACAACCAGCCATCATTCCCATTCCATGACATCCTGCTTGGCCTGATCCTTCTCACTCATTCTTAGCGTGACTCCCCACCAAAATGAAGGTCCTAGCCAACCTCTGACAGATTTGCCCAGACAGCACATCTTCTGTCTGAGAATCCTGGAGATGTGTCTAATGAATATTGCTTGAATGGGACAAAGTGTTTTTCTTTGCCTTCCCTGAGGGTTTTAGCTATGCCAGTGAGATTAAGCTGGCACAGCAAAGTAGTACATGCTGCAATTGCAGCTTAATTTTGCTGGATGCACACAGCTTTGGGCATGAGGCTGTGTGGTACAGCGGTTATTAGGCTCTGGATCCTGAGACTTCATTGCTAGAGGTAGAAGGAATTTGATAGAAGTGCCAAGTGAGGAATATGCACACTTTGGCAGTTGTGGGTTGTCTTAAGATTGTCTTCTCCCAAGTAACAACTGATAGGGCTACAGGAAATGGCCTCAAGTTGCTCCAGGGAAGGTTTAGATTGGCTATTAGGAATAACTTCCTCACCAAAAAGGGTTGTAAAGCATTGGAAGAGGCTGCCCAGGGGAGTGGTGGTGGAGTGATTGTCCCCGGAGGTATTTAAACGACATGTAGATGTGGCTGTGTGAGGTTAATGGTGGACTCAGTGATCTTAAGGATCTTTTCCAACCAAAATGATTCTATGATACTTTATGGTGAGCCAGGACCCCATTGGACAAAGGACAAATCTCTACCAGATATTTTTACATTTATGTGCTCAGTGCTTCCTGAAGGCAGGTGTTTCTACAGTGCCTCAAACTGGGTAAGGCAAAATCAAAAAATAAGACAAGCTGCTTTCACCATTTTATCCTGTCATAGTTCAGCACCTCTGATGAGGGTTTGGGCTATTTCACCATCTTCAGTGTTATGGTTTCTGAGTTAGTAGTTTAATTTGCATTTGCTCTGCACAACTGCTTGTAAAGGAATTAGAGTAATGGGTTTGTTTTATGGTATCTGTTTCTCCAGATATAGACTAAGGACAGACTGACACCACTATAAAGCCCCAGTGGTTTCATAGTGTTTGCATGTGATAACCAGACTGGGATATAGAGAGTACCAGGTTTGGCCTCATGGCAACTCTAGTTTCCTCAGAACAGGTGCTGCTTCTCATCCATACCACACATTCACATTTACAGTTTGTAACAAGCCACTTTTATTTACTGAATTTTGGCAATGGTTTTGAGCATCCATTCGGGACCAAGAACTTGTTTTGCTGTTAATATAAACAAAGAAGGCAATTATCCTTCTGTTGTACTCCAAAAGCTTGCAGCTGAAATATTGAGTGAGGTAGCAGATGGAGACCATATAGTTGTGGGTGTGCAAGGAAGCAAAGGAACAGTGTTAGGCAACATGATAAATAGGCTAATCATTAAAGGGTTTGTTTTTTTGTGCAGAAATAGTGGAAAAGGAGGGATTGAAAAAGATTAACAAGTCAATTTTAACATCTATTTATAGAACCTTCTCCTAAGTATGTGTGGCAGTGTTGGAAAAAGCACAAATGGACCCTGAAAACATAGCAAGAAACAGGTGGTGGCTGATGGTTTTGGCCCTTGAGTAGAAATGAGGAGAGGCCTGGCCTTGTGATATCAAACAGAAGACAGCTAGAGGACTAACAAAAACCAGACTTGAACACAAAGCAGAAACACCATTCACCTGACAAAAAAAAAAAGGAGGAAGAATGGAGAGACAGAAAGAGAGGAAAAGCACAGTCAAAGCAACTGACCGTTGCAACAGCATCGAGAGTAGACATGAGTAAAGCAAAGGTCAGAGTAAAGCAAAAGTCATGAGTAAAGCAAAAGTCAAGGCCAGAGAAAAGGTACTGGAAAGATGACTAGAATCAACTATCTGATTGCAGCATTTGTATCTCTATGAATGGAGAGAAAAGGCATATGCAGAAATAAAATTCAAGGTTGATGGATACTCGGGAAATGAGAGAGACACAAACGGAGGTGTGAGTCAAGGAAGACACAGCTTATGGGCCTGATGACAAGCAGGACTGCGGCATTGTCCCGAAGCACTAGGGTGAATTGAAAAGCTAATAAAGGTCCTCCCTTAACCATGTGCTGTTCGAACTGGCAGTCGGGCATCCATCAAAAGTGTTTAGAAATTTCTGTCTGCTCTGAAGGGAGTGGGCGATGAGCAGAGAAATAGCTCTGTGAGCTGTCTGCTTGAGGTGAGAGTGTTTCTTAGGTGACCACAGGGGAAAGAGGGGTGGTAGGGACAGAACTACTACAGAAAGCCAGAAAGATACGGTGAGAAGCCTGTGAATGACATGCCACAGAAGTGACTGGGGAGGTGGGAGGAAAACTAGAAAAGGACAAAATATTGGGCACTGTAGAAAAATAGGAACCTGAAGGAGCTGGGCTGCTATTGTTACAGGAATAAGACAACTCAAGGTCAATGAAGACAGCATACTTGTGGAAAGTTAAATCGTTAGAGCTTTTCTGTTGATACCTATTTTACCTGAGTATAGAGGAAAAAGATTGACTTTGCAGGAGGCCTGAAGTAATTTCGTTACATTCCTTGCTGTGTCAAAATTGACAGAAATCGGGTTCTTTGTAGGTATAGCAGAAACTTGTGAGTAATTTATAAGTAATATTATTAGCATACTATTTGTAAAGTAGAAAGTAACACTGACTTCCTTACAAATCTTTATTTCCATCTCTGCTTTTGTAGGACACTGCCCTCACTTTTGAATTTTATGCAGTGTTTTATGTGGAATTATGATTTTTGTTTCTGAAACTACTATGGTTGCATACATTAAATATTCATCATACAACAGTAATTAAAGTGAATAATCCCATCCCCTGAAATGTTTATAACTATTTTAAATAATTGGAATTTAATTAAGAAACTTAGGGGATTAAAGGATTAAAAAAAAGTTTTATGGGGTGGCCAAAGGGTAAAATTGTAAAAATAAAATCATCCTAAGCTTTTGTAGTGTTAAGACCAGGAGAAAAAAAAGACTGGTGAAAACAGAGGAGAAAGACTAACTAAAAATAAAATATCAGGTTAACATTTGTGTTATTTATTGGCAGACTAAATTTGCCTACTTAAGACATGGCTTGTTTGTGAGAGCAGTTATTTTCAATGAGCAGCACCTACTTGTTTTGTGAGTTACCCTAGTACTGAAAAGTTTATCAAAAATTTTGCAGTTAGAAATCATGGTAATTTTTTGACTAAGCAGTGAGTGTATGCAGTAAATGTATGCAAGGCTGTGTAGGAAGAACACACTAGCAGATATGCTTTTGTTTAAAATGCTATTCGAGATGAATCTGTGACTTCAATACATCAGTGGCAAACCTGTCACTGATTCACCAAGGACAAGAATTAATCCTCCAAATATATGGTTTGAAATTATTTAGCATGCTTATGCTCCTAACTGCTTAACACACCTTTCTACTGCTGCTTAAAAATAACTAGCATTTAGTCGGTCCCTTAGGTTTAGCTCAGGCTTTGGAACTATGTAAAACACTTAAAAATCCTGAAAATACATGTTGCAGAGGTAGAGACTTCACTGAAGATGTCAAAGAAGCATATAGAGCAACAGTTTTTCTTATTTATCCCTGTTATAATACCAGAAGGTTTGATTCAAGAGATAAGGCTTGTCCATAAACCCACTATTGTTAGTGCTAGAGAGCTCCACTGCTGCACATTTGGGTTGACCTGCCCAACTTTAAGGCAAAACTTAGTTCACTGCAATCTTTCACCTTGAAAATAACCATCCTTCAGCCCCTCACAAGAACACTATGTCATGTTTTGTGATCTAATGAGCCAGCAACTGGTTAACCTCTGGGGTTTTTTTTGTAGCTTTTATAAAAATGAGACTTGTAAACCTCACTTCCTTGCACATGATTCAGTTCCAAGGCTCTTACAGAAACTAATGCAACGGTTTTGAACTTTGATTGTATTTAATACTGCTCCTTTACATCAATTACATCTTCTACTTTTTGTTTTCCTCCAGTGAAACTCCAACATATAAGGCTTTAAGTAATAGGTTCAGATTGTTCATACAACTAAATGAGAGTGAAGTTTACAGATAAACACGGTAAAACTGACAGCAGATTCTGACCTTTGGTTTTGCAACACAGCTCTATTTGAGTCAAAAGGCAAATTTTGGAGCTTAAAGCCATACTGTCAGATAATGGCCAAGCAGTTTTCACGTATTCACACCAGCATTCCCAGAAGGGTTTTGAGATGGGAAAGTCATTTAAGCTGCTTTATTGAAAAGCTGTGGAAAATAAACAGGAAACAAAATGACAGAAGGGCTATCTGTGCAAGATATGTCATACAACTCCCTCAGCTGTACAACCATGGCTGCCTGCTGCTGTTGCAGCTGAACCTCAGAAAAAATCACGGAATAACTGAGCAGTTATGTATTTTGAATATATAGCATGCTACTTTGGAGAAGATCATATGAATTCTCTGACATAACAGGTCTCCTTGTGGCAAGTAAATAGTTTCAATTAATGAAACTTTCAGTTCTTTCATATTTTTCTTTTTTTTGCTGTTAGTTCCTATTGGTGATATTGGGAATTCCTATCTGTAATATTTTTTTTTAGTTCAAAAAAAATTCTGTGGTTTTAGTTTTAAAGGTTAGATTCAAATCAGTTTGGTTTGATTGTAATTATAATTTTGGGTGACTTTTTGTTGCTGATGCTATTTTTTTAAATCACAGCTTGTTTTTACTCAGTTTTTCTCATGGTAAATTAAAACTACAGGCTAAGGAGTTAAGGGCCTGGCTCTTTTACTTATATAGCTTCAGATCAGGAATAGTTCAGTTGAATTAATTTCGTATTTCAGTGGAAAACTGACACAAAAGCTGTTAGTAAATCATAACAAAATGCATTCTTAGTAACTCTAGTCTGCTTTTGCAACTCAGAAAGATATGAATAATTTTGATTAGTACCTCAGTACTGCCTTTAAATTTTGGAAAACATTTAGAATTTTTTTCTGGAACATTTTTTGTATTAACTAAAGCATACTCACCAAGGTAACTCTGAGCCCATTAACACTGAAGACATGAAAGACAAAGTAGAGATTTTCAGAGCTTTGAACCTTGATGAGGTCATGATTTTTCATTAGAGCAGTATTGCCCAGGCTGCCTCTTTGGATTTGTCCCAAAGTGTTACAGCCCCAAATTGTGAAGGCCGTCTGTGGTGGTCATCAAACACACTGTCTGGCTTTATACCCGTATGTTTCGATCAAACCAATGGAGGCAGCCACCCTGAGAAGAAATGTCGTACCAGCTGGGAGACGCTCAGAGTTGCACCGGCACCAGCCGCCATCTCTTGGGAAAGTGTTATTTTTAAACTAAACCAAGACATTTTCTCAGTTCTCTTGCTTGTGCAGAAATACAGTTTAATTCTGCTACGCTGAAGTTATGCAAACTCTTAAATGGAGGGCTAGAGAACTCAAACCCTGAGCTTCTGTGGGTCTGACTAGGGTTGCATCACTGCATAATAGCAAATACCAAAAGTATTTTGCTTAGCTCAAAGCAAAACTACTCCTCATCGCCACCTAGTGAGCCAGACTAGTATACTCTGTGCTACGTTATTACCATTCTGATTATATCCTGTCTATAAAACGCCAAAGGGTTGACATGCATTTCACCCTCTCTGTGCAGCCAACAAAATCAGGCAGCAAAACCTGTCTCCCCTCAGGAGATGAGGAACAAAGTGGGGGAGAATCAAGGCCGTGACCTTGCACTACATATGAACAAAATCAGAGAGAAGTACAAATATTGGCAAGCACCTCATTCTGAAGATGTATGTGGTGTGGAGCATATTTCCCTTTGTGCTAGGACTATCTTTAAGCAGTACTGGCTGAAACTCTTTCACTGCATGTGGACACTATTGACTTTTAATGGATAACTGCCTTTTTATAGTTGAAAACTCTTTGACCCCTAACAATTCCTTTTGCAGATAAATTCTTCCCTTTTCTTTTGCAGTATGTGCTTAAACAAAGCAGATTTTTCGTAGAGATTTTCAGATCAGTCTCTCATCTTCACAACTCTTTAGCTGATCTTGCCCACAGCCAATCACGTCCTTCCACTGCTACTTTAAGATATTGCACAATCTAGGAAAGTTCATTCCCTCTCATGCATTTATCTCCAGGGTTCCTAATTCATTCATTGAATCATACTGTGAACTCAGAATAATGAGGATTTAAATACATTTTAAAATCTTGTTTCTGTGTGACACAAAGACTAACCTGTCATTATCTGATAGATTGGGTCACATTAGTCACAAACAAGGAGGACAAATAGATCCCTCAAAGTCATGACTCTTAGTTTCTAAATAAGATTAAGCCAACCCATGTGCTGAGATTTGTATGCTCAGCTCTCAGATCATCCTGAGGCACTGTGCTGCAAGATATCTCACCAGAAATAATAGCTGACATTTTAGATTTTGGAAAATTTTTAGCTCTTTTTTTTATTATTATTACTTATCATATTTTTCAACATCTCCAAAGTGATTAAGCAGTATATTAGTTAAAATAACTTTTGTCTCCCACTATCTAGTCTCAGTTTTGAGACAATTTCCCAGCTTTCATTTGACACTACCCAGGTCTTTTATCACTCAAAACACCACCACTTGTGTTTGCAATGATGTCTCTCCTATATTTGTTGTTGTCTTGATATTGAAATAGTCATGGGGCTATTTGGTCTGAATGATGGTTACAAGAGTGGGAAGATGTGGTAATGATGATTTGTAAGATAATAGGATTTTAAGATGGGTAAACTTTATAAATCTTCTATTAACATTTAAAGAAGCAGGACTCTGGCCTCTCTGGAGAAGGAGGACTGAATTCTGCTAAATCCATGGTAACACTCTAAATTGTGGTAGAATTACCCTGACTCATACAGGGTAAAACTCTGCAGAACTGTTCTTCCAGTAACGAGAATGAACCTAAAAGGTGAGTCACGTCACTGTCTTGAAGAGGGTGTAAAGGGTGTAAGCAGGCAGAAACTGAGCCACAGAGTGCTTAGAAATAGAGTAATGAAAAAGATGCCTAACTTGAAAATACTTGGGCTTGGCCACATGTAAGCATTGACAAAACAGGTGGATGTTGAACTACCAGGTGATAACAGTGTGGTCTCATTCCTTGCCAGAGGGCCATATGGATGGACTTTGCTATTCAGGCCACCAAAGGCAGAGAAATGGGGTGAAGCTCTGTGTATGTGTAGCCCTGAAGAGAAGGATGTGGGGGTGTTGACAGATGAGAAGCTCAACATGAGCCGGCAGTACGGTCATGCAGCCCAGAAGGCCAAGCGCATCCTGGGATGTATCAGGAGAAGGGTAGCCAGCAGGCCAAGAAAGGTGATTCTCCCCCTTTACTCTGCTCTTGTGAGACCCCACCTCGAATACTGCGTCCAGTTCTGGTGTCCCCACCATAAGAGAGACATGGATATGTCGGAGTGTGTTCAGAGGAGGGCCACAAAGATGAACCAGGGGCTGGAGCACCTCTGCTACGAGGACAGGCTGCAGGAGCTGGGATTGTTCAGTCTTGAAAAGAGAAGACTTTGGGGGGACCTAATAGCTGCCTTCCACTACCTGAAGGGAACCTACAGGAAGGCTGAGGAGGGACTTTTTACAAGTGCCCACTGATAGGACAAGGGGAAATGGGTTTAAGTTGAAGCAGAATAGATTTAGATTAGATTTTAGGAAGAAAGTCTTCAGTACAAGGGTGGCAAGACTTCGGAATAAATTGCCCAGAGAAGTTGTGGCTGTCCCCTCCCTGGAGGTGTTCAAGGCTGAATTGGACAGAGCCTTGAGTAGCCTGATCTAGTTGAGAGGCGTCCTTGCCCGTAACAGGGAGGTTGGATTAGATGATCTCTAAGGTCCCTTCCAGCCTAGGCCATTCTATGATTCTATGTGTGTATTTGAGAAAAAACACATATACGTGTCTTCTCTGCAGACAGCTGAATCTTTTATAGAGCAAGAGTATCATTTGAATGGATGTCATCCATTCTCCTTCTGGATGAGCCTGAAACTCTTGGGTACATTTCAGTAGGGAAATATTATTTGAGGAATCCTTAAAAATAAATTAAAAAAACCTTCAGTTCTCGTTCAAGGTAGTCGTAGAGAGGCAAAGGAGAATTACTTTTAACAACTTGTCCTGGAGATTAGCAAAAAGTACGTATAACTAGCAAATGACTTTGGGAGAAGCCTGTCATTGAAATTACTCACGAGCACTCCCAGAGACTGATTTAGCTTAACTTCTGGCTAAAGAGCTCAGACCTGCCAGTGTTACTCAGACTTGTACAGTGTTTCAGCCTCATGTACACGCCTCTGGGCACAAACTAAGTCATTTCTGCTCTGTGCTCCCATCAGAGGGAGGAGTGACATGGAAAAAGTCACTCTGAGCAGAGGGCAGAGAGAAGGATGGATGTGTACCAACTCAGAAATAGCTAGTTTAAATCTCTTTATGGGAAAGGTGAGGATTAGATGGGCAAGGTGGAGTCCATTTTAACTATTTGCAGAGCTACATACATTGTGGCTGTTATTTGTGTCATTTGGATTTTCAAGTATTAGCAGCCACCCTATAACATCAATTTGCTCTGCAGGGAAAAAGTTGGTTAGTCAGCTTCTGAGTGCTGTTTTGCAGCCTAAAGACAAGAAAAAAGCCAACCGTGCCTTCCAGCAAAACAAATGGGAGAAAGAGCCTCTCTAAACATGCAAATCATCAGGGAACCAAGAGTACACAAGGGAAGGCAGAGAGGATGGACTTGGCTGTTGTTCAGCTTCTCTTGCTTGAAGCCTGGTGACAGAAGCAGAGATGTTCAGCAAGTGTAAGCAGCGTTATCCTGTTCCCTACAGGGCAGGCAGAGCCATTTTTCACAAACTCAGAGAAAAATACATTTGTGCTTTTTTTCTCCCTGACTGGTGTTTCAGTTGCAGGTATGCTAACTTGGGTGTAGTTAGAGCCTGGTTTTCAAGCATGATAGTAGGAAAATGTCTGCCCTGGCCTTAAGGACTCATTCATACCCACTGCTGAGAGGATGTAATGTATGCGTGCCCTTGTCAGATTCCACTGGGGTGTCAGATGATACAATTTTACTTAATAAAATAAGCACAATTTGCAAAGCCTGTGAGTTGATTCATGTCAGGGTGGTTTGGGTAATGTTCATGCTTCTCTGCAAAACAGTAAACGCCTTTGATTTATAAATAAATAGAAGAACAACTACATGTTAAAAATTAAAACATTTCCTTTGCTCCAGGGAGAGTTGCAACTTACTCAAAGTAAACATCAATCCCAGTTCCCTCAGCTGCTCCTCATAAGACTTGTTCTCCAGACCCTTCATCAGCTTTGTAGTCCTTCTTTGGACAAGCTCCAGCACCTCCTTTCTTGGAGTGAGGGGCCCAAAACTGAACAAAGAAAATTGAGGAAATTACTATTGCAAATTAAATAAAGTCAGATTCTCTTTCCAAGGTTTGCTCAAGTGTCAGCTGAGGCAATCACAAATTTTAAGGATTAAACACTATCTCAGCCTAAGCTGAATAATTTCCCTGTCCTGCCTTCACCTAATTCAGACAGCTGGAAGACTAGTCCCAGACACTGAGCTGATATTTTGCTGGACTAGGAAACTGAAGTGCATTTCTCTCAAATGTGGTTTTAAACAATTCTTACTGGAACTGAGAAGAAATTCAGACTCTCTGATACTGGTACAACTGGAAGAGCTATTCTCATTTCTACACATGGTTCTGGAGCTTCCAAAGATGCCTGGAGAGGAAAAATCTATTCCTCTATGTGTTAGTTTCACAACAGCTGAGATCCCCTCAAGCCAGACATTAAGCACCTAAGTACCTAAGTAGGCAGAGTGAATCTATTTTCTGAAGTGAGCAGGAACTCACTTCTCTGCTGAAGGTGCACACTGCCAGTGCTTAGGAACTCCAGGTGCCAAAGTTTGAGGATGTCAGTACAGGTCTTTGAGTGATCTCATAAAATTACTGTCTGTCCCTCTTTTGTAAGGCATAGGACTGTTTAGGGGACAGCATGTCTCACTCTTTTCCCCCTCTGTAGACCATCTCCTCCCTGTTCCAGCTTCTGCTAAGGCTCCCAGGGGTCCCTGACAGCAACAGTAGATTGTGTGATACACCAGCTCTCACCATGACTAGGAGTGAAGATGCGTGTCTTTATGCATACTCCTTGCAAATAACAGTGGCAGCCTTTCTTGCCTTCAGGAAATTTCTTGGATCTCAGGCATTAAATCAGGTCCCATCTCCAGTGTCCTGAAACGCTATCATGCAAACTGATTTGGGTTTTTTTTTGTGTGTGTTTTTTTTTGGTGTTTTTGTGTGTGTGTTGTGGGGTTTTTTTTATTTGGTTGAGTGTTTGTTTTGTGTTTTTTTTTTCCCCAGACTGTATGTTTAAGAGCATCAGTTTTTCTAACCAGAAGGACTAAGTCTCAGGACACATCACTGCAAGGGCAAGATCTCTTTATTTGCACAGTATATTATTGTATTTATTCACTGTTGTACAGCTTAGTTTCTAGCAGCTAGGAAAATAGAGAAAACATCCAGCTGGTTGTCATGTTCTTCTGCACTGCTGCACACCTGAATATGCTATGATAATTCTTTCCCACTCCATCAATAACCTAAAGGTTTCTAAATCACAGTGATCTTCTTCACAATCTGTTTTCTTGTTCTGAAGGGCGGTGCTGCTGTTAACCCAGGCATTTTCATCACAGATACAATACTACCAGAAGCAACTACGAGGACAGAAAGGAAGTATTTCCAGTTATCTCAGGAAAGGAGACAGGATAAGAAGAAAAGTCTACAAAGGTCAGCAAAACCTGGGCTTCCACTTCTGGCTTCTGTTGCTGCCTACTGAAAAACTGGAAACAAACAATACACGCCCCTCAACAAAAAGAACAACCTGCGGAGGCAGAGGTGCACCTGAAATATTACAGTGGATTTGCCATGCATATAAATTGAACTCTTTGTCTTTGGTTTTTCTCCTAAAATTGCTCAGATGTTAACCCTACATACTGGCTGAGCTGATAATACCTTTTCTCTGGTCTTATTGAATAGATCTGCCAAACGCTTAAGGCAGCCAGCATTGACATTATAAGAAGGGTCCAGCCCTGAGAACACGAAACATCTACCCTGAACACTCCACTGCCTGAACTAAAGGCTGCAGCACTGTTCACTTGTGTGTTTGCTGTCTACTGAGGATACCAATAGAGCTTGCTGCAACACAGGTGGGTTTAGGCCATAGCCACTGCTCAGACTTCCATGAAGTCTTCCATGAGGTCTTTTGTTCCTCATAGATCTATTTACTTGCAAAGTAATTAGTGTGTAATATCTTAACACAGCATTCTAGCAGAAACAATGTCATAAGCTTTGTTTGCTCTTCAGCTTATAGCTTTTCATATTTTCTGGGTCTAAAAACTTTTTTTTTGGGTGTGTATGATTTCAAGAGCTCTATAGGCACACCCTACATCCTCCTTATATTACCTCTTCATTAGTACTCTGTGCCATTAGTCAATACTTTCATGATTGCTCAGTGTTTAAGATTCTGCACAACTATTCTTAAAACTTTGATTTCTGTGCTACTTCTACAGAGCTCTCAGATCTGCAACATACAACACATCCGCATCAGCCTGAAGAATAACTGACAGATGCTGAGGAATGCTACTGAAAGGAGACGTGAATATCATTTTTCTGGTCACATTTTTCTGTTGGGAAAGGACTGAGACTCCTGAGTGAAGGGGATTAATAGTTACTAGGTGGCAGAACCAGAGTTAATGTCACCAATTCTCCATTTATGGAAAAATAAACTCTATATTTAAATGATTCAACTACGATTGATAGAAGGGAATTATTTTAAATGGTGAAATGCTTGTTCCCTAGGGATCACAGAAGCACAGAATTTCAGGATGTTAGAGGTTGGAAGGGACCTCAAGGATCATCTAGTCCAACCCCCCCTGCCAGAGCAGGATCACCTACAGCAGATCGCACAGGAACGCGTCCAGGCGGGTTTTGAATGTCTCCAAAGAAGGAGATTCCACAACCTCCCTGGGCAACCTGTTCCAGTGCTCGGTCACTCTCACTGTGAAAAATTTTTTCTCATATTTTTATGGAACCTCCTATGTTCCAGCTTGCACCCATTGCCCCTTGTCCTGTCAATGGATGCCGCTGAAAAGAGCCTGGCTCCGTCCTCCTGACACTCCCCTTTGATGTATTTATAAACATTAATGAGGTCACCCCTCAGCCTTCTCCAAGCTAAAGAGACCCAGCTCCTTCAGCCTTTCCTCATAAGGGAGATGTTCCACTCCCTTAATCTTTGTGGCTCTGCGTTGGACTCTCTCAAGCAATTCCCTGTCCCTCTTGAGCTGAGGGGCCCAGAACTGGACACAATATTCCAGATGTGGCCTCACCAGGGCAGAGTAGAGGGGCAGGAGGACCTCTCTCGACCTACTTGTTACTCCCCTTCTAAAACACCCTTCTCTCATTAGCAATACTGTAGCAATATGTAAATGAAATCAAAGAGTCTAGCAATGAAATGTCAGATTTCCAAGATTTTTGCTTTTTGCCCCCTTGTTTTCCCCTTGCAATAAGGACAGTTCTCCAAACATCATCTCCAACTTTTCTGATGCAGCTCTTCTTCATTCTGCATCCTCAACTTCACTGTTTCTTCAGTACCTTGAGGCATTCTTTTCCCTCTCCCAGATGACGAATCTTCATGAAACTCCAGTGAACATGACGACATGGAGACTCTTCTCCTCTCTGTCACATTTGAATTAAATTGACCAATATATTAAAAAGCAGTTGGAGAGGACTGGCAGACAGAGAAAGTGATTGCATAAGCTTCATTTTCTTAGGATCTCAAGTTAGGAGGCAGTAATATATCCAAGACAGATAGTGGTATAAATGTGAGGACATAATACATTATTCTGAACATTGCAAATAAACCACCAGAGATTTGTGCTTCTGAAGAGCTTGTACCAGTAGATGGAAACAAAATTATATATCTCCAAACAAGCTTGGAGACAAACCAAGGCAGGATCAGACAGAATGCTGATTACAGTTAGTGGGAATATTTCGTGGAAAAGCCTCAAACACTGTAGAAAATAAAATCAGCATTTATGAATAAATGTTAAAGAAAGATAGACAGGGATTAAAATGGCAGAGTTCTCAAGGATCACTAGCCTTGCGCAAGCATGAAAGTAAACATTTTTAACATAAACCAAAAAAAGCATTTAGTATAAATAAAATAAGACAAGGTGCTTTATAAAGTATATAACTGAATGTCATGTACAATAGTCTGGTCATTGTTTTTCCCTTTTTAAATGCAGTTTATTACTACAGTACTATCAGATTAGTACTAGACTTCAAGCTATCCTTTTTAAAAGAAGGCTCATCTTGTAAAAGTTGAGCATATAACCTTTTCAGAATGAAAAGTATGCTATGAGCAATCTAATTAAGAATGAAACTGTGACTGTAATAAAAACACAATGTAAAAATGGTAGTAACTTCTGATTCAGCATTTCAGTTCCCTATGGGCCAAGTCCTGACTAGATGATATAGTCAGAAAATACAGTCCTAGAATTCAAATTTTGGAAGGACTGTGATCAATCTCTTTGGAATGCTTGCATAATGTAAGTCATCAAATTTTACTGAGTAATTCCTGTGGAGAAGGTTATTATTTTCCACGCTATGTAATTGAAAACTATCAGTTTCAATAATTTGTGGCTGATTTATAGTGTATCTTTCAGAAGGACATCCAATTTAAAGCTGATGACTAATGAACCACTTCCCTTGTGTTACAATGATTCGTTACTGTCATTGCTGAAGAGTTGGGTTATATTTGCAGGTTATTTTTATTTCAAACTTGATTTTTAGTCATGGGATTCTGGGGCCTATTTGTCTGCCAGTTTAGAAAGTTTTCTGAAGTTGGACACCTGTGCAGGTATTTAGAAACTGTGTTCAAATTGTCTGCTAATCTTTAGCCATTGCTTTCAGCAAGAAGATAATTTGATAGTCCAGGTGCTTTGAGCTGTGCTTAGCTGCAGATAGGCTCGGCTGAGGTGTGCTTGTCTGCAAACAGAAAGGAATAAACCAATATAGACTCTTCTTTACTTCTGAGAGTTCCACAGAGTCAGTTCTGCTGATTTCCTTACAGGTTATGTTGCATGTGAAAAAAAGGCTCCAGCTTAAAATTAAAATCAAACTATGAGTTTTATGGCTAGTGGTTACAGTTTTCATATGGAAGACTACATTCATGTAGAAACGTGCAACTGTATGTTCACAGAATGTCTTAGAATATTACTAAGAAATGAGAAACTTGCTGGCAGTATTTCACTTAAGGAACAGAATTTTAAGGCTGAACAAATACTAGGAAGCACTTTCTATGTGTATTCAAGCCTGCTTCTGAGAATACTGGCATATTCAAGCATTGCTGTGCAAATACTGGGAAAATACGTACTTCTTTAAGCTTAACTGTGAAAATAATTTGCTGAAAGCAAACACTCCAGTGTGAAGTTCTAGGTTCATGTAGTAATATTTAGTTACAGAGTTTGCTTATGCAGAGACCATTAAAAAATAGAGCATATTTCTAAGGCAACAAACATACAGAGGACAGATTACCTACTGCATTTGCATTTTATTATACACTGCAGCTAGATGTCTCACCTATAATCAAATCTAAACCAGAAATTTTTCATCCAAGGACCAGAATTACCACAGAGATGGGGTAAAAGTTGTCTGCTTCGGTTTTCCTTTTATGGAGTTAAAGATGGCATGACCTAGGGCAAAGTTAAAATAGAAAAAGTTAGGATCTTTTATCCTACTTATTTCATGCTCAAACACCATCTCATTCTAGAAGCTGAAGGGTTCACTTCTGCAAGATGTGTGAGCTTTAGTGGTTTTGTGTCAGTCAGGCAGTCTTAGGAAACTCAAAAGCTCATTTCACTTTCAAAATCCATAAAAAAAAAGCATTGCAGATGTTTACACAGAGTTTTATTTTTTTCGACATACAAGGACAGAGTCATCAGGTCAAACAAAATACTTTTTTCTGAGATTCAATACATCCTGACCTAGTTAGATTTTGTACAGTCAATCAAAACAGCTCATCCATGCAGTGAAATAAGTTAAACCAGAAACAAACAAATATCCATCTGGGAGAATGAAGCAGCAAATCTGTACAGTTACTGTTGAAGTGGAAAATGTGATAAGGCCAGTGAGCTTCAGATCTTATTACTTACTCTATGAAAACATAGCTAAAATATGCATCATAGATGTGAAGAGCAAATATTGGGACATAGATATTTTATCAAGTGGAGGTTTAAAGTCTTTGGAAAAAAAACCCCAAACTTACACAGCAAACTGCTCTTTCTATGGAAAACTTATCTTGGGCTGTGAATTTCACTATAGTCTAGAGAAAAAAGTTTTATGTTCGTCACTAGAATAGCAGGCTTCTACTATTGCTAAGATGTTTCTTTCTTCGGCCAAAATATGTCTTTCCTACATTTTACCACTGAGGGCTAAACCTCCAAAAAAAAGAAAAGCAAACCCAGAACAAATCTGTGGAAATTGAGTAGGTATACTAAATCAACAACAGGAAATGGGAAAGTGGTACTGTGAACGCAGTTACATTTTTTGCCATTCTCCCAGGTACATTTGTGTAGCTGGTACTACCTAGAAACATATTGTAAATGCAACAAAGCTGTTAATTCCTCCCAAGGCATTTGTAAAAAAAAAAGACTTTAATGACAACCTCTGCATCTAAGCAGATGTTGACATTTCATTTCACTACTGTTTAATACACACTAATACATTTGATAAAATCAGACCTTGAACTGTAGACAGACACAGTTAAAAGTGACATTATTTTTTAAAACAAATATGGTTGCTTCTCTATTTTTCTATTATCCTAAGAACAATAAACATTAATCAGGTGTTGTCTGTGGAAGAATTTGCTGTAAAAATGACCATGTCTGTAATTTTACAGTGAAAAACTACTCTTTTACACAAACAAAAAGATTTTTTTTCTCTGATTTTCTTTTTATGAGGAAGAAGAGAGTAGAGACTAGTTTTTTTAAATGTATGCCCCCTTTTCTTTGCATTTTCTTTTGCTCTGTCTGGCTCCCATCACAGACGTGATCTCTTCTCCAGGGGAAGACAGCACTTGCTGCAGGTAGTGTGGGGATAGGTGTGCTGATGAGTCAGACAATATTTGTTAGTTGAGTGGCCATCAGCTACTGCCAAGTGTGTGCTACTGCTTGTTTTCACAGAATCACAGAATGTTAGGGATTGGAAGGCACCTTGAAAGATCATCAAGTCAAATCCCCCTGCCATAACAGGAATGCCTAGATAATGCTACACAGGAACGTGTCCAGGCGGGTCTTGAATGTCTCCAGAGAAGGAGACTCCACAACCTCTCTGGGCAGCCTGTTCCAGTGTTCCATCACCCTCACTGAGTTTTTCCTCCATTTTCTACCCTGAAACACAGATCTGGACTTTTCCATTCAGCTTCTGTCTTTCACAGAATTAATGTGAAGTCAATCATTTTAGAAATCTCTCTCTCAGTCTTTCAAATTACCTTGTAAATGGTCAATTACTGGAGAAAAGAGCAAAGAGAGGGCTGGCTAAAGCCATGCAGGAGGTGTGATTGCGCAAACTGAATTTATTTAGGAAATCAGATTGAAAACTACTAAACTATATGCCATTGGTTTTATTACCATCTTTCCATATACTCTTTTTCTTTCTTTCTTTTTTTTTTCTTTTTTTTCCTCCCAGCCTTGAAAGCATTGTATTTAAGTTGATAGAGAATGAGGAAACAACTTCAAGAAAATTTTTATCAATGAGCCTTTCTTTTTTGTCTTGTAAATTATACAGTTCTCTTTGAACTTTCTAGCACTCCATGAGTTTTCAGCCTGTAAAAAAACTTCCCGTTGTTGCTCTAAATAAAAATTCTACTTCTCTTTCTCCTTTCTATTTCTTGTGCTGATACTGAGATTTTTTTTCCCATGCTTCTGGTAAGAAAGCAAAAATTTCAATGAATTCCTTATTACTGTAAACAACCCCTTAAATGAGCAAGTAAGTTTTATTTCTCTTACTCTTTGGTAGCTTGGAACAGATGTGAGTGAAATTGATGTATTACAGAAAGATAATTTCTGCAGTGATATGATGTGCATCACTCACAGAAGAGGCCATTCTGAGATAAAATTTTCTAAAAAATTGGTGGAATATTGCTGAACACTCACTTGGTTTTGCTTGAAATGTGAACACTGTGAGTATAACTGTAGCCATTTTCAAGTTCATAAGAGATCTGTGGTTGACTAAACATGCTGGTATTCTACCTTGCTTAGATGATGGGAAAATGCTACTCTTATGCTTAAGCTGAAAATACTTGTAGAGTCTCTGATGTTCCTATTTTTTTTTCAGGTAGAAATGCAAGAAGCAAAAAGTGAACAAGTCTGTAGTCCCTTTTGAAGTTTTAGAAGAACAATTGTGATATGGGAGTGAGCCTTTTGAGCCTTGGAGTTGTCAAGACACTTCTAAGCACTGCAGAAGCAGAAACAATAATAATATATTTCTCTTCTGTGCTCTATTAACAAGATATTTTCTGTAAAAGTTGCTACATACTAATTGGAAGGTTTGTGACAGTAATTCAACATTCTAGCAGATGTGTACCTCCTATTTCTTCATATTTGTAGGGTGAACATAAAGATTTTTTCATTGAAACTACCTGACAGTCTTCATTCATACAAAAGAGACTCAAATGGCTTTCCAGGCCATGGCTTGTGGACTTGACATTTCTGGAAGGTTGTGTTATGATTTTCTTTCACAGAATCAATCACAGAATCACAGAATCACAGAATGCTAGAGGTTGGAAGGGACCTCGAAAGATCATCTAGTCCAACCCCCCTGCCAGAGCAGGATCACCTACAGTAGAGCGCACAGGAACGTGTCCAGGCGTGTTTTGAATGTCTCCAGAGAAGGAGACTCCACAACCTCTCGGAGCAGCCTGTTCCAGTGTTCTGTCACCCTCACAGTGAAAATGTTTTTCCTAATGCTTTTGTGTAGCCTCCTATGCTCTAGCTTGCGCTCTTTACCCCTTGTCCTATAACTGGTTGTCACTGAGAAGAGCCTGGCTCCATCCTCCTGACACTCACCCTTTATGTATTTATAAACATTAATGAGGTCACCCCTCAGTCTCCTCCTCTCCAAACTAAAGAGACCAAATTTATTAATTTGGGAATTAACAAATAGCTATACCAGCAAACTATGTTTGGGCTGTGTGAAACTTAGCCCAAACCATCTTCTGTTGAGTCAAGAACCTGGAGGTTGGTGGAGCTTGTTCTCAACAAGACCTTGATGGAACGAGAATGCTATCCAGGTTTGACTCAACAGTATTCAGAACAGGACGCTAGTATCTAAAGTTAAACTACAGGTACAGATTTTTTTTTTGGGTTCCAAGAAAGTAGGATAACGTTTTTAAGACTCAAATGAAGCCTTTCTGGGAACTTAGTTTAAAAAGAGAGTGTTGAACTCATGGTACATAGAAAGAGCTGCTGTGAGTCAACCTTTTTTTTTTTTTATGTTAAACTTACTTTTAATTTTAGAAGAACCAATTTTTTTCATTGTACCTGAGAAAACATCAGCAAACCAGGACTGTAAGTACCAGTAAATAAGGCTTCACTGTAGAGCATTCTATCTGAAGTGATTCATCTGACTCATAGTGAGTTCTAGCAAGTGTATTACTAATTTAGTGCAGTAAAGTGGTATGAAATTTCAAGACTGGATTGTCTCTAACTACTGCCATAGTGTAGCTTTAACACAGCAAATGACCCACAAATCACAGCAGTGTTAAAGGCAGAATTAAAATGGTATAAGCAAGAAAGCTTTTGTTTACTGTATTTTCTAATGCAGGTCTCTTCCTTCTGTCCAATGCAGAAACAGAGCTCCTGTTGCCACAATGGAAAACAAGGAAGGAGTTTCTAAATGGAAGACAATACTTTGGAAAGACTTATAAGTTAGTAGTGTGTATAAAAAAAATTGTTGAGCTTTTCTGATTTTACTTGGGGAATTTTGCAAGTTCTCTGTTATTCTGTGCTTTGTAAAATTTAATCACCCACTCTTCTTGCACAGAGAAAAATCTTTGAACTTTCTAAAGCTGATGGGCTGTGTAACAAGACTAAGGCGACAACATGACTGTGTGGCACAGTTAGCAACTTGCAGCAGGATGGAGTTCTGCATTGATTTTCTGACTTCTGCATTCTTCCTCACCAGTAATACCTTACTCCTTCCTTTGTGCTACAATGGGAGCTATATCCTAAGTAAAGATTTGGTTTAGGAGATAAAGACATTTGATATATTAAACACTTGGAATGAATATCTACAAGTATGCTATCTACAGATGTGTAGATACACCTGTAGGGAAGCAGCTATTTCTACAGGCATGGAGGGCACATTGCATGTAGCTGGGGAAAGGGTAAGGTTGGATTTTTCCATAGGGAACAGGGAGGTGGAACCAGTGGTTTTCATAGAATCATAGAATCACAGAATCACAGAATGATAGGATCATAGAACGTGTTGGGCTGAAAGGGACCTTTAAAGGTCTAGTCCAACCCCCTTGCAGTGAGCAGCGACAGCTTTAACTAGATCAGGTTGCTCAGAGCCCCATCAACCCTGACCTTGAATGTCTCCAGGGATGGAGCCTCCACCACCTCTGTGGGCAACATGTGCTAGTGTTTCTCCACCCTCATACTAAGGAAATTCTTCCTGATATCTAGTCTAAATCTACCCTGCTCTAGTTTAAAACAATTGCCACTCATCCTGTCACTGCACTCCCTTGTAAACAGCCCCTCCCAAGCTTTCCTATAGGTCCCCTTTCGGTACTGGAAGGCCACTGGAAGGTATCCCTGGAGTCTTCTCTTCTCCAGGCTGAACAACCCCAGCTCTCTCAGCCTCTCCTCATAGCAGAGGTGCTCCAGACATTTTTTATCTCTCTTCTGAACCCCCTCCGACAGCTCCATGTCCTTCTTGTGTTGAGGGCTCCATAGCTGGACACAGCACTGCAGGTGAGGTCTCACCAGAGCAGAGCAGAGCAGAGGGGAAGAATCATGTCTCTCGATCTGCTGGCCACACTTCTTCTGATGCAGGCCAGGATGCAATTGGCCTTCTGGTCTGTGAGCACACATTGGTGGCTCATGTTTGGCTTCCTTCAGAAGTAGTTTCTATGGGTAGTTTGCAAGCAAACAAGAAACTCAATGAACTCAAATGCATTTAATCCCCCTTTACCGATGGATACTTTTCAAAAGTGCAAAGTATTTTTTTTCCTCTGTATTTTGCCAGCCAGCCTCAGTGAGCATTTGAGCCCTGAGGGACTAAAGGCATGGATGAGTGGAGGAGACTGGCTCTCCTAAATTAAGTTTCTTTCTATAGGGTGAGATTACGTGTGAATGTGAGATTTTGCAGTGGAGCTGCCATTTTCAGCAAGGTAGTTTATTAATCAGCTCCCTACTGTGTGCAGCTTTTTCTGAGCATTGCTGCCAAACCAGTCTCTCAGCCTGAGGGAAGACTTGACATGAGCAAGCCACCACTCTGCCAAGCTGCTGTGACAGTTACTCTGAATCTGCCCCATGCAAACACCATCTTTTCTGATTTCTGTCTCACTGAGAATAAATGGTTCATACGAGGGAGTAGTCATTGCTTAAAACACACTTGCTGATGTCCTGTGTTGCTGGCTGTAATCTCTGAGGCAGGAGCCATTCACAGTTGGCTGGTTACTATCTAAAACCTCAAAAATGTCAAGGCTGAAGCTGTAGAGATTCTGCATAGGGATCAGCTGCTTGCTACAACTTTGATCTTGTATCAGCCAGTAAATGTTTGGCATGCCCACAGTATCAAAGCACAGGGAAATGCTTCATTAAGTTAAAAGCTGTAGTACTTAGCTGCTCTTGCAGCTTTGTAATGAATTGTAGAATGCTTCAACTATCACTCTAATGGTCTTGCTCTTTTCTAATGGAATGTTGTTTACTACCATGCTTTTACTCTGAAGATCATCCACATTAAGACACAGTCTCCAGGCAGGTGTGCTTAGGGCTTCAAGAGACCTAAGTCTCTGCTGCTGATTCACTTGGCCCACCCAAAGTTCTGCCATGAAGGACAGCTGTTATCCCAAGCTATGCTGGCAGAAAGGATCCAATGTCACCAGTGTGGTCATGCTATAGGTCAAATGACAATGTGAAAGGATCAGTGTTTTCCTTGTCTTTCCTCTTCTATTTTATGTTTTCACATTTTAATATCTTCTTTTATTTGCAGCTTCTTTCACAAACATCCCAACACTTTCTACAGCACAGCAATCCTTCAGCCACTGGAAGTGCTGCTGCTTCTGTGAGGGATGCTCTTCCTCTTGGGCAGAGACACTGGTGAGTCAAAGACGTCAGGATGGTAGATGTGCAAAGGGTGCATGGGGTGGAATATGGAAGGTATGCCACCTGGTGTTTCCAGCGGAAATTTCAAGATACTGCCTTCCAATTCCAACACGAGATGAAAAATGACATTGCAGCAGAAAACTTTCTGTAGTCAAAAGCAACTTTAAAAAAAATGAAATTCTGTCTTTTCATTAGCAATAGCTGAAAACGTATCTGTGAAGATGGCAAAGACCATAAAAAACATGGAAGGAAAAAGCATTCAGTCCAGACCCTCTGAGATACTATGGGTTGCATTTGGTCAAGTTTATAAACTACCTGACACTTCATTGATATTGATTCAGTGGATTTATTAAGCTAAAGACTCTTTCAGTTTTGTCAAAAAAAGTTATAGAAGTTAAAAAACCTTCTTCCTAATGTCTAATCTAAAACCACCCTGCTCTAGTTTAAAACCATTATCCCTTGTCTTGTCCTAAATTGATTGTTTCTTTGGGTTTAGACTATGCTATTTTATCATGAAAGAGATACTTACAAGACTTTTATTTGAGTTAAATGAATCAAAGCACTAATGAGTACTCTGAGCTCAGTGTAAATCAATCTACAAGAATACGGTAAACAACTTTAAATGTTTAACTACAAATTATGTTGAACATAATTTCAAGTCATTACAAAAGAAGTGTGAGGAGGTGACTTGTTACTACTGTCTCCAAAGGTAATAGCTATAAATCAAATGCTATACAGAGGTATAAGGTATAGATAGCAACAAACACAGAAAATGGATGTTGCTTCAAGGCCTCTCACTTTTCTTTTCATACTGTCTGGACTGACGTCTGCCACTATGTCTTAGGAAAGTCTCGAGACTTCAGACTAGTAACATCTGTTTTAATACTGGTTTTGATGATCTTTTTCATCAAGATGCTCTAGCTTGATTCTCACTGTACCACTGGCTCCCAGATACAATGCAAATCAGCAGTTCCATAAAAAGAGGCCTTCTGTGATCTGACTTTTCTAGACAAGCCTTTCCTTGTCACAGGCATCAGCCTATGTAACCACTTCCAGAAACTTTTTCTCCATTATTTTTATCTTCCCTTTAGCCTTCCCTCCAGGGTTTATATAGATGCCTTCCATCAAATTGTGGGTGAGTTCCAACGGTAAAATGCAATTCAACAGAAACTGTATTGCAACCCTTGTAAGGAAGTAATTTGTGATTCAAATTTTGTAATTCTACTTGTACTAGGAAATGCTCTGGATCTTCATGTGCTGCATCTTTTGAAGAGTCAGCTTCAAAGATGTTCTTGAATCAGGGACTGTTTTATGAGTAAATATCTGGTGGGAGCTAATGATAAGTTCATTTAAAAACATTTTATTTCTGCTGCAGTGCTGTGGGAATAGAGTTTTTGTGCTAGCACTAACACTCGTAATCAGGAAGACTGAGAAGGAATCTAATCCTTGGCACTTCTTAGGAATATTTGAATGATCAAAAGGGATTGCAGAGATTACTGTTTCTTTGTGACATGCAAATCATGTCAACTAAATGAATTAGGAGTCTGAGCAACTCAAGTAAAACTAGAAGGACCCTGTCTGTGTACTTAAGACACCATTTTTTAAAGGGCCATCAGGAGATTTGCCTGCAGCAGAAACAGTGCTGCAAAAAGGAGGAGCAAGTTCCTGAGTCCTGACTGGCACAACTCTGGACCAGATTGTGGTCCCTATATGCCTGTAAATCAGGACATTCTAACATCAGAATCATAGAATCAACCTGGTTGGAAAAGACCTTTAAGATCAAGTCCATGTAGTATCTAACTCTACCAGTCCTACTTCTAATCCATGTCCCTAAGCACCATAGCTAGATTGCTTTTAAATACATCTGAGGATGGCTACTGCGCCACTTTTCTGGGCAGCCTATTCCAGTCTTTGATAACTCTTTCAATGTAGAAGTTTTTCCTTATGTCTAACCTAAACCTTTCTTGGTATAACTTGAGCCCATTTCCTCCTGTCCTATCAGTTGTTACTTGGGAGTAGAGACAGACACCCACCTCGCTACTAAGGTCTTCCCTCAGCCTCCTTTTCTCCAGGCTAAACAATCTCAGTTCCCTAAGCTGCTTTTTATAAGACTTGCTCTCCAGATCCTTCACCAGCTTTGTTGCTCTTCTTTGGACAGGCTCCAACACCTCAAAGTCTTTCTTGGAGTTGTTTTGGGCAGTGACATGAGGCTGGAGAAATGTTTCCAACCATTGGTTTCTTCCACCACAGTGAGCACATGGCACTTACACTGGCGAGTTTGAGGGAGTGTGATGTAACCAATCTCCCAGGCATCCCCATACTTATATTTTAACCATCATTCCCCATACCACAAAGGTTTTAATCATTTAGCCTGCTTAATTGCGACATATGTTTCACAATCATTGATAACCTGTGCAATAGCGTCCAAAGCTAAATCCGCTCTTTGGTTATGAGCCTGTCTGTGTGTTCCAACTCTTCTCTGATGTCCTGAAGTGTTATGGGCCCACCAAGCTAAAAAGAGTTCACCTTTGTGTTCCCTGTACAAGTCTACTTAGAACACTTTAGCAGGCTGATACACTTGCTGCTTGTTTCAATGTTCCTTAGTGGCACAACATTTAGGTATGTGAGCAGCCACATGATGTACCTTTACAATTAGGTTCTCTATCCAGGCAGCAATATCTTGCCACAGTGCAGCAAACCAAACAGGTTTACATCTGCACTGCCAGTTATTCTGCTTCCACTGTTTTAAACAGCCCCACAAATCATTTGCTGCCATCCATGAGCCAGTATAGAGATAGAGCGCTCACCGCTTTTCTCATTCAGCAATGTGGCCAGATGGATGGCCACTAGGCCCAAGATGGCCTGCAACCATTACATCTATAAGTCCTTTTCTGTTAACAAGCAATAAGTCCAAGAGGGCACCTTCTCAACTTTTCTCCTTCTCCAGCTGTGTCAGGAAGTACCTTCCACACACTCTAAGAACCTCTAGGACTGTTGCCTCTCTGCTGTATCGTATTCCCAGCACACATCTGGGAAGTTGAAGTCCCGCATGAGAACAAGAGGTAGAGATTTTGAAACCTCTCTCAACTGCTTATAAAGTGCTTCATCAGCCTCATCATCCTGATCGGTTAATCCATAACAAACTCCGAATGCACTAGCTGTCTTGTTGACCTTCTCCTCGATTCTTACCCATAGACACTCAACCCTATCATCACCATAATTAAGTATTAGACATTCATATCTATCCCTGATGTAGAGGGCCACCCCACTGCCTCTCCTTCCTTGCCTACCCCTTCTGAAAAGATGGTAGGCATCAACCGCAGCACTCCAGTCTTGTAAGTAGTGCCACCATGTTTTTGTGGTGGCAACTATATCATAGTTTTCTCGCTGCACAATATCTTCCAGTTCCTCCTACTTGTTGGGTAGTAGCTGTCTACAGACAGGAACTTATTCAGGTAGCAGATGCTTACCAGTGAGGTAAGAAATAGATATTGATTTTCAACCACAGATAAGAAGATTTTCTTCTATGCTAATGAAGACCAGGGATAACGTTCCTTCTCTGTGAATACCATGCCCTTTCAAGCAACCACAGCAACCACTGTGGAAAGGGTCATTGAAACACTGCAGAACAATTTAATTTTGAATGTCTGTAGAGCTGAAACAGTAATTCAAAGGTCCGTGGCCCTTAATTTGTCAAAATACTTAATGAGAAAAGGTGAGTCATGAATTCAGTTTTTGGATCCAAAAGCCTTGGGGAGTTCTTTTTTCCCAATCTTCATCCCATTCTCAGCACTGTAATTTGCAGCAATCATGTAATTAATCTATGGTTAATTTGTTTCTCCACATTTATATCTAATCACAATTTACAAAATAATCTTTGAATCATCAAATATTAATGTAATTAACTTTAAAACTTCACCACATCAAAAGATAAAAGGCTAGGGGCACAGGGCTATACTACTTGTGATTTACTGGACTGTAGATTCCATCCTTGCTACACGACTTCATGCCATCTTTGACATAACTTTTTGTAGGCATATCATGAAACCATTCAAGTTTCTCACCTAGAGTATTCCCATTAGAAAATTATTCTTATACTTTTTTTTTCTGATTAGAAATATCCCTCTAAATCTCAAACTAGACATGTTCATATCTAACAAATATTCTTACACCAACTTTCTCTCCTTTACCTTGTTTTGCATTCGCCGCAAGCATGCTTCAGCAGGTGGCATTTGCATGATCTCAGCACTTACTCTTGCAGGTTATGAAAGTTGGTGCCTCCAAGCACCTGCCAGCAGCAGCACTTACCAGTGCTCTGACCACTATATTGGTACTTCTTTTCCTCTTCCCATTTGACTTTTTTTTTTTCCCGAAAAAACCCGTGGATTATTCTTTCAGAGTCTGCAAACCTGCACAAACTGTCTTTGCACTCAGAGCATGTAACTGAAAGCAGTATGTGACTTGTGCAGGTTTTGTAACCTCCATTATCACTCCAGAGATACTGTTGTCCCTTCTGATTCATGACACTGTGCATGGTAGCACTTCTGTTTCCTTTGAATATTAAGGGTGCAATCAATCTGAACCTATACAATAGAAATGTCTACATAAGCTATAACACCCCATAAGCTGTACAAGAAAAATATGTATTTCTGGATATAATTTTTTACATTTTAAAGTAACATCTACAGTAAGATAAATCACATGACTATGATCTAGAAAAGCAGATCGAATATAAATATCTACATTTGGCTAGACAATATTCATCTAAGGCCTTGATTGCATTTATGCCACAAGTCAAACTCTGAGCTCATATTCTAGGGAGAGAATTATTTTAAGAAAAACTAAGATTTTCCTAAATTTCGCACACCACTTTTCCTTGCCTTACTGTTATGGCTGGCATTATTTTAATGGACTCATATTTCCAACTGCACCTGGCATCTGGAAAACAAACTGTACAGTCTTGTTGCAAGCTAAAAGAAATCTCTGTAAATTTTGTCACTGTAGTTGGGATGCTGAGGCAGGGAAGGCAACACAGTTAAGCCTTAAGACACAGCTAAGCTAATGAATTCTGTGTAAGACTAGTCTGAGAAAGATTTAAAAAATATTTTAGTTCTACTGTATGGAATAATCAAAAAAGAAATAGAAAAAAAAGAGCTAGGAAATAGCAAGGTTCAAGAAAGTAAATATGTTAAACGCACAGTAATTTAAAATGTGCCTGTGAGAGATCAAAATGGAAATGTCCATCTGAGTTTAGTTTGGTGACACATAATGTGTCAATATAATAGTTATGCAAAGTGCCGAGTCAACTTCTTTAGCACAGTAAGTGCTCCAAGAACTGTTGAGATTCATAACTTTTTGATTTAAGCTGGAAAAAAGAAAATTAAAAATAAATACATAAAAATGCTGCCTCAAAATGCAGCATTTAAAATGCATGTCACAAATCCTTTGAACTGCTATGAGATTATGCTTAAGCCATTTCTCAGTCAATTTAACATAATGGAAAAAAACTGAAACAAAATCGATTTTTAAAAGTTCAAATTTTTTGTCTTTATTCATACCTTTTAGAAATCTTTCATAATCAATGTACCAAGAAGTGTTAAATGAAAGATAAAGAGGTTTTTTTACAGTGTGAATACAAATTGAATCAAACCACTAACAGCTATGATATACCTGCGAGTTAGGAGTCAGCTTATGATAAGGCACAGATAATATTTTGATGAACTTTGCTACCGTTGATGAAAATCTGATTACATTTGTTGCGTGGAAATGCTAGATCTGCTTGAGACTCCTAAATGACGGCAAATATGAGAAAAATAGTTTTTCATTCCCGTTTTTTTTTTTCCCCCAGCTGAATTTAATGTAAGTGAAAGGATCATGTAAAGAAAACGAGTAGCTGAAATCGTCTTTAGCACAGATATTTCATGGGCAAAGTAAACAGACTTTTTCTTGCCATGATTTCCTAGTGTGCTTTTTGTCAGAGAGGTAGGAGCATGTGTCAGGATCTCTAGCCACCTACTTTTTGAACTTCAGATTAAGACTGATGCCAAAGGTGCCAATTATTGTTGATAGAAGGCAGATATCTAGTAGTCAGCAGCTAGGTTGAGATTACACACCTATTCTGTATTTTTTTTAAAAAAATAAAATTTAAAAATCTAGCTATAAAGCTTTCAGACCCTATCAACAAATCTTTGTGGCAAATTGTCTTTCTGGCTTGAAATGGATATAGTTCATTATAAAAACTACTAACTGAGTATTGTTAAACTGGAAATACTGGGCACCTGAATCTGTAAACCAGTTGGGCTGTGTATTCTCAGCCTTGGTTATTAAATTAGGACCCCAGATTTGAAATATCTGAGATAGGATTCTTTATTTTAGGACATATAGTGGATGCAAATCCACAAAGCACATTCTGGCACATAAATAACTCAGCATTGCAGTTGCTAGTACAGAATGCTTCTACTCAGCTAAACAGCATCTTAAGAGATAAAAGTATTTGGGAATACAAAGAGGCTGAAATCTAGATTAGTCAGCATTCTGCATTTTCTTTTA
Source organism: Trogon surrucura (assembly GCA_020746105.1). Lineage (NCBI taxonomy): Eukaryota > Metazoa > Chordata > Aves > Trogoniformes > Trogonidae > Trogon > Trogon surrucura. Next base: position 64,643,342 of record CM036658.1, on the reverse strand, counting down.
TTTTTCGTTTTGACAAACTAGATTATTAATCATATTAATTTGCTTTTCTTTCCTACTGATTCTGCAAGTTTCTCTATTTCATTCTGTCTCATTTCCTTCCAACTACTTTGCAGTGCTCTGCGTAGACACTTGACTTCTTTTTACATTTACCTGTCTTAGACAGAGAATTTGGAACACTTGCTTGATGCATTTTCAAAGTTTTATTCTCTCCTTTTAATACATTCAGTGGATGTCATTCTTGGTATCCCAAGGTTCATTTGGCCTTTCGAAGGGGCGCACTATTGCTGAAAGCATTCAGCTCACTGGCTATTCAGAAGGAAAGAGAAGCAGCCTATTAAAATATCCTTTGACAGAGAAAGTTCTGACTAAATTAACAGCTCCAATAAGCAAGTGACAGTTCCTGTAGGGTTTCCAGCCCCATAGGACAATGCAGTCCATTCTACGTGTCTGATTTTCTACTGTCGCCCAGAGATTCTCTGGTCAAGAGCACTGCTCATGCTTTTTTTCTGTGCACTCTTTGCAAGCATTTTAAGATTGGATGGTACCTCTAGGTAACAGGTGAAATGCCTGCTTTGTGCCATTGCAGTCCGTAGGAAGAATAAACAATATGTTATTTTCTCACTTAGGGATAGTAAAAAAAGTTCGAGGAAAAGGGCAAGTTGAAAATCTTCTAAAATGTACCACAAATGACATAAAGGCATAGGATTTTATAATAATCACATAAACTAAGTCTACTGTCACCAGCAAGCTGCTATTGAAGTTCTTGACATATGAGAAAGACATGATTTTCCTTTGGGGCAACTGGGGTTATCCTGTTTCTAAGGAGTAGCCTATCCTCAAGAAATGCTACTGTTAGGTGTGGATGGAATATTAAAATACTAGGAGATCACAGAATCACAGAATCACAGAATCACAGAATGTTAAAGGTTGGAAGGGACCTCAAAGATCATCTAGTCCAACCCCCCTGCCAGAGCAGGATCACCTACACTAGAGCGCACAGGAACGCGTCCAGGCGGGTTTTGAATGTCTCAAGAGATGGAGATTCCACAACCTCCCTAGGCAGCCTGTTCCAGTGCTCAGTCACCCTCACAGTGAAAAAGTTTTTCCTCATATTTTTCTGGAACCTCCTGTGTTCCAGCTTCCACCCATTGCCCCTTGTCCTGTCAGTGGACGCCGCTGAAAAGAGCCTGGCTCCATCCTCCTGACATTCCCCCTTGACATATTTATAAACATTGATGAGGTCACCCCTCAGCCTCCTCTTCTCCAAGCTAAAGAGATCCAGCTCCTTCAGCCTTTCCTCATAAGGGAGATGCTCCACTCCCTTCACCATCTTTGTGGCTCTACGCTGGACTCTCTCAAGCAGCTCCCTGTCCTTCTTGAACTGAGGGGCCCAGAACTGGACACAATATTCCAGATGCGGCCTCACCAGGGCAGAGTAGAGGGGCAGGAGGACCTCTCTTGACCTACTTGCTACTCCCCTTCTAATACACCCCAGGATGCCATTGGCCTTCTTGGCCACGAGGGCACACTGCTGGCTCATGGTCATCCTGCTGTCCACTAGAACCCCCAGGTCCCTTTCCCCTGCACTGCTCTCCAGCAGGGCAGTCCCCAACCTATATTGGCACATGGGGTTATTTTTTCCCAAGTGCAAAACTCTACACTTGCCCTTATTAAACTTCATAAGATTTCTCCCCGCCCAGCCCTCCAGCCTGTCCAGGTCTCTCTGAATGGCTGCACAGCCTTCTGGTGTGTCAACCACTCCCCCCAACTTCGTATCATCAGCAAACTTGCTGACAACATTCTCTAATCCCTCATCCAGATCATTGATGAATATATTAAACAGCACCGGCCCAAGCACTGACCCCTGAGGGACCCCACTAGACACAGGCATCCAGCCAGACTCGGCCCCATTGACCACAACCCTCTGGCTTCTTCCCTTCAACCAGTTCTCGACCCACCTCACTACTTGGTCATCCAGACCACACTTCCTCAGTTTACCTATGAGGATGCTGTGGGAGACGGTGTCAAAGGCCTTGCTGATGTCCAGGTAGACCACGTCCACTGCATGGCCACCATCCATCCACCTGGTTATGTCTTCGTAAAAGGCTATCAGGTTGGTCAAACATGACTTCCCCTTGGCAAAGCCATGCTGACTGCCCCTAATAACCTTCTTATCCTTGATATGCCTAGAGACAGTGTCAAGGATAAGATGTTCCATCACCTTTCCAGGGATGGAGGTGAGGCTGACCGGTCTGTAGTTACTCGGGTCATCCTTCCTGCCCTTCTTATAGACTGGAGTGACATTCGCTTTCCTCCAGTCTTCAGGCACCTCACCTGTTACCCACGACTTACCAAAGATGATGGAGAGTGGCCTAGCAATGACTCCCGCCAGCTCCCTCAGCACCCGTGGGTGCATCCCATCAGGGCCCATGGATTTATGAATGTCCAAGTGTTCAAACTGATCCTTAACCCACTCCTCATCAATCAGGGCAGACTCCTCCTTTGTCATGACTTCCTCTGGGGCCTTAGGGGACTGAGGCTCCTGAGGACGGTCTCCAACAGTGTAGACAGAGGCAAAGAAGGCATTCAGCAACTCTGCCTTCTTTCTGTCCTCTGTCTCCAGGGCACCCACCTCATTCAACAGAGGGCCTACATTGCCTCTAGTGTTAGTTTTGTCAGCAATGTATTTGAAGAAGCCCTTTCTGTTGTCTTTGACCTCCCTTGCAAGTTTTAACTCCAAGGAGGCCTTAGCTTTTCTGATTGCCTCCCTGCACTCCCTGACAGCTGCCCTGTACTCCACCCAAGTGGTCAGCCCTTCCTTCCACAATTTAAACACCCTCCCCTTCCACCTGAGTCTGCCCAGCAGATCCCTGGTTAACCAAGCAGGTCTCCTGGATCTCTTTCTTGATTTCCTACCTGATGGGATGCACTGATCCTGAGCTTCAAAGAAGTGGTCTTTGAATGCCAACCAACTGTCTTGGGCCCCTTTACCTTTCAGCTCCCTGTCCCACGGGGTATCCCCCAGTAATTGCTTGAAGAGGCCAAAGTTGGCCCTTCTGAAGTCCAGAGTTGCGATCCTGCTTGCTATTCTGTTTTTACCGCACAGGATCCTGAACTCCACCATCTCATGGTCGCTGCAGCCAAGGTTGCCCTCAACCTTCACTGCTTCAACCAGTCCTTCCTTGTTGGTGAACACAAGGTCCAGCAGCGCTCCTCTCCTGGTAGGCTCATCTACCATTTGCATCAAAAAGTTATCATCGATGCACTGGAGGAACCTCCTGGACTGAGGATGGCTGGCTGTGTGGGACTTCCAGCAAACGTCTGGGTAGTTGAAATCCCCCATGAGAACCAGGGCCTGGGACTGAGAGGCTGCTGTCATCTGCCTGTAAAAGGCCTCATCAACTTCCACCTCCTGATCAGGTGGTCTATAGTAGACACCCACCACAGTGTCACCTAAGCTAGCCTGCCCCTTAATTCTCACCCATAAACTCTCTACTTGCTCCTCATCTGCTGCTCGATGGATCTGAATACACTCCAGTTGCTCTCTCACGTACAGAGCAACTCCCCCACCTATGATGGAGGTGTTTATGGAAAAAGGAAAAGTCTTGATGGATGAGTCTTCATTGTGTAGCTGATTGTATTTCCTTGAGTAAAAACCTAGCATTTCTGCAGCCTTTAGAGATTAAACTGTTTTGGTCAGGACAGTTTGTCACCTTGTTCCTCCTGACAGTAAATGCAGGGATTTCAACACTTTCATATTGGTGAAGACTACCTCAGATTACCTGAAAGAGCACATGGCATAGCAGCGGGGTGAGACTCAAGCTCTCCTGTGTGTGAGCTGTTACATCTTTGTAAATACAAGACAATTTGAGCTAGCTTAATCCCTCCTGAACCGTGAGCTACATCATTGTTGCTGGGGATAAGAGCCTGCATGTGACAGGTTATCAGAGGATAGGTAGTCTGAGATCCCATTGTACCTAGTTTATGTTTTCTTAATGAGTGTCAAAGGCTGTTTAATGGACCTAAAAATATGTCAAGGATGCTTGATCAGTGCTAAATGCCACAGATTTTTTTTTTTATTACTATGGAAAGCAAGTGAGATTCTAAGTAATACTGAAAAAAAACCCCTAACTTTAAGGATTTATATAACTTCATTCAACACAGAATTTTATTAGATAATATAACTGAGAAAATTAATTTTCATTTTGGAAACATCAATACTGTTTGGAGGAGAAATTCATAGTTTCTTCCCACTTCTAGCTTACAGAAAGAGGAAAGATGTAATGGAGAAAAATACACTACAAAATATGACAGCAAAGATACTGCAGGGAAATATGATTTTGGAAACTTATTGGGTCTGGTTGGGATGAAGCTAACAGCTGTTCTAATCCAGCATATTAATCACAGAATTACAGAATGTTAGGGATTGGAAGGGACCTCGAAGGATCATCTAGTCCAACACCCCTGTCAATGCAGGATCACCTACAGCAGGTCATATAGGAAGGCCTCCAGGTGGATTTTGAATGTCTCCAGAGAAGGGATTCCACAACCTCTCTGGGCAGCCTGTGCCAGTGCTCCTTCACCCTCACAGTGGAAATATTTTTCCCTATGTTTTTCCTTGACGTGCTGACGGTGCACTCCACTCGCTCATCCAGGTAAGTGATGAATATATTGAATAGTGCTAGTCCCAGTACTAACCCCTGAGAGACTCCACTAGATACAGGCCTCCAACTAGACTCTATCCCATTGATCACAACTCTGACTTCTTCCCTTCAACCAGTTCACAATCCACGTCACTATCGGATCTTCCAGACCACACTTCCTCAGTCTAGCCATGAGGATGCTGTGGGAGATGGTGTCAAATGCTTTACTGAAATCCAGATGAGCCATGTCCACTGCACAGCCATCATCCATCCACCTGGTTATGTCCTCATAAAAGGCTATCAGGTTGGTCAAATATGACTTCCCCTTGGAAAAAAACATGCTGACTGCTCCTTGATATGCCTGGTGACAGCACCAAGGATAAGTTGTTCCATCACCTTTCCAGGCATGGAGGTGAGGCTGATCAGTTTGTGGTTACCCAGGTATTCTTTCTTATCCTTTTTGAAGATTGCAGTGACATTTTCTTTCCTCCAGTCCTCAGGCACCTCCCCTGTTGCCTATGATTTACCAAAGATGATGGAGAGGGGCATATCAATGACTTCCACCAGCTCCCTCAGCACCTACGGGTACATTCCATCAGGGCCCATGGATTTATGGGTGTTCAGATTGCCTAACTGATCCCTAACCCAGACCTCATCAACCAAGGCCAACTTCTTCTTTATCCTGACTTTCCCTATGGCCTCAGGGCTCTGGGACTCCTGAGGACAGTCTCCAGCAGTATAGACAGAGGCAAAAAAGGCATTCAGCAACTCTGCCTTCTCTGTATCCTCTGTCACCAGGTCACCCACCTCATTCAGCAGTGGGCTTACATTGCCTCTTGTGTTAGTTTTATCTGCAACGTATGTGAAAAATCCCTTTCTGTTTTCCACGACCTCCCTTGCAAGATATTTATCTTTTTTTTTTAATTTTTCCTTTTCTTTTCTTACTCAACTTTCTTTATCTCAACCCATGAGTTTTTCTTATTTTTGCCCTTCTGATTCTCTCCCCTATCCTGCTGTGGGCTAGGTGAGTGAATGTCTTGTGCATGTAGTTGCCGCCTGGGGTCAACTCACCACAGGAACAAAAATCAGTTTGTGATTTCTTATTCAAACTGCCAAGATGATATGATATTAATTCAGTATTCTTACTGAATTTGAGATTGCTGATATCCTAAATCACATCTGGAATCAATAATCTTTTCCAACCTAAATGTTTCTATAATCCTATGATTCTGTCTAACCTACTAGTTCCAAGGTTCAGAGGAGAAAAGTTTGCTAAGTAAAGAACCTGAAAATGACAACTAACTTGCACTAATTGTGATCCCACACCCAGCAAAACGCAACACTCATAAGAAGATGTTCATTACTACACAGACAAATTAGTACTGTACATTGGCTCCATGTAGATTGCAGACCTACAAGATATGTTTATACTGTTACAGGCATTGGCCTGAGGATAAGATCTCAGGTCTTAGACCCAATGATGGCGAGTGGAGCAGGTCTACATTTTTGGATGCTGTTTCAGGCAGTGGTCCTGAAGTAACCACTGGAACAGGAGGTTCCTACAGCTTCTACTGGGAGGTGTGGCAGAAGAAGGATCAGTGTATGTCCTGCTTCTTGAGTCAGCCTATTAACTTTTTACTGCTGGGTTGAAAGGTTGTGTGCGCTGACTGGGAACGGCTGGTCATCATGTTCTTACAACTATTTCAGTACAGACCTATGTATTCAATCATATATAAAAAAAAAAAAGTACCAAAATTGACCACAGTTGGTAAATAAGAAACATGGTTGTGACCAGAATACAGAAACAGAGATATCCACAGTGCTCATCGGAAAGAGAGACGAGGTAAAGAGGGGTAACATTATACATAAATCATGTACTGTCTCTAGAAAACAGGGAAAGCAAGGACAAATCTAAATGCTTTGGAAGGGCTGATTGATAGCTGAAGAGCTAATACTGTCTCTTTGGATACTTTGGAAGAGCCAACAACCAATAGGGATTTTTCCACCAGTGCCCTGCAGAACAAGATTTTTGACGTGGATATATTACTTGTAGATATTATGAGAGAGGCAAATGTAACCATGTTTTTACTTCCATGTAAAGATTAGAAATGAAGTGCCATGAACAGTGACAGAATTTAGTTAATCTTAAATTAAGAGGAAAACCCGTCATTAGGTAATTTTTTTAATTTAAAAGGAACACTGAGAAAGCTTAGAACTTATTTAGCTAAAAAGGTAAATATTTTATGGAATTTTTATTGAATTTACGAAGAAAAGAGTTCCAAGTGCACCTAAGAGAGCACCATACAAAGAATATTAAGACAAGCAGATTGCCTACAAGGAATGCGTTAATGGATTTGTCAGCAAAGAAACTCATGTCAGAAAGCGTGGCAGTGGGATGGGAATTTCCTAATCCACCTCTGTTTAAATCATGTGCTGTCAGCTACCCAGAAACCTAGGGAACACAATCTACCCAGATTTTCTTAAAATATTGGCCAAAGAGGCACAGTTTATTTTTATAAAAGATCATCTACCTTTCAAATATTTTCATATTTTTACCTTTGTGGTTTTTTTTTTCTTTGTTGGTCTTAATATTCAGCTTTTTCAACATACTTTTTCAGACTTTTTTTTTGTTGTTGGCCACGCAAGTGTTGTTGCATTCCTTGTTTCTCCTGTGTGGTAGTCAGCTAAGAAAAATTAGTGTCTCTCTAGAGAGCTCCAGAAATAGGAATTGCAAAGACAAGCTCTGCAATATACCAAGATTTTTTTCATGTAACAATGTTGTGTTGGGACATTTGATTTATTGATATGAAGTTAATTTTTATGAAGGCAATAACGTGACTGACACAACACACACATTGTTTTCTAGGGAAACATATTTTTTTTTTACCTAATAATCCCGAACTTGGTGCAGGATTACTCATTCAACTTCAACAAGAAGTAATGCAGAAAATATGGACTATACGAGTTATTAAACTGCAGATTTCACTCCTTTACCTCAAGCAGGGATAAATATATAGTGATATTTGATTTGTATGTCATTAACAGAATTTTTAGAAAGGAAATGTTCTTTCTAAAAGTTACAAACCCAATTAGCAATAAACTAAAGGAAAAATCGGGCTCTGAAACTCCACAGCTATATTGATATTTGTAGAAGGTCATACTGGACATACAGAGGAAGTCTGCCGAGCCCATAAAAGTTAAGGGCCGGTGTTCAAATCAAAGATGTCAGCATCTCTCTGAGATGGACTCAAGGCCAGAACTGGGACTGTGCTTGACTGGCACTATAAAATGTCCATTTCAACAGTCCAGAAAGCTACAGGGCATTGATGTAGATTGTAATGGATACAGCACCTCAATACCAGACATCTGATGTGAAAGATAACCAAATCAGATAGGTTTTTGTTCTGCCTCAGATAGTTCCTTCAGTTACTGTTATCATATGCAATGACTAATTGGAATGACAGAGAAGTAATTAGACATAAACTGATTGTGGCAAGTCTTTCTGCTGATGTATAATACGTGAAAGGTAAAGCAGGCCTCTCCCTTACAGGCTTCTTTTCATCCTCAAAGGAGCCAATAGAATAAACTCTTCAGAACCACAGTTCATCTGAGTGTTTCCTGGGGCACGAGGCTCTTCAAAGAGCAGAGACAGAAGACAGAACAAAGTTGTACATCATGATGGTGCGTAGTGCAGATTTGGGATTGATCCTCAAACTGTTACAAACCATACAAAGAGACTGGCATGGCCTGGGGAGCATTTGAAAGGAGGACCAGTCTCCTCTTAGGTCTGGCAGATTTGAAAACCGTGCTCACGCTAGGGACTTTCACATGCCCAGAAATGCCGACACTAGTTGTACCTGTTGCAGTTGTGATGAAGGGTTGCAGGAACACAGTGCCTGATTTTCAAGGGGTTATGGAGACACAAGAAGTGTACAATGCTGTAGACTGTTGCTGCCTGCAGAGATAAGTTGTTATTCTGGCTGTAGTACGAACCCAGGACAGTGCAATAGGCACACTGTCTGTACTCTGATGTTCTTGACCCTCGGTCTTACATTCAGGACATCAGATGAAAAAAGCAATAATACACAGACAGAGACCTGTCTAATTTTTTTTAATTTGGTACTCACTTTCTGTTTTTCATTGTACATTTGGAGCTTTGTTTTAGTTAGGGAAAGCCAGCATCCGCCTGGTTCCAGAAATATTATCAGTTCATCTCTTGTGTGATTTTAGCACTAGGAACTTAAAAACTCGGTGTGGTTGACACTTTCTGAAACTGGAGATCCTGCTATGCCTTTGAGCTCTGCTCACTCTGGGATGAAAACTACAGAGCTCTCTATACTGCAGCAAGCCATGGATGACTTTTCTTTTACAGTCTTCAAGTATATTTCTGCTCAGGTGCTCTGACAGACAAGGTGACAGAGATACATCTCTTCAGTTTCACGAAGTGAAGTGGAACTGTTGGAAGACCTTTTAAAGTTTTTCTCTTGACAGGATACTCTGAAATCCTTGGGTCTTTTTAACTAATATTTTGGTGGCCAGTATGAAGATGGCTGTTAGTGTTTCATGTGTGACTGTCGGTGAAGACTAAACATCTCTCAGCACTTCAAATTACATCTTGATTGGTGCCTTTAAGAAGTATTTTTTTTTTGACATCTACTGTCCCAATAAATGCATCCTGCTCTCTCTCATTTATTTTCTGTTAAGTGCTACTTTGGCTTTGTAAAGCTTTTGATACTTGACCAAAACCTAGTAAGTTCATGACCCCCATAGTGTACTGCTGCACAGTATTTTTAAAAATACCTTGTCTTTCACTATGAGCAATCACTGTTTGCAGAGTTCTTGGAGACCTAAACCAAAAGTTTCCTTATAGCACTGATAGATGATTGAAGAGCAAGGTATTTCCATTAATATGTACTTAGTCTTTAGGCAAACTTGATTTATCAGTGTTCTTCCTGTTTCATGTTTGTTATTGATTAGAATTTGAGGTGAATAAATGAGATATATGACAACAGATAAAGTAAATTTTCTTGAAAAGCAAATTTTCAACTGTTACATCAACATTCATGCCAGAAAGGTGAAGAGGAACCTGGATGACTTACACCTCTAGCAAGCACAACTTAAAATTCCGGTGTACTCATGTATGTAATAAACATAAATTTATCCTGGTCATTAGAGATCACAGAGCAGTCTAGAGGTCTATATAAAGAAATTGAATGCAATTTATTTATAGGCTAGGACTAGCTTAGTAATATTTCCATTTAGAAACAAACTATTATAAATGTAGCATCTATAAACTTGAATCAAATTAATTATTATAGAAGTAGGATATTAATGTGATGCCTAAAAAGCATCTGAACATGCTCCAGCCAAGGGCCAAAAATAACTTTAGCTCCTCTAAGCGAGAAACAGAGGAATGGGTGTTCTCAGTACGATAGTGCGTTATATATACTTGCTCGTGCGACTCTGGTGCTGTACAGACACAGTGGAAAGAGTTGATCCTCAGGTGAGCAGGGAAGAGGAGATAGGGATGGGAAGCAATGATGAAAATCTGGGGCTACTAGTGCTGGGTGTCTGGCAACAGGAGTGTATAGGAAAAAGGCATGGCTGGGACCAAGGGAGGTTGGGGGAGGCATTTAATGGGGAAATACCCCCTTTCGTAAAGCTCATCAACATTGGGCCACCACAGCCTCCTGGTGTGACCTGTCACTCAGTAGCTCTGGAGGCAGTGGAAGGTGTAGTGGACACAGAGGTCCAAAGCCTGGAAGTGACTCTTGTGAGACAGTATGTCATGCACATATAGGAAAGCTCAATATGAGTTTATTGCTATTTTCTATAATTTTAAAAGAAAAACAGGAAGAAAAATATCCCCTTTAATCTGTACTAGTAAGAGTGCAGAACAATTTGGCCACCAGTTACAGAAGTTTTATACTGAACTATTAATATAGAACTCTTAATTAATACAGAACTATTAATATAATAGTTAATATAGAGCTATTAATTAATACAGAACTATGAATACTGCAAGTGTGGCTGAGGTCAGCCCTTTGTAAATTTTACTACATTTAACTTTTCTTTCACACTTAGGTTTTTCCTCATTGGGCCTTCTGTCACATTGAACATGAGTGGCTTTGCCTTGCAGCCACTTAATGACCACACGAGAACAGTGAAGTGAGTACCCTCCCTTGCATGGGGCAGGCTTTGGGAGGCACCAGCTGAACAAGACAGTAGCTTGCAGGAAATGGAAGCTGGCCTGATGCAACTAGATGCTATTTGGAAGAAACTGCAGCTTCTGCCTCTGCCACCAACTCCTTATTTAACTTTACAGCAGCTGATCAAACCCTAATCTTTCATAGCTGTCAGCATTTTATGGATATTCAGTTCATTCTGTGGAGCCGTCATCTGCAGAACATCTGATGACACCTAAACATAACTGCAAATGTAACAATGGAGAACTTTTCTTTCCGTATATAGTGTGCTGCACAATGCAAAACTCTGACAAAAAAAGGGCTCAGATTTCCACAAATAGTATACTTCAAATGAGTGAAATATTTTGACCTTAATATGCCTCTTTCTCTGTTCTCCATTTCTAAAATGAAAGTAGCAATATCACATAGATCTGTGTACTTTGTGAAATGCTGAAATAATATACAAAGATCATCTTAGAGAACATGTGACTACTGGTATTAATACAATTGTGTCCTAAAAGGTATATTCCAAGAACGACTGCTAATGAAGAAGAAAATCTGCTAATATTGTCTGTTGGGAACTCTGAATGAGGCAAGGATGTTACAGAAGAAATTTCTGTGATTAAATAATAAATAATAATTTCATACCTTCCTCAAAGGCTCACAAAAAAAGCATAATCAGTGTTGAAGATTTTTAGAAAATATTCTTTAATCTTTATGAGCATTGAAATAGATTTACTTTTGATAATTAGAGATATGCATTTTGTTGCTCATCTGGAGCTCTACTCAGACTGGGCCAAAACATCAGTTTTCAAAAATTTTTTGATCAGTGGAGGAATTCTTGAATTTGAGCAGTTCAAATCACCAGAACTACACACATTTTCTACCTGAAATAAGAGAAACCTATAACAATAGTGTTAGCTTTTAAAAAAATAAAATATTTCAAAATTTATAATAACATTATAGCTATTGCTTCTAGTCTGTTGGTGTATCCATTTACAGAGGTGAGTGTTTCAGCTGATATGTAGGTGGTAGCTGTATTGTGAAAAACCTGTGGCAGATCCTAATAAATGAATAAAGCCGACGGAGTATTATCATCCATGTATATTACTAAATTACTTCCTGCTGCAAGAAACAAAGCTGGTGTCTTCAGCTTGGTGGAAACATTTTTCTATGAACAAATATCAGCTTCTTTTTGATTTTTTTTTTTTTTTGCTAGCTACAGCAAACATTAGATATTGATTTTGATTCACACCTCAAGATACCTGCTGAAATCTGATTTTTGCCCTTAAGTTTATTTGAAGATTACAATACTTGGGTTAAAAATAAGGCTTATAAAGTTAATGATTATCAGGTCCTCTGAAGTCCTGCCAGTTTTGTAATTATCCTTTTAGACAGAAATAAAGAATTGTTGTTTGCTAGGTAATCCTACTACCAAAGGAAAAAAAGTAATTAGCAGTATTTACTTTCAAGTGTGAAAGCAGTTTTACCCAGAGTTAGAAAAAATCAATGAAATGGCTTTTTATAAGTATACAGTAAATAAGATAAATGTGTGGTTACCTTACTAAGAAAATAGTCCTGAAAGATTCAAAATCAAACACTTTGCTTTTGAACTCCACACTGTTTCTCTAGTGTGTCGCTAATTGCAGGTACAGGTTGCTATTTCAGCATCGAAGGCAGTGGGTTCCAAGTATGGAGTCAGTCTGTGATAGCTGTATATTCAGAATTGCTTTCAGCTGGTCATACATTTATTCTAATATTACGTTTCCTGTTACAGTTCAAAGTGTCAAGACCTGAAAAAAAAATATTTTAAAGAGGCAGTTTTGTTAACATGAAAGTACCCAGAAAGCCCTGAAAATAAATCTGCAACTAACAGACACATCAGTCCCATTCTTTATTCTCTCTTCAGCAGATGATTATTTTCCTGCAGAGACTAAAGAAGCCATTAATGTATAATGAAAGAGATGGCTTCATTATTTTCTCTTTGTAAAATACATACTTATCCATATGGGGCCTTTTGTACACAAGGGTTTTCTCTTGGCTAGCAAATTCAATGCTGATGGTACAATTACTTAGCTATCACATCACTTACAGATGTGAAATAGCGTCTTGGATATCAATCAGAAGGTCAAATGTGAAGTGGATTTTTGTTATGTCCCACACCAGGGATCCCACGAGTGCTCTGCTCCTGGCAGCAAGTGGCCACGTTGTCCCTGTGTGTTGCTAAACAGGCTTTTAGCATTAATGGCATAAAGCAAACTGACTGCTATAATAACATGATGTAGGCTTACTTGAAAAGATGTTCAGCTGGTGCAGAACTCTCTCTGGGTAACAGCAGAAAAATACACATATTTACATATATCCTAGCTGGAAAATGTAGCTTCCATCTGGAAGGAAGCACATTGCTTCTCTGAATTGCTCGTAGCCAGGCCAGCTGCTGCACTAGAAACTACAGCTGACGATGAGTCAAGGACAAGAACAAAAACCAACACTTTCTCTTGCAAATCTCCCTGCTTGTGCTGACCGTCTTGCCTCTGTGTTGAGAAAAACTTGCCTCCCATAAGTCTTCATTGCTTTACATAGCTAATTGGCTTCACTGTAGTGATGGATTCCAAAGCTGTGGGCTCAAGCAGACTTCTGGAATAATGTAGGAACATATGGTTGAGTTAAATCAACCCTTTAAAAGATACTTGTATGAAGGGACTGGCTAGGGATAGTTGGGATAGTTGTGAAGGTCTCAGGCTATTACAGTTGAGTTTTCTGCTGATCTAAGCAGCTCCTAAAGACTTTGTAGAGATGTCATCAATAGATAAGTTGCTCTCATGTCTTGCTTATCTTAATGCATATTCCTTAAAGTCACATCACAGAATCACAGAATCACAGAATCAATCACAGAATCACAGAATATCAGGGGTTGGAAGGGACCTCAAAAGATTATCTAATCCAAACCCCCTGCCAATGCCAGACGACCTACAGTAGGCCACACAGGAAGGCATCCAGGCGGGTTTTGAATGTCTCCAGAGAAGGAGACTCCACAACCTCTCTGGGCAGCCTGTTCTAGTGCTCCATCACCCTCACAGTCAAAAAGATTTTCCTAATGTTTTTGTGGAATCTCCTGTGCTCCAACTTGCACCCGTTGCTCCTTGTCCTGTCATTGGACATCACTGAGAAGAGCCTGGCTCTGTCCTCCTGACACTCACGCTTTACATATTTACAAACATTAATGAGGTCATCCCTCAGTCTCCTCTTCTCCAACCTAAAGAGACCCAGCTCCTTCAACATTTCCTCATAAGAGAGATGTTCCACTCCCTTCACCATCTTCGTGGCTCTGTGCTGGACTCTCTCAAGCAGCTCCCTGTCTCTCTTGAGCTGAGGGGCCCAGAACTGGACACAATATTCCAGATGTGGTCTCACCAAGGCAGAGTAGAGGGGGAAAAGGATCTCTCTCAACCTACTAGCTACAACCCTTCTAATACATCCCAGGATGCCATTGGCCTTCTTGGCCATGAGGGCATATTTCTGGCTCATGGTCATCCTGCCGTCCACCAGGACTCCCAGGTCCCTCTTCTGCACTGCTCTCCAACAGTCAGTCCCCAACCTGTACGGGTACTTGGGGTTGTTCTTTCCCAGGTGCAAGACTCTACACTTGTCGTTATTTTGTAAAATTTCTCCCTGCCCAACTCTCCAGCCTGTCTAGGTCTGGCTGAATGGCAGCACAGCCCTCTCATGTGTCAAACACTCCTCCCAGTTTTGTGTCATCAACAAAACTTGCTGACAGTGCTCTCTGTTCCCTCATCCAGGTAATTGATGAATATATTGAATGATACTGGTCCCAGTACTGACCCCTGAGGGCTCTGTCCCACCCACCACAACCCTCTGTCTTCTTCCCTTCTTCAACCAGTACACAATCTGCCCCACTACCCGATCATCCAGACCACACTTCCTCAGTTTAGCTACGAGGGTGCTGTGGGCGACGGTGTCAAATCCTTTACTGAAATCCAGATAAGTCACATCCACTGCACTGCCGTTATCTATCCATCTGCTTGTGTCCTCATAAAAGGCTATCAGGTTGGTCAAATATGATTTCCCCTTGAAAAAAACCATGTTGACTGCTCCTAATGACCCTCTTATCCTTGATATGCCTGCTGACAGCACCAAGGATAAATTGTTCCATCACGTTTCCAGGGATGGAGGTGAGGTTAATGGGTCTGTAGTTACCTGAGTCCTCCTTCTTGTCCTTTTTGAAGACTGGAGCGGCGTTTGCTTTCCTCCAGTCCTCGGGCACCTGTTCTGTTTCCCACGACTTACCAAAAATGATGGAGAGCGGCCTAACAATGACTTCTGCCAGCTCCCTTGGCATCTGTCGGTGCATCCCATCAGGGCCCATGGATTTATGGATGTCCATATTGCCTAACTGATCTCTAACTCAATCCTCCTCAACTAGGGCAAACTCCCCCTTTATCCTGACTTCCTCTGGGGCCTTAGGGCTCTGGGGCTTCTGAGTACAGTCTCCAACAGTGTAGACAGAGGCAAAGAAGGCATTCAGTAACTCTGCCTTCTCCGTATCCTACATTGCGTCTAGTGTTAGTTTTATCTGCAACGTATGTGAAAAATCCCTTTCTATTTCCCATGACCTTCCTTGCAAGGTTTAATTCCAAGGAGGTCTTAGCTTTCCTAACTGCCTCCCTACTTCCTCCCTCTGACCACAGTCTTATACTCCACCCAAGCTGTCAGACCTTCCTTCCATGATCTATAGACTCTCTTTTCTACTTGAGTTTGCCCAGCAGTTCCCTGGTTAAACTTTCTTTCTTGATTTTCTACCATTGGGAGACAGTGCTCTTGAGCTTGGAAGAAGTAGTCCTTGAATATTAACCAACTGTCTTCGATCTCTTTACCTTCTAGTACCCTGTCCCATGGGGTTTCCCCTAGCAATTGCTTGAAAAGGCCAAAGTTGGTGCTGCTGGAGTCCAGGGTTGTGATCCTGCTCAGTATTCTCTTCCTACCATACAAGGTCCTGAACTCCACCATCTCATGGTCGCTGCAGCCAAGGCTGCCCTCAACCTTCACTGCTTCAGCTAGACCCTCCTTGTTAGTGAGCACAAGATCCAGCAGCACTCCTCTCCTGGTTGGCTCATCCATCATTTGCATCAAACTTATTATCAATGCACTGGAGGAACCTCCCGGACTGAGGATGGCTGGCTGTGTGGGACTTCCAGCAAATACCTGTGTAGCTAAAATCCTCCATGAGAACCAGATCCTGTTATTGAGAGGCTGCCATCAGCTGCTCATAAAGCCTCATCAACTTCCTCATCCTGATCAGGTGGTCTGTAATAGACACCCACCAGAGTGCCAGACTGACCCTTAATTCTTACCCATAAACTCATGTAAAGAGACCTCACAAGTAACACTATAATGTCTTATAAGGTTCCACCATAAACTGAAAAATGAGTAAGTGAGAAAGGAAGGCATAGGTAAAAGTAGTAATAAAATACCGCTCCTGACCTTGGGCTTATCTGAAAATTTGCGTAGATTTTATAACCGTTTTCTCTCTCTCCCTCTCTCTCTCTTTTTTCTTTTTTTTCTTTTCTCAATGTTTCCTTCATGCTACCAGAATATGAAACCTGCAGTGAGAGCTGACGGTGTAACTGATGACCTATTGGAGATGAGCCACATTGCTGAAACAGGTTGGGACTGAGGCGGCGCAGCCTCTGCTCCCTTCCAGGTACACCAATCAAAGGAGAAACCTGCCACCCTGGTTCTGGCCAAACACACACAGAAACATGCTTTTCCGATTGATGGTGCTCTCAATAACTGCACTACATGCGTTTTGAAAATCTGACCCTTAGACTGATAATCATGCCCTTCTTACCAATCTCAAAGCCTTAGTAAACTCAAAATGATGAGCCTCTTAGTTTCATTTGGGGACATCTATCCTACATGGTCTTATTCAGATCACCAGGCTGTTACTCCTTCTTTCTTCTTTAGCCCTTTCCATTCCGTTTGTTTAGACGTGGCTTTTTGGGGCAGTAGGCTGTCATTTACTGTGTATGATAATGATAATGTACAGCCTTTAAAAAAAATTAAGTCAAAAGGATATTTTCTTTTAAATCTACAATTTCCACATTGCAGCATCACTTTTTAATCTCTCCGTGTCATGCTTTTGCTTTTGAGACCTGGGTTATCATATATGTTTTGCAAGGTGTTTTACTGGTCAATATATCCTATATTTGATTTGCTTTAAGACATCTTTTTTTTTCAGATATCTTATTTCATGCATTAGAGTAGTGCAGTCAAATCTTATTCAATGTAGGTTATGGATAACTATGTGAAAAATTTGTTTATTTATTTTACAATATATCTACTAGCAACAAACTAAATTGCCTATGGCACATGGAACTAATTTTATTTATAAGTCAAAAAGTTTTATCAAAAGGCACTGGTTCACACGGTTGATTTTTTGGGGAAAGGATCTGATTTTGCTCATTTTCAGTTTTGCAAAATTCACTTTAGGAAAGATTTATTTTTATTTTGTCTTACAATACTTTTAAAACACTTTACACAAAACACCAGGAATCTTCCCTTCTGTCTTCTACACGGGTGAGCAAATGGACAACAGAGGTGCATAAATATAATTTCTTAGGAAAAACAAGCTTCAAAAAAATCAGTGTTCTAGTTCTGAATTTTGTTTTCTGAAATTTAAGTATCTCATGCTTAAGAGTTTAAACGTCTCATGCTTAACAGTGTTTTTCTTAAGCTACTGGCAGAAGAAAAAACCAAGAATTTCTATTCTGTGCTACTTCTTGTACTGGATTTAATATCAGCTTTCTAAGTTGTTTCTGTTCTCAGGTGGTATGATTTGAAATTGTGTATTGCAAATGCATCTGTTCACTTACACTAGTTTCCTTCCTGTAGTTTAACTGATTGTCACTGATTTAAACTTGGATGCCTGGTAATGGTATTTCCCTCATTATAGCTAACAACAAATAACTATCCATTAACACCAATGTCAGAGCTCACAGGACAGAACTTCCCTTCAAATGGCATATTGGATTGATTTTTTTGATGAGGACCATTCACGTGTTTGTCACTATTATGCAGCAGAAGGGTACAGCTTTCTTCTTTGGAATATTGTTGTTGTGTGGTGATTTGCTGTTTTAAGACCCTGAGATCATGAAGCCCACTGCAGTGCCAGTGGAATGCCAATGAACTTTTCACCTGTCTGGAACCAGTTGAGTTGATGTAATATACCTGAAAGACCTAAAATAATTCTAAATCAAAATTTTTGCTGGTTTTCATCCTTTTCATATCTCTGCCTTCTTTCTAGGATGAGATTAGGTTACAAGTCAAGACAAGACTCTCTTTGTCCTGCTATTTGTGCCTGTACAGCTTTCCTTCAGTCCTAGGGAGGCATGTCCTGCTCGCTTGTTATTTTTCCATCTGTTTTGTGGTTTTTTTTCATGTGATTCACATTTACTGGATTTTATTTGAAAGGGCAAAAAGTTGCTCATTAGTTTGGTAATGTCTGTGTCAGTCATTTCCTTCTCTGAGTAAACTAAACAATGTTACTCAACAATTTTATGATCTTTTTACACTGTTCTCAGCATTTATGGATACCAGTTATAATGAAGCTTCTCCCAACCCTGCAATTGTCTGATGTCTCTTCTATCCCTTACTCTGAAGGATCCCAAAATGAAGACAGCTGTTATTACTCATTCCAAGAAGGAACAAGAAATAATTTGTAAATTACTTGGTACAGTTTAACTATTTGCAGCAGAAGGGAGAAATGGAGGTGGTGTTAATACTTGCTGTGTCAAGAACTTAAGGTAATATTCATATATGTGTATGTACTGTGCAATGGTCAGGAAGTGGCAAGTGTGAGCTGCCTCAGTAGGAGAATTTTGGTAGCTCAGATCTTTGCAGGACATAGGGAAATGAGTCAAATCCTGAAGAATTTGTGGTGGTGGTTTCATCAGATTTCAACAGCCCAGGGGATTCCACTAGGTTTGTCTTAAAACAGTCACAAGCATATATGTTTGTGTTGTAAGTAATCAACTGCAAATGACTGAGCCAAGATGATGTTCAGTATACTGTTGTTCCTGATTTCTATTTTAAACAGGACAAACCCACAGACAAGAGTTAGTTGGGCAGACAACTCCAACCCTATGCTTAAAAAAAATCTATGTGGAAGATGCAGCTACTTAGGACCCCAGAAGCAAACACTGTGTATAGGGACAGTTGTGTCCTGGAGAAGCCCTGTGGATGAATCATTCTCTGAATATATCTTGTGCAATTTCAAAGCACTTTGGGGTCTTTAGTGATGAGAATTATGACATAAGGGCAAATATACCTCTGAAGTTTATGGCAGAAACTCTGGCTGTGCTCCAGCTTACAGTGCTGCTGGCAGACATCACCACAGTGCTATTCTGCTGACAACAGAAAAATCCAGTCACTAAAAGCATGTCAGACTCAAAAAAGCTTTCTGCTAATTTATGTTCCTTCCGGTAGCCAGATACTAAGGAGGAAAGTTAATGATGAAATCTCTTATGCGCAGATGCGGTGACTGTGGAGTTGGAATTTTTTTACCTGCCTCAGGCAGAGTTGCTGTGTGAAGTGAGGCAGAGCGTAGACAAATGATCAGCCTGGCTTTCACACTATTGAGGGCCAACAAAATAAATAAATAAATAAAAGCTTTATCCTGCAGACCAAGTGACACATCTCATGTTTTACACTTCATAGAATCCTTTAGCTGGGAAAACCGAGTGAGCAGTCATGGGCTAAGCTATTAAAACTGGTGCAGAAATACTCCTGGGGATTTACTACTTCGGAAACCCAAGTAGAATTTTTCAACCCTTGCCACAGAAACTAGCTGTAAGAGCCTCAGTGTTTTCAAGAGGTCTGCAGGCAGTGTGCTAATTTGATTTGGATTGACAAAAGCATATAAAATGAAGAGGTTCTATCTGAAAAAACTTTGTAATTAGGTTGTGCTTCAAGCATCAACATTGAATGTAATGACATCCAGAACTGCAAATGAAAGGAATATTCTTTCAGTTTTGTAGGTTCCTTGCTGCTCCTACACAACAATTATTAAAAATCCTTCATTAGTAAGTTGCACTCCTGTGTTGGAAAAGAATTTTTGAGCTAGAAGTAGTTACTTTGTCAGGATAGCCACCACTGTACAAGCTTTCAGCCTTGTCTTCATTATAAATTAATTATGTAAGTTTTCTGCTCAACCAGTCAGTATGCAAGAGAACCATTGAATTTGTGACTGCTTCCCTCAGTCACAACCCCAGACAGCAGAGAAGGAAGACATTGTAACAGAAGACAGGTATCACTGAGCAGACCTTAATGACTCTGAGAACGAATACCTACTATCAGGTAGTTCCTATCTTCAACACAATGTTTAGAACAGTTATGGTGGGTATGAAGGAAGGTTGGCACACTTGCTAGATTTCTTTGCCTAGGACTTGTGCACAGAGTGGGAAAGCAAGCTAGAGCATTCTGAAAAAGACGAATGTGCAGGACACATTGGCCTTGAGTCACTTACTAATTATGAAAGAACTGAGAAATAATCCTTTCTTCTAGCTTATGGTCTGATTGCTGGACCATCCTTCCTGTCTCATTCTGGTGGTTGTGCATCTTCATTCTCATTTCAGGGACGATTTTGGCACAACTGTCTGTAAATATTTTTATAGCCTGCTATATAATTTATATAGCCTGCCAGTATAAAACTGGGGGATCATGGGAGTTAAGGCCTCTTCTTCAGTGGCCGACACCTCAGGAGAACTCCATCTGATCTTCTGCTTTTGCTCGCAAGTCCTGAGCTCCTGAATCCAGAGCCTGTATTCAGCTCCCCTTTGCTACTGAGACTGGGGCTACCCCAGTTCTATCTGCTCTGCAGCATCAGTGGGGATTGCTCTTGGGTGGGGAAGTCAGGTTTGATATCAGATTTGTATATAGTTAGTTGTTTTTATTATTTCCTTATCAGTTCTATTACTGTTTTATTAAAGTTGTTTTAATTTTCTTTTCCAGTCCATAAGTCTCTCTGCCTTTTACCATTTTCCTTCTCATTTTGGAGAGGGACAGTGATTAGAGACCATCAGCGTTTAGTGGCTGGCCCAGTCCTAATCACAATAATAATAACTTGGAGGACAGGATGCTCAAACAATAATTATATTTCAGTCCTCAGTGCTCAGTCACTAAGGTCTTCAGATATGTGTTTTACATAGATGAAGCATTAGATAGAAATAATTACTTTGTAATTTTATGGAATTAGGTTATGAATGTATTAGTTATCTACTTAGGGAATGAATGTTAATGATATATAATAAGCACAGTCTTTGACCAACATGAGCTGCTCTACAGTTATCAGCAAGTAGGCTTCTACCAGTGTTCAAATTCCTGCTCAGTGAAAATGTTGAAGCATATCTGCAATATATCCCCTGCTGATTACCCCCATCAGTGGAGAAAACCACCCTGTCTCCTTTGCAAAATATTGAGCTTTTAATATTCTAGAGAGCAGGGAGTATTGAGCTTCAACCAGTTCATATAGAGAGTTTGGAATCAGAGAAATCTTTTGTACATCTCAGGCCCCTCCTTCAGCTTTCCCTTCAGGGATAATGAAGAGGTCTGAGAGTACAAGGAGGGCTCCCCAGCCAGGAGTCAGGAGCCTCCCATCCCTCAAGCCTCCCTGCATTAAGTCTCTTCAGCTGCATATGCTGCTTAATCATTGCTGATCCTCTTTAAAACTCCTCTGTTTCTTCCTACATCAGAAAGTTGAGATTTAACTTTGAAAGTCTCATAGTATATTAATTCCCTGACAGAACTGCCAGTTGTAAGCCAGTTCCTTGATGGCTGTGGAGGAAAAACTGTGTATGAGCCGGCAATGTGTTCTCATGGCCCAGAAGGCCAACAGCATCCTGGGCTGCATCAAGAGAAGTGTGGCCAGCAGGTTGAGGGAGGTGATTCTGCCCCTCTGCTCTGTTCTCATGAGACGCCACATGCAGTAGTGCATCCAGCTCCGGAGTCCTCAGCACAGGAAAGACATGGGCACATTGGAGCAGGTCCAGAGGAAGTCCATGAAGATGAGGAGATGGCTGATAGAGTTGGATGTGTTCAGCCTGAAGAAGAGAAGGCTCTGGGAAGACCTTGTGGTGTCCTTCCAGCACGTAAAAGAAGCCTGCAGGAAAGATACGGAGGGACTCGTTATCAGGGAGTGTAGTATCAGGACAAAGGGTAACTGTTCCAATCTGAAAGAGGGTAGGTTTAGATTAGGTATTAGGAAGAAATTCTTTACTGTGGGTGTGACGAGACACTGGAATAGGTTGCCCAGGGAAGCTGTGGAAGCCCCCTCCCTGGGAGTGTTCAAGGCCAGGCTGGATGGGGCTCTGGGCAACCTGGTCTAGTGGGAGGTGCCCCTGCCAGTGGCATGGGGTTGTGACTAGACGATCTTTAAGGTTGCTTGCAACCCAAATTATTCTGTGCTTTTATGATTCTATGTCATATATGAATAAAACTACAGAGGTGTCAGCAGGCACAGGTAAGTCAGATTCAGTTCATTGCAGTCCAATGAAAACCTCAAATAATTCTTGGGCTGTTTGAGGAGGTGTATGTGTAGTTTTGGGATAAAATATTTTTTTAAGTTTTAAAATTATTTAGAAGAAGACAGAAGTTTAAAGTGAAAAATGTTAACCATTCCCTTGCTCTGAGTCCGAGCTGGGATTTGGACACATTAATCTAGATTCAGAGAAACATTTAAAAATGCATCAGGTACCTATACATTTGCAGCATTCATTATAGCAATTTTAAAATCAAATAGACTATACGTTTTATCACACAATGCTGTCAGTGTGGTACTACATGTAGAAAGCCATGTACATTTTTTACAGGTATTTAAGTGTATAAAGATATTGATGTGTGCCTCTGGTTTTAGGTATCATCAGAACTGATGAACTAGGAATCCAGAGCTAAGTCATTAGTTACATTTGCACTTCCAAATATGCATATGTCAGATCCTTCAATATCTAAATATGTATGTGATATGCACATGTATGTACGGCTTAAGAATACACATTGGAAAATGGATGGCTGAAAACTTCTCTTTAGGTGATGACTGAGGTTTGCCATGTTGCCATGTTGTTTGGCATTGTTTCTTTGATAGGAAGAACAAACCCATGTCACTTATATCTGTTACAGGGAAAGGTATTTGTAAGAAGGATAATAGTTGGCTTGACTCATCCATCTTCTCCACTTGTTACTGTGTTAATGACTTCACAGATGTAGCATTTCCAAAAGGGACTATTATTTAAAGAAAAAAAGATAAACAGTGATTGTTTTAGTCCTAATGAGCTTAAACTAAAAGATATTGTCTAATGGCTGAAGAGGATGCACATTTAGAAATCAGTTTCAGATGATTTCCTTGGGTGTCTGAAAATCAGGGGACTTCATGGAAAAAAAGAATATATCTTTTAACATTTGTAAAGTTACAAGCTTTGGTTGACATTTCTTATTCTAAGCAAAACGTCCAATATCTTGTTAAGCCTGTCTCAAGATCGTGAATTTCCTGAAGTTCTTGCAACACCTTTAACTGCTTTGCATTTCTGTAATTAGTTCTCTTGAGTGCCCTTTGGCTGCCTGAACTTGGAGGCAGTTCTTGCCATTTCTGATTTTATTCTTCTGTTTTGCAGTGCACTTCTGGTCAAAGGAGACTTGCTCAGAGAAAGCACGTCAGTAGAAGACGTGTGGCTGAAAGCTGAGAAATTGGCAGTCTCTGCTGTTCATAGCATAGGAAGTACTCAGACAGGTGCCGATGGGGTTTTCAGGGCATCATCCTTACAATGTGAATCACATGCTGGTGTTGCCGTGATTCAAGGGACAGCTTTTGGTGAAGCTGGTTAGGAGGTGCGTGTGTACACCAGAGGCACAAATAAATGAAAGTATGGCAAGACCGGGATTTGTGTAGAAGTCTCTGGTGAAGGCAGGTAGCTGGGACAAGTGGGAATACATATCTGTCCCTGGAGAGCGCTACAGGGATGTGTCTGTGGACCATCCTCAGCAAGAGTAGCCTAGGAAGCTCTTTGACAGTGCTGGTGGGTGCTCGGATTGGAGCTCTAATATGCACGTGTTGTTCCTGACAGCTCCTAGGCAAACCATTTGCAGAGTCTTGAAGGACTTGGGTATTTGACTACTCTGAGCTGGAATTCCCACAACGATAAACAGTACTAAGAATGGCAGTGTCATTTCTGCCAAGAGGCTGATCTACACAGGCAGAACAAGCAGTATTAGTTGCATTAGACAAAGGCCAGGTGATGAAACGTTTTAATAAACTCATAGTTAGGAAGCACTGCATTTACAGAAACCTTTTATAACTCAGAAAAAAAAAAATCTTCTCTGATAAGTGTAAAGTTTGCATTTATTAAAGAAAAAGAGAGATATCTAATGACTGTTCACAAATCTAAACCCTGGGTGTTAAAAAGGCACATCCCTAAGGCATTGTCACAGCAGTGCATTTGCATTCAAAAAAAAAGAATGCAGATGGTAACTGCATGAGAAATTGCTGCATTTGCTCATATTGTGACTGACCACACACACAATATTGGGCAGATGTGTGTGTTCAGTGCTCATACAGACCCAGCCTTTGCACTTTGGAAAACCACCTGTGCAAACTAAATTAAAACACAAAATCTGTTTTAATCAGTTCATTTTATGTGGTAGCTAGTGAAAGTTATATTGCTTTCATTGAATTGAGAGAGAAAAAAAAAAAGTTGCTTACATGGTCTCATTCAGAATATCCTATAAATATCACACACTGCATTAGGCATAATTGCTTGTTTATCTGAGAGTATAATTCCTGGACATACTGCAACAGACTTATTAATCATTCTTCAGATAGCCTGGTGTCTCTTTCTCCAGTCATCAATTACGAGTTTAAACACTGTGAATGCTTCTGCCAACTAACTCTTTAAAGGTTTTCAACTGAAGTAATCAAAAAATGGAGTGCCACAAAAATCTTGGGATGGGTATTAAGACGATTAAAATGCTGCCTAATTTGCCAATCACGATTAACAGGTTTATTGAGTGTGAACTGTACCTTTCAGAATTTCACCCTGCATTGATTTTCTCAGGCAATCAGAAAACAATGTTTAAAAGTCTTTAATCAGCCACACTCTTCCCCCAGAATCAGAGATATCTATGCTGATGTTTGTTCTGAATGACTGGAAATTCGGAAAACTGATACATGAATAATCTTTAATTTTTGCTATTACTTATGTCTACTGGAAATGTGGTATGTTCTTTTTGTGATGGTACAAAGGGGACAAGGAGATACAACTGTCTAATTCTAGTGTAGCATGGAAAAGTCTCTGTATGACCCAGAATTAGAAGACAAACTGTTATTGTAGAAAGCTGAGGGAAGGAGATGGCTGCAAACAGGTGACATATGAGAAATATCTTTCTGGAAATCCCAATCTGTCACCCTGAGGTGTGGGTTGAGCATGCAGCTGGGTCCCAGTGCTTCCCTGAGCTGGCCTAGCTGCTTTGCTTTTTCCTGATACAAGGATTTAGGATTACCTATTGGTTTGAGCATCATCCCAGCCCTAGTCATGTGATCTAGCTTTGGTCTGGGAACTGTACTTGAACTGTTAAGTAGTCCCAAGCTACAGCAGTTGTATATGCAGAGCTTCCCTACCTACCCTTCATCTCACAATAGAGGAGAAGAACATGCAAGGGAAGAAAAATATGTAAGGCAGATTAGCCTCTGAGAATGGTGTGTTTATTTTAATGCTGCTTAGCTTCTGGAATATTGAACTCATCCTAGAAGCTGCTCATTACAGGCAGAAGAGAAGTCAGACACACAGCTTTACAGCAAACGTAATTCCTGACCCAGACATCATGAGTACACAGAGAAAATATCAGACCAGATACATTTGCTGAGGCTTCAGTGGAATTATGTAAGAAATAACTTGAACCTGATGTTCTTTGTTAGTTAGTACCTTAAAGTAGTTTATACCAGCTACCTGCTCTTTCAGGGTGCAAGTTGTGGGAATAAGATGCTTTTGTCTGGTTTTTAGTTTAAACCACAAGGTAACCATCTTTGCTGAACCTTTCTCCTGTTGTATGATGTGGGATAATTGTCCAAAAGGACTTAGTTACCTCTATAGCATTGTTCACACATCAGAACATTGAGAAAGCTTCCAGGACAATGTGCAACTGGTATGCAGAGAGTTCTCCCCGCAAAAGTTTCCAACACAAACTTAAGGGTTGGTAGCAGCAAGGGGGCTTGATGTTCTGTCTCTAAGAGAAAACTACACAGAGCGTGGAACAGAGTGGAGATACCATGATCAAGCTCTGTCCACACAAAAGAACCTGGAGACACCAAGAAGCCAGTAAACCGTATATTTACTACCCTGGGCCAAGAGTCCATCATCTTCTGATAGATGTTATCCTTTGTATGAACTATGTTCATTATAATCTCATTATAACATCAAAACACATCTCCATCCAAAAGCTACCCATCTCTGAGGTGGGACTACCCCTCACTGAGCTTGCACATTGAATTTTTCTAGTCTATACCTTTAAACGCGAAGTGAGGAAAAATTAGAGCAATCACAATAAAGATATGCATGACTAGAGTCACCCAAGCTCCACCTGAAAAGTAACAAATAATAAAAATAGCCCAAGAGAGGAGGAGCTATAGGTAAGACTCCATCATCGTCAGAATTGATACCACCACAGACCAGCTCTGACCCCTTTTGCATATGCTTTGCAGACAGTCACTATCACCTGCAATCAAAACGAATTTGTGTATCTGTTGTTTCAATAAACTGCATTCGATATTGGTGTGGTTGTATGAGTCTCTGTTGACAGTGACACACTGAGTTTGGTGAGTTGAACATGTTGCCACACTCATGAAGGATGGCCTTGTGAATCCAGGGGTGCTGTCAGATCGAAGGCGTATTGGCATGTAGCGTTATTAACGGTGAATTGGGTGTCCCTCAGAACCTTAGCCTAGCTGTCCCCAGCCTCTCTGATATCTGAGGACAAGCTGGAACACAAGGGCATTTTAGCTTCTGCCAAACTGATTTGCCCCTTTTTTTCACAACAGAAATTGTTGCCTCTTTTGACGAGACAGAAATTGTTGCTTCTTTTGTTGCCACACAAGTGGATCACAGAAAGTGACGGATAACCTAGCCACAGTCCTTTGAAAAATGCCGGTTTACCTGACAGGTCCAGTTTAGTGGTGAATCATTAGAAGCTCTGGATTTCCCTTGCATGTTTCCAGAGACATCACAGCTCTAGGAAGGACTGCTGTGATTTGTGTGTGTGTGTGCTACAGAGAAGCTGACAACTGAGAAGGGAAGAACTACCTGATCAAAAGAGCTGTGCACTCTCAAAAATGTGGTTTGTCTCTGAAAATACCACCTTCTCATTGTTTCGCCCATGGTGGATTCATTTATTACACGCTAATCCAGTTCATTTGTGTTATTATTAATGGCAAAATAGTTTGAAAAGTGTGAACGACTAGCACCAAGAAGCATGGAAAGGTTATTTGACCATTAACTTAAAAGGACTGGCAACAAAAGGAAGGGTAAAAATGTCTGAATTCTAAACATATTAAATCTGAAAACTGCCTGTAAAATTGAAACGAGAAGCCTACAACACTCTTCAGATAAAGTGAAATTTCATGTCAGAGCTATATTCCTTATTTTGTCAATTCCTATGTATGACTAACAATAAAGCCCTTAACTGCAGTGTCTCCTGCTGTTATTTCCATAGGACCCATTCCTCATTTCTTCAGGCTATATTAAACAGAGGTGGTCACATATCTAGGAATAGTTAATTATTTATTTTTTTAAAAAAAGAAAATAAAAGCAGTTGTTTCCAACATGTATTTTCTAGAAATCACAAAAAAATAAAAAAAAAGATCAAATCCTAGGGAAGACGCATATTTTAAAGCTGCAGAGAACAATTTCATACAATGCAAATAACTCCATTTCATTTACCTAGTCTTGCTGCCGTTCTGCTTACAGCAGCTTTTTCTACGCTGAGTTAGGCCAGACCTAAGGTATAGGTAAGCCCCAAGTGACTGTAAGGTATAGGGAATGGAGGTAGAGATATTCCTTCTTGTTCTCACTATCCATTTTACCTGCTGTGCTACCCTGGGTCAGTGCTTGTCTGCATCCTGCCACTGAGATCCCCATTTCCGCAGTATGATGCTGTTCTGGCTGCCTTTCAGGCAAGAATGATTTGTGTTCACAAGAGATGTACTGTGCTGGAAAATCCAGTCCCTGAATTAATTTTTCGTCCCTGCTTTCTTCACATTGCCATCTCATCTGCAGGACTGTGTTCAATTCATTTACATGAGCCCTTTCTTTTCTATACATTGTTTTTCTATACATTGGTTTCTTTTCTATACGTTTCAACCTGCTAGAAAACTCATTGAGCAGTTTCCTTGTGCAGGAACAATTTTCTTCCAATTATGTTTGTGTGATTCTGAAACAATTCTTCATCCAGATTTACCCTTCAATAATGTTAATGATTTGCCCCAGAGAAAGGAAGGAGTTTTGTCTCAGGAAGGATGGTTGGACAAAGGTTGTGATTAGTGGCTATTCAAATTTATTAATGATACAAGGTGGATCATGGTGGATCAAGGTAGGTAAAAACAACACTTAATCATTAACCAATTTAAACATTTAAAGATGATTTGCTAGAATAGGTTATAGGGACTCGATTACAGGTTTGTAGATGACAAGATTCACACTAACTTACTAAAAATATTTCAATCAAAGAATATATATTTATATATAGGTCTACATGCATAAATGCAGAACATGCAACTAGAGGAACAGATGCATCTAGGCAATCACACTCACAATATGGACATCCACATTTGTGAAAGTAATGTATATATTTAAACACACGAGTAAGCAGAGAGGTGGATGTAAGGTTAGCCTACAGCTAAAACCTCTTCTCAAGTTTAGAGCAAATACTCAACAGAATCACAGAATATTAGGGGTTGGAAGTGATTTCAAAAGATCATCTAGTCCACTCCCTACCAGAGGAGGATCACTTAGAGTAGGTCACACAGGATACTAGAGTAGGTCACACTGAAAATGCATAATCAGCATTCCTCAATGGGTGATGAGACTCACTGAGGATGACTCGCCCTGGTCTCTGTCAGCAGGCAGCTTTGAGGAGTTGGTACCTGAGAGACATCCCAACTCAGGAGAGATGCTGGTCAGAGCCTACTGCAATGCAGGAGAACTCAAAGCATCTCCCTTAGAATCATCATGTATAGTGTTTCAGATAATTGATTTTTGTCGGGTATTTTTGCATATCAGCCCTCTCTGGTAGTGAAATACTTGTGTATTTTCCATCAGCTGCTCAGGCCCATGTTATTACCATGTGTTCTGTTTTGAGCTGACTGCCTGGGCTGACAACAAAGAATCACATAGACACTCACTCACTCCTCCCCTCATCCTCATCCCCACAGGGATGTAGAGGGAGAAAAATTCAACTAAAAAGGCTCAAGCACAGAAATTTGGACAGGGAGGTTTCATTCACCACTTACAGTCAGGGGCAAAAATCAGAGCAGACTTGGCAAGAAAAAACAAATTTAATTTAGCACCATCACTTATCCAAGTAGGATAGTGAGAGGAATACATCAATAAACACAACCCGATCTCAAATACACTTCACCTCCAGCCCCTCCCATCTTTCCAGTTACATCCTCCCCCACATTGGTGCAAGGGGGTGCAAGTGTTGGATGGTGCAGTCCATCTGGTCATTACTCATTGTCCATGGCAGTCCATCCTTCTTCAGAAAGAGGGTTGCTCGCAGTCTTCTCCTGCAGCTGCGCTGTGTCCGCCTCATGGGAGGCAGCCCTCTCCCTCCATGTCAGTACATCCCACTTAGGGTCACAGGTCACTTCAAGCATGTCCTCTGCTCCTGCACAGTCTCTCTCTTCCCCCTGGCATGGAGTTCTGATGTACTACTGCATCCTAGATGTTTTTGCCACCATCAATCTCCTCAGTTGGCAGGCAATCATCTTCCTGCCATCTCACTCACCACAGGGCTCCAGGGAAATGGTCTACTCTGGTGCCTTTATCCCCCTCTTTCCTCACTGACCATGTTCCTGTGCTTTCCTTTCACCTCCCACTTCTCTCAAAAGAAAAACTTCCCAACGTAAAAACAAGAGAGACAAAAGGAGATGATGAAAGAAAGAGAAAGAGATGTAGAGAGAGAGGGAGGGGAAAAGGAAGAGGGAGAGGGAGAGAAAAAATGGTCCAATAAGTTCCCCTTTCAAATGCATTGGTCACACAAGCACTGATTGGCCTGGCCTTGGCCAGAGGCAAGTCCAACTTCTACCTGGGGACTGGAGAGGGCTCTTGAAGTTTCACAAGAGTCATTATCCACAGCCTTCCCTTCACTTCCAAAAACCCTACCATACTCCAACCCATGATACAATGTTTGGAAATGCTGGTGTCATCTCTTTAGAGATGCTGTGAGATACTGGAAAAGGTTGCCCAGAGAGGTGGTGGAAGCCCCATCCCTGGAAGTTTTTGAGACCAGGTTGGATGGGGCTCTGAGCAGCCTGATCTAGTGGGGGATGTCCCTGCCCATGGCGGGGGCGTTGGAACTAAATGATCTTCAAGGTCCTTTCCAACCCTGACAATTCTATGATTCTATGATTCTGTGTGTCTTTGGTGCTTTCCATACTGGTCCTTTGTCTTTCACAATCTGCATTGCTCCTAGATTGGCTTGCCCTCCATAGAAGGAATCACACCCAGCACTAAGTATCTCAAAAGAAAGCAGGAAGTGAGAAGGAGGAGCAGAAATTGCACCACTCTAGTTATGTAAAACCTTAGCTTCATTTATTAATTGGCTTGCTTGGTAAACGAAGAGTGAACAAGATACGATAATTGCATATTGTAGTGTAATTTAAGACTGTCTTCCATAATACAAAACATGTAACCTGCCAATGTTCATCTATGAAATTCATTTTCTGTCCTCCAACTTCATTATTTTAATGCATGTTTATAAAAACCAGCAAACAAAGTGGCCGAAGTCAAGACTGTTGCTGGACCCCTTATTTTAGACAATACATATTTATGTGTATTGGAAAAGTCAAAATGCCTTAATGATTTTAAAGGTATGGAAATAGAGTCATGTAATTTTAAGGGTAATTTTTTCAAGTGTTTTTTTTTTATTTTTTAATTTTGGAAATAGAATTTTAATGCATCTTGTAAACCTTAGGATTTTCACTTTGAAGGCTAATTGGTAATATCCTCTGGAGTATCCAGCATAAGCTGATCATTTTGTATATGAAGGTAAATGCAATTAGACAGTGCCAGTCACATGCTCCATCACCTCTTCTAAGACATTTATCCACATGGGTGAATAGAATCAGAATTGTCGAATAATAGGATGGTTTTGATTGGAAAAGTCATTGAAGGGTTGTTTAATCCAATCACAATGTCATATGCAGGGACTTCTCAAAGCTCTGTCCAACTTGACGTTGAATGGACCCACTCCAACATGTACATGTCTTTCCTATGCTTACTGGATGAAGGTAAGGCCATGGATGTCATTTATCTTGACTTTAGTAAGGCATTCGTCATGCCCACAGCATTCTCCTAGAGAAATTAACTGCTCTTGGCTTGGACGGACATACGTTTCCCTGGGTGAAAAACTGGTTGGGTGGCTGAGTCCAGAGAGTTGTGGTCAATGGAGTTAAATCTAGTTGGCGACCAGTCACGAGTGGTGTCCCTCAGGGCTCAGTACTGGGGCCACTCCTGTTTAATGTCTTGATTAACGATTTGGACAAGGGGCTGGAGTGCACCCTCAGTAAGTTTGCAGATGACACCAACCTGGGTGGAAGTGTTGATCTGCTTGAGGGTAGGGAGGCTCTACAGAGGGATCTGAATAGGCTGGATCACTGGGCCAAGGCAAACTCAATGAAATTCAACAAGGCCAAATTCTGGGTCCTGCACCTGGGCCACAAGAACCCCCAGCAGCGCTACAGGCTTGGGGAAGGGTGGCTGGAGAGCTGCCAGGCAGAGAGGGACTTGCGGGTGTTGATGAACAGCTGGCTGAACATGAGCCAGCAGTGTGCCCAGGCGGCCAAGAAGGCCAATGGCATCCTGGCCTGTGTCAGGAATGGTGTCAGGAGCAGGAGTAGGGAGGTGATCATGCTCCTCTACTCAGCTTTGAGGAGGCCTCACCTCAAGTACTGTGTCCAGTTTTGGGCCACTTACTACAAGCGGGATATGGAGGTGCTGGAGAGGGTACAGAGGCAGCTACCAAGCTGGTAAAGGGCTTAGAACACAAGTCGTATGAGAAAAGGCTGAGGGATCTGGGGCTGTTTAGCCTAAAGAAGAGGAGATTGAGGGAAGACTTCATCGCTCTCTACAACTACTTGAAAGGAGGTTGTAGAGAGGCAGGAGTTGGTCTATGCTCCCCAGTGGAGAGTGATAGGACAAGGGGAAATGGATTTAAATTGTGTCAGGAAAGGTTCATGTTAGATATTAGGAAGAATTTCTTTACTGAGAGGGTTGTCAGTCATTGGAACAGGCTGCCCGGAGAGGTAGCTGAGTCACCATCCCTGGAGGTGTTTAAGAGACGATTAGATGTTGCGTTGGGGGGAATGATTTAGTAGGTTGATAGGACTGGGACAAAGGCTGGACTCGATGATCTTCAAGGTCTCTTCCAGCTGATACTATTCTAAGATTCTATGATTCTATGATTCTATGATTGCTGGCTAACGTTCAGGTTTTCATCCATCAAGCCCTTGGCAGTGCTGCTCTCAATGTCTTCATTCCCAGCCTACATTGATACTGGGGGTTGGTTCGACCCAGGTTGAGAACCTTGCACTCAGCCTTGTTGAACGTCATGAGGTCTACATGCGCTCATTTCGCAAATTAGTCTACTCTGTTTTTTTGCTCATGACCGTAAGTGGTGAGTGAGCCCTACCAGTCCTTAATCTCAATCCTCTTGGCTGTTGTTGAATCTTCTCCTCTTCATCCCAAAGAGGAGGGAGTTAGGAGTGAGCGAGCAGCTGTGTTGTTCTTCATTGTGGGCTTAGTGGGATCAAATCACTAAACCTGCTCAAATCAGGCTAAACAACCTCAGTTCCCCCAGCCACTCCTCATAAGACATGTTCTCCAGACCCTTTAATGGCTTCGTTGTCCTTCTCTGGATATGCTCCAGAACCTCAAAGTCTTTCTCAGAGTAAGGGGCCCAGAACTGAAGACAGGATTCGAGTTGTGGCTTCAGCAGTGCTCAGTATAGGGTACAATCACTTCCCTACTCCTGCTGGCCAGACTATTCCTGACACAAACCAGGATGCTGTTGGCCACCTGGGCACACTGCTGGCTCATCTTCAGCTGGCTGTCCATCAGCACCCACAGGTTCTTTCTCCTAGACAGTTTTCCAGCCACCCTTGCCCAAGCTTGTAGTGTTGCCTGGGGTTGTTGGGACTGAAGCTCAGGACCTGGTGCTTGGCCTTGTTGAAGCTCATACAATTGGCCTTGGCCCACCTGTTCCAGATCCCTCTGAAGAGCCTTCCTACTCTCAAGGAGATCAACACTCCCACCTAATTCGGTGTTGTCTGCAAACTTACTGAGAGTGCTGTCATTCCCTTTGTGATGATTACTGATAAAGAAATTAAACAGGAGTAACCCCAACACTGAGCCCTGGGGAAGACCACTTTTGACTGCGCACCAACTAGACTTGGCTCCATTCACCACCACTCTGTGGCTTTGGCCATGCAGCAGCAAGTTTTTTATCTAAAAAAAAATATGCCTCTCTAGGACATGAGCAGCCAGTTTCTTCAGGAGAGTGCTGTAGGAAATGGTGTCAAAGCCTTTGTTAAAGTCTAGGTAGACAACATCCACAAAGCCTGTCACCTTGTCCTAGAAGTTCAGGTTAGCCAAGAAGGACCCACCTTTCCTATAACTATTCTTATTGGGTCTAATCACCTTGTTGTCCTACATACAGTAATTCTGTAACATGTAGTTAAGTGGTTCAAGAAGCTGAAAAATGCACTATCAAAATTTATATGACTGATGAGGAAACACACACAGGGATAAGCCTTGGCAGCATTATAAAAAATCAGGTTTTTTACGCAGATGATCTGTGTAAGCTGACAGTTTAGACCTAATCAGGTTGCTCAGAGATAGAACAAGCCTCACCTTGAATGCCTCCAGGGATGGGACCTCCATCACCACTCTGGGAAACCTGTTCCAGTATTTCACCACCCTCACAGTAAAGAATTCCATGTTTTGCTTCCTTTTGTATCATGCTTGATTTGGTGTCATTCAAGATAAACTTCACATGATCTTAATTTTAAAACAACTGACTTTACCTAAAAACAAGAGACTTTACCTAAAAACAACAGACTTTACCTAAAATAGATCGGGAGCCAGAGACTCCTAACATGTTTCTCATCACTGAGAGGAAGGTGTTAACGAAACAGTGTAAGGCAGTTAGATTTTCCTGCCTGGGAAAATATGAAAAGGCTCCAATTTCAGGGTTTCTCTGGTTTACTTTATCATAATAAAGGACTATTCTGTAACACTCGAATTTCAAGGTGTCCTGCTAGGTGTGTTTAATTTATCACATATTCCAGATACTTGGTGCATCCAAGACTGCCCAGTTTATATCCAGTCTCTCAAACTGAAGTTCACTGCTTTCATTTCCATGCTTGTAAAAACAACCAGTTCATACTCTGTATATAGGTAAGAATTGTGTAGTGTAGGATTGCAATTGCATACTGTTTTGAAGACATGAAATATTTTAGTATCCATAACTTCCTTGAGGCAGGAAGTTCCACAGTTTATAAAAATCCTTCTTTTGTTTGTATTGGCCCAAGAGGACCCTAAAACAGAAGTCTCCTAAATCATCTGTGAGTATTTTAACCACTTTCTTATCTCTTAAAAGGCTAGCTGAGATCTCTATTTGCTTTTCTAAAGAGCAAACAGAAATGTGTCTGCTTCCTCTTTGTTACCAGGTTCCCTGATGTTGTGTGTACAAATGCAGTAACTTGATTTAACAGGCTGCCTCTCATGAACCTTAGGTGAATCTCCATCTAGCTTGTGGATATCAGGAAGGTTCACACATGTGAAATGTGTGTAGTAGCTGAGTTGGAGCTGTTCTACATATGTCCAGAAAAATACAGCTGAAGGTGCTTGAGGCATTTTCAGACTAAAACTGAAGGAACTTATGGAATTCAATCATCTCTAGGGCAGATGGCTGCTAAGTTAGGAGACTGTATTTTGCTTAGTTTTGTGATAGGTGCTTAAACTGTTCTTGTTGATTTTTTTTTTTGCCTTTTTTTTTAGCCTGGCCTTGAATATTAAAAATTACAGGAGTTAAAATTGTCAACAAGAGAACAGTCATTACACATTGTTTTGTATAGTAATGCTGAAATATCAAGAGATTTGAGTTAAGGTAAGTCACTCAATACTATATTTACCTCTGCTGCACCAGACACTCAGCTGCAGTTGTTATTTATTAGTCCCTGAACAGTTGTTGGATATCACTTAAAATGCCAAGAAACCACTTGTTTCATAATTTGAGAAAAAATAACTGAATACTAAAGTTGGCCTAAGTGTCCGACAGTTTTGATTTCATTTCATCTGATCAACCAGTTCTGTTCGATTAACAAAGCAGGCATTTTTGTGAATGTCACTGTGTGCTGGATGAGAAACTTGTGGTCATAGTGTTTATGTAATGCCAGCGTCAAAGTATTAACTTGACCTATGCAAAGCTGGCTGCCAGTCAGTGCTGTTTGAGTGATGAGTTCTTTTCCTTCCACGTAACACTACACATGCTGGGAATCTAGGATATTTTTTGTAGATGTGAATGCTGGCCTTTGTTTGGGTCCGAGCTGGCTTAAATAGTGATTTGGCACTAAAAGTAGGAGGAGGAATGTCTTAAAAGTACATTGTAATTTCTTTGACAACTCAAGCTATGGAACATTAACCCCCCCCCAAAATTAAAATTGAATGAGTCTGACGTATTATTGGGGTAGTGGCTATATGGGTCTTGTTAAATTCAACCTATTTTGCTTATATTTGCGTAAAATCAGTGATATATGGCACTGTTGGTGTGATGATATTTTCATCTGATGTGACTGTAACATGTAGATAGTTTCCTAGAGCTTGAAATTTTCTTCATTCTTCCTGTGTGGATAAATTCTTTGCTGAGTTTTTACTGTGGCTATCAGCAAACTGCACAACTTACCTCCTTTAAATGCATGCTCTAGGCTTTTTGTACTTTTCTTGTCTAGAAAGACAGAGGGTCATGCTAGGCATTGGACCCCTATTTCCCAGTTATGTTAATACAGCAGACATAACAGTATCTGCTTTTTGCAAATGCTTTCACTCAGGGACCTTTGGCCAGCACTCTGATTAGAGTGAGCGCCAAACCAGCATCTTCAGGCCAAAACATCATTTATTTCTTTCCTCAAGATACAAAGCTCATAATGCAAGAAATGGTTCAAAAAAGGCTTTAACTGTGTCTGTCATTCTTATTACTAGATGCAATAGAAATAATAGGTGAAAGCAGACTTTGCTAGTGTTTAGTCAGTGACAAGCTAACTGCTTGCCAGTGAGACTGTGTATTATTTCCCTTACCATCCGAAGACCAAGATGCCTTTAAAATGTGTACATCCACACAAGTACTACCCCAGGACAGAAAGACAAAGGAATTCAGTTTGCAGACTAAGAATACTGTTTCTGAGGTAAGAAAGCCCCACATCCAAAGCTCTACCACTTTAATTCAGAGAAAAGCCAAAGCAAACATGTTGGGTCCTCTCCAGTGCTAACATCCATACACATGCAATGCAAGCTCTGGAGATGTGAGGAAACACAGCCAGCATCCTGCAGCAGTGCAAGGTAGAATCCGAAGACTTCACCTGAGGCCAGAGAGGTCCAACTTTCCCTCTTTTGCTTCCTCCTTCCCTCCTCGAATGAAACACATTTTCCTACACCCCATGCAATTCTGCTCCATGGTGCTGCTGTACCTTAAAATACTCTGACTTTCACATAAAAATCGTTATCCCAAAACCATAAAAGAAAGAAAAGAAATCTCTTGTGCATATGCAAGCAGAAAGAAAAAAAAAATTCAAAACTGAAGTTATTTGGCTTAACTGAAGGATTTTCCTCCAGCTTTTCTGCTGGAAAAAAAAAAATGAGCGAATGAATTTTTTCTACTGAAAACATGCGTTTACAGGAGGTGATGCTGTTTGACCTACCTTGCCCTGCTTCCAAAGCACTGTCAGTTAGCATTGTTTTTCTCCAGCTAAGATTGCCATTATTGTGTCCTTATGTGCAAGGGTTGTTTTTTGCATAGAAATACATGACTATGTCTGCTTCATGAAGACACAATTTATAATTGTATTTATTCCTGACTCCTGGTCCACCATTCAGATGGACAGAATACATTGATGCACTTTCTCAGTTTCATTCCTTAAATCAAAAGGGAAAAAAAGTTTGAATTTTTAAAACTCATGATTTTAACTGGATACACAGCAAGGGAAATGCCACCCAAATATAAATGGTGTATTTCAGTTTGAAAATTCAAACTGGAGATCACAAAATTATTACCTACAATGGAAAATTCAGACTACTTTCTCTTTTTGAATGCCGCAGCCAGCCTTTTTTCTTTATCCTGTGTACAGAGGTGTGGGAAGAAGAAAAAGTTGAGGCTTATTTGTAAGCCTATCGGTTTTAGGCTTCTCCTTCAGTTCCCTCAGCATTGGGCCGGGGGATGCCAGTCACCCACCTCGGCGTGGCTTGGTGGCTAAATTCCACTCCATGTCCTTTAAACACTGAGCTTTTCAACATAAACTTGCATATTTCTCAATGAAGAATTTATTAGTTCTATTCAGACTTCTGCTCCCTAGGAAATGCAGGACCAGGGCACTTGGGGAAACAGAAGAATCAGAAAAGGGTAAGAACTCTTGGGATCTGTTCCTTCTTACGGCAACTACTATGACTCACATGCCCATAGAAACTGTTAATATTCATCAGAGTTTATTTCTTTGGACACAGGGTTATTTGTATTGAGTGTGAGATGCATTTGCAAAGCTAGCCCAGATTAATTGGTCCTGTGCTTTGAGGAGAATGCATGAGCTCAGGAGTGGCACCAGGCACATGCACAAATCTGTTAGATACCTCAGGAGCTGCTGGAACAAAGGAGCATGGCCAAGACCTGGAAATGTCTACACAGGATCACTCAGGCAAATGTTCGTTCACTCTTTTTGGGCTGGTTGGACATTTCTGTTTGTCTCAGCTAATCACCTCTCTGGTGCCTGGACTGGCTGTGCTCCCAGGAAGGTAAAGTGTCATCAGTGCACACTCAGTCTCAGTGACTGCAAATCAAGCGCTCTGCATACAAAAAATGGAGAATTAACTGCATTTAAATACTTCAAATCAAATCAAAGAAGGGATCTGTAAGGCAACTGACACTTCTGGTGTGTTTCATCAATCTGATAAAGAGGTTAGTGAATCCAAGCCCTGTGTTTACTCAATTACAAGCCAGATCTAGTTACTGTTCTGAAGTCTGCCAAGCTTGGAATCACAGAATCATAAAATCACACAATCATAGAATCATACAATGGCCTAAGTTGGAAGGGACCTTAGAGGTCATCTAATCCAACCTCTCTGTCATGGGCAGGGATGCCTCTCAACAAGACCAGGCTACTGAAGGCTCTGTCCAACCTGGCCTTGAACACCTCCAGGAAGGGGGCATCCCTGGAGATGGCACTTTGTGTCCAAGACAGACTTCTCTGTGTAACATCCAGATTCTTTTGATTGTAGGTGGAGTTAAATTTCCTTTCCTCTTTTCTGATTGCCTTGTATGTTGTAGATACGAATTACTAAATGCTTTTTATTTTAAATAGTCTTTTTAAAAGAGGAAGCATATTTATTACTAGCCAGCTACACAGTAAGACAGGTCTTGAAGACGTTAAAACACTGGTGAACTTAAGACAAATGATTTGGACTTCGCTATCATGAAATTGGAAGGGCAGAGACTTTCCTTCCTTCCTATGCTCTTGTTCTTCCTGCTGTTTACAGGGTAGAGGGGTGGGAGAATATAACTCTATGATCTCTCTTTCTTTTTAAAAAGTACCTTGGCACTTGTGTCAACATCTTGAAATGTCCAGGTGGCCGAAGCACACCTTTGATCACAACACCTCTTCTTCCGCTGCTCCCTGGGGAAAGCTGCTACTGCTGTAACTGTAGGTGATGATAAACCAGAAGCTCATTCAGAATCTTCAGCACTATTCTTGCTTTACGGTGCAGATGTGCCAGATTACTTCTGCTGGAAGCATTTGTCATGGTCATCTGCAGGAAGAAAGGATGCAAGTGGATTTAAAGGATGCAGCAAAAGGCTGCCCTACTTTCCACTCTACTTTCCAACGAGATGACCTGCATACATCCTCAGGGCAGTCAGATGGGGGCGAACCTGCAGAAATACTCTTTGACACTGAAATACAAGGCATTTTTTACCTATCCAGGATCCCACCCAGTATTTGCCTGTTAAAAAAAACCAAAACATGTGAGTGTTGCTTTATGGAAGCACAGCAAATTGACACTCTGAGAACTAGTTATACAGTATAGCTCAGGTGTTGAAAAATAATAGCTTGTCCAAACTGCATCTCTGCCACACATTTTTGTGAGGAGTCCTGTTAGAAATATGTGATAAGACCATGTTAGTGCATGTGTAAATGAGTGTGACTGTGACGTAAATCCTAAGGGATTATGTTTTTTAGCAGTGAAAGAACAAAGCAAGCCTTCAGTACTGATGCTGCCACAACACTGAACGCTGTTCTAAAAGCATTTTAGTTTTTAGATCCTACTTGTCTTCTCCTTTGGGTGTAATTTTCAAAGGAGATTATGGGAATGGACATACTTCCTCTAAAAATTACTGGCAAAACTCCCACCGACTTCAGTGGAAAGA
Organism: Trogon surrucura; assembly: GCA_020746105.1. Classification (NCBI taxonomy): domain Eukaryota; kingdom Metazoa; phylum Chordata; class Aves; order Trogoniformes; family Trogonidae; genus Trogon; species Trogon surrucura. The sequence continues at coordinate 64,603,552 of CM036658.1, read as the reverse complement.
AGATAAGACATTATTTTGTAAGATGGTGAATTTTCCCTATTGCAAATATCCCCTGTGATGCTCTGCCAATCATCGCATTACAGATACACTGAGCTTTTGAATAGATAGTGAGTCACCAAAACTTATCAAACTAGACCAGAAGAACACATAGCATTTCTATAGTTGCTTTCATTGCAGTTCTCAAAGTCCTTTATAAACATAGGTAAGCTTATCATCCCTCTGCTATGCAAAATTGTGCCCAAAGTGAAATAACCAAAGCAGAGTATTCAGATCATAGAAGAAACTAGTATGTGAAGTATCAATAAGGCTAAATTCTTTGCTTCCATAGCTCCATATTTTTCACTGGATATGAAGAATTATGCCGTGTTGCCATATGGATATGAAGAATTATGCCATAGTTGGGCATTAGCTATGCCTTGGTGTTTACTCTTCCAGGTAAAATCAATGAGATGTAAACAGAAAAAAAGCAGCAAACATATTTTGTCTGTGTTTTCCAGTGAAACCCAATACATTTAGGTCAGATGCTGAACCTGAGCAAAGGTTTTTTTTAAGTAATGAACAAGTTGGAGTTTTGCCTGAGTACAGATCAAGAGACAGTCCCAGTTTGTAAGCACTTCTGCCAGGCTTGCATTAGCTCTATTTCCATCTCTTCAGTAGGCATTAATTTGACAACTTCTTTTTTCATTACCAAAGTAATCAGAACACAAAAGAAATTCTGCAAGTGCTCCCCTCTGTGCTCACTCACTTGAATATAACCCCCTGTTGTCATGAAAAGTACACCAGGGATGCAGAAATACTTTAAAATGAATTAGTTATTGTAGCAACATAGAGTCTAGGATTAGATATACGGTGTCATTAGTCTTATTTGTGTCAATCTAGTCAGTCTTCTGTTACTTTTATTTATTTTTTTCATAAATGTTTAAATTGGTAAATTAAATCAGTCTCTTTTCCTCCGTTAGTGCTCTGAGAAGCAAAGAACAAAATAAAATAAAATATCTGAACATGTGACACTGATTTGCAATCAAGCTCCAGGGCTTCAAATTGCATCATGTGATTCTGTCTAATGGTAGTAAAGAGCTTCAGGAATGGGATAAAGTTGCAGACTATTGGTCACAGTGATCAGCTGTTGAGACAGGCTCTGCATAAACTATGACGGATGTGTGGGTGTGATTTCGTAGGAAAGACACCACTTTTCAAATCTGTAGTTGTGTTTCCAGTAGCCTTTGTTATGTCCAGTTAGATTTTTGTCTGAATTGTGCACACATGAACAAAGCTCAGAAGGTAGAATGATTTTCCAAAAACTAGATAAGAGGAGTCTCTACAGGGGTAGATCTGCCACTTAGCCACAGTAATTCTCACCCCAAAATTTATCACTGTGAAAGGCACTGCTAAGTGAATGTGTGATCTGCATGAACATAAGAAAATAAAAGTTTTGAAAGGTTTTTGAGCTGTGCTTGTGTTGGATAGAGCTCTATGTAATTTCCAGCACAACTGAAAGAGTTTTACAGAACTAATATTTTTCCTAACAAGTTATGCACAGATTTTAAAAGTAATACTCACAGATACCCATGGGCTTTATCCAGATACAGTTTTCTAAGACTTATATTTCTAAGAATTATATTCATTTTGTGAATATAATTTAAATTTCTAGCTGTTGTCTTTTCCTCAGCCAGTCCAAATTAACATGCAACACTTACACTACTTACTTAGTTTTCAAGCTTTCAGCAGTAAATCCCTAGAACATTTGATTAAAAAAATTCAAAACAACATTAATATTTCTGCAATGCTCTTTAAAGATGATTGAATATGTGCTCTGACCAGAAGCCAGTACATTACTTTTTTTTTGACATATTTTTGCTCAAATTTCCTGTGCATTTAGGCTGATATTTTCCAGGAGTAATTTTGATGCATTTTTTTGTGACGTTTCTAGGGAACTCACATTGTGTCATTAATGAGGAAGCAGAATTCAGTCCTCTTTGATCAGTGGCAATCACAGAACAAGCTGCGTTGCCTTTGACAAAGTCTGAAAAATCCCTTAGGATCAACACAATTTGATATATTCCCCAGTATTGTCACAGGTTTTCATAATTCCTGTTTTGATCTGATGAATATAATTTAGGATCTTCTTTTCCTAATTGTGACTTTTCCATACGTTCCTTACCTAGAGGTACAGAACATAATCATGGCTGCCAGACTGCTGTTCTTTCACAAAGCTATGCTGGTTATGTTCCCTACTGGCTTTTGAACCAGATGTTTGCTCAGTCAAATGTAAGATTACGATGTTCCCTCTGGACTCTCCTCTTCCCAGGCCAACTGCCTGGCAGACTCTCATCTGCAAATTCTTGACATTGCTTTTCTAAATCCTGCCTCCGGCTACAAAGACTTAAGATGCCATCTCATCGACATGCAGATGTACTCCGCTGGTTCTGTTTAGATATTTTTCAAACACTGACTAATTAATTTCCAGTTTAAGACATACCTGATAAGAATATGCAACTGAAAAACAAATTTAAATCTGAAAAATGTATTGCCTGCAAACTTTTAGCATTCCAAGAAAATAGGAAGGATGCATTTTGCAAATATTTCTATCTTCCACTTCACCTTTGTATCTGAGGCTCCAGACAAACTGCCAAACTTAACAATTCTTGGACTCACAAGCTAGCTCTCCTACACATTTTACACAGGGTTGTGTAAGCAGGATGGGGGACAAAAGAAGGGGAGAAGGGTTCTGTGCCTGTTTTGCACCTCCCTTCTTTTTATGTTAATGCGTTTGTTTAGACATTATTTCTGGTGTATAGAAAAGTCCCACTCCTACTGGAATCTTCCAATTCTTGTACATAGACTTCCAGAGGGCTGGCTTTGGACTATTCAGGATGCTGATTTGAAGAATCTCTTGGGAATCAGCCCTTAAAAGCAAAGGGGCCCAGGCAGGTTGGGCTTACTTTAAGAATGAAATTATGAAGGCACAAGAGCAAGCTGTCCCTATACACTGCAAAATGAGCTGTAGGGGAGGAAGTTCGACGTGGTTGAGCAGAGAGCTTTCACAGGATCTCAGGAAAAAGTGTATCAACTCAGGAAAAAGGGACAGGTGAATGAGGAAACGTTTAAGGATGTTGTAAGGTCATGCAGAAAGAGAATTAGAGAAGTGAAAGCTCACTTAGAACTTAATCTGGCCATCTCTGTAAAGGATAACAAAAAGTGCTTTTATAAATACACTAATAACAAAAGGAGAGTCAGGGAAAATCTTCATTCTTTATTGGATGAGGAGAGGAACATCGTAACAGAAGATAAGGAAAAGGCTGAGGTACTTAATACTTTCTTTGCCTCAGTCTTTAACAAGAAGACTGGCTGTCCTCAGGGCAACTGGGCTTCTGAGTTGGTAGACAGGGATGGGGAAGAGAATACCCCTCCTGTAATCCAGGAGGAAGTAGTTAGTGACCTGCTGTGCCACTTAGATCCCAACATGGGATCCATGGGTCCAAATGGGATTCATCCTAGGATGCTGAGAGAGCTGGTGGAGAAACTGGCTAAGCCGCTCTCTATTGTTTATCACTGATCCTGGGTAACTGGGGAGGTCTCAGATGACTGGAGGTTGGCCAACGTGATGCCCATCCACAAGAAGGGCCAGAAGGAGGATCCAGGGAACTATAGGCCTGTCAGCCTGACCTCGGTGCCTGGCAAGGTTATGGAGCGGATCATCCTGAGTGCCATCAAGTGACGTGGAGAAGACAACCAGGGGATCAGGTCCAGCCAACATGGGTTTAGGGAAGGAAGGTCCTACCTGACCAATGTCATCTCCTTCTATGACTGGGTGACCCGTCTAGTGGATGAGGGGAAGGCTGTGGATGTGGTCTACCTCGACTCCAGCAAAGCCTTTGACACGGTCTCCCACAGCATCCTCCTGGAAAAGCTGGCAGCCCACGGCTTGGATGGATGCACCATTTGCTGGATAAAAAACTGGTTGGATGACCGGGCCCAGAGAGTGATGGCGAATGGTGTTGCACCCAGCTGGTGTCCAGTGACCAGTGGTGTCCACCAGGGGTCAGTACTGGGCCCAGTCCTGTTCAACATCTTTACTGGTGACCTGAATGAGGGGATTGAGTCTACCCTTAGTAAGTTTGCAGATGACACCAAGCTGGGGGGGAGTGTTGATCTGCTAGAGGGCAGGAAGGCACTGCAGAGGGACCTGGACAGACTGGGCTGATGGGCTGAGGCCAACAGAATGAAGCTAAACAAGAGCAAGTGCAGGGTCCTACACTTTGGCCACAATAACCCCCTGCAGCACTACAGACTGGGGGAGGAGTGGCTGGGGAGTAGCCCGGCAGAGAGGGACCTGGGAGTGCTGGTTGACAACTGGTTGAACATGAGCCAGCAGTGTGCCCAGGTGGCCCAGAAGGCCAATGGCATCCTAGCTTGTATCAGGAACAGTGTGGCCAGCAGGAGCAGGGATGTAATTCTGCCCCTGTGCTCAGCACTGGGGAGGCCTCACCTCGAGCCTTGTGTGCAGGTCTGGGCCCCTCACTGCAAGAAAGACATTGAGGTGCTGGAGCAGGTCCAGAGGAGAGCAACGAGGCTGGGGAAGGGACTGGAGGGAAAGTCCTGTGAGGAGAGGCTGAGGGAGCTGGGCCTGTTTAGCCTGGAGAAGACTCAGGGGGGACCTTCTCACTCTCTACAACTCCCTGAAGGGAGGTTGCAGTCAGGTGGGGCTTGGGCTCTTCTCCCAGGAACTAGTGACAGGACGAGAGGGCACGGCCTGAAACTGTGTCAGGGGAGATTTAGGTTGGATCTCAGGAAACACTTCCTCACCAGAGGGTGATCAGATATTGGAATGCACTGCTCAGGGAATTGGCGGAGTCACGGTCCCTAGAGGTGTTTCAGGATGTGGCACTTAGTGCCATGGTCAAACCGATGTGGTGGTGTTGGGTCATAGGCTGGACTTGATGATCTCAGAGGTCTTTTCCAGCCTCAGTGATTCTGTGATTCTGTGATCACCATATCACTCCATATCGACTGTTTATAGAGGTTAAAGAATAATAAAAATATTGTCTGTATACAATACCGAGGATATGGTCTGTCATAGCACAATGTCCTGTGTCTTATTTTTGAAATAAATTCTAGAACCTTAGCTTAAATGAAGAAAACCTATTCATACTGTCTTCTGAAAAATAATTCTTGAAATTTTTGTCACCTCCCTGAATTGCTCCTGCACATTTCAATTTTAACTTCTAAGTTTTGAGATGAACTTTCTGCTGAAGGTAGGAATTCTCTCTGATGTACAGAGCACTTCTTTATTCATCTGAAAGGTGTCACTACAGTGTGCATAAAAGAAATACAAGATTTACAAAGGCATAGAAGTTAGGAAAAGTAGAAAAAGCTGAAATGGGGAAGTGTCAATTTCAGAAATGCCAAAGACTCCTCCAATTTGATGAGAGGAGTATCTTTTCCACAATCCTTGTGAGTCTACTTTTCAGGACAGAGTGCTGCGGATCACACCATTTTCTGTGGACCTAGCACTCAACATCCTTGCAAGTGTTTTCCCTCTTTGACCATGTCTGCCAGGCAATATTTTTCATTAATAGTATTATACAACTTTCTATTTAAAGATCATTTCTAAGTAAGATTACTGTAAAAAGTGAGGGAATAATGAGTAATCTGTAAAGGATTTTGCATGGTTCATTCCCTTGAGCTTTTGTAGGTCTGAGCCGTACGAACACCATGGGAACACGCAGAGGAACGTATCTTAGAGCCCTTTGCTTCTTGCCAAGAAAATTGCAACAAACTTAGTCACCCATCTGCAAGCCATCAAATTTTGCCTTACTAGGAAAGACAGGATTAAGTTATGAAGACATGCCATCAAAAGGCATACAGGCTGCCCATACACATGATCATAACAACATTTGGCCTTAGTATTCTCATGCTGAACATGTCCTACCACAATAACATTCTAAAGAAATGCATCGTGTCTTAGTACATAAAATATTCTTCCTTTAGCAATCACTTAATGTGTAGCTTTTCTCCTTTTCTTTACCCCAAGACAAGGTCCTTAAGAAGAGTAGAAGTATTTTCTCCTTGTTAATTTCAGGATAGCAATGAGAGAAACAGATATGTTCAGGCATCTTGGGTGAACAAAAAACTGAAAATCCCTGTTCAAAAAAACCTTTCAAATCACTGAAGAAAAAAGATGACTTTCCTTGATAAAGTCCTCGATGTTCTGACTGATCAATGCTCTTAAAAAGGAGTTGAGGAAATAAGCACATTTTGAACCTATCTGTATTACAAAGACAAAAGTATGGTTTAATTATATTAATGTTGGTATCATCAGTGCGTTTTTATGGAATAATCATCACACTTGGATGTTTTTACTTTAAGAGAGTGGTGACCAGACCCATTTGAAATAACTGTCTCTTCCTCAACATCAGGATTCCAGATTGTTGGTCTTCCATTGCACATCAAACTATCCAACATTTTTCTTTGGATAAGTTACGGAAAACAGTCCTTGAGATTATCTTTGCAGAAAGACCATGATTCTGCATCAAGAGGAGGAATGGTGGGACATGAGACACAAAAATAACATGTAGGCTAAAGCAAGCAAACCTAGAAGAGTGCAAAGACAGCAATAAAAAGTGGAGAACATTTGTGATGAAAGGTCCACTCTGCAGGTCCTGGTCCTGGCTCAGGAGGAAGGTCCTACTCCTGCACAGACGAGTTTTCCTGCATGCGCAAGGGACAAGAATATTGACTTTTCCCCAAGCCTGTAGCACTGCATGAAGTTGTTGTGATCTAAGTGCAGGACCCAGTACTTGGCCTTGTTGAACCTCATACAGTTGGCCTTGGCCCATTGATACAGCCTGTCCAGATCCCTCTGTAGAACCACTGTTATGTCCTGCCCAAGATGGGAGGACAAGTGACTTAGATTCATAATTCCTCAGTGGAGTGGACAATGGTGAGACAAGTCTCAAGGTACATACACAAACATTTATTAATTTCTTGCAATGTATACATCAGACTCATGATAATCGATTTTAGTTACATGGTACATTAAGGCAGGCAATATACTATGACTTAATGGCAAACAGGAAAAGACTAGGTATACAACAAACTACAGCAAGCTGCATGTTGCTTAAGGATAATAAGGAAAAAGAATATACAACAGCTTCTAACAGGCAGTATTATACTTACATAAACTAAGTAACCAGTATGATAGGCCTTGCATTACTTAGTGAGAAAGGGGAAAGGGAGAGAAAGAGAGAGAGGAAAGAGAGGTAGGGAGAGAGACAGGGAAAGAGAGACAGAGATCACCGAACTGGGTTGCTGCGTTGGTCCCATCAATGAGGGTTCAGGGATACCATCATCTTTTCTTCTCTTCCTCCTGCACTTTTCTTCTTGATGTCTCCGTCTCTCTATACACTTCTCTTCTTCTTCTGTCACTTCTCTCTCTCTTGTCTTCTGTCAGGCTTTTCGCTTTGTCCCACCTCAATTTATACACACTTTTTCTAGAAGTGGATGTATAGTATATCCAGTAGGGAAGCAGTGCATTTCATTGTTTACAACCACACACAATAGCCTTGTCTCTATGGGATATTTGCTACGAGATGAGGCCATTCTGCCTTGCAAGATTCCTTATCTCATGCATACTCAGGTCAAGGCTGTTTGAGGCATCTGTTTCCTCCTTCCCTCTACCACATTTCATTTGGCACTTACCAGTTTACCACACAGGACCAGAAACTGGTCTTGTTTTCAACCAAGCTGGGGGTTTGTAGAGTGCCAAGAAATGTTTAAGGCAAACAACAGATCAACACTCTCACCCAACCTGATGTCATCTGTAAACTAACTGAGATCATTGATAAATATAGTAAGCAGGACTGGTCCTAGTCCTGGGCCCTGGAGAACTCTAGGGCTTGTGACCAGTCACCAAGTGGATATAACTCCATTCACCATCGCTTTTTGGGCTTGGCCATCCAGACAGTTTTTCACTCAGAGATGAGTATGTCCATCCAAGCCATGAAACAGTAGGGGCGAGCAATAAAGAGCTAGAATGCCACTAACTAACCGTGCCACATTGACATCTCCTTCATCACAAGAGGGTTATGTTTCAGACACCCTCAGCTCAATTAGTCCTCAGCCCTTGACAGACAAATCTAGTACCCTGTCTGCAAAAGATACACACTGAAAACAGCTTGACTAAAATCCTTTCACCATCTCGCCCTGTGCCTCATAAAGTCCTTTCACCATCTCGTCCTGTGCCTCATTCACTCATTGTAAAGGAAGAGTAACGGGGAAGGACCGTGACCAATCATTTGAAAAGCTGCTGACAAATGTAAAGGAGTATGCGCAGCCACTTGACTACTCTGTATTAGTAAAAAATGAGTTGGTACACGAGGCCAATCCAGCCTCTGCATGATTGTGACACTTATAGCTTGATAGAAGGGGACAGAGAAACAAAGATTCCAGTGAGAAACTAGACTTGCCCTATTATAATCTCTGCAAAAGAAGGATTGAAGACAGGATGATAACTGGTTGAAAGAAGCCTGTTCAAACTCTGTCAGGAATTCTGGGATATTTTTAAAGAATTTGCATAATGAGGATTTTATAGAGTATTATTTGCAGCCATGGTTTGTTTTGTTGTTTTTTTTTTACCACTATCAGTGTTCACGCAACACAGCTGGAAACTATGTGCAGTGATCTGTGACTGCTGAACGTGATTCTTTACATGAGCAGAGCAGGTCAATGCTGATCCTTCCAATGCCTACATATCCAGTCATAGGATTTGTTTCAAAGATGCCAATGAGTGAGCAGCTTTGAAACTCTGGTTATATTAGATTTATCAGGATTTATATGAACTTTCCTTCTCCTCCTGTCCATTAATGCCAGCAACACTATTTTACTGGCAAGAGAAATTACTGATTCACATTACTTGAGTAATTGGTATCTGTTCCAATTTGTAGCTAAAACATTTTCTGCAAAAATATTTCTTTCTATAAAATCTGCACATCTTTTTAGAACAGCTTGAATTCTTCTAAAATACAGAGGTTTTTGTTTGGTTCTTTGGTTGTTTGGTTGTTTTATTTTTTTTGGTTCTTTTTACACATTACATCTATATAAATTATTTCTTGAGGATGTAAAAAATACACATCAATCTCTTCACAAGTATATCTTACGGTGAGTGAGATATTTAGGCCATTCTACTCCCACTAACATAATAATAATGTTCCTTGTAAATCATTAATGGCAATGGTTGTTCAGTAGTGATACACAACTCTGCAGCAAATACACTCATTCATATGATTGAAATAAATTAGAAACTTACATAAACATGAGAATCTAGACCTTAATCTATTAATTGGAAAATAGTTTAAGTCTGTTCAGTATTTCTTGACATTTTTTTTTACATGTCTACAATACCAAATTGAATAGCAAACAGATTGTTACTTGCACAGCATATTCTAGGTACCTATGGACTGTGCATGATGTTGAACAACAGATACACATTTTTCTTTACAAGATGGAATGCTTTCTCTATGGTAGCTTTACGTTCTACCAGGATAATGCAGATTGATATGAAATTGCTATCTGCAAAATATCAGTGGAAATTTTCTTTTGTCTCACATCAAAAAGTCAGCACAGTACTTTCATAATGATTTATTTCTCTCCAGTTGAGAAAATTTCCTGGTGTAGAAACAACTGTTTCAATTGAATAGAGTGACTGGAAAATTATGGCAAACTTTGTTGGCTGGCTATTGCTAAGAAAACGTTCCCTAAACCTTACTCTGCCTGAAATCAGCCAAATGGAACTTAAGACATAAAAGAAATGGAGGGACATGCCAGGATGTACTGGGTTACTCATGAAACTCATTCACTGAGCAGTGAAATTACAATGGTGGAAAAATCGTGCAAATCTGCATGTGCTTAATGTAAAAGGTAGCAGTCAACTTCTAAGTAAACTCTGAAATGTGTGGTACAGATTTTAATTTAAAGACAATCAGGGAAAAAAAACAGACTGTGCTGAAAAACATATTACAAAAGTAAACTACATTTGACTAACCAATTCCCCAGCATGCATTTCACCCTCAGAGGCCTTAAAATCACTACCAACCCTAGGAATTCTGTGGACTGTGAAGATAAACTTTGTGATGGCTGACGGGCACTATATACCACAAGTTTACAACCTCACAGAAATCTTTCAGAGGACGATGAAATTATTTCTTTAGCTTTAAGTGTTATTTAGTGCTAGAACTGTGAGCATACTGCAAAAATAAATTTTGGCAAAGCATGTAACTAAAGTTGTGAGTCCCATGCTCCTCAGAAGCTAAGTTCCAAGCAACCCCAACACCCTTCTGTCCAAATTTGTGTCTACAGCACACACTTGAGAGCTCCTTGAAATGTTCCATATCCTAAATAATGTTTTTTACAGTTTCAAAAAGCATATTAGTTGTCACCAAAACCGATTTTATGAGACAAAAGTTAGTCACAGGAAGGGTTTTTATTTCAGATGGAAAGGAGATTTGTGTGCAACGTACTTTGTCTTTTGTTAGTGCCTCCCCCATCCTGCTTTTTTACCTTTCTGGAAATGAAAAAAAGTTGAGATCAGAATGTCCTGCAGTATCTTCTAAATATGGAAGCCCATAGTGATCTTTCCATAGATCTGAAATGAAGAAAACTGCTCGTTATCTAGTTAGTCTGTAATCTTCAGAACTGCCTTCTGAAGTCTTTACCAGGGAAACATCATTAAAAATTCAGTACACAACTCACTCATCTCATTTGTCCCCAAGTGTGCTGTGCATCTGCTGTTCTAGATAAATGGAAGTGCTTCAGTTCTTCAAAGAATGAGCTTTGAAAAACACAGGACCGGTTGGTCAAAACTAGCAATAGTGATGTGGTTTGAAGAGATTAAAGGGTAAAAACCTGCTTTTTCTTTAAGTACCTCAGCTTCAAACAATGGTGAGACACTACAGGGTGCATGCAAATATAAGAGCATAGTAAAACTACCATCAGGAAAATTATCTTCTTTTTCATATGCAGATTCCTGTCCTTAACGTGGCCTTTTAATTAGCTTGATTATAGTGGTGCTTACTTGTCAGTGTCTCAGTGCTGTAATTTAAGAAACTGTGTATTCATTATAAATTCATATTTTCAAGATTTATAAATAAGGCTGAGCAGAAGCAACAAAAACAACAATAAAAAAGTTATTCAGAAAGTGTGATGAGAGAAAAATCACTTGGGGATATTTCCAAACCCTCTAGGCCAAACTTGACTTCAGCTTGGCAAAGTTAAGACTTGCGCATGTTACAGAGAATTTCTTCCAGCTTCAACACGTGAGAGTTGTTCAGTATATGAAATACTTAAACAAAACATAACACCAATGTATAGAAGTAATATAATAAATAGAAATGAAAAGGTGGTTTGAGACACAGACCCTGCAGTGTGTTGAAAGACTGGGAGTAGAACTGGTAAACTTTTTCGAAATAGTGTACTTGGGAAGCTATTTATTTTGTATTTGTGGATTCTAAGTCTGCTACCCATAAGGAAATTATCGTCAAAAATGTGTTTAAATAAGTTGACATGTCATAATTTTTCAGGCACCTGGGCACCTGTATTGTACACTTAATACAAATGAAGAAGACACATCAGGCTGGGCTCAAGAGGCAGAATTCAGTTTTGTTGTGAGAGTGGAAGGAATTTGAATGGGAAAACAGTTTGGAAGCAGGACTGGGAAGAGCCTGCAAGGAGTCTCAGAAGGTGGAGATGAGTGAGGACAGATGACAGAGATAAGGGGATTTTCAGGGCTTTCATGATTTATATCAAAATGGCAACTAAGCCCCACACAGCAACTTCCTCACTCTCCCCTATGGGACATGGGACGGAGTAAAAAAAGTAAAAGTGGAAAAATTTATAGATCAAGATAAAGACAGTTTAACAGGTAAAGCTAAACTTCATGCACAAACAGAACAAACCAAAGAATTAACTCCTCACTTCCCATGAGCAGCCAGGTATTCAGCCACCTTCAGGAAAGCAAGGCTCCGTCACGCGTACTGGTGACTTGAGAAGACAAACGTCATCACTCCAAATGTTCCCACCTTTCTTCTTCTTCCCCAAGTTTTGTATGCTGATCATGACAGAATGTGGTCTGGGATATCCTTTTGGTCAGCTGAAGTCAGCTGTCCCAACTGTGCCGTCTCTCAAGTTCTTGGGCACCTCCAGCCCATTCACTGTTAGGGTGGAGTGAGGAGCAGAAAAGCCCTTGGCCATGTGAGTACTGCTCAGCAATAGCTAAAGTATCCCTGTATTATCAACACTATTTCCAGCACAAAACCAAAACTTAGCCCGTAACAGCTACTATGAGGAAAATGAATTATATGCCGGACAAAACCAGCACAAGGATTCAGGGTGGAGTTACGCAAAGGATCAGAGGAATTCTGCGTTGGAGAGGGACCAGTAGAGTTTGTGGAGGTGGTGAATGCTATCTATCTTTTTTTTTCTCCTCCAGTGAAACAGCCTCTCTGGGGTTCCCTTCTCTGCTACCTTTGACTGTAGCACTCATAGCCACAAATACTCTCTTCTTCAACCTACCTACTGGTAGCCTCTGACAGGAGCCATTCAATCTCCTGCACACGAGCCCTCACTCATCTTCTTGTGACTTCTTTCAGGGAAAGGGAAGACAGTGGGAACACTGGCCAAAGGCATTGTCATGGGGAAGGATAGGAGACAATCAGAGGAGAGCATCTAAATGACAGAAGCTTCTGCTTCTTCAGTTCCAGGACAGGGATTGGTCTTTCGGTTCCTACAACGCTCTCTCAGCAGCAGCAAAGGCATGAGGTGTCAAGACAGATCACCTAAGTCTTGTCGGCTTCAGCTCTCTGCCCTCTGCCTACAGCTTTGTGCCAGCTCTGTTGAGGTTGATGAAGAAGTGAGAAAGCGTCCGTGTTACACAGACTGCATGAGTGCAGCTTTACGGATACAAATTGGGTAGCTACTTGGTTTCTTTGAAAGCTCATCTTGCAATGTTTCAGGGATACAGCAGAATCAGACCATGTAATTTAATGGATCATTCAAGTCACAAGCAAGCCGCCACAGATTGGACAGCTGTGATGGCCTGTCCCAGAGGCACACTGGTTTGCCTCGTGGCATCACATTTGTATGGTATTCTAAAATTTTGTAACTGTTCCAGCCAAATCACAGAATCACAGAATGACAGAATGTTAAAGGTTGGAAGGGACCTTAAAGATCATCTAGTCCATAAGATACACTAAAAAACCCTAGACACACAAAGAGAAAACAAGCTTATTATTCTCAGAAAGAGGAGATTAATTTGCTCCTTGGGATAAAGGAGACTCTGCAAGCACTAGGGCAACTCTGCTAGCACCATGCATAGGTCTAATCCAAGAACCGTATCAGTGTTCATCTCCAAATTTTAGGTTTATGAGATCACCTCAGGGATCCCGTTTGACAGTGAGTATGCTCACTCGAGACTGTTCTTGGCAGACCCCAAAATGAAGGCTGATTTCTACCTACACTGTAAGGAACACTTACCATTAAGACAGACCCCTGAATTTTATTTGCATTTTCAACTGTGCAGAATAACTCTTATACAATTTGGATCTGCAGCTTGATATGCTTTGATACCTTATGTTTTGACAGTGCTACTCTGATTTTCTCTCAGAACTGGAGATCTTCTGACTTACCCCCAGTCTTAAAAGGAGTGGTTCCAATTTCAGATTCTAAAGCCAAATAATGAAAGAAGTCCTGCAGCCTGATTCACATTGGTCTAGACATGATGAGGGAGGGCTTAAAACCAGACAAGACAGCATTTGACACAATGGCTTTCATCCACAGCTGTCAGCTGCAGTCGCTGGAGGACACATTCTTGTTCCTGAATAAAACACTAAGAGGAAAATAAATGAGTAACCTTTGAAAGCCAATTTGTGCTTTAAATATATTATATATTTCCAGGCAATCTATACATAACATAAGGAATATAGTTCACATAAGCTTTTGAAGTGCACACCTGCTGAATATTTTAAAATATTCATTCTTCCAAATTGAACAAGACACATGTAATTTGTTACCAAGCTGATCTTTGACAGGAAGGAAAAAAAAGCTCTATGCCATGAGCCGTAACCACAGGGAGGCCTCCTACAGTGTAAAATCCCACAGCTTTCCCAACAACTCTTTTCCTGTTATCTCCCTAGATTTTATCAGCAGTGTAACAGACAAACACCCTCTCCTTCTCCTTTCACCTATTTTTAAATGGAGTGTGTAATTTCATGGTATTGGATGCTTAATATAATCTGTGCGTAACAGAAATTGCATCCTCTTCCTACCTGCTGGAAGACATACTCATTTAACTGGCAGATGCTCTAAGAATTAAGAAAAACAAGGGCAGAGGAAACCAACAACGGAAGTTATGCACCAGAAAAGAAGAAAATAAATTAACTTTTGATTGAAGGACAGAAATGCGCTGATTAAATGACAGAAATCAAACATTTGCTTTCCTTAATATTCCACTCCCCCTCCCTCCTCCACTCCTAAAATTCAATAGAAGTAAGCTGACATACCCACAAAGCATTCACAGAAAACCTACTTGCTGAGGTAAGACTGAACTAATTTTAATTCCAAGATCTGGTGAATGCATGAAAAGTGAAAACTGTAAGCTGATGTAATGCTTATAACAGAACTTTCATAGTGATATACACTACTAATGCACAGACAGTTGTAAAGCTTCCATGCCACTGTGGGCACAGGGAAGAAGCAGAGTGATAGATTCTCATGACAGGGCACTGCTATATCCTTGCTGCATCTGTGCAGCAAGGAAGATTAGGAAACCTGCTTTGTCCTGCGTGATCAGCAAGGAGGCTGGAAAGGCCAAATTCCCAACTACATTTTGTGTTTGCATTTGCATTTGCAAACACAAATGCCAGTTTTCTTGGGTGCAAGCAGATAAAGTTACAGTCATAATCTGCATGCTGTGTACTGAGGAGAAGGGTGAGACAATGGTGATGTAGGTTTCTTTGAATGCTTTCTCTGTATATATATGCAAAAAGACAAGCAGAAAATTTAGAAAGGCTTTGAAATACCTGGAATACTCTTGAAACTACTAGCCATGCACAGCAGCAAAATCTGAAGTTGCACAAAAACCCAGTAATAAGAGGATTTAAAATTTAAAATAGGATTTAAAATTTAAAATAAGATTTAAAATTATTTCCAGCATAGGAGTAGAGGCTGAACAGGGAAAAACTTTAATAGAAATGTCTGTAAACTTAACTTATGCAGGGTTCTTTGAGAGGGCTTAGCATCATAAAAAAACCAATAGACTGCAGCAAAATGTTCTATGTTGAGTTTGTTCCAGATAAGTAAACCATTTCAGAAACAGTCATAAAGAAAGCAAGCAACATTCACTTGTCTTCTTTCAATGTAAAACCAAGTTTTGTTTTAGTCTGGAACAAAACCACTCCCATTTTCAGAAACTAGACTCTGGATCTAGATTTATCTGATGTTTTGTTTAGAGCTGGGCACACTGAGAAGGCAGAAAGGTGGGGAGCTTCAAGAGCCTTTGGCAGTGCGAGGTGGAGAGGTCAGAAAAGAGCTGGCAGGAGCCACAGGGGGTAGCTGGCTTAGGGTTCAGGGTACTGATGTCTGCCAGACAGCACTGCTCAAACCCAAGGTTGGATTAAGCAGGCAAAGTTCAGAGCACTAGATCTTGCATTTGGATTTTTCCTGTACCTGGTGGTTGTCTGGCTAAGCATGCACTTTCAAAAGTCTACCAAGACCAAGACACATCCCCACCAGCTTCCTTGGGAGGAAACAGGCTACCGGAGATGTGAGGATATGGCCTGTGAAATGGCACCTGTGAAATGGCACCTGTTAGTTCATTCTTTTAGTGTGAATTTTGACTTTTTCTGAGAAGCAAGAGTTACCTTAAACTTGGAGATATGTTATTGTTGGACTCTTAGGGCATTTGGACTGTCTCCACTGATGCTTATAGTCAATTTGTGGTCATGCACCTCATTGAAAGAAGAGAAGAAAGGCATGGAGCGTATTTGTGAATCCCAGAGGCTGTGTTTGCTCTAGAAGAACATTTGATGTTACCTGCTGGCTATAGGTGGGGTCCATTAAAGAAAGAGCAAGAGCGGGATAAATGATCCTCTACTAACAGAGCTGAGGATCCTTATAAAGTCCATGAAAATGGTCACTCTGAAGTGCTGTAACACCTGTAACACTGCAGACCTACTGGCCCATGGTGGAATCTGCTGATGGTTGTTCAGACATTGCTTGGTACAAAGGAGCAATGAGGCATTTCTTAAGCTAAGACTGAGCATAGCAATTCTTTCCAGTCTCTGAGGATGTCCTCAAAAGTGGAGCAGTGGTGCAGAAAAGGGCATATACACATGTGCCCAGTAACACAGAAATGTAAATATTTTACGTGGACTTCACATCTAGCAGCAGAATAGTGACAAATATTTGTCTGTGAAGAAAACGATGTTTTAATCAATTGCTTTTTCTGTGAAAATGGTTTAAAATATTAGCTGAAATATTCTGTCAGCATTTTACGTAGACTGGACCGAGGTAATTTTCACATGCCAATATCTTCCTTAGGGGCTATCATAAATCCGTAATTCTTGCTCACACTTGGAAAGTATTAATTTGAATACCTTCTTAAATGTTCTCTTAAAGGTACTGAGCAGTCATACTACCACAAAAAAAAGAAAACAAAGATGCTCAAAAAGTTGTAGCATTTTGCATATAATCTACTTTCAATATTGGTATGTAACTGAGAAGAGAAGCGAAGCAGTGGTACTTACTCACATTTTATCCTGGCAAAAATCCTCTGCTTGTTCCACAGAAAAATATGCTTTAGCTACCATCTCTTCATATTACCTTCATTAAAGTGAACAACAGCCATAAATATAAATTGCAGTTTAAGATACTGTATGTGATGGACAGAAAGGGTTATAAAAGAAAGTCCAGGTATTACACCAACTGTGAGACATAATCATGCACATGAGTTAAGGCAGAAGTTTAATTATTGTAAATGCTGGCCCAGATCAGTAAATCAGTATTTGTTTTTGCAGCTGTGATCCACAAGTCATTTATTCAATGGAGTGATGAAGTTTTTTTCCTATAATTCTGTTGTTCTGGTTACAGCACAAAGGAATAAAATTACTACAGTGTTTTTAAATCAACGTCCAGTATGCACAAAGCTTGGTATGGACACAGAAAAAAATAACACTTGATTTGTAAAATGCACAGTGTCTGAAATTCAAGCCACACAAAATGGAAAGCCTGTCCAAATAAGTCACAGTAATGACTTCACTCAGGAAGATTAACTTCTGATGATTTGTGCAAAATGTGGGAAGGTAAATAGTGAACACAATTCCTGTAACATGGTACAGGAATCCCAGAAATGCTCTTTCTCTGGAAGCAGACAGCTAGACCACAGCAAGATCTCTGCCTATTTATATGGCCATGCCAAGTCAAAATCTTGCTTTCCATGTTAGAGGATGAATGAGTGTACTGTGTAAGGACGGGAGAATTGATAGCTGTTGCATAGTCTTCACCTATGGGTCACGTTTGTGGAAGTGGAAAGACGTAAGCCCATAAGCCTGTTTAGGAGCCATGGGATGGTAGAAGAGAGGATGAACAGGCTTTTCAATTTGCCTTCTTTAAAATACTACTAGTTATGGGATGTAAACACCAGTGGATGTTGTAAGTGGCAGTGCTTCATATACTTGCCTGCAAGGGCTGTCAATACACTGCAGGAAGACATTGCAAGAATTTCATGACAGATATGTCTGTAGTGTGACACTGCCAATCTGGCACTAACTTGTTCCTGTATTAAGACACAGAATTTGTGTTAGTTAATGGAGAACTTTCAAGATGGTTTCCAGGTTTGACTTCTCCAAACTGTGATGGACATAAAAATCCTTTTTAATTAGTACTTTCTACAAGTTTTTATGGAACATTTCCTCAGTAGCTGAGGAGACAGAATGGGTCGTGGAAGCAGTTCTGAGACTAAACTGGGAAGTCTGAGATTCATCCAAGAACAGCACTGGAGAGATCATAAGCAGAATTGCAGCAGGATTTGGGTCCAGGGGAGTATGCAAAGCCTGATGCAGAAACCTGTTAAATGAGGAGTGACTGGAGCTTCACAAGACAGGATGTGAGTAATGACAGACTCAGTAGTGAGGTACTAAAGCTTCCATCTAGATATTATCTTCACCTCAGATATTCTGTGTAACGCAAGTGCTAGAGAAATTTGGGTAACTCCAGACGGTCTTTTCACAGGCAAGTGACTAAGGTGGATGGCAGATGAAAATGAGCCTTCAGAAACAAAGACTGAAAATGCTGGGTTGGAAAACTTGAAATAACCAGTTTACATTGCTGATAACAGCTTATTATTTAGTTTTCAAACTAAACATTGACCTCTTAGGAAGAAAAATAGAGCAGCAAGTACAGCAAACAAGGACATAGTAGGACAGAAGAACAATACAAAAACAGTGTTATGCCCCCACTTGAGATGGACTGCACAGAGATGAATGTGATATTTCATCCAAGTTACTTACCAAGCACAAATAAAATACAGTGTACAATTAGGTGACTGCAGAGATATAGAAAGCACTCCTCCTCTGGGAGACTGAAAGGATTAGGTTCGTTTGCTTAGCAGAGGAGATTAATTACTGTTATTGAAGATAATAAATGCAAAAGAGGAAATAGATGAGGAAAGTATGTTTACCAGCTCTTACAGCGAAAGAATAAACTGATATCCAGTAAAAAATGAAAGGCAAGAAATGTAAGACTAATTACTAGATATCTCTCATATGATAACATAAAATCAGCCTCTGGAATCAATTACCACAATATGTAAGCTCTAATATTTGGGAAGGAGATTGTTTATGGCTAATGAGTGTCTTTGCAGTCACAATAGATGTAAAGCAAAGATGACTGGAGATACGAACCAAGGATACCATAGAAAACTGGAACATTACATATGTAGTCAATCATGATCAGCCTTTCTTTTGTTTTCCTAAATACCACACAGTGGTTCTGGTTCCTCAAGTAAGCAGCAAAGAGAAAATCATGTGGTTATATTCTATAAAAGGAGACAGTTTCCACCCTTAAGCATGTATAAAGGACATACAAACAACAGTGCACAGGAGAGTCCAAGGCACTTGGAAAGCCAAATGGGATTTTGATAGTGACTGATAAATGTCAGGTAACCTGTCGCAAACGAAATTTGCAGCCCTAGAGTGAAACATAGAGGTAGCAAGCAAAGTTTGCCAGATGGCTTTTTCTCAACCTCTCGTCTCATCTGTCACTCACTTGAAAGGCAGAGTCTTCACAATGTTATCCAGGCAGCTGGTGCTGACCAAGAGAAAATCAGTTACTGAAATCTCCATTGAGCACCTGTGTTATTTAGGAATGAACACTCATGATTAGTCATACTTACAAAGGGCAGGTACAGTAATTAAAAAAAGTCTAGTTTTTTAAAGAAAAAAAATAAAAATGTTATACTCTTAAGGATTGAAGATTAACTTGATTTAAAAGTCCTCCAGGCTAAAGATTTCAATTCTCTCCTTGACAAAAAGATGGATTTTGAATTGTGTCAAAACAACGTACAGATCATATTGGTTGAGTAAACACAGTTTATTGCTGAATTTTTAGGTATAGTTTATACCAAATACATTTAAGGAAGTAGAATAGAACATGGAAATGCTGTTTCAGTACAAAGAAATGAAACAGCAGAGGCTTTCTAGTTTCCATTATTTCAGAATATAAGAACCTCACAACCTGTTGATAATTGTTTCTCATGACAACTGACAGTAAAAGTAAAAAAATGTGAACTGGTTTCATTTGACTGGCACAAGCATGAGGTCTTTATGGTCATTTAGAAGCCAAAGAATATTCTTCAAATTTTATTGCTTTTTCCATTTATCTATAAATGCAAAAAATTTTATGAGATACAAGAAAATATGTTAGAAAAAATTTGGAAGGCAATGAATCATCAGAAACACTCCAGGACAAGATTCAAGCCTACCAGATAGTCAAAGCCTACTTTTAAGAAAAAAAAAAAAAGAAAAGAAAAGAATAATTTAAGATAATTATTACCTGGCATTATTGATAGAATAGGTCAAGTTCATTGCTACTGGAAACAGAGAAAAAACCTAAAAATTCGTGATTCATCCATGTCAAAATATTTTGCCAGCATTTCTAAGGTGACTATCATGCTTTCTCAAGGCTTGACTGAATTATTGAGAACCATTTTGTACATTAGTCTGTGGGCACTCTTTTACATGGAACACAAACACAACCAAGTGCCTGGAACCTGTGAGAGCGAGGCAAAGACACAGAGGCATGTTATTGGCATGACAGGGAATTTGAGAGAAAACGAGACGAAGTATCAGAGAATCACAGAATCACAGAATCGTTAGAGGTTGGAAGGGACCTTAAAGATCATCTAGTCCAACCCCCCTGCCAGAGCAGGATCCCCTAGGGCAGGTCACACAGGAACGTGTCCAGGCAGGTTTTGAATGTCTCCAAAGAAGGAGACTCCACAACCTCCCTGGGCAGCCTGTGCCAGTGCTCTGTCACCCTCACAGTAAAAAAGTTTTTCACAGTGGCAAAGATGATTATAGAGATTTATGTGTATTTGGCAGCTCTGAAAAAATGATGGTAAGTTTTGTGCAGACTGACTTGTACAGATTGCATATGGGCAGTCACCTGTGAAGTTCATGCTATTCAGCATAACCGTGACAGACTTCACAGGATTCAGTGTTCATGTGTCTGCATTTCCAAGCAGATTTTCTCAAAATGGTGGGAATCTCAACACAAGAGAAAGAGGATTTTTCATAGTTGAGCACAATGAATTACATACATAAGAGGATTTTTCATACTTGAACACAATGAATTACTATGGTCACGCTCAGTTCTACAGCTTGTTGCGGTGCAGAAAAGGAGCACCTACAACTGTCCCACCAGCACAAGCAAAGTCTAATCAAAGTTGTTGACATACAGTGATAGGTTTCAGAAGGATTCTACACAGAAGAATATATTACACTGAGAACAGATCTCTGCAGATACGTCATTTGGTGCTGATAGAAGATTTCCACTTTTTTTTTTTTAATTTTAGCAAAGTTAATGCTTCAAGAAGGGGTGGCTCAAAAGTCAGTGTTAAGAATAAAGGCAAGAAAATAATTTTGTTTTGCATCATTCAATAAAATTGTCATAAGGTTAGAGAGAGTCAGATTAATGTATTGTATAGTTCCATAAAACTGGGCAGCTTTATGTAAGCATTTGTAATATCATAAAAGCTTTCTTTCTAAAATGCCATATTCTTTGGCAGAAATTAGTGTCTAATCTTGAAGTATTAAGAGAAAAGTGTGCTTGTCATAACATGCAAGAAAAACCTTTCACAAATAAATGCAATGGTATTTTTTTTAACTGAAAAGATACTACTTATAAATTGATAAATGGGAATTTTTGAGAATATTGTTTACTCGTGTGCTCATACCCCTGATATATGAGCATCTTTACTCCTTGAAACCAGAGCTGTTTTTACCTTTGCAGATAGCTTAGGGAATGGAGAGGATCTTGGCAGTCTTTACTGTAGAATATGAGAATATCTCTTAGCTATTCTGCCTGAAATGGTTCAGCCATTGATCTAACATCATATGCAAAAGCTCAAAGGATTAGGTACTGCTAAAAGTTTAATTTGATATTGGATACAAGAGTCCTGAAGGTGAACTGCATCCCACTAAAGAGGAGTGGTATTCCTACCCCGTTGTTTTTTAATGCAAGGTTCTGGGATGGTTCTGTCTATCACAGCTTTGTTGTCCTGGCTCTTGAGAACAAGAAGAATGACTGGGACACACTTCACAGGAGACAGGTTTCTAGCACAGTAATGCTGTAGTTGGCCTCTGTTAGATGCAGTGAACAGTGGAAAACTACAAAGCTCAATATTGCTAATGAAACATACCAAAACATTTAGTGCCCAGCTCAGACACAGGAGTCCAGTGGAGATCTGGTAGTCTGTGATTGCCAGGCACTGGGGAAGTATGTGACATGGGGTGGAAGCCAAGCAGAAGTTCCTGCTTTCAGAAGAATGCAGAAACAAGAGTTTGACTACACAGGAGTGTGAAGTAAGGTGGGGTCATGTGATCTCCCTCTTCTACGGCTCCCACAAGTTATTCAGAACTAAGGAATGGTTTGTGTGCTATCAGAGGAAAGCAGGAAAAGCAGTTTGACTACAGTCCCACTACAGTCTGCCCCCTTACTTTGTGTAACAGCAGATAATGATCTGTAAAAGTATTCCAATTTCCTACCTAATACAGAACTAATTCTGTTCAGGGATCTTTACTTTCTAGCTCAGTTTCTTCTATGAGGCTGCACTTTCTGAAGTTAGCAGCACGTTTTTCAGAGGCAGTGCCTGCTACTGGCAGTGATAACACCTGATGTTTATGGTTACTGTCTGGGACTGGGATGCAGAAAGGCTCTTGCTGATACTTACTCCTGTAGTGACCAAGGCCACTGCTGGCTTTTGTGTGCCACGCTGGGGGTGCTGGGTAGTAAGAGGGGGCGCAAGGAAGTGAAAGGTTGCACCTCCGGTGAGTAATAGATAGGACAGGTGGTCAACAAGAATATTCCATTCCACATACTCCATACTCAGTATAAAACTGAGGGATCACAATGGTTAAGGTCTCTTCTTCAACAGTCTGATCTGCTGCCATTGAATCCAATCCTGGGTTCGCAAATCCAACTCCCATATCCAGCTCCCCTCTGTCGCTGAGCCTGGGGTTTCCCTGGTGCTGCCTGGTCTGCAGCATCGGTGGGGATTGCTATTGAGGAAGGAATCAGGTTTGATATCAGATTTGTATATATTTGGATATAGTTAATTATTTTTATTATTTCATTATTATTGCTATTATTGTTTTATTAAAGCTGTTTTAATATTCTTTCCCAATCCATAAGTCTCTCTGCCTTATTCCCTTTCCCTTTGGGGAGGGATTGGGGTTAGAGAACATCTGTCATGAACTAGTGGCAGTCTCAGTTCTAACCCTCAACAGAGGGGAAGAGAAGAACAAGAATGCAACACCAAGTCATAGGGGCAGATTGCCCCTGTGCCCAGCACTGGGGAGGCCTCACCTCGAGCCCTGTGTGTAGTTCTGGGTCCCTCACTGCAAGAAAGATATTGAGGTGCTGGAGTGGGTGCAGAGTCTGGGGAACAGACTAGAGGGAAAGTCCTATGAGGAGAGGCTGAAGGAGCTGGGGGTGTTTAGCCTGGGGAAGAGGAGACTCAGGGGGGACCTTCTCACTCTCTACAACTCCCTGAAGGGAGGTTGTAGTCAGGTGGGGGTCGGGCTCTTCTCCCAGACAACTAGTGAAAGGACAAGAGGGCATGGCCTGAAACTGTGCCAAGGAAGGTCTAAGTTGGATCTCAGGAAGCACTTCCTCACAGAGAGGGTGCTCAGGCATTGGGATGCACTGCCCAGGGAAGTGGTGGAGTCAGAGTCCCTGGAGGTGTTTAAGGAGAGGCTGGATGTGGCACTTAGTGCCATGGTCTAGCCAGTGTCATGGTGTTGGGTCATAGGCTGGACTTGATGATCTCAGAGGTCTTTTCCAGCCTCAACAATTATGTGATTCCCTGATTCCGACATCCCTTGAAAGAACACCTTTCTGTAAGCTTTCTGATCTCAGCCATGCCGAGTGTTCTACTTGGGAAATCAAACTTGTAATTGCAATTATATATACTAAGACCTATTAGGCATTCTACAGTACTAGTTTTTTATATCACTGGCAATCTAAAATAAACCATGTGTTGCGCATGAATAAACCATACTATTTGTGCCTTTGTGCATCCCACTTCTTTACATGAAAACCCTCTGCATCTTAACTGGTGTCAGACCTATAGCTTATCCATGACCTCTTGTACTAAATTGACTGGACTTTATTTGGTGTCAGATTTCTAGCTTGTGTGATGACTGTTTTTGAATAGCCAACTGGATGCACAGCCAGTGTGGGAATTAACAGTCATGGCAAAAATCGACCTCTTCCCAACTAACACTACATGCAACAGCCTCCTTAGGCACTCAGGGAGTCCTAGGCTGTCCTTGTAAAACAGGAATACGAAGCACATGTGACAACAGACATGGACAATAGTTTTACTTTCAGAAGTAAAAAGAGAGCTCTCTTGCATCTGATTAATGAGAGAAATGTCTGGGCGAAAGATGTCTAGCAGCAGCCCTGGCACGGGATAGCTCTTTGCATTGCCCTTGGTTTGTAACATGTAACCAGAAGTACAGGTCACTACTGGCCCATCATGATTAGACAGGTTCTAACAGATACAGTGGGATGAAACCTCTTCAGATTTTTGCAGAGGTTTCCCAAGTATTTTTAAGAGGTCCTGGGGATGTAATATATGACAGAAGCCAAATCCCGAGTGCCTCTAACAAACTGCCCCACGGCTGAGGTTCTTGCATACTTAGAAAATTCAAAATCTCTAAAATGGCATGAAGAGGTACTTCAAGTCAAGTTGTATGAAATCCTTCACCAAAGGAAAGGGATAGAGACCTCTCTGCTGCATCTGAGAAGTTACAAACACAACAAATTCCTTCTGCACTGTCTGAAGTTTGTGTAGAGTCCAGATACGCAAAGCTTTGTACCTGTAGTAAATCAGGCTTATAATGAACTAGGGTTATTGCTTATGTAACGACTGAATCAACAGTGCAAAATTAAGCACCTTTAAGTGTGAGAGACTTTAGCCAGTTTTTATCTGGAAGCAATGCTACGATCTAAGAAATGGTTGTGAACCTAAATTTCTGAAGACACAATTCGTGAAAAAGGTTTTAGAGAAGAAGATTAGATGAAAGTATTCAGAGAAAGTCCATGTTTCTTGGAACACTCTTAAATTTCCTTCTCCAATGATAAGGTATATACAGCAGATGAAGGAGAAGCATTTGGTCCCTTGCTGCATTCTTTTCTAGAGAGTATTTGTGCACAAAGCTGTTTTTCAACAGTGACCTTGAGCGGCTCAGCGAAGAGGTAAAGTGTCTAGATCCAAGCTTCCTTTTAACTGAAGCTGCAAAAATCTGCAAGATGCTCTCAGACTGGGTAAGGAGGATAAGTACTTTGTATGAATTTGTTCTCCAAAATTCTGCGCCCCTCAAGACAGTCCTTCCACTGCACAGTGTAAGCCTTGAGGCTTCCTAGTACCCTGCAACCAGGAGACATGCTGTGAAAAACTGTGGAAGAAAGGGGAAACTGTGTGTGTTATGTAAATGGAGAAGCAGGAGATCTGCATACGCTGAAGAGGCAGCTGCACTGGTGTCATGGTTCCAGCCAGCTGGACAACAAAGAATCATGTGGTCGCTCACTCACTCACTCATTCACTCACTCACTCACTCACTTACTCTTCCCCCCACCTCCACAGGGACATGGAGGGAGAAAATTCAACAAACACGGCTCAAGCGTTGAGATTAAGGACAGGAAGGATTCATACACAATTTACGCTGATGGGTAAAAACCAGAGTAAACTAGGAGAGAAAACATAAATTTAATTTACCGCTGCCATTTATGGAGTAGGATAGTGAGAGGAATAAATAAATAAACACAACTCAATCTAAAATACACTCTCCCCCCTCCATCCCTCCCATCTTCCCGACTACTCCTGCCGCCATTGGTGCAAGGGGGGTGGGGCTGGGGTTTGCAGTCTCTCCATTACTCATTGTCCGTGGCAGTTCCTCCTGCTTGAGAAAGAGGGCTCCTTGCAGTGGTCCCCTTCTGCCACATGATGTCCACCTCACAGGAGGCAATCCTCTTCCTCCACATCATCCATTCCAGCTGGGGTCACAGGTCACTTTATGCATGTCCTCCGCTTCTACTCAGTCACTCTTCCCCCTGGCATGGGGTTCTCCATGTACCTCTGCATCCTGGACCTTCTCGCTGTCATCAATCCCCTCAACTTTCACTTAAACCTCTCCCTGCCATCTCACTCACCAAGGGGCTCTGTAGAAACACTCTGCTCTGGTGCCTTTATCCCCCCTTTTTCCTCACTGATGGTGTTACTTTGCTTTCCTTTTACCTCCCCCTCCAACAGAAAACTACCCAACATAAAAGACAGGACAGACGTAGACAAGATGAGATAACAGAACAAAAAAGCCTGTGGATCAAGAGGTTCCCCTCTTAAATACACTTGTTGCACGGGTGTTGATTGGTCTGGCCTTGGCCAGAGGCAGGTCTGACTTCTACCTGGGTCTGGGGGAGGGTCTCAAAATTTCGAAAGAGACATTGCCCACAGCTCTCCCTGCTTCCAAAAACCCTGCCAGACTCAAACTCATGACAACTGGGATTCATTTTCTCACAGAGCAACACCTCCAAGAATATTATCTCCAATTTTACTGTCATCACAGAGTAGGTGTTGACAGAGAGAACGTATCACAGCTGGTTATGGTTTGTCTGCAATCACAGCATAGCAGTAGCATAAAACTTTTTCCCCAGTGTTTCAAAATACCTATAAATAGACAAAAATACTGTTAACTCCCTCCCTGGGACATCACCAAAGATGTTTCTTCAAGCAAATAAAAAGTCCAGGGCTTTCAGTGGGAGCAGATATTTTTTGTCATTACAGTATCTAGAGACATTTTAAGAGGCTGATATCTGCCCAAATGTATGCCCTGTGTGCCACAGGAGACTACTGACAGATACAAATAAGTGTTTTCAGAAGGTGTCTGAAAAGGTAGGTCAAGGGCTCTGAAAATTTCTAAAAAATTGTCTGCAGGGCAGCAGGATATGGATGCAGCTTCCTGACTCAGAAAGAGCTTTTTCTTCTACTCTGTCTCCCACCAGTCTCAGGATGATAATGACTTTTATGTACATGTCTGGTTTCTGTATTGTGGGCACAGTGGGACAGAGCTCTGTGGCTACTAGCAAGGCTGAACTGACTATCTTCTGGAGTGACTGAGTTTGTGCATACAACGCGAGTACAGATAGGGAAAAGACAAGATTTGTGCCATCTCTGCCTTTAGCATGTAAGGAGCCAAATATGATCTCTTTCCAAGTTGTTTTTCATGAGCCTTTACCTTTCTGTACTGTAGTGTTGCCATCTAATTCTGAATGATCTAAAATAGTTTACAGTTTTGCAATATCTCCTTCCTTCATTCTACAAAAACTACAGTAAAATGTGATTTTTTTTTTGTGATACCACTCTCTACATTGCACTTTCTTTTGCTAATTTTTCTAGGGAGTCACAGATTCAAATTAAAACTCATTTTGTCAGCTCTTGAAAACAAATCCAGAAACTACCCTAAATAGTTTGTGTAGCAAAACATTAAAATATTTTTAAATTAAATGTTATGGTTCAAAGATCACACTAGCAATACAATTCTTATTATAAAGCTGTGAAATTGGACACTTCAAACCTTCTGAACAAGAAGAGACGCCTTAGGTAACAGTCTGGTTAGTAAGACATTTGGTCATTGATACTTTTTAATTTTTTGCCATGTCAAGACTGTCAATGGCTTCCACAATACTTTCACTGACTGATTTCAGAAATAATGTAAGTGTTACTAGCACTGTCATATCTTCTCCTGTAGGAATTTTGTTAGAAATGCTCTAAAGCCTTAAGGTTGGAAAAACCTTGCCAGGAGTTTCATCTGTTGTTGGCATACTTAACAGAACTTCAGCCCTAGAAACTATTAGGATTTAACTGTGTTGTAGTGTAGTCACACAAGGCGGCAAATTGAGTTGCCTGGAGACCCATGATTCAGGCAGTTCATGAGTCTGCAATGCTTGACTGCACAAGCAAAATGGCATTTTAACAAATATTTTCTGTATTTGGTTACGTATAGGTATATGTATACATACGAGAAATAACCAGTCTTTAAAATCTGGCTGAAAAGAATGATATTAAAATTTTGGAAGTCAGTACTAAGCCATTATGATATGGTATGCCAATATGTCATGCAGGTTTCTACCATGGGTAGTGGTTTGACCCTGGCCAGCGGCCAGGTGCCCACACAGACACTCTATCACTCTCCCTTCTCTGCTAGACAGAGGGAGAAAATGTGATGAAGGGCCCATGGTTTGAGATTAGGATTGCCTGGATCTACTGTCCTGGGCAAAACAGATTCAATTTTGGAGAAAATAGTTAAATTTATTAAAGAACAAATCAGAGAAGAGTAGTGAGAGATAAAAACAGACCTTGAAAAAAACCCCAACCACCTTCCCCCATCCCTCGTTTCTCTCCGGGTTTAACATCAGTCCTGGTTTACCCACCTCCTCTCCCCAAGCAGCTCAGGGGGACAAGGAATGGGTGTTACTGTCAATTCATCGGACGTTGGTTCTAGCACTACTTCTTCCTCTGGGAGAGGACTCCTCACTCTTCCCCTGGGCCATTGTGGGGTCCCTCACATGGGAGAAATTCTTCACACGGTCTTCTCCAACGTGAGTCCTTTCATGAAGGGCAGTTTGTCACACACTGCCCAACCTGAGTCCCCTCATGAGGGGCAATCTACCCCAACATGAGCCTGAGGTGCAGTCCTTCAGGGAAAACTGCTCCAGCATGAGTCCCCCATGGCATCACAAAAGTCCCACCAGCCAACATACTCCAGTGGAGGCATCTCTCCCTTCCATGGGCTACAGGCTCTGGTAGTGGCCTGCTCCAGAGCGGGCTTCACACAGGGTCACAGCCACCTTCAGGCATCCACCCACTCCAGTGTGGAGTCCTGCATGGGCTACACCTACACCCCTCGTCACAGCCATGGGCTGCAGGGGGAAAACTCGCTTCACCATGGTCTTTGCCATGGCCCTGGGGACTCTCTGCTCCAGCGCCTGGGGCACATCCCCCTCCCACCTCCTTCACTGACTTTGGTTGTCTTCACATATTCTCACTCCTCTCTCTCTCTGCCACTTGTTGTATGGTGCAGTTCTTTCTTTTTAGCCGTTTCTTAAATATGTTTTCACAGACGAGTTCCTATCCTATCACTACTGATGGGCTCGGCCTTGGCCAGCGGCGGGTCCGCCTTTGAAACTTCTAACAACTTCTTGCAGAAGCCACCCCTACAACCCCCCTCCCCACGCCCCTGAAATCCAGCCAGGCCAACGCAATACAGGCACCAAATTTGTCAGGCATAATTTACCCGTAGTGAGACTGTGTTGGCTGTCACCAGTCAGCTCTTTATTTTTCATCTGCTTGAGCGTCGTTTCCAGATGGTCTAGTCCATAATCTTCCTGGACACAGAGGTGAAGCTGATGGGCCTGTAGCTCCCTGGGTCTTCCTTTTCATCCCTTTCTAAAAATGGGGGTTGTTGCACCTTTTCCAGTCAGTGGGACTTCACCTGTCTGCCGTGACTTTTCAGACACGATGGAGGATTTCCCTGTATTGCTCCCAGGCTGCCTGTCCTTGCTTCCACCCCCTGCAGGCCTCCTTTGTGTGGCTGAGTTTGTCCGGGAGTTCATTGTCCAGGAAGCGGCGGCCTGTGCCAGCAGAGAGGAGCAGCCCCCTCCTGCCTCCCAGTTACAGCCCCGGGGCTTGGGGCTGGAGGAGTTGGGCTGCTGTTGGAGGGAAAGGGTGAGAGGGCTGGGACTGGAGGATGACAGGGAGGGGCCATTTGGGTGCAGAGATGTCAGCAGGGGCACCGAGACACCCCGGAGGAAGCTTCTGGATGGTTGTTAACTTTCCAGGAAGATGAGCAGCCTCACTCTCAGCGCCTGCAGGTCGTAAGGGAGGCGGGGTCCATCGAGGGGGCTGGCTGGGCGCTCCCCTGCAGCCTGCCGGGCCGGGGTATTGGGGGCCCCGGGAGGCGCGTTGCCTCGTGCCCCTTGGTGCCTCCGTGCAGGCCTCCTTCTCCTTCTGGGGGGCTCATTGCCGGTGGTCGGCCATGGGCGCAGGTAGTAGCGCCGCTGCGGGGATCTGCTGCGCTCCCGCTCCCTGGCTGCAGTCTCGCTCTGGTGAGTGGACGAGGCGACCGCGTTCTCCTGGCCGTTGTCGTCCACCCTCGCCGTGTGCAGGACACGGCTGAAAGGTCGCCTGCAGAGCGGGCACTGAGCCCTCACGGCAGCCCATTGCTGGATGCAGCTGAAGCAGAAGGTGTGGGAGCATCCGCTGACACGGGCTGGGTCATTGATCTCACTCAGGCAGATGGAGCACACGTCGTCTGCGCCTGCTTCCAGCCTCCGTGCCCGCTGCAACCGGCTGGTGGTGGCAGCCGCAGCAGAACCGCTCTGCTCTGGATCCTCCTCAGGACCCGACGCCATGTCCTGGCAAGAAAATATTCAAAGTGCCTGAGCTTTTCTGGCGCCAGGAACGGAAAAGCAGAGAATGCCCCAGAAAGCGATGGGAGAAGGGACACCAGGGCCTGCCAGAGGGTCTCCTTGCAGGCTAAAAAGTGCAGCGGGAGCAGTCCCGAGGGACATTCAGCCCCAAGGGCTGCCTTCCCCATCTGCCTGTCCCCCTCAGCTCCCCCCGGCGACACTGACCCTGGTTCAAGACCCCTCAGTCCCTCTGCTCCCCCCAGACAACCAGCACAAGTCACGCTAGCACAGGGTACCTGAAGGAGGCTTTCTGGCAAGTCGGAGGAACTGGCTGGGACTCCTCAGCGGTGCCCACAGCCACGGCACAGTTGCCGTGCGGGATCCACAGCACCTCGCCAGCCAAGGGTTGGCACAAAGGCCACACCGTAGGTGGAGGTCCACAGTCCTGGTGGAGCTTGCACGCTGTGTGTGTGCACTCACCGGAGCCCTGGACCAAAGGCGCCAAACAGAGGCCGCAGCTGCAGAAGAGCAGCGGTGCCCCTTTGTGACATTGCAGAGGCCTCTGGGGCTGACCCGCAACCTGGCAACGAGCAGCCCAGTGATGCGAGTGGGCAACTCTGGTGACCTTGGTGCCACGGGACTGCCCTGACTGGGTTCCTCCAAGGGCTGTCAGGGAGGAAGGACTCGCCCCTTGTCTGCCGTGGGAGAGCTCTTGGAAGAGACCTCTGGAGGTCATCTTGTCCACCCCTCCTGCTCAAGCAGGGCCACCTAGGGCTGTCTGCCCTGGGCCACACGTGCCCTGTTGGCTTTTGAGGATCTCCAAGCATGGGCAACCTGTGCTGCTGCTCTGTCACCCTCAGTCCAAAAATGTTTTTCTGATATTCAGGAGGAACTTCCTGTATTTCCATTTGAGCCCATTGCCTCTTGTCACTGGGCACCAGTGGCAAGAGCCTGGATGCATCTTCATTACAGTCTCCCTGAAGACATTTGTACACCCTGATGGGATCCCCTTTGAGTCTTCTCCAGGCTGACCAGCTCCAGCTCTCTCCTCCCTTTGGCAGGTGCATTCCCCTAGTCTGGGATGTCTCCCCTCAAAGCGGTTACCAGAAGGATTTCAGAGAAACCACTGGAAGCTTCTGGCTAATTTGGGTCTAGTCCACCAGCCTAGTGGTACACCCAGGAAGTTGGCTGGTAGCTAATGGGAGGCCGAGATGGCTTTGATAGACCACAGCTCAGATTCGAACGAGCTTTAAAATGGGGTCCTTCAAGGGACTTGTTGGAGCCATTGCTTAGGAGCAGCAGGTTCTGCAGTCGGGGCACGGCCTCCCCCTTGGTTTGGGACTCCGACCAAGGTGACTCCTCGAGGTTGAGAGTCCTCATCTTTGTACAGGTGAGTGTATTTACGATCCAGATCACTGTTCTTTGTCAAGGGTTGGATGTAGTGCATTAGCCGCTCTTCTCAACCGATAACAGAACTTGTAAACTTGCGGGAGCACTCATTTCTTAAATCCAATTTAATTACGTGTGTAGAGTTTACTGAGAATGGGTGCACCCCTCACACTACCTTGACCATCTGGCAGCCTAATTTTGCGACCCAGGAGACTGTTGGCCTTCTTGGCCACCAAGAGACATTACTGCTTCATTTTCCATGTAGTGCTCATAACAACTCCCAGATCCTTTCCTGCAAAGCTGCTTTCCAGTTAGTCAGCCCCCAGCATACGCTGGTCCACGAGCTGGTGCATGAGAGGGGTTCCGCTCCAGCTGCAGGACTTTTCAATTGCAGTTGTTGTCCTCCCAGCCCATTTCTTCAATCTCTTGAGATTCCTCTGAATGGCAGAATAATCTCTTCTGTATCCACAAACCATACTTCCCAGTGTTGCATCATCAGCAAACTTGCTGATGGTATACTCTGCCCCGTCGTCCTATTAATGAATGGAGATGTAGAATTAACAAATGGAGATGCAGAAAAATACTGGACCCAGTACTGACCCCAGGACACACTGCTGGTGACCAGCCTTCAACTCCTGCCTTAGCACAGCAGAAACTCTGAGGTGATCATCTGCTCCAGCGTGAGTCCCGTGCGATGTTACACAAGTCCTGCACGCCAGCCTGCTCCAGCGTGACCTTCTCTCTTTCCACGGGCTACAGGCTTTGGCAGCAACCTGCTCCAGTGCGGGATTCCCATGGGGTCACAGACCCCTTCAGGCATCCACCCGCTCCAGTGTGGGGTCTGCCATGGGCTACAGGTAGACATCTACACCCCGCCACAGCCATGGGATGCAGGGAGACAGCCTGCTTCACCATGGTCTTCACCAACCACACTTTGCTAAATTAATGCCAGTTCCAGTCTGGAGTTTTGAAATATGGAGGGAAGTGTAGAAGATTTCATTTGGAGGACCAAAGAAGCATAAAGTAAACATTAAGCTATACAGCTGAGATTTTGTTTAGCAGGAGAAAGAAAGGGAGAGGACCCTAAATCTGCTCTCCAAGTATGTCACGTATCTCTGGCAACGTTTTCAGAAATATTGCTTGGTATGGTAGCCCAGGTTTTTCAATAGAATAAGGTTCTTAACAAATAGAATTCCTTTGCAAATATTTCTGCTAGTTCATATGTCTTTAATAGACTAATTATTCTGCATTGTCAGAAAATTATTCATGGTGATAGCAGGCAGTAAGTATCTCGGTGCCTGAAGTTGGAAGAGCTTAGAAGAGAATAAATACAAGTCTAATCCTGTTCCACTTATCTTGAAAGCTCAAGAAAGCCTAGGAATGCTGTGTGCTTGCCTGCTCATTCCTGGGGGTTCCTGTTTACTACTATTTATATTTGGATATGGAAATTAGGATGCCTGAGAGATTTTTACAAGAGTTTAACCAAGATAACTTACAGTTTCTCAAAAATCTGACCAAACTAAGGGATAAAATTAATAGTGCACTTGAACCTTAATTTTTGGTGTTTAGATTACCAGCATTGAATTTCATTTCTCAGACAAGAGGATAATAGACATATACGAAATACAAATATTAATTCACAAGGTACTGAAATATAACTGTCAATTATAAGGAAAAATATATATAAACATATAACTGTAGGGCATAGTAAAATCATTCAAAATTATGCAAAAGTGGTTTGTATTTACATGGACGAGATATAATCATGCTGGCTGAAAACTCTTCAACAAGACCCACATCTAATAAAACTGCCACAGGGTCTGTTTGTAAATTAATTCTATGACTGAAAAAAGACTAATGTCAGTTTTGATCTAAGCAGCTTGAATCTGATCAACAGCAAAGCCATAGCAATATAGACATCAGTCATTCACTGGGTGCCACAGTGGTTGGGTGAAGCCATGATTTCATGACCTTCATCATAGATTGTAGTACTGTTAGTAGATAGTTAGTTTGACTAGGCCTTTATGAAGCACAAGCCCTCCCTTCTGAGTTATGATCTGGTAGTTTTAAGCTCTGTAAGTAGCTTATGATCTCAGTTCTTCAATCTCAGTCAAAGACTAAGCTGAGTAATTTAGTACCAATTCATGTTTTGTTCCAGTATCTTTAAAAACACAAAGATGGGACATTAATTTATATCATTTAGAGGGAAAAATGCCACCTTGTGGTCATGGGTAAGTGCATCGGTAAGTGCAGAGTCACATGCAAGAGGGAAGAGAGACTGAGCATCAGTGGGGGATGTGCCTGAAGTGATCTGTGGCCCTGAGGGACTCACGAGGAGGAAAAGGACTGCCTCCTGTGAGGTGGACACCACACAACAGGAAGGAGAGTCTGCAAGGAGCCCTCTTTCTCAAGGAGAAGCTGCCATGGACAATGAGTAATGGCCAGATGGACTGCACCTCCCACCCTTTGCCCCCCTTGCACTGATAGGGAGGGAAGAGGTAGCTAGAAAGACGGGAGGGGTGGTGGGCAAAGTGTTTCTAAGATTAGGTTGTATTTATTGATGTATTCCTCTCACTATCCTACTTCGTAAATGGTGGTGGTGAATTAAATCTATGTTTTTCTCTCCAAGTAGTTCTGTTTCTTTACCCGTCATCTTAAATGGTAGGCTATTACCCTCCATATCCTTAATCTCGAACTCCTGAGCCTTTTTAGTTGAATTATCTCCCTCCACGTCACTGTGGAAATGGAGGTGGCAGAGGAGTGAGCTGGAAACCATGTGGTTTTTCATCCATGTCGTCTTGAACCATGACAACCAAGCTGGAGGGGAGTGTCAATCTGCTGAATGGTAGGAAGGCACTGCAGAGGGACCTGGACAGGCTGGCTTGATGAGCTGAGGCCAACAGAATGAAGTTCAACAAGACCAAGTACAGACTCCTACACTTTGGCCACAATAACCCCCTGCAGTGCTACAGACTGAGGGAGGAGTGGCTGGAGAGCAGCCCAGCAGAGAGGGACCAGTTGAACCTGAGCCAGCAGTGTGCCCAGGTAGCTCGGAAGGCCAGTGGCATCCTGGCTTGTGTCAGGCACAGTGTGGCCAGCAGGAGCAGGGATGTGATTCTGCCCCTGTGCTCAGCACTGGTGAGGCCTCACCTCGAGCCCTGTGTGCAGGTCTGGGCCCCTCACTGCAAGAAAGACATTGAGGTGCTGGAGAGGGTCCAGAGGAGAGCGACGAGGCTGGGGAAGTGACTAGAGGGAAAGTCACATGAGGAGAGGCTGAGGGAGTTGGGGGTGTTTAGCCTGGAGAAGAGGAGACTCAGGGGGGACCTTCTCACTCTCTACAACTCCCTGAAGGGAGGAGGTTGCAGTCAGGCGGGGGTCGGGCTCTTCTCCCAGGTAACTAGTGACAGGACGAGGGGGCATGGTCTGAAAGTGCATCGGGGGAGGTTTAGGTTGGATCTCAGGAAACACTTCCTCATGGAGAGGGTGATCAGACATTGGAATGCACTGCCCGGGGAAGTGGTCAAGCCAGAGTCCCTGGAGGTGTTTAAGGAGAGGCTGGATGTGACACTTAGTGCTGTGGTCTAGCCGATGTGATGGTGTTCAGTCATAGACTTGACTCGATGATCTCAGGGGTCTTTTCCAGACTCAAAAATTATACGATCCTATGATTCTGTGATTCTGTAACATGCCACATAGAGGACAACCAGGGGGTCCGGCCCAGTCAGTATGCATTTACGAAAGGCAGGTCCAGCTTGATGGACCTAATCTCCTTGTATGACAAGATGACTCTACTATTGGATGAGGGGAAAGCTGTGGATATTGTCTACCTAGACTTTCGAAAAGCCTTTGACACTGTTCCCCACAGAATTCTCTTGGAAAAATTGACTGCTCATGACTTGGATGAGCATGTGATCTTCTGGATAAAGCACTGGCTGGATAGATGGACCCAAAGAGTGGTGGCCAATGGAGTTAAATCCAACTGGTGACTGGTCACAAGTGGTGTTCCTCAGGGCTCAGTGTTGGGACCATTTCTGTTTAATGTCTTTGTTGATGATCTTGATAAAGACGTAGAGTGTATTGTCAGTGAGTTTGCAGATCAGACCAACTTAGGTGGGAGTGTTGCCCTGCATGAGGGTAGGGAGGCTCTACAGAGAGACTTGGACAGATTGGATCAATGGGCCAATGTTAATGGTGTGAGCTTCAACAAGACCAAGTGTCAGGTCCCGGACTTGGGCCACAATAACCCCATGCAACACTACAGGCTTGGGGAAATGTGGCTGGAAAGCTGTCTGGTAGAAAGGGACCTGGGGAATCTAATCGACAAGCAGCTGAATATGAGCCAGCAGTGTGCCCAGGTGACCAAGAAGGCCACATCCTGGCCTGTATTAGAAATAGTATGACCAGCAGGATTAGGGAGATGATTGTCCCCCTGCACTTGGCACTGGTGAGGCCACACCTTGAGTATTGTGTCCAGTTTTGGGCACCTCAATACAAGAGAGATATTGAGGTGCAGGAGTGATTGCAGAGGAGGGGAATGAAGCTGGTGAAGAGTCTGGAGAATAAATTTAATGAAGAGCAATTGAAGCAGCTGAGGCTGTTTAGTTTAAAGAAGAGGAGGCTAAGGAGAAACCTCATCACTGTCTACAACTATTTAAAAGGATGTTGTAGAGATGTTGGTGCTGATGTCTTCTCATCGGTAATTAGTGATAGAACAAGAGAGAATGGCTTCAAACTACAACAGGGTAGGTTTAGACCAGACATTGGGAAAAAAAAATCATAGGAAGAGTAATGGGACATTGGGAGAGGCTGCCCAGAGTTGTGGTTGAGTCACCATCCCTGGATGTGTTTAAAGGTCATTTAGATGTGGTGTTGGGGAATATGATTTAGGGGTGAACTTTGTAAAGTAGGGTTAATGGTTAACGGTTAATGGACTCGATGATCCCAAGGGTCTTTTCCAACCTGAATGATTCTATGATTCTACGATTCTACTGAGTTACGCTGAGGTTACGTCTGCAGTCTGGGAGTTTCAACTGATATTTCAATTTCAAAAGTGAACACACACTATTCTGTCTAGTTTGAAGACTGGGGAAGACACAAACCTCAGCAAAAAATTTTATATTCCAGTAGCTGGACCTTAAATTTCAATTAGATGAGAAACAAACTGTAAACTTTGTGATGGTTGATTTACAAATGAGAACGAGTCATGAATCAAGAGATTGTTTTGATTGATTTTGCATACATCATAAGTACAGGAAAGCTGATTAAATGCCTTGTAGAAGGCTTCATGGGTGATTTCCATTCTAGAGTTGTTAAGAGGCACAAAAAACCATACAAAAGTGCACAGGAGATTTTTTTTTAAAGTGAAAAAAAAAGCAGTATCAGTGGTCCTACTGCTGACAGGGACCTTAAGAATCATCCTGGATGCAAGATAAGAGAACATGAAAAACAAAGAATCCCATTAATTCTGGTACAGAGAGTTTTGGTGGAATCAGTCTTAGATAGTACTTAATTTCAGTTTCTTGTTATTAAGATATCCATGCACACTGTATTCTCATGACTTTTTCTTCAACCTTTTTGATTTCTGCTTGCTATTTCCTGTTTCATCTGTTCTCTGAACTCAGGATGGGTGTATCAGCTCAATGCAATCAGAAAGCTAAAGATAAATATCAACTCAGATGAGACTTTAATGGCCGTTGGTACCTACGGCAGCTGAAATGTACAACTAAGACAAAAAATAGTCTGTCCTGAGGAAATAAAAGTTTCACACAACTTTTCAAAGTGTTCCTTGAAAAAAACTCTCTGCTTTTTCTTTGGCTTCCTAGAAAGAAATGCAGAGGTTCTACCCTGTCTCCAGGTGAAGATCTGGATCTGTGGGTTCATCAGTTCTGAATTCATCTGCTCCTGGAAATTACTATTTTATGGTTTAAGATTATGAGAAGATTATATTTTGCTCCAACCTGGATTTTAATGTTGCTCAATAACACTGTTTAAGAAGACGTTAAATCACAGAACATGTCAAAAGGATATGAAGTTGGAGGGAACATCCTGGGATATTCCATTCTGTCTTCTGCCACATTGTGCAAAGCTTGCTTTCTAGCAATGTTATTAAGCTATACCTTAATCCCATTTCTTTTTCCTGCATAACTCATACCAGAAGGCTGTCTTCATCCTTAAAAAATGACAAGTTTCTTGTCATTTCCAGCTTAAAAAGTGATCTTGATGAGTTTATTTCCAAATGTTGTTGTAACATTATAACATTGTATTTTTGTTTAGTTTTGTTTTGGTTTGGTTTAGCATGTTTTCCAGAGAGATGGTGACTGGGCTTTCTGTTTTGAATTGCTGGAGACTTTCAAGAAAATACAGTGAGAAGCAGGGTGCTCCCACAGCCATCAGACTCCTACTAGTCCTGTTAAAAAGCCAAGAGCATGCTACAGATGGGAGGCTCTTGCCACCACAGGAGAGCAGAGGAAATTCAGCTGCTTTTCACTGTATTTGTTAGAAACTTGTCAGCACATCTGTATTAACCCTCACATGTTGCTTTTTGCCAACACATCATCAAGAAGGTATGTAAAGCATGTACAAGGGGGCTGCAAGGTACTGGTGAGAGCGCTTGGCTATGGGAGTGAGAGGAAAGGATGAACAGGTAGGAAGAAGTAGAAAAACTGCAGTAGGAGCCTCGGCAGATCTAATAAGAGGGAGAATTGAGGTATATCAAGTGTGACATTAGTGGGTACTGCAAAAAGGAAATGGAAGAAAACAAACCTAAAGGAGATGACATTTCAATAACTCCTTTACTTCTGGGGAAAATTTGCCTCTTGAGTGGTTTCCTGAGCTTACCGGATCAATACGCAGCAGTCACATCTGTCCCTAGATTTCATTAAGCAAGTCTCAATACAGAATGGTTTTGCCTTCTTTAACAAGGTAGCATGCTTGTCCTTTGACCATTGTGCTGTTTTTCTATTTATGGTACACTTCCACATGTTTTATAGTATAGTGGATGTGCTGGTAATTTTCCCTCCTTTAGAGGTCATACAATACTTGTAACCTGGGATGGGAAGGAAAGCACACTCAGGTCAAGCAGGGCTACTTGCATTTGGGATATACAGCTGACATCAGCCAAAGAAGAGGGAAAATGATGGATAACAAGAGCCTACCCACAAGCTCCTTATTTTTTAATTTATGCATGAACACAGTAAAGGACCTGTGGGATGTGGGATAATTCTCATGCTCAACTGAGGTTCCCGTTTTCTGGATATATCAAAAAGTTCACTTACAGAGCACTTCTTTGAGGTTTAATTGCCATTCCTGTTTTCTGGTAATGAAGTAGAGCATACTTCCCCACTTATTTTTTCCCCATCCTTCCTTTCAGTCTCGAAAGAATTCCTTAGCAGTTCAGGTACAAACCGGTTGTGAGAGGTTACTAGTGGGCACATGGGCACATCAAAAGTGTACCATAGTACCCTCTTGGTTTGTCTTAGTGGAAATGGTATCTTCAGCAGCATAGTTCCGTGATAGAACTTCAGTCGTAATCAAGATGTCAAGAATTAGTGCTGGGCCGGCCACTAAATGCTGAAAGATGCTCTCTAACCCCCTCTCTCCACACAGACAGAAAGGAAAAGGGAATAAGGCAGAGAGATTTATGGATTAGGAAAGAAAACTAAATCAGCTTTAATAAAACAATAGTGAAAGAACTAATAAGGAAATAATAAAAATAAAAATTATATACAAACATATATATAGATCTGATGTCTAACCCAGCTTCTCTCTAATAGCAATCCTCACTGACACTGCAGAATTGGCAGCAACAGGGCAGCCCCAGAATCAGCGGCAGAGGGAAGCTGGATATAGGAGCTGGATTTGGGAACCCAAGATTGGAATTAAAGGCAGAAGATCAGACAGAGTCCTCCCTGGATGCCGGCCATTGAAGAAAAGATGCTAAAAGAGGCCTAAACCCTCATGATCCCCTAGTTTCATACTGTGTATGACATATATGGAATGGAATATCCTTGGTGGTCAAGTGTCCTGTCTGTTACTCACTGGAGGTGCAACCTTTTGGTTCCTTGTGACCCCTCTTATTTCCCAACACCCCCAGTGTGGCACACAAGAGCCAGCAGTGGCCTTGGTCACTATAGGAATAAGTATAAGCAAGAGCCTTTCTGTGTACCTATCCCAGGCAGTAACTGTAAACATCAGGTGTTATCACTGCCAGTAGCACACCCTGTCTGTGAAAACATGCTGCTGACTTCAGAAAGTGCAGCCTCTTAGAAGAGACTGATCTGGAAAACAAAAATCACTGAACAGAACTGGTTCTGTTTAGCTCAAACTAGGGCACAAGATTTTATTTTTTTTTGCTATTATGTGTTTACCTCTTTTTCTAGGCATCTGATTTTGTTTCAGAGCTATAAAAGATTTTAAAATTAAGACCTTATAGTAAATACTCAACTTAAGCATGTGAAAATGCCTCAGCTGAAAGATGATTAAGGGAGTGGAGCATCTCCCTTATGAGAAAAAACTGAGGGAGCTGGGGCTCTTTAGTTTGGAGAAGAGGAGACTGAGGGGAGACCTCATTAATGTTTACAAATATATAAAGGGGGAGTGTCATGAGGATGGAGCCAGGCTCTCCTCGGTGACAACCAATGATAGGACAAGGGGTAACGGGCTGAAACTGGAACATAAGAGGTTCCGCTTAAACTTGAGAAGAAACTTCTTCTCAGTGAGGGTGACAGAGCACTGGAACAGGCTGCCCAGAGAGGTTGTGGAGTCTCCTTCTCTGGAGACATTCAAGACCTGCCTGGACACGTTCCTATGTAGCATAATCTAGGCATTCCTTCTCTGGCAGGGGGATTGGACTTGATGATCTTTCGAGGTCCCTTCCAATCCCTGACATTCTGTGATTCTGTGATTCTGTGATTCTGTCTGTCTGTCTGTCTGTCTGTCTGTCTATCTATCTGTCTATCTATCTGTCTATCTATCTATCTATCTATCTATCTATCTATCTATCTATCTATCTATCATCTATCTATCTATCTATCTATCTATCTATCTATCTATCTATCTATCTATCTATCTATCTATCATCTATCTAATTTTCAGGTGATTCCTCTTAATTCATAGAATCATAGAATGACCTAGGCTGGAAGAGACCTTAGAGATCATCTAATTCAACTTCCCTGTCAGGGGCAGGGACGCCTCTCACCTAGATCAGGCTACTCAAGGCTCTGTCCAACCTGACCTTGAACACCTCCAGGGAGGGGGCAGCCACAACATCTCTGGGCAATTTATTCGAAAGTCTTGCCACCCTCATACTGAAGAATTTCTTCCTAAGGTCTAATCTAAATCTATTCTCCTTCAACTTAAACCCATTTCCCCTTGTCCTATCAGTGGACGCTCTTGTAAAAAGTCTCTCCCCAGCCTTCCTGTAGGATCCCTTCAGGTACTGGAAAGCAGCTATTAGGTCCTTCCGGAGTCTTCTCTTTTCAAGATTGAACAATCCCGGCTCCTGCAGCCTGTCCTCATAGCAAAGGTGCTCCAGCCCCTGGATCATCTTTGTGGCCCTCCTCTGAACGTGCTCCAACAGATCTATGTCCCTCTTATGGTGCGAGCACCAGAACTGGACGCAGTATTTGAGGTGACGTCTCACAAGAGCAGAGTAAAGTTGATAGGTGATTGCCAGTGTTTAGTGCAGGTGAAATCAAAAGTAATACTTCCACATACAGATTGAAAGGAGTTCCTCTTAAAGTTCTATTCCTACAGTAAAAGAGAACAACATTAATTCAGATTAATTTGAAATCAACATAAAATATATTTCCCTACAAAGATGACAAAAGTTAGCAAGGCTAACTTTTCATCTCAGTCCTTAGTTGAACAAAATAGTGTTTTAAGGGGCAAATTTGCACTGAAATCTATAAAGTTAATAAAAATACTCCCCCAAATATTGGAAAGGGTAGGAAACAAGGAAATCAGTCTTGAACAATGTTAGACCCAAATACTTCACCTCTTCCAACTAAATAAAATTCACTTGGTAGGCTTTACAGACATGTCTGTTAGCACAAAAATGGCCATATCTGCAAGTTCTTTAGAGCCAAATCTCAGAGAAAGGTGATATACTGTTAATTTGAACTAAATCTGGCCATTTAGTTTACTAATTCTTCTGCTGAACTAAGAAGCCCTGATTTAGCTTGATTATTCATATGAGACCAGTTATTCAATGACTTTGGGCTTAAAGCTGAAAATGAAATTAAGTCTGATAGACAGATCTTCATTGAAATAGCTGTGCACACATCTCTGGCAGTGCAGCCTTTTCCCGGTCCAGAAACATAAGGACACTTAAGGGAATATGAAATGTTTCGCACAGTGTGATTTAACAACTCAATCTCCATTAGCTTTAATTAGAGTTACAAAATTAAATGGTTGTGCAATATACTAAAAATTATTCTTTCAGTTTAGTGCGTAAAATAATAGGTCCACCTTAAAATGTGAAAGGACAGGGCAGGTGAATAATTTTTGAAAAATGCATATGCCTTAGGTTGATCAGGCATTTAAGAAGGGGGGATATGCTAAATATATGATATGGATCCTGTTGAATTAGACAGTAATAGAAAAACAGAAGGTGTGAAATCATTGAATCAGTTAAATAAATATAGTCTCTATTTCAACAGCCTATGTAAAAGACTGTCTAATTAAGGCTTTAAGTATGCTTCCACTACAATACACAAACCCTTAGAAACAGAGAAGCGTTCTTTATGCAGACCAAATAAGCTTCACAGTAGAACAAAAGCAACTGAGCTGCTTTTGCCTCATTTTATTTTTTTTTTGCGTATGTCCCATTAAAAACACCTTCATCAGAAGGAACATTCTGTTTATTGGGGAACAAGTGGATGTTACTTTGCACAAGTTTTGGAGGGAGAGTTAATTCCCATATTGATAAATCATCATTAAGAAACTTGTGAAGAGCTCTTACACTCCAGTGGAAAGCGAAAACTTAAAACAGCTTTTCAAATCCATTTGGAAGCCAAAACAGGCTGTAGATCACTAATACTTCTGACTCAAAATAAGATATTCTATCTTACCAATAAATTCATATAACCTGTGGAAGTCTTCATGTCCCAACTGAGTTTCAAGTACAAAGACTAATCACCGCTATAGATGTTCTTTTAAATGCAGCTCAATATTATATGCAATTATATACCAGGCTCCAGTGTTTTGCTGAGTGTATATCGACAGTTTATGTCTTCCCACAGTGTGCATTTACAAGCAAGCTGTATTTTTTGCATATACAGCCATATCTATACACTGTGAAGAGTCTGCACTTGTGCATTTATTCATGGCCAAACTTAACATTCACAAGCCTGTTCTCCTGAAGCTGTAGTGTTTGGAGAACCACTCCAAATCCACACAGACTACTCCTGTATTTGAAGATTTATCACAATTTTTTCCTACAGTCAGACCTTATGCACTATCAAGAAATTTATGGAAGAGAATTTAACACTCTTCCAGTGCTTCACTGTCCTACAGTTAGCCACAATTTCTATGATAATATGAAAAGATGAAGTCCTGCACAGCCCCTTGAAAAACAGAGCTGAATAGGGAAGTAAACAAATCAGGAAATACGTGGGCTTAGATATGATCGTCATAACAAAAATACTTGTACTACCATCTTCAGATTTTTTTCTACAAGGCAAATTTGATTTTGCCCTCTGCTCCCTCCCTTGACACTCACTCCTTCCAATCTCTTAGAAGCAAACATCCTGTGAACATCTAAAAATAAAATGAATGTTTTCCAGATATGATATATTCAGAATGGCACTCTTGTATGTAATGTACAGTTGACTGTCTTGGTAATCTTAAAGTCAAGAGATAAATACTCCTCCCTGGTGTATGAAGTGGGATGATTTATCACCTGGAACCTGAGTGCCACCTATTACAATGAGATTTACTGGATGACTGTACCGAGATATCCTTTTCCAACATCAACTGAGACTTTAACGTTTCAGCCTGCAAGTGATTTACAGACATCAAATATGGATGTTTTGACTGTATTCGTGCTCTCCTGTGAACTTCTTAAGCTGGAATACAGCAAATAAAGGTACTCAATGCACATTTTCATAAGGAGTATCTCACAGTAGGATAAAATAAACAGGTCCTGAGTTTTTTATTTCTGTTCTGTTTTTTTGGGGTGTTAGGATTTTGGTTTTTTGGGGTTTTTTTTCCCCTCAGGTACTCCAATTTTGGCAATACAGAACATCGTTCTGAGTTGGGTCTATGTGAGGTTAAATGGCCAAAGAAATCTTCAGGAAAGTTTTCATGGAAGGGAAGAAAGTAATAGCAATAAATGACTACAAAATGAAGAATGTGGGCTGTGCCAAAAGAGTCACTGAAGATGACTTATGAGAATTATGACAAAATCAGTATAAAATAACTCCTCAGACATTTTTTTTTGGTGCCAAATGCAAATAAGAATCAGACGAAACTGGATGCCAAAAGTACACACCTTCTCTGCCTCAGAAGGGATTCTGAGATCTCTGGGCATATATCTGCAATATCATCAGAGATGTATCATCGATGGAAGAAATTTCTGACTATGTGCTGGTTTACAGTTCTTTTATTTCCATCATCCCTGCCTTACTCCAACT
This sequence comes from Trogon surrucura, assembly GCA_020746105.1. NCBI lineage: Eukaryota > Metazoa > Chordata > Aves > Trogoniformes > Trogonidae > Trogon > Trogon surrucura. The sequence goes on along the minus strand of CM036658.1, from coordinate 64,559,294 downwards.
TTTTACTGGAACAAATTTGCATTTTCTTGGAATTTCTTTGCATAGATTCCTCCTCACAGTAACCTGTACTGCGCATGCAGTCCCCTTTTTTGGAGATCCTGAGAGGTAGCTCTTGCCAAGGCTTCCTCTCCAAGTCACCCTCCTCGATGAGACCTGCCAACAACCCTGGTGCACACACATGCATCTCGGTCATTGGTCATATAGTTTCTGGAGTCCAGTATTCCCTTGGAGTTTCCATATTCTCACACAGACGTTGCAGAAGTCCTGCCCTCAGAGTGGCCTTCACAGCTTTGCACGAGTGTTGCTACAAAAGTTTCAGAAATTCTGTTAGTCGCTGCAGCAGCAATCCGCAGTGATGAGCCTTGCAGTTCCTAACTCTCAATGTTGAGACAGTCTTTCTTCCTTTGAGTCCCACACCAGCTGAATGAAAAGCAAGAAATTTAAAAAGCAAAGGCAGAGAACAGAAAGCTTTTTCTTAGCTCTGTTAACTTTTGCACTGCAAATGAGAGTTCAGAAATGGACTCATAACATGTGCTTGTTCTCTGAAGCAGCCTAAATTGTGAGACTGAATTGTGGTCCTTGGAAATGGAGCCAATGTCCAGGGGAAAATTCAGCTGCAGAACCTGAGTTGCCAACTGGGAGTAACCATGAGTCTCACAAGCTACTGGAAATGTGATTCCCCAGCACAAAAGCTCTGGAAACGTGATTAAAAACTACCTAGGCACAGTGCCTGTTGATACGGTGGATCAGAGTTTTACAGTGGAGTGGGACAGAGTTTAATGAAATGCTCTGAAAATGTCTCTGTAAGACATTAGTCTTGCCTCCCAGTCTTTATCATTGATGGTCTCATAGCAATAATAAAAGACATGAACACCAAACAGAAAATGCTAATAAGATGTAGTATAGGACATACTGAAACCACAAAAAGAATAATTATGGAAAAAAAAAATGCATTTTTAACATGAGAGCTGGCCTGTGAAACTGCTTTCCAGAGACTGAGTCACTGCCATTTGAATTTTCATGCCATGAATGAATGGATGATGGATCAACTTCATCTCAATGGCAGAGCCGAAGTTTATATCTAGGGTTCTGTGACTTTCCTCAGACTCGTGATTTTGCAGAATCCTCCAAACGTGGTGATTTTGTGATGATATTAATTCTGAAAGGCATTGACACATGACTATTTCTTGAGGCGCTATTTACTCATGAGATGAATTATCCATCAGTGTTCCCGAACTATGTAGAAAATATAGATCAAAAAGTCATCTTTAATCTAATGCTTTCTGAATGCAACAATATAGATCTACTGGCCTTTTGTTCTGCATGCCACTTTCACCACTTTGTACCCTGGTATCAAGCAGAGGACAGAGTTTTCACAGCTATATCATATGCTCTGCAGCTATTCGCTGAAATGGGATTAACCTTAATGATGAGACTTGGAACAAGTCAGTGTCCTAATACGTCCTCTCCAAGCCTGTTAGAATTTGGACCAGAAGCCAAAACACAGAAACAAAAAGAAGTAAAAAACTCATGGCATCTCTATTTTACTGGCAGACTATTATCACTCAGGGAAGTGGTAGAGTCGCCATCCCTGGAGGTGTTGTAAAAAAATATAGATGTGGCACATCAGGACATGATTTAGTGGTCATGGTAGTGTTGGGTAGACGGTTGGACTAGGTAATCTTAGAGGTCTTTTGCAACCTTAATGATTCTGTGATTCTATGATTCTATGACATCTGGAATAAAGAGACATGTCCCCTGGCAATACTTTTGCAAATGATTCATCATTTGTGCCAACATCATGTGGTACTAGGACAATGATTCGCTGCACCTGACCATACAAGCACACATATTCCCGCATACATGCATGCCCTTCTGAAAAGTTCTGTGCTCTTGCCTACCTCTAATATACTGAGCAAATATCAGTGTGATCTAGCAGTGACAACATTTGCCAACAATGCACCTGAACCAAGATCATCAAAGTCAGTCATTGAGCTGAACTCTGAAGATGCACAACGGACTGCCTGCTGTGATCCTACCTTGGACCATGAATGCCCCAATGTGATAGTATGACGTTGCAGCTCAAATAGGCTGTCTAAGAAAATCCTTACTGCTGTTTTGTTTCAGGCAGGCTTTCTATTTACAGTGTCATGCTGTGGCACTCATACCAGAGATTTGTGTAAAGATTTGTTTGTAAGGATGCATGCTATGCAAAGGAAACCCTGGCCAGTAATCCATCTTTCCCATTGAAGCCATCCTCATTGGCTTCAAAGGCCTCTGAGCTGGTCACAAATCTGTTACAAAACAGTGAGTGTTATCTATTTCTTTAATAAGTGAAGCATTTTTAATGATTTCCATACAACATTTTTCTCAATCTCTTATCACATTGCCCTTAGCAAGTAAGTCTCCGGGGCCATTTTTCAACTGTAGGAAGGATCTATCTCACATTGCATGTAGGGTTATTAAAAACATTACTTTTGTTAGTCACTGATATATTGGTGTCCTAAAGGCTCCACCTCAGCACATCTTCTAGTTGTTAGATGCTCAATTCATGTGCAATGTCTGTCTTTCAAACAGCAAACGCATGTTCTAGGGCTTAATTTCATGCTGACTGCTGCTTTTGCCACCTTATCTCTGATCCAGCTATGTATCCCTTTTTCAAAAGGTGAAAAAGTCTTTCAAAAACCTCTCAGGTTTAATCATCAAATATTTACTGAGGTTGATGCCTCCACTTTTGGTCATATAGCATTTCAAAGTGGAATTTGCTATGTATTTTTCAGGTTAGGTTAAGGAATGCTCGTGTTTATTAACATGAAGGGATGGACCACAATATGTGTACAAAAGCACTGTAAGTCAGATCCTGTCCTTAATCCTGTATTGCAGTAAATGCTTTAATTCCATTATCCTGAATTTTGGCTTCTCCTAAGGAAATACTTACAATCATGTTAAAAATGAGTTGAACTATCTATGGTCATTAATGATTAAGGGAGATGAACACTCCACTGAATACTCTTTAAATTTTTCCTGACTAGGTACTAGTAAGCTGCAAAGGGAAGTTTCACACTGCATTCATCTGACCAGCTGATGGTTATATCATCTTTTCTGGACTAACTTTGCTGGGTGAATTCATCTGACAATTTAGATGACAAGTAATTGAAGTAAATTGACGGAGAAATAGCCCAAAATTGATGAGAGATGTGTAAGATACTATTTTTTTTTCAGAAAGTCTTTAAAAGATATGTCTCACTGCTGTCAAAGAGCTGTAAACAAGAACAAGAAAAATATTTAACAGACTGGAAGTGACTCTGCAAAAAAAAATATTTGAAGATACCTTTGTGCATCCTGTTGACAAATCTCTTGATGGCAGTGTTAAGAGTCTTTCCTCTGAAACCAATGAAAACCTGCTCATATAGGAATCACAAAAATTATTTGCAATACTATTTTGTTTGTAGGTGAATATGTGTCGCTGGAGAAGGCTAATGGTGATAAATTTTATCCCTCACAGAAAGGAACATTTCTACAAGCAATATTATAAATTTTTTAAAAAAGGTCATTAGTGTAACAGATGATTTAACAGAACACCATTTTCTCATTTTATAAGAAGTAATAAAATATCTATTATCTGTATTCAGAGAGTAACATTCTGCAGCTGGACAGTTTTCCAGACAAGAAGACTCTGTCATTATGATCGTCTATTAACTTCCTGGCTTTCAAAGTTTCAGCATAATTTCCTTTCTCAACTTCTCTGTTCATTCTTGTCAGTCATACTAACTAACCTTCTTCTTTATGCTGGCAATGAAGTCTCTGTAAAGCTGGGATGCTGGATTCTGCTTCCAGAGACTAGAAAGAACTTGTAGAAAGAAGAAGAAAAGTCATCCCAAGATATGAAGCAGAGTCACCAAGGACTCAGAAGGTAGAACTCATCTGACCAGCGAATGAAGACATATTTTTAGACCAAGATATGCTGAGACAAGATGACACTTGTCAAATGTGAGCTGATGTTGATCTTGAGAAGGAAAATATAAGACTGCAAAGTTTTTTTTGACCTCATAAATGAAAGGGGAACATAGTGGAGGAGAGTAGTACAGTAGGGTTGGGATACAAGCTAAAAAGAGCCTAGATACGGTCCCAAGACAAAATATGTTTTTGCATGAGTTTTCAACAAATACAACAATCCTGTGATGACAAAGTTGGTTGGCAAATGTAAATGAGAGGATAACGCAGTGTTTAATCTGAGCTGAGAAGGAAGAAAACCTTAGAAGAAGATAATACGTTTTAAAGCTTTGGATTTTAAAAAAGCTTGTACTTGAATCACAGACACAGAAAAAAAAGTGTTTTAAAAAAGCCTAGTGAGCAGTTTCTAACACTGTTTTCAAAATGGCAAGTAGAACAGTTATATTTAAGATACAAATAGCTATTAATAAATTATAATGATCTCAATAACATGTAAAGTATTATGACATATTGAAAATAATAATGGCCAAAGATACGTAAAATGACATAAAGTACATATAGGCTGGTCAAAGGTAGACTGTACATGTATTGATCTTTCATAAGAAAATTAAAACTTTTTCACAGAAAAACATTCTCTCTCTGAATTTTAGTAAGCATCTGATTTGAAGTCACATAGGAAACAGGTGTGAGAACTCAAGACTAAAGAGTCTTGAGCACTAAAGAGTGCTGCGAAGTAAGGCGAACTATCCTGAGTTAGGCTCTGAGCTGCTTTGGCTTGGCTGTTTCTGGAAATCTGAGCTAACTCACAGCTGGAATTTGCATGCTTGCCTGCAGGCTGCACTCAGTGAAAAATATTCCCAAAGACAGTGGCCTGTCTCATTTAGTAAAGCAAAAGCTACAAGCAAACATGTAAATACTCCAAGGTAAAAAGGGCCTGTAGGGAATATAATAATTTCAGCTGAAATGGCTGGCAAAAACCAGATAAGCATGAAGTGGCCATGGCTAGGTTTAAACTGGAAAGTATATGTTTCTAACTGGGGGAAAGGTGACATCTGACTTAAATCAGTCCATAACAAAATGCTACTTAATTTCATGACAGGAAAGGGGGTAACTGTCTTGGTTTTATCTTGCTTCTATCTTTTGTATGCCAGTTTGTTACACCACCAAGTCACAGCCTTTAAAGCATGCCACAACAGACTCTAGCTTTTTAATGCAAGCTGCACTACAGTACCATGAACACAGAATTACAGAACAGTTTGGATTGGAAGGGACTTTTAAAAGTCATCTAGTCCAACCTCACTGCAATAAGCAGGGATGTCTTTAACTAGATCGGGCTGCTTAGAGACGGATTTTGAATGTTTCCAGGGATAGGACATCTACAATCTTCCTAGGCAATCTGTTCCAGTATTTTACCACTTGTATTGTAAAAAAGTTTCCTCCCTCTATCTAGAAACACACGCAGTTATTCTTTCCACATGACCTTTTGTTATGTGCAGCCATACGCTGCCAGTACATTGGCTATGTGCATGCTCACACCACTATTCTTGAGACATATGGTAGAATATTATTGCCCTGCAAGAGACCATCTGTGGATTATAAAGTCAAGCATAATGCTGTCTTCTGTTGCATGTGATACAAGCAACTCCTACTGACTTCTGGTTAAATGATAGAATCGGGTGTGTTGCCTAGCAAGCAAACATTGACAAACAATAAGTTTCTGCCTAGAATAGAGCTCAGTGATGTATTTTTAAATGAGAATTTCAGCCTGATATCTGAATTCACACCACCATTTCAATGTGATGCTCTCCACCATGATGTTTTCTTACAGAAATAGTAGAAATCACATAGAAGACTAGCAGGCGGGGTATACCCGATTTTAACATGATGTTTTAGTGTATAAGCCTGATCAGTTGTGGCTTTTCATTAAAGGTGAACTATTTACACTTCAGAATAATGTTTGTCATAGATACTGCTCTGTTTTGCTAAGAATGGTGAGAGTAAATAGCCGTATATCTTCCCTTTCTTGATAATATTGTCATCTAATTACATTGTGGTCAAATTAAAATAACAGGTAGTATGTCTCTGTGTAGTTTACATACTCTCTGTCATCTTTGGCTCTCTGGAGTATGTATAACACATGCTATACACACAAGTCCTTAAGGACTTTTTACAAATACCTGTGTTTTGAGGTGATTATTATGTTTCTGATGAAGTAAAAAATACACTTCTTATATCAACATGAAAATTCCCTCAGATCCTCCAGGAAATCTCATTTTTTGGTGGACTATAGCACAAAGAATTGGTAAATGCAGATGAAGTGTCTCTCAGGTTTCTTTCTGAGAAGAAAGCATCAAGGTTTATCTAAAATATTTTGCTTTGGAGGGTGAGTTTGACTTCACAGGAAGTAGATTTCAATATAAGCCATACAATACTTCCTAATATAGGTCAAGCTCAATTTAGTAAAAAAATAAGTCTTGATATGGTGTAGCATATTTTAAATCTATAATAGGCATAGTACACACAAAAACTTAGAAACCTAACAAAATCTTTAATGCCTCAAAAATTAAGGCAATAAAGGAAGATATTTCTTCATTAATGATTATTAAAGTACATCCCTGAAGTTTTTTAAAATCATCTGTGATCTTTTTTTGAGTGTTCCTCCTCCTTAATCACTCCAAGTACATGTGATGAGTATTGGAAACAACTCATTTTTTTCAGACTGATGTACCTATTCCACTGTCTAAAGTAATCTTTCTGATTAGCCATCTCTTCTTTTTCATAGCTGTAATCAAATCTCTTTGCAATTTTTTTAAAAATTAAAATTCATAGCTACACTATAAATATGGTTGCAAAAGTTCATATCAAGAATTTATCTTTCCCAGTTTTCTGTCTCCAAGAGTTGCCCTTGATGTTCATGGGACCAGCATCAATGCAATTTACCCCTAGGATTTTTCCAGTCTCACAGATTTTCAATACAATTAAATTTTTTAGCCTGTTTCGTTTTGTCTATTTAGTAACCCTTAACAGCTCTCTCTTCTAAGTGTTTGCTTTGTTTTCAACTATACTCCCATGGCATCCACAATATCCTTCAGCAAAGAGCTCACTTATTTGCTGTCTATTCTGTGAGACACTACCTCCTCATGTCTGTGTTGAATCCAACTTTGTTTGACGGTTCCCATTTCTTGCTTTGGCAGAGACTAGGTGTGTTTTTCACTCTGTATATCGGCTTCATTTATCTTTGTCAAATTTAGCCTCTCATTTATCTACATTATTTTTCCCTCACTTAATCTGTAGACCTGCATCATGTTTCTCCCCAAATAGCCTGAACTGCAGGATGAAGAATTTCAGCCTACTGTCTGGGTTTTGCACAGATGTCCAGCACCTCTAACTGCCCCTGTTGAATTTCTCTGAAATTTTCCCATATATGCCCACAGTACTTGAGGCCATGATGAACCCCAAACTTGTGCAGCAGTATGGCGAATACTGCTTTGTTTCTTACACTTTTACATTATATTTCATAGTATTTTCCTTGTTCTTTGACTGCTGACACCTACTGAGTTAATGTTTTCCTGGAGTTGTCATAACCCCAAGCCCATTTTCTTGAAATTGAAGGACACATCAGAAACCATGATGTTCAACGTGAAGGTAGGAAAGCTTTTCAACCTTCAAACCTATTTTCTTCATCAACACTTATTTTGTCACTCTGCCCTGTGTGCTGTGATTTTTCAGCCTCCCTCTAGTTTTGTCATCAGAAAGCTTTGTCCCTGTATATCTCGCTTTTCTATGAATTATGAGTGAAATATGAAGTAACAGAGGAAGAGGTTGTGCTACAAACAAGTGAATGTTAGTATCCATTTTCACTATCCATACCATAATTTGTTTTCTTGTTTGTTCATTTCAGAAAAAAAAAAAAAAAAGAACCTTTACTGCTCCTCTCCAGAAGAAGGTTTTAGTTGGAAATCTCCCATTTTCTTTTGCCGTTAACACTGAAAAAAAATCCAGTTACCACTTTTGCAGAGGTCTTGCCCTAGATGGGTACCTGCAAGGATGCTCTTACAGGTGCTTGTGGGGTGCTCTGGCTACGCGGTGTTTTAGGACTCTGTGAAATGCATCCTGTCACAAGTATTTTAGTACTGGTGAAGGCTGCAATAGTAGCTTTGATATCCTTAGTTGTTCTTCAAAGTCTTTGTTGGCTTTTCTGAGAGCTTACGATCCTTTCTATTTTGAAAACTATTTCAACTTTCTGAAGCACTCATTCTCAATTCCATAAAATTCCTTTGTGTAGGTGTCACACTAACGTTCCTGTAGTGCTGTGAAATAGAAGTACATCACAATCACTGCTGCAAATCGATATTTTAGTTGGAAGATCTGAAGCCAGTTCTTGTACATTTCTCAGCTGCAGGTGGAAGGCTGCACCCTGTCTTGTGGACTTGTTAACTGCCTTTTCCACAAAGCAGTCACACCTGACGTCCAAAAATGTCCTCTCTGCTTCATGCCCTGGAATAAGTTTTGCCTACAGTATAGCTGAAGTCTTTAAATACATTTGTATTCCTGCTCCTAAATTTTCTCTGGTCTCAGTGTATCATGGGCAATGCTGCCTAGCAGGTAGGAATGCAGACTCAGTATTGTATTCTTTCTATTTAGACCTGTAGTTTTAATCTGTGTAGATGCCATGTTGCTTGGTAATATCATCCGTTCTTTACTTCGTTTTGATGCCCAGGTTTATAACATATGGTATTGGTCAACTGCTGGCATGACTTGCATGATATTTTCTGTGTCTTTCACACTGTGATATTGAGTTGTGCCCACTGACTGCCTTCCACCACATTTCTGAGGTTCCTGCTATGTTGGTATCTTCACTTAAGGCCAGGCCTTCACCCACTCAATTTCTTAAGTTGATTCAACATCAGTGTAGAAGTGATTGTACTAATGTTTTGGTTTTCTTCACAAACTTATATGTAAAACACAACCCATTTATTTTCTATTTTTAATTCAGTTATTTCTATCATTTTCTACCATTGAGAATTTCCTGATGTTTACAATACCCTTACGAAAGCAACACATTCCAGTTGGAATTTTCATAAATTTGAGCATTTACAAATATTTTAAAACATTTGCTGCTGCAAAATGATTAGTTTTACAGTTTGTTAACAGTGATAAGGATGTCTTCAAAGAAAAGGAAAAAATAGAGAATAAAAGAATCTGGAAGAAAAGAAAAGGATCCACATTTGTTATTTGTAACATTTGTCTCCATAGTTTCCCACTTAATTCTGGTCATATGTGTTCCAAAACTACTTATCAGGATGGAATTCTACTCTCACCTTAAGACTGTGTAAGAATTACATTATAAGTGTGTATCTTTCACAGTCTTTCTGCGTCAACACTGAGACACCTTCCAAGTTCCATCTCTCTCCAATACATGACAGAGATATAAAGGCATCATTCGCATTTTCCTCCCCATGACCATGTTCCATATTTCATCCAGTTCAAGGGCCATGAAGATGATTAGAGGGCTGGAGAAACCCTGCTATGAGGACAGGCTGAGGGATCTGGGGTTGTTCAGCTTGGAGAAGAGAAGGCTCTGAGGTGACCTAATAGCAGCCTTCCAGTATTTGAAAGGGGCCTACAGGAAAGCTGGAGAAGGGCTTTTTACAAGGGCCTGTAGTGATAGGACAAGGGGCAATGAAACTGCAAGTGGGTAGATTTAGATTAGATATAAGGAAAAAATTCTTCACTATGAGAGTGGTGAAACACTGCAACAAGTTTCCCAAGGGTGTTGTGGGTGCCCCATCCCTGGCCACGTTGGATGGGTCTTTGAGCAACCTAGTCTAGTGGGATAGAGGTATCCCTACCCACAGCAGGGGGATTGGAACTAGATGATCTTCAAGACCACTTCCAACCTTAACCATTCTATGATTCTATGAATACTTCATATAACACAATTCCCAGGGACATCTGTCTGGATCACTTCCGAGCAGTTTCAGCTAGCACTACTTTGGAGAGCAGTGAAAGCAAAGGGCTGAAATCATCCAAATTTATTAAGTCAGATGCAGAAGTAAGACAATAAGGACACTGTCAGAGTCTTACAGACCGAAATCTCCCTTCCCCACAGACAGGTTTCTCACTTCTATTTACTGCAGCTCCATGTTGTAACGTGAAAGAGCACACTACTATAGTGCGCACACAGCCTCCCTGTGGCGTTGAAGCTCAAGTTTCAATACTATGCTTGCCTCCAAGGCAAGTTGGTGAAACATTAAAATATTCCTTTCTACTGTTTTATTCCTTTGCTGGTAGTATTGTTAACTTCCTTAGTCTTTTATCCCTGTGACACATAATGCTACTATAAATTTAAAGGGAGAAAGACAAGACTTCTGTTGAGTTCCTGAATGACTGTCACGGACATTTTGTCTTATCACTTGCTTGTTTTCCTCTCTGGTGTCTGATATGAACAGGTGTGTAGGATAAATTTGTCTGCCATACCCTCGCCTTGCTTTACTCACCAACAGTTCTCCTTTAATGCCTTTATATATATACATATTTTATTTTTTTTTTGTGGTGGTAAGAATTAATGTTTGTGCTTATCTCTGCTTTTGAAATCCTTGTGTATACACCCTTTTTGGCCAGTTCTAGTCAAAAGCTGGTACTGCCATTCTGCAGAAACTTGCATCTTCTTCACTGTAGTCTCAATTAATTTTACAGAATGAAATTTGTTTGTTTGTTTATGCCTTTGATTCCTCCCCCCCGACCTCAGAATTCATTTTTGTGGAGATAAGGCTCTTCTGTGCAGATTCATTCATTTTTATTTCACCCAGAGTACCACAACACTTGTTTTATGTATAAGGAGGAGCTATATTTGAAGATTGTCAGAAATCACTTAGAAGACCTGAGTTCTAGAGGCAGTAGAGACCTTGCTGTTAAACCACTATCTGTTCCTCTGTTTTCTATTTTAAGTGAAGCCATTACACATGTGCAGCTGTAAGTTGCTTAAATGTCTGCAAAACAAGATGTTGAAAATAAAATGCATATTTTCCTCTCTGAAAAAAAAAAAATTGAGCCTCATATAAAAAACACAGTAAGACTTTTCTGTCTGTTATAGTATAAGCTACATTCGTAGAAAGGCTTCTGCTGACTGTAGTAATCAGTTAAAAGAAACAATACCCCAAACAACATACCTATGAGGCAGGCAGTCTGGATGTAGACCACTGCTTATAGAATATCAAATGTAGTATATATTATGTATGTGCAGTGCATAAAGTTTACATAATGCTTTAATAAGCTTGTAGCTGTGAACACTGGAAAAGAGGCAGCACAAAAAAAATAAGATTACTAAATTTGGGGCAAGATTGCTTCAGATTATGGAAATCTCAGGCACGTTGTATTAAAGAAATAGTACTAATGTGAATTGAAAAAAAAAATCATAGTTTAGAACCACTCGTTATGAGATGTCATTGGCTTCCTTTATTGGAGTCACATTACTGCAAATTAATATGATGGAGTTAGAATGGGCTAGTCAGGCTTCCACCCTGAGCTTTAAAAAACACCTGCCCTCCCAAGTGAATACAGTCTGGTGAGTAAGGGAAATGGAAGACAGGGTCTAAAGCAAATTGGCAAATGTGAAGATTTAGTGAGTTTCTAGGGGACAAAGTACTTTGATTTTTTCTGTTCGTGACTAATCCACATGCTCTTGACAGTGATGTCAAGAGAAAATTGAAAATGCTCAAAGCTTTAAAAAGTACTGGACCAAATTAACTTTGAAGTTTAACAAATGCTGTGAATTTGGACAGTCATATAGTAAATTAAATTTGCTCACTTAGAACAGAGATTCTTACCTACAGCAATAGGTTTCCAATATATAAAGAACATTTGGCTAGAAAACAAAACCAATTTCATTTTTATTTTTTTCTCATTTACATATATTTTTATTGCTTCATATAAGAGGGCAGAATGCAGGATACATTTTTTGGCTGTGTACCTGACACTGACCGCATGTTTTGGCCTAGGGAGTGTTTTCAAAGCAGCACTTGTTTCCACTAAAAATTGTGTGCTCTGCTATAAATGTAAACAGGAATAGCACACGGTCCTGGGTTTAGCTAAAAACCCAGTCCTGTTTAGTGATTTTTACTTTCCAGTTTAGTGTCTTCTAAGAGGCTGCACGTTCTGAAGTCAGCAGCGTGTTTTTGCAGACAGTGTGTGCTACTGGCAGTGATAACACCTGATGTTTGCAGTCACTGCCTGGGACTGGTGTGCAGAAAGGCTCTTGCTTATGAAGTCAGTTTGCAGAGGTAAAAGCCATCCAGCTGGCCTTAGACATTGCCGAACGGGAAAAATGGCCGGTGCTCTATGTTTATACTGACTCTTGGATGGTGGCAAATGCTTTCTGGGGTTGGTTAAAACAGTCTTTTAGATGCTGGTTTTGACATAAAGAGAAGCAAGGTCAAGGGACCTGCATGAGAGATCCAGTATTTGGTAGTTACATGGCAAGATGGGTGTCGCCAGATCCCAACAGATGTGATTGACGCTATTAAGAACCCGTATACCCACAAGGACCATCTCCCTTCCTACACAACCAACTGGACCAGCATGGAAAAAGGCATTAAGTACCTGAGAGAACTAGCAGTGAGAGAGGTGATTTACAGCGATCCACAAACAATTTTAAACCCTGATGAAATGCCCTGCCACAAACCCGTTATTCAGATGTTTGTGAGGAGTGCCCCACCAGTGTATAAGCACACCTTGTCAACAATGGTCTGGGCATTAGATGGAGATGGTCAGACACCAACAGTGAGTGAGGTGTCCCACAAAGCATGACAGTATGAAGACAGTACTGCCAATCCTCAACAAATTCAGGTTGCTGCCATGGAAAAAATAATTGAGGAAAACAACAGATCACTGGAGAAATCAATTGAGAAAGCTATGGGAGGTGGAACTTTTAAAAACTGGGACAAGCATTTAGCACGTACCACCTTGTTAGTTAACACCAGAGGATCCATTAATTGTGCCGGTCCTGCTCATTCAGAGCCTTGAGTCTACCAGGTTTTGAGGATTGTGATTGTGATTGTGAATGCAGTTATTTTGATTGAAAGATTGGCACCCAACGCGGGGCAACGAAAGCATCGGGCTACTATCTATAGTTCTTTACTTTTACGGGTGAAATGTTATGTCATGTTCTTTTAAATGCGGGTTCCTCATTAGGTGTCATTAAAGCTGTTCTAGTTTTTCTTCTCTAACCCATAAGTCTCTCTGCCTCATTCCCTTTTCTCTTCCCGTTTGGGGCGGGAAGAGGGGGTTAGAGAGCGTCTGTCTGCGTTAGTGGCCGGCCCAACCCTAACCCTCGACACACACACACCAACACCAGTACAAGATGCTTCTAGACATTTTAACATGTTCACATCAGAAATCTTTTTGTAGAGTTATCAATTTGCACACAGAGAAGATTTTCTGGAGGAGAATTTAAATCTCTGTTTTATAGTAACATATTCCATAGATTATTCAGACTTCTGAGGAGTCTTGTCTACTTACAGCTCGACTTAGAAGATAAAAGCATCATGTCTAGTTAATCTTTTTTTTTCCTTAATTTAAATAAAAAGAGTCCAGTTGAACTATGTGTATCTTTTTCTACCTACTTTTTAACTAAAAATATCTCGCCCAGGCATGTTACACCAAGTATTCCTTAAGGTATATATAACACAGGAAATATCTGTAGAACTAACACTTATATAAGCAATTTTAAATTACACGAACCTTCAACAAATGCACGGAAGCACTCTGCAGCGAAGTTTCCATTAGAAAATATTTCTGAGCACAACAGTAATGAAGACCCAAAGGACAAAAGAATAGTCATTAACATGCTTTGTGTCTTTGCTTATCTAACTGCTTAATGTCACATTTTGCTTCATGTTAGCCTTGTAGTCTACAGTGTGGAAATGTCTGGAAGGAAGCAGAATAAACAGGAAACACCATTGCAAAGTCCCAGTATTTTTCATACTGAAGTTGAGGCATGTCTAGGCTTGTGCAAAAACGTGAAGAGGTGGGGAAATGGAATGGGAGGGCTTACAGCTAGTGCCTCTAGAGTAGGAAAGGACTTCAAGCAGATAGTCTGAGAAGTGTGAAAAAGATGATGAGGCTATTAGCCAAGATATCTGCTGAGCTAATGAAAAGTACAAAGAGAAACAAATCTCAAGCAATAATTTTGAAAGTGGGACTTAGTTCTGAAAAAATCCATGATAATTTTTCTTAAGGACAGAGATTTCTCACCTTTAGGAATTACCACAGTGTCCACAGTTTTTTACATAGGAATAGCTCATTCTTCAAAGTTTAAAAACTTTGCTGAGCAAGACGATGTTTTGTTTCTTTCCTCTTCTCCTCCTTCCCTGCTAAATTGATCTGCCCTTGACAGACATTGTTACTCTGTCTCAAGGAACACTTCTACTTGTATGTTTCACATGTGTTCCCCAGAGGCCTTATCTCTACAGTTCAAGTCTGAGGATAGTATAATTTTGAACAGCAGGTAGATAGGTCGCCCTCTGGTGTCATTTTCTTTGCTGATGAAGCTGGTTCTTGGGTGTTATGCATTGACAAATGGTCGTCTTCTTGCACTCAGTCATAAAGGAAACTATGACAAACAGATGTTAGAGAATTTATTGTTTCCACTATTTCATGAAAAGGTTCATTCAAGACAGGATTATTATTTTTTCAGTCGTCAGGCATTGGCTTAAATGTAAAAAAGTTATTTTGCATCCATTTTTATTTGAAAAGTATCCATAAATGCCTTTTTAAATTCTACAAATCTTTTAAACCCATGGTGCATTTTCAATTTATTTCTTCCTCATTGTGTGCATTTTAGTGCTACTGAAATAAAAGTCTTCTAAAAGGCATTTAGAAGAGTGTGCAGCACAAACATACAAGCTTAATAGACACCTATAGGATGAACAAAGTCTGGCATTGCTAGGAGAAAATCAGTTTTTAGGTTCTTGTCTAACTGCTTTAATGTTAAAAGACTCAAAAAATCTGAGTTCCACTTTGTCACATACCCATGTCATACACATTTGTTCCTTCTAGCTGTTACCCACTGGTTGTTGTTCACTGACTTCTAGGTCAGGACTTCCAGAATTTGGCTTCTGGGACTCACATGAGGACTTTGGCAGTGTCCTACCTCTAAGAAAAGTGAAGCTTGTCTCACTCAGCAGCTAGAGACTGACATGCTGCCTTCTTTTGCTCACCTGTGGTCTAAAGATACTACTGCCTGATGCATTCTTTGGCCTTCCATATGCTTCTGTGTCCCAATGACTATTACTCGCTTTCCATCAAAGTTATTAGGTCTTTTGGATTTTTCTGCAGTGAATTGGTTTTGAATGCTGTGAGTCTATGTAGCTGAGTACCACAATATATTTCAGTTTTATGTAAGCACTGTTTAGAGAACTCCATTTAAAACTATTTTCTTTTGGAAATTTTCATTTTATGGATAAAACTTCTGAGTAAATCTGATGCTTTCAGATCCACAGCATAGAAGGCATTTTCGTTTTCCTTGATGCAGAAGTTGTTGAATTCCTGTAGTGGAGGTTTTACATGTGAGATAAGTGCAAATCACAATGATTCACCCTAGGGACTTGGAACTGACAATCTACTCAGTTTGCCAAGATTATTTCACTTACATTCCTTCTTTAATACTAAAGTAAATGTGTTTGGGAAACTTTGTGTGCGTATACTCTTAAAATGTCTTAATGAAATTGAAGTAGTCATACCACATGCTTCTCATTAAAAACAGTCTTCGTTTTTAAGTTATTGGAGATTTTGTATGAAAGGTGATTCCTGAACTTGTCACATTGTCCCAAAAATTCACAGTTCCAGTGTCTACTGCTGAGTACCAGGGATGAAATACAACAGATCCCTACACTCTTAGGAATGTAACAACTATACCCAAAGTAGCAATCTCTGCCCTGATATATTATCATCACTCAGTAGCCCTGTTGTGACTGCCCAGTACACTTATTTGCCTGTGGTCCTCCTTGCTATGCCTAAGATTATGCACTCTTCCACTCAAATTGTCTGGTTACTTAATGGGGAAACTTCTGCAAGGGAATTAATGGAAAACAGCTTGGTACCCTGATGACTTGTTTGTGTGCTCAAAGGCAGCCTGTATGGCTCTGACGACAAATTACTGTGCAGGCTACATTTAGTACATGGGGATATATTGCATGTTTTATATGAAGATATGCTTCAGTTTCATGACCTCATTTTGAGAAAAGCTGGCTTGGTCTGTGAGGCAGGTCAACAACCAAGAAACAATATTAAAAGACAATAAAGGCAAGAGATAGGGAAAACAAGAGACCAAAAGAGTCTATGCCAGAGGTCCAGAGCTATAATAAACTAAACAAAGATGAGAAAAGAAGATAGTTTGATCTAAAGCTACAGAATCCTGGCTTTACTGGGGAGGTGACAAGTTACTGTCCTCTTACCTTTATTTTCATGAATCACTAACATATTCTAGTGCAAAGAAACTCTAATGTAATACTAATCTGGTTGCTAAAACACAGGTATCTAGAATCACTTTAAGTTACTGAGGGCAACTGAGTTTTCCTCAGGTGAATCACAGATACGGCAGAAGATGAGTGGGAGACCCAAGTGCAAGGTCCTATACCTGGCTTGTTCAACCTGGAGAAGCAAAGACTCTGGGGACACCTTACTGTGGTCTTTCAGGTAGTTAAAGGGGGCATATAAAAAACCAGGGGACACACTTTTTAGTAGGTCCTGTAACAACAGAAGGAGTTACAGTATCAAACTACAAGATGATAGATTTAGACTACATATAAAGAAGAAATTCTTTGCAATGAGGGTGGTAAAACACTAGAACAGGTTGTCCAGAGATGCTGTGGATGCCCAGTCTCTGGTAACATCAAAGGCAAATGGGAATCTGAGCAACCTGATGTATTTGAAGATACCCCTGTACATTGTAGGGGGACTAAACCAGATGGCCTTTAAAGGTGTCTTCCACCCTAGACTATTCCCTGATTCTGTGACTTGCACACTTCTAGAGAGGCAGTCAGAGGCTAAGCAGTATAACCTGAAGATCCTAAAAATCTGTTACATTCAATAAATACAACTTCTTGGATTAAGACAGCTTCAAGGCCCCAACATCTCATTTTTTAGAGGGATGGCTTGAGGCCGGGTCAGTTATCTGACGATAATTCAAATGTGTGTACAAGTGAGCTGAGCCCAGCACCTCCTTTGGCTATCATGGAAGATTTTACACACAACTTACATATCTACTGGAGTATATTTATAAGGAAACGCAGGTGTAAACCTCAAACTGAATTCCAACCATAAATAATGGAAGTGGGTGTAGACAAGATGACCTCCAGAGATTGCTTTCAACCTCAACCATTCTGTGAATCCAGCTTTTGGCATCACTATTTGTTCTCATTCCAAAGGCACACATGTAAGCAACTGTCAAAAGTATTGTGACAGGACAGGGCAGGGGATACTTTCATCCCATGTAAATAGAATAGTATGGTTTTGTGGATGAATCATTTTTTAACTGAAAGTCACTCAATAAAAATACCTATAATTCCATGGTCAAGTCACAGAATCACAGAATCACAGAATGTCAGGGATTGGAAGGGACCTCGAAAGATCATCAAGTCCAATCCCCCTGCCAGAGCAGGAACGCCTAGATTATGCTACATAGGAACGTGTTCAGGCAGGTCTTGAATGTCTCCAGAGAAGGAGACTCCACAACCTCTCTGGGCAGCCTGTTCCAGGGCTCCGTCACCCTCACTGAGAAGAAGTTTCTTCTCGAGTTTAAGCGGAACCTCTTATGTTCCAGTTTCAGCCCATTACCCCTTGTCCTATCAGTGGTTGTCACCGAGAAGAGCCTGGCTCCATCCTCGTGACATTCACCCTTGATATATATGTAAACATTAATGAGGTCGCCCCTCAGTCTCCTCTTCTCCAAACTAAAGAGCCCCAGCTCCCTCAGTCTTTCCTCATAAGGGAGATGCTCCACTCCCTTAATCATCCTAGTTGCCCTGTGCTGGACTCTCTCCAGCAGTTCCCTGTCTTTCTTGAACTGAGGGGCCCAGAACTGGACACAGTATTCCAGATGGGGTCTCACCAGGGCAGAGTAGAGGGGAAGGAGAACCCCTCTCGACCTACTAACCACCCCCCTTCTAATACACCCCAGGATGCCATTGGCCTTCCTGGCCACAAGGGCACACTGCTGGCTCATGGTCATCCTGCTGTCCACCAAGACTCCCAGGTCCCTTTCCCCTACACTGCTCTCCAATAAGTCATTCCCCAACTTATACTGGAACCTGGGGTTGTTCCTACCCAGATACAAGACTCTACACTTACCCTTGTTATATTTCATTAAATTTTTCCCCGCCCAACGCTCCAGCCTGTCCAGGTCTCGCTGGATGGCAGCACAGCCTTCTGGCGTGTCAGCCACTCCTCCCAGCTTGGTGCCGTCAGCAAACTTGCTGATAGTACTCTCTAGTCCCTCATCCAAGTCATCGATGAATATATTGAATAATACTGGTCCCAGTACCGACCCTTGAGACACTCCACTGGATACAGGCCTCCAACCAGACTCCGCCCCATTGACCACGACTCTTTGGCTTCTTCCCCTCAGCCAGTTCACAGTCCACCTCACTACCCGAGAGTCTAGACCACACTTCCTCAGTTTAGCAGCAAGGATGCTGTGGGAGACTGTGTCAAATGCTTTACTGAAGTCAAGGTAGACCACATCCACCGCTCTGCCATCATCTATCCACCTTGTTATATCCTCATAAAAGACTATGAGGTTAGTCAAGCACGACTTCCCCTTGGTGAAGCCATGTTGACTGTCTCTGATGACCCTCTTATCCCTGATATGCCTTGAGATGGCACCAAGGATAAGTCGTTCCATCACTTTCCCAGGGATGGAGGTGAGGCTGACCGGTCTATAGTTACCCGGGTCCTCCTTCTTGCCCTTTCTGAAGACTGGAGTGACATTTGCTTCCTTCCAGTCCTCAGGCACCTCTCCTGTCTCCCAAGACTTGGCAAAGATGATGGAGAGTGGTCTAGCAATGACATCAGCCAGCTCCCTCAGCACCCGTGGATGCATCCCGTCTTGACCCATGGATTTATGGATGTCCAGATTGCTAACCCAGTCCTCATCGACTAAAGCAAACTCCTCCACTGCCCTGACTTCCTCTGGGGCCTCAGGGGAACGGGACTCCTCAGGACAGCCTCCGGCAGAGTAGACAGAGACAAAGAAGGCATTCAGTAACTCTGCCTTCTCTGTATCTTCTGTCACCAAGGCACCCACCTCATTCATCAGTGGGCCTACATTGCCTCTGGTGTTAGTTTTATCTGCCACGTATTTGAAAAAGCTCTTCCTGTTGTCCTTGACCCCTCTCGCCAGGTTCAATTCTAGGGAGGCCTTTGCTTTCCTAGTTGCCTCCCTACATCCTCAGACAACAGCCTTATATTTTTCCCAAGTGGCCAGCCCCACCTTCCAAGATCTGCAAATTCTCCTCTTGCCCTTGAGCTTACCCAGCAGATCTCTGTTTAGCCATGTGGGTCTCCTGGCTCCCTTCCTTGACTTCCTACGTGTTGGGATGCTCTGATCTTGAGCTTTGAAGAAGCAGTCCCTGAATGCTAACCAACTATCTTGGGCCCCTTTACCTTCAAACAGCCTTACCCATGGGATTTTCTCTAGTAATTGTTTGAAAAAGTCCGAAGTTTGCCTTGGCGAAGTCCAGGGTTGAAATTCTGCTCGCTATTTTGTTTCTGCTACATGAGATCCTGAACTCCACCATTTCATGGTCACTGCAGCCAAGGCAGCCCTCAACTTTCACTGCTTCAACCAGATCCTACTTGTTAGTGAGGATGAGGTCCAGCAGTACTCCTCTCCTAGTCAGCTCTTCCACCATTTGCATCAGAACATTATCATCAATGCACTGGAGGAACCTCCTGGACTGCAAGACATATTTTTTATATGAACTGCAGATTGTAGCTGTAATGGAACATGGCATGGTTAGGAAGCATAAGAAAGACAGGGAATCATACTTTTTGTTGAAGTGGATGTCCGGGCTTTTGAATCATTTAAACAAAACATAAAGGCATTTGGATGTGCTGTTTGATATGTTATCTGCTATGCATACTAAGGTTTACCTATTTTCTTGCTTGTGCCAGTCAGAACAGCATTTCTGAAACACAACACTAGTATTGCAAAGATCATACTACTTCCTCTTCCTTATATTTTTATTAAGCCCTTGTAATCCACAAGGATGGTATTCAGAGACTTTTCTGGGATGAGACCTATCCAAATGTCTGTGGTGATTTCTCTGGTTTCTTTTTTGTATTCACTACAAATTCCAAAAGCTTAACACCAATACATCTACAAAAATGGTTTCCACAGCAATCACTGGATCTGCTCTAGAGTTTTACTGGTGTAAAAAGTCAGAGATTCTAATCTGGGAGGAATACAAAGGCAAGAAATAGCAGGTAGGCTCAGACATATTTCTTTATCATTAAAATCCCCACTCACAGGATAATACAAAACCATAAAAAGCCCTTCATTTTCTTCCATGCTACCTCTTTTCATCCTATTGGGAACAAGATGAATACTAAGTAGATATCTTTCTCTCACATGTTAGCAGTTCTTTTATGAAACAGCTCCCTAAAAGAATACAACTCCTGAGTCATCAGGTCTAGTCACTAGCTTACAGAAGCATCACATTTTATAAATTGATTAAATGCTAGTGACAGAAGGCAGTATGAATACAGTGTACAATGGTGATACACAGATTGCAAGGTCAATGGTGTTTATGAGTCTATTAAGTAAGTTACAACAGCACATTCAGATGCATTATTGATAAATCAATTGTATCATACTAGGTAAGGTATTTGTGTCACAAGTATCCAAATCACACTACACAAAATAATGGGCAGACTAGTCCCTGAAATGACTGTAATAGTTGCTCTGTGCTAGAGAGGGAGTGCTGTCTACTGGCATCCAATTTATGGAGTTTAGGTAAAATGGAGAGAGTCTTTATTTTCAGATTGGGGGCAGATTTCATTCAAGAACAGAACAGAAAGACTGACTGGACATAAAATAGAATAATAGATCAAACTGAAGAAGCAGTACCACTACAGTTCCCAGAGTTCTGTCTTCTTAGATTTTAAGCCCACTATTTTTTCCTTAGACCTTCACTGAAAGCTAACTCACAAGCAGCTCTGGGTTTCCAGCAATCTCTTTAGCAGATAACCATTCTATTATTTCTTTCTTCCTTGGTCTGTGTATCTCTGTAACCCTTCAAAGATGAAGAAGGTTTTATTTTACTGGGAGTCATTTTGACCTCCATGTGGTATATTCTTGTATGTGAACATACCTTGTAGATGTGTCTCCCACTCACACTAGGTAGAGCTAACTAGGAAGCTGAGTTCACTGAAACCTGTAGCTTTACTAAAATCCCATTAACAGAAGACTGGTTTAAGAAGAGACCTGGGCATTATCTATAAAATTTGAAAACCTAGGCTAGAGAAACAAAGCCTAGAATTTTGCTGTCGTGGTCCATCCATGGATAGTTGCAAGCACTGTATTTACCTGTAGCAGTCACACTGCTAAACAGGAATGAGGGTTTTCCCCAGCTAATATGCAAAGTCAAGGGTACTGTGGGAGAGGGCTTACCTGCTGCAAAACTTTCATTTGTTGTTGAATTTAGTATGTTCTCCTCATGCAACATTGTTGTGCTTCACAGAAGACGTGAAGTAAGAAAGACCTTTTGCCTAAAGGCATGTTGATAAATCTAGCACCACTTTCCATTTTACTCTCTGGTGTTTTGTGCTTTCCCTTGTACTCTCTGATAGCAATGATCCTAACAAGTTCTTTGCTACTGTGGAGACCTACAACAAAAGGAAGCCCAACAATTGCTTAATGCGATACATAACTGTGACTCTTGCTTCTGGTGTTTGATTGGTGGTCTTCAGACTGTTCTGAAGTGCTGGGAAATTCTGTAATCTGTGAGGCAGAGAAGCATGTGTATTCTTGGTCCAGATTTAAGTATCTCTGCCATCATTGTTTCTAGTAACACGATATGGAGATTATCGAACAATATTAATTCTTTCATTTTTATATACTAATCGTTAATAACCAATTTTTATATCCCTTTGCCCTGCAGCCCAACTTGAAATAGGAAATTTTAATGGATCTGATCTTGCAGTCAGGTTTTAATGTCTTTGATTCCTCACATTCTTTAGCACACACCCAAAATGCGAGTCCTGTTCCCACTAAAGAGTTAGAGTATTATTCCAACATCAGCACACTACTGCACAAAAACACTGACAAACCTATTCATCAAAGCTTATAGAAGAAACAGGCTGTACCTAGGCGAATGCAACTCCCTGTGCTACATTATGAAAAGTAGTCCGTACTCCCCAGTCACGAAAGGAGCTTCAACTCTTACCCAAAATAACCTTCACAGCTCTATTAATCTTACCCAAAGCTGAACTGCTAGTAACTCCCATTGCCACAATGAGACAGTGCCACAAATGACCAAGTGCAACCTCTATCTAAAATCTGACTAGGTCCTTGTTTAGGGCCAGTGCTCTTTGATGGTCTCTTTTGGCCTCAATCTCCAAGACAGTTACTACTCACAGATACGTCTGCTTCTACTTGTGCTATAACCAGAAGAGAACATTGTCCCTCCAGGATGAGGAAAAGGAAACTTCAGAAGAGACTTCAAGGCAAAGAAATTGCCTTGATCCCTCGAAGAAAATGTTTAAATTTGACTTTCCCAGTTGGTGGTGTATTTCAGAAGGTAGTCAAGAATTATACCACCTTAAGTCTCATAATAGATCTTGTACTGTTTCAGAGGCTATGAATCATGACGTTGTATGATCATTGTCCGATTATAGCGTAGTAGTCACTGTAAACTCAGCAGTTTTGCTGATTGATTTTTCAATAGCTGACTTCTTTTTCTCATTACAAAGCTTTTAGTTTAAATACGTTACCTTGTCGTCCTGGTAAAAACACTACCCAAGAGGCAATCATCTCTGACGCACATACCAGGAGCATATCCCCTAAGAAATCTGATGTGTGCAGTACGCATGGATTGCAGAGGAATGTTTGACAAAGTCTGAAAACTTCACAAGTCTCTACTGAAACAACCTTCTTTGGCCTCATGTCCTATGTCCTGACTTGCAAGTATGGTAGCAAAGTTGAAAATGCAAGAACTGACTTACCTTTACTAACCATCAGAGACATTGGAAGTGGAAGGATGGGTGTCAGGAAAGGTGAGTTGGTCATGCTGCACATGTTATATGTAACAGATCTTAATGCTGTCACAATGAGGTAGGGTACTTCTGTGGCTGGGCAAACCTAAGTGGCTTCTCCTGGTCATTAAAACTTTGCTGTGTGTGACCACTGGCAAACTTCTGGGGATTCATTCCTCTAGCCTTCGTGAGACTGTTCTGACCATTCAGTCAGCCTTACCTCTGTGCCAGGTAAAATCATGGAGCAGATCCTTCTGGTAACAGTACTAAGGCACATGAAAAATAAGGAGCTGATTGGTAACAAACAGCATGGCTTCACTAAGGGCAAATCGTGCCTGACTAATCTGGTGGCCTTCTATGACAAAGTTACAGCTCTGGTTGGTATGGGAAGAGTAACTGACATCATCTCCCTGGACTTATGCAAAGTATTTGACACTGTCCCACATGACATCCTTGTCTCTAAGATGGAGAGACATGGACTTGATGGGTGGACCACTCGGTGAATAAAGAACTGGCTGGATGGTTGCACTCAAAGAGTTGTGGTCAATGGCTCAATGTCCATGTGGAGATCAGTGACAAGCAGTGTTCCTCAGGGGTCTGTTCTGGGCCCAGTGCTGTTCAACACCTTTGTCAGTGATATGGATGATGGCATTGAAAGCACCCTGAGCAAGTTTGCCCACGACAGCAGGCTGTGTGGGGTGGCGGACTCACTTGAGGGAAGGGATGCCATCCAGGGGGACCTTGATAGGTTTAAGAAATGGACAAGGGCAAACTGCATGAGGTTCAAAAAGTCAAAGTGCAAGCCCCTTCCTGGGCCAGTCCCAGGCACAAATATAAACTGAGTACAGAGTGGGCTGAGAGCAGCCCAGAAGACGAGGACTTGAGAGTGTTGATAGATGAGCTCGGCATGAGCCAGCAGTTGCTTCTTGCAGCCCAGAAGCCCAGCCATATCCTGGGATGCATTAAGAGGACTGTGGCCAGCAGATCAAGAGAGGAGATTCTCTCCCTTTATTCTGCTCTTGTGAGACCCCACTTCAAATACTGCCTCCAGTTCTGGTGTCCCCACTGTAAGAGGGATATGCATCTGTTGGAAAGACTTCAGAGGAGGCCACAAAGATGATCCAGGGGATGGAGCACCTCTGCTACAAGGATAGGCTGAGGGAGCTGAGATTTTTCAGCCTGGAGAAGACTCTGGGGGGACTGTCTTCCAATTCCTGAAAGAAATCTACAGAAAGGTTGGAGAGGGACTTTTTATAGGAGTGTCTAGTGATAGGACAAGGGAAAATGGCTTTAAATTTAGGGAGAATAGATTTAGATTGGATCTTAGGAAGAAATTTTTCAGTACGAGGGTGGCAAGACTCTGGAATAGATTGCCCAGAAGGTTGAAGATGCTGCCTCCCTGAAGATGTTCAAGGCCAGGTTGGATGAGCCCTTGGGCAACCTGATCTAGTCAAAGACATCCCTGCTTATGGTAGGGAGGTTGGCTAATATGGTGTCTAAGGTCCTTTCCAACCTAAGACATTCTGATTCTATGAAAAGTTTATTCACAGAGTTTATGAAAACAGACACAGTTTGAACCACTAATTAACTGCCATGTTGTTATAGTAGGCTCAACTCTGGCTGAGTTCCAGGCTGTGCAAATGGATTAGTAGCTCCTTCTTCAACAGCCGGCTCCTGTTGGCTTCTTTTTGGCTCCCTTATCTGTATTTGCAGGGGAGATGAAGGATATAGCAGTCCTATCAATATTAATGACAAACTATTCATATCTGAATGACCCGACACTGCTCCTTTCACAATCAAAGTTTAGTGTTATTGCCACCCAGTAAACTTTTTAGTCTTTTATCAAAGGAGATAACAGCACAAGTAAGTTTACATAAAATCACCAAATACAATTCCCAAAGCCAACATCAGTTGTAGAATATGACTGCTGAGTATGTTCATTAGAGCCTATAAGGTCTTGTGTTCACTCAAATTTCTTATCATAAATATACCAATGACTTGTATTGTCAAAAATTAGTTGACCAGAAGATCTAATGGTTTATGTAACCCATTGCATTTGGATTTCATCTTATTAGTATACAGACTATAAAACTGCAATTGTGAAAGAATAAAATACGAAAAAGAAAGTGGGCCTTTCTTCCACTGGAAGTGTAAGCATTATACTTCAGAGATCCCAGCAAATGGCAAATTCTCTAGAAAGAGAAGTTATTCTCTCATATCCTTAATCAGGTTGGCTTTTCTAATTCTTCTTAGCTTCTCATAGGACGTTGTTTCTGAACACCTCCTTTAGCTCTGCTTTCCAGACAGAACTCGCTAGTCAGCTATGTCTGTCTTGGAGAGCAGCCAAGATTCATGGGTCAGTAGGACTGCATCTCCTACTCATATGAGGTCTTCAGAGTCCCGTATCAATCCTACCGAATATTAGAATTTGACTAATGAGTTACTGGTAACATACTTCCACAAAATCGCCAAATTTCACATAAAACAAGATTAAATAATCTAAGGAAATAGATATGTGTTGTAAAAATTAATCAGTTAAGTGAAGACATTCTGTATAAACACAGTTTCATTATTAGGCCATATTTCACAGAGCAGACATAATAAACAAAAGGTGGTGGGTAAATACCACAACGTTGTGCACACAGTGTGCCAGTAAGTAATGAGCTTTAGCTGTAGTAAAGGCTTTAGTGCTGTCATCCATAACAACTAGGACTTGATGCTTGCACTGAAAGAAAAAGGTCAGAATATACTTCAAAAATATTCCACTAAAAATGGAAACTATTGATTTGACATGGTTTAAAGTTGGTGGTTCTTCATCATCAGAGTCAATTTTTTTTTTCACTATTTATTTGACATGTTTTGGGTCAATTTTCTATTGGTTGAGGTATTTTAAATGAGTTACAATAATTTGAAAACCTGATGCATCAATTATGTGATTTCATAATGAGCATGTCATTAGCCTCCCTTTATTTGGCAGGTTATCTCTAGCTCAGTTTGCTGCACTTAGAAAACCATCAGGAGTAAAGTAAAAGGCATGTCTCCATAGAAAAATACAGCAAAGAAAATAGCACTGCTTATAAACCTTGTAGTACATCTAACTCCTACACTTTCCTCTGTGTATAAAAGACAGATTATGTCAGCTAAATACTAATTAATCTCAAATAATTAGTGGCTGAGGCACACAAACCCACTTGTGTTCCTTTGCTTTTTTTCCCAGCACAAACCAGCTATAAACCTGACTAACTTGTCCATTAAACTGGGTTTATGAGTGCTTGTATAAGTGGAGCAGTGTCAAACAGATGGGCTGTATTGATGAATGTTCACTGAAAGCTTTGCAGAGGTTTATTCTTTTCACTTACACCAAGATTTCTTCAATAATTCAATTCTACTAACTTTAGTAAAATTATTCCTTATTGGCACAAATCATGAAGAGATTTGGATGTCTGAGAGGACAGGGATGACTATGAGGAATGGATGTGCTTGGGCACACATCTGACCTCACTACTCCACTGAAGAGGAGGAAGAAAGGAAGAAAAAAATATCAAGGAAGCGGAATTAGAGCTAGGAAACAGGTGGTCATTAATAGGTGCTCAGAGCCTGGGCTCTCAGTAAAGCTCGTTACTTATGAGGTAATTACAACATTAATTATTCCACAAACCCTCATTTTCATGCCACTTGCTAAAACATAGTTTTCTTGCTAACAACAAACTAGCTAATCACTGAACTGTAGCCACCTACGGGGAACTTTTAGGTGGTGATCATTTCCACTGTAGGTGCCAACTGTGGGAAATGCCTCTGGTGATGATCCATAGTCTCTGCATCTTGTACTGGATGCCCTGCGATGGATCCCTACCTCAGCACAGCCCTTTATGGTCAAAACTATAAAGCAGACTGAACTAAGTCACTAGGTCACTAGCTTTTTACCTCTGTATACTGTTACACAGTCATCACTGTAGGTCCAAAGAGTCAACAATTTTTCTGATAACACAGTGAAAAATAACTCTTAAACCACTGTAACTTAACTCATGTGAGACTAAGACTCTTTCATACTCTATATATACTGCTTGTTCTTGGAGACAGAATGATTACATGAAACTAGGAGCCATTGAAAAATTCATTTCCAATATTCCCATCTCTCCAAGAGGTATCCCCACTTCTAACACCTCACTTACAAAATGGAGATCACAGTCATTAGCACCCTGTCTTGTGTGGACACTTAACTATGAGACTTTGCTCACCTATATAGCTAAATAGAAAAAAAAAATGACATGGTCAAAATTGAATAGAGAGAAAACATTATATTACTGGCACCAGAATTAAAGACCGTTGTTAAAGTTCCCTGTTGTAGAGACATTGCTTCAACACAGTGGAAGAATTCAGGTTTCACTTGAAGAATAGTGTAGAAAAGTCAATTATTATCAGTAAGCCTCTTTAAATACAGTGACTTTTGTTTTTTTCATACTAACATCATGCATATAAGTGATTTGTGTACACATTATGATCTTTTGCTTTATTACATGGTAGTTAAACAATTGTTAATTCAGTTCTATTACAACAAAGATTAGAGTCCATATAAAGTTTTCATTGTCTTCTGTGGTCCAAGAAAGTCTTGCAGTCTGCTTTGAGGCTTACAGTGGAAGTTTTGCAAATTTCTTTTTTTTTTTTTTTTTAGACAACCTTGTGATAAAAGAAGTTTCGTGGAAATCTGGGAACATGACTCACATGAACCCTGGTGGCTCAAAAATAGAAAATAAATGAAACATACTTTATGTATGCTTTCTTTATAGAATCCCATGAGGTGATAAGAATACAGTGGTAGATTTCTCCTGTTCTGTGAGCCTTTCCCATCATGTTGACCAGACAGATGTGTCATATGACATCCCAAATCAGTAGAGGTACTGTAGCACTGTGTGTACAGAAGGATGACACACACATAAAGTAGTTGATACCTCTGACAGCTGTAACTTTTTAGTCCCAGGTGAAGTCTCATTGATATGGCTGTGTCAGACTTAGTGGACTTGAATGCGTGTGCAGGTCCAAGCACACACCTTCTCTCATTTGGACCACAATGAAATGAGAGACAGAAATTCTTCTGGGATTTGGTTTCAGCAGAACAAACCTGGGTATCAAATCAGAAGGAAGCTGTAACGTGTTTGCAAAAGATCTCCCACCTGACAGTCAGATGGCCCTGGGGTACACTACTGACTGCATCAACCGCTTAACATACGTGAAAATTAATCAGCATTTTCTTTTTTTCTTTTTACTCTGATAGCTGTTATAGAGACTAGGTATTTTGACCTGCTTTTGAGTCATGTCTATCAGAGACCTCGGAAAATTTGTTACAGTTTTGAAAGGAATAGGTGGACACTTGGAAATGTATAGCAATATCTTATTACAAGCAGACATCAAAACCAAACTTGATGATTAAATATCTTTTTAACGTAAAGAAAGAGAAAATAATGACAGTCTTCATAACCATTCCTTTTGTGACATTCAGATTATGAGGCCTGAATAACTTTCCTGCCTTGTAATTTTGAGATGATTAAACCTTCAGCAATGCAGCTGTTTTCTTCAAGAAAATCCGTGGCTGCAGAATTGTAATACATATGGTAATGGTACATTAGTGTAGTATTATTCACATCACTATAGTTAAACTTGGGTCAGCACTTCCTTTTTAGAATCCCTCAAGTTAGGGTTTGTCCATGCACATTTCCTTTTAGCTGACTTGGAACATAATGTCTCAGCCTTACAGTTTTATTTACTTTTCTCACCCCCCACCCTCGCCCTGAAATCTGTTTGAAAGAGATCTGCTCAAAAGCTCTTAGTCTTATGGCTACTAAGTGTTACTATCTCTTATTTCAAAATGTGTGGCATGATTAATTGACACTAAAATCCTCTCCTGGTTTGTAGCATTGGAGCCCATATGCTACTGGATTTAAAAGTGTCATGTAAGGATTTCCTTGCTTAAATAACTCCCCATTGGCTTAGCTGTTCCTACAAATGTAGCTTTTTAATGTTCAAAGTGTTGGTGGAAGGTGAGGCACTCTGACCTTCCACTTAATAATCTTCATTCTATTTAGCAGATTTCAAATCTAACCTATTTTGAACAGGGGAAATGCAAATATTCAGTTACTGAATCCTTTCATTCAAATTTAACCAATGGAGTCCATCTTAATTCATGAGATTTCTGAAATTCCAAAGCGTGGAAGCATTAAATAATATTCTTAAAAATCCTCTTCTTCAAACATGTCAGCTTAATTTATTAAAAACAGAATCCTATTAGCTGAAATAGTACACGCCAATTTCAGACATTTCTACTTTGGAACTCACTGGCTTGCTTTTCCACCAGAAAAAAAAAGTAGCTGATGCTTTCCTAACCACCACCTCAGGACTCAGCAAGAGGAGTCAAAGAAAGACGACCGGTATATGATGAAATGGAGATAATTTGCCTGTCAGAAGCCAGGGCCTATCTGGGTCCAAAGTCATGGTCTATGCTTTCTCCTTAGTGGCAAATTTCTATTCATCACTTCTAGCTGGAACAACTTTAAGAACATAGTTCTGAAATGCACTATATCCCAGTGACGCCAAAGTCATTGACCTTAACTTCAGGAAGGTTTTTGACAGTCTCCCATAACATCCTCATTAGGAAACTCTGGAATGTGGGTTAGATGAGTAGACAGTTGAAGCAGGTTGAGAGCTCGTTGAGTGATAGATCTCAGAGGGTGGTGTTCACAGAATTGCAGAGCTGTTGGAGCTGAAAGGAACCTCTAGAGATCATCTAGTCCAATTCCCCTGCTAAAGCAGGATTTCTTAGAGCACGTTGTACGGGATTGCATCCAGGTGGGTTTGGAAAGTCTCCAAAGACAGAGACTCCACGACCTCCCTGGGCAGGCTGTTCCAGTTCTCTGTCACCCTCACAGGAAGGAAATTCTTTCTCATATTTAGAAGAAAATTCCTGTGTTCATATTTGTACCCATTGGCTCTTGTCCTGTCACTGGGTAATACCAAAAAGAATCATAGAATCATGTCGATATTGTACATAGATGTGGCCTCACAAGAACAGAATAGAGGGAAAGGATGACCTCCCTTGACCCACTGACCACACTCTTCTTAATGCACTCTAGGATACCATTGGCCTTCTTGGTAACAAGAGCGCTACTGGCTCGTAGTGAACTTACTCTCCACTGGGACTCCAAGATCCTTTTCACAGCTGCTTTCCAGAACATCCACCCTTATATTGTGAGGAAGTTTCATCTAACTATGAGGAAGCTCTTCTTTACTCTGAGGGTGACAGGTTACTGGAATAGGCTGCCCAGGGTTGTTGAGTCTTTGTCTCTCGAGACTTTCAAAGCCCACCTGGATGAAATCCTGTGTAATGTGCTCTAGGCCAACCCTGGTTTAGTAGGGGGATTGGATTAGATGATCTCTAGAGGTCCCTTTCAACTCCAACTATTCTGTGATTCTGTGATTCTCTATGCCATATAGTTGGGGCTAATAGAGAAGTACCTTGGAGCTTAGATGTGAGCACTTTTCGGTTATCACTTTCTCTGTTAACTGTTCAGAAGAAATCCCACTGTTCTAAGGCCTGGCTGCATCTGATAGTTGGTGTAGCTAATACATAAATGGTGCTCTTATTTAAAGGATGTAATCATGATTTTCCCTTCAAACTTGTATTTTTTCTCTTGCTGAAGATATTCTACCAAGTCTACATGATGACTACCAAAGAGAAACCTCTGTATAACACACCTGACAGAAATATAAAGCATGCTGTTGGAAAGGAGATGTCATAAAAAGAGCAAAAGAAGGCTGACATCATAGAATTTGCAGCTGGAAGGACAATATGACTATTGGTCAGCAAGAAAAAAAAATGAAAATATTCCTCTTTACTGTCTGACTCTTTAAATATTGATTTTTCTTTGAGGTTTTCAGAACTTATTTGGATATGACCCTGAACAACACCATCTCTTTGAAGCTACCTGTGACTTTGGAGATGGCTTTGCTTTGAGCAGAGGAATGAACAATGAGGTCCGTTCCAAAATAAGTGATTCTATGATTCTATGGTTCTGCTTAATAGTAGATGAAAAAGCCTCTCATGTCTGATACTGCAGAACTAACACACACACCATCTTATGAATGTCAGCAGGTGCTTCCCAGGGCTAAAATTAGTAAGACCAAGCTATCTTCTTTGCATGGTAAATAGGACATACATGTGTGTTCTTGATTGAGCTAAACAGAACCAATTCTGTTTAGTGGTTTTACTTAGCTCAGTTTCTTTTAAGATGCTGTACTTCTGAAGTCAGCAGCATGTTTCTGCAGACAGTGTCTGCTACTGGCAGTGATAACACCTGATGCTTACAGTTACTGCCTGGGATTGGTATGCATAAAGACTCTTGCATATGCTTATTCCTATAGTGACCAAGGTCACTGCTGGATCTTGTGTGCCACGCTGGTTGCCAGGAAATAAAAGGGGTCACAAGGGAGTAAAAGGTTGCACATCTGCAAGGAACAGATAGGACAGGTGACCAGCAAGGTTATTCCATTCCATATACATCATATTCAGTCTAAAACTGAGGGATCACAGTAGTTAAGCCCTCTTCTTCAACGGCTGGCACCTGAGGAGGACTCTGTCCGATCTTCTGTCTTTGATCCTGATACTGAGCTCCTGAATGCAGCTCCTGTATCTGGTTCTCCTCTGTTGCTGAACCTGGGGCTGCCTGCTCTGCAGTGTCAGTGGGGGTTGCTACTGGGGTGAAGCTGGGGATTCAGGTTTAAGATCAGTTTTGTATATATTTGTATAAAATTAATTATTATTCCCTTACCACTACTATTACTATTATTAAAGTTACTTTCCCAATCCATAAGTATCTCTTCCTAATTCTCTTTCCCCTACTATTTGGGGAGAGAGAGACATTAGACAGCATCTGTCAGTGCTTAGTGGCAATCCCAGCTCTAACCCTCAACAATGTGTTCGAATCTAACAGAAATAAGTAGGCTTTGCTACATACAAATTCTGTTTTTATTGTATATGTGTGCAAAATTGGCTTTAACTCACCAGTCTGATCACCAGTTTGATCTGTTGCAAGGAGCAGCAGACTGTGTTCCTAGACTTGGTCTCTCAAAACTGAGTAAGTATGCACTCATCAGATCAAATTAATTTATTTTAGTTTTGCATAAAAATATTCCTAATATAGCTTTTGCAGGCTTAGTTATCCATCTTACAGTCATATGTACTGAAGCTAAAAATAGCAGTAATTTTTAAATTTTTCTTGTGTGGGAAGATTTAGTATTAATAATAGTAACTCCCAGATAATATAGATGTATTACTGTAATTTCTGAAATAAAGACATGCAAGTAATCTGTATAAATTTCTGTTAATTGTTTAGAATGACAGGAAGAAAAGCCTTTGCGTTTAATTGGGAATTGACTCCTGACATGCTTCCAAAGCAAAAAGCATTTGTTGCTTTACTAAAAAGGACATATTTTCAAAGGGAATTAAACATTACTTTTCTGTGATGGTTACCCAGTGGTGACAACAACGTGTTTTCAAAGCAATACATTTTTTTTGGAGGGACTTACGGTTGAACCTCGGTGACCGACTTTTAAGGTCAGATACTGATTTTTTTCTCACCTTCTCTGTAGATCAGAACAAAAGGACCAATGAAGGATCTCAAAATGTCATCAGGACCACCCACAAACCATCTAAATAGGTTGAGCTCTCTATTTTTCTGTACTTTGTATGTTCAGTTCTCCTGTGGGGATTTTGTCTACCACAGTGACACTTCCCAGAATCTGACATTTCACTCTCCTGATACAGAGACAAGAAGTGATGAACAAAATCAGGGAGCCTTCTGAGAATGGAAGGCAGTGTAGTGGATTTTATTCATTAAGTGTTGTAGCATAAAGTCTCTAGGATATACTTAATACACTCATGTGTAGATATATGCATATATGTACACACATATATAGGTAGATAGTATATCATAATATGAAAAAAATAGGACTAGGCTGGAGCACCCACCTGTCATTTGACTGTAGGAAAATCACTGCTGTTGCTGCAGTGCCAGTTCTCCCAGACATTGCCTAAGCCCAGACTAAACAAGAGCATGTGCCAGGGGTTTTTCCTTACAGACAGTTTGGATTGTGCCATTTAAGTGGACAGGGTCAGAACAAGCAGCAGTCCTTGCCCAACCTGGCCGTGTCATTTGGCCTCAGGACAACAAAATCATCCCAGTGTGGTTTTATGTAGTAACACAGATGTAGTCAAGGAGACCAAATACATGTTGTGACTTTTACTCTGACACGAACTCATTCTGGGATACTTGAGTTTGAAGCCTGAAATTTAACAGAGACCACAGAGTCTATGTTGATGTATAGATTTGATTACGAAAATGTAAGAATTAAAACCCTAAATGTTATTTATTAATTATTTATCTATCTATCTATCTATCTATTTATTTTCAGGTTATTTAAATGGCATAGGTACAAATTAGTTATTTCATAAACAGCTGGAAGAAATTTAAACCTTATTCCCCACTACCTCCCTCTTACTCTGACTTTTAGCTTTGGGCTGAGCAGTTCACGTGAAAAATGGTCGTTACTACTCAGATCTCACTCAGGGTTCATTCATCAGTGAAACTCCAGCACTTTGATTTTTAAAACTTTTAGTATCTCCACATACATTCCTAGCAGGATTCTCTGAGTGTGGAGCTGGGGTGCTGTGCTATTAGCAGTCTAGAAGAATAAAGGAACATGTGTTTAAGGCAGCCAGAAACAGGTTAACTTTTGCATAAGGAAACATAAAATAAGACTTTTTAGCGAGTATCTTCAAATGACTTTATGAAAAAAAAATTTCCTAAGGTTTATTCCACACAAGAAAACTTAATGGATATGAAAATTGGCCAGTATGACCCTGATTTCTACAGGGAAGAGTCACAGATAAATTGAAAGCTACTGCCTCAATTTTAAATAAAGCCATCAACATTACTCTTGCCTTACCCCTTCAATTCTGTTACATGTGTTTACTTACCTGTTGTTTTTTTTTAAAAGACAAATTTCTTCTTCTTCTGGTTAAAATGCCTGTGTTTTACATACATTTAATAGACAAAATCCAGAAATTAAACATGCCTTAAAAACAGACTTGATTGCTGCAGAAAATCTGCTAAAGATGTTAAACATTTAGAGACACCCTTGAAGGGGCAGAAGAAATACAACGGCTAAAACACAGTTATTTGGTTAAACTCTGCTGACTGACAGTTAAACTCTGGTGACTGACAGGCCGTACCTCCTGCTTTTAGCCTTCAGGCAGCTCAAGTCAGAGAGACCACAGTGAAAGTTATTATCCGGCCTTGATGCAGTACTTGATCACTTTTCTGAGACTGGAGATAACAGTCAATGTAATCTGTTGTAGAATAAGCTAAATTACTATTCTATGAGCTGCAAACAATTCCTTCTGCTTTGTGTTTAAAAGCCAAATCAACACAATGTCATGGAATACAGTAGTTAATTGTTACTATCTTCTGCAACAGAATTTAATTATCATAAAAACATGATCCCGATACTTCATTCAACCTCTATTTTATTCATTCTACTCTACCATTTTGTAACACCATTTTTTTTTTACACGAAATTCTCTCTAAACTGGTGTTTGAAACTGTAAGTCTGAGCTTAAAATATAGATACTTTAGTATTTGGAAATGTATTTACTGGAATATAGAACCTGTGAATGTAGATTTGTAAACTGAGAGAAGCTCACCTGTGGCCTAATGAAATCACGGTTATGTTCTAGCACTGAATATAGAGCTGCCTGAAACTCTGGTATTTCAGGTTCACAGAAATTTATGATATTGCTTTTTTTTTTTTCTTATTCTGCTTATTAATGAAACCAAACCTTTTCATTGTTTAGGAGCCAAAGAGAAGATTTTGGAAATACTGAAATAACATTTCCAAAATGCTCCTTGCATTTTTGCCCCGTTCTGCTAGTTGCTGTGGACCAATGCCTGCCAGGATGCCAGGCCCATGTTTTCAGCACATCTCTGTCCTGTTCAGTGCTACAGAAATATCACACCTTGGGGCTAGATACTCAAAAAGCCTTTCTGGAAGCCAGCTGCCTTGTATGGTGGGAAGGTTTTCTTCCTTGACTCTTGGGTAGTCCATGTGGAGGCACTGGTATAGAACCTCAAAATGTCTAATTCCCAACAGAGGCCACAGGACCTCTCTTTTACACTGCAGGGCTCTAAGTCTAGCTTCTAGGCTTAGAATATAGCCAAGACTTCCACTTTCTCAGGTCTGTGGCAAGATATAAGCCAGAAGACAAGAGTTATCTCTCTCTAACCAGACATCTTCCTTAACCTGTGCCTTAGTATGGCCTGCAGGTCTCAGGCTTCCACACTTTCTAGTGAAAATTTGACCTGTCGAGCGCTTCAGACTCTAATATTATAGTTGGAAACTTTATCTGTCATCTTTGCCATTGGGAATTTGGTAGCACAGATCCACAGAGTAACTGTCAGTGTTCCCAGAACGTTCTGTACTTGGCAAGATTTCGTGTACCGCAATTTTCAAACTATTTCAATACTTCGTTTTAAATGAGGCAATTTGAAATGCCTCCATCTTTTGTTCTAAGCAGAACCTGGTACCTTTGCACTCTGAATTATGGCTAGAGAAAGAGAACTTCTGGTGAACATTTAAATTCAAAATGTCCATGGAGACATTCTCAGCATGCCACATTGTGTGAGGTCACCTGCGTAGCACTGCTTCTACTCCTCATGTTGAAACTGTTACCTGCTCTGTCTTCATCAGGCTTTGAGATCCTTGGTTACTCTTTTCAAGTTTGAAGAAAGGCCCAAATCCACCTTGCTTCCTATGCCCCATCTGAACCTGAGGCCAGGCTGTACCTTCCCTTGTGCCCAGCCCTCACCTCCTGGTATTCTCCTTCCTTCCCTACCAACATTATGATGAGTAAGTGTGGCTTCTGTCTTGTCAGAGACCGTGTAGGAGCAGGTGTGACCTGCACATGGGCAGGCTGCAGCGTGTGACGCTTACACCCTGTCATAAAACAGAAAAGGTGATGAGAATGACAGAATTAAAAGCTTTCATAAAGAACATAACTGAAGAGGACAAATCCACTTAGTAAGGCACAAACTTAGTTGATTACTGTAAAATATAAAAACTTCTTCCTTTGCCAAGAGCAACCAGATTGAATTGGTTTCCTTCTACACCAGTGGGCCAAAATTAAGCCATATTAGACCAGAGATTACTTGCTATACTGGGAGACTGAAGGACAGTCCCATTAGTGGGAGGAGTATGCACTGATATAATCTGGTAGCTGAAACTGTTTCCAAAATGTTCATTCCCTGCAGGCTTGCTTGGGCCAAGACTGCCTCAGGATCTGTCTATGCTCTTGACAGTAGTAGGACTGCATAGGTTAGCAGAACACTGTATCTTATCAAAGCAGTTTATCAGAAGAAGTCTAGCTCACAGCAAAGGGGAAGGCTGCAGAGACTGCAATAATGAGTCAAGTAACTGATGCAGAGCTGGGGTTTGCCTGAGGAAGACCTTTCAAGCAATGGTGGATATTTCTCTGCTATACTTGGACACCTATTCAGAGCCCCTTCACACCGTATCAACCTCAGTCATCTTTGGCACATTATTAAGAAAGGATAAAACCATAAATACATTCTGCTTTTGACTCTTCAGGTAACTGAGAGTTTCCTGCAGCAGCAATAACTGTATTTCAGCTGTAAACTAAAATGAGAACACTTTTCTTTCACCACCCATTCCAGTATACATATTCGGACTTTGGGCTGTTTGCCCACAAACGTGTTAAAAATCTCCATTACCATGAGCTATATGAAATGTTATCAGGCACTTTCAACACTTCCACTCCACGGAAGGCAAAATCCAAAAAGACAGAAACAACATACCCGAAGGACAATGTTGCAGCCTCAACTGTTTTCTTTGCCTGCTCCGCCAGGCCCACATTGAAACGTCATTTTGTTCTCCAAATTTCCTTTGATTCCAACCTTCAAGAAGACAAGAGAGATCTCTTTAATGTCAGACCAAGGGAGCTTGTGATGATAACCTCTTGTCTGTACTTTGACCAGAGCTAGTGTGGGGCAGCTGCCCCTGATGAGGCTATGGAGAATAACTGCAGGCTTATTTCCATCTTTTAGCAGGAAGCTACTTCTTTAACCACTGCTTTTCCTCAGCCAGAAGACCCTGGTGGTATCATGCTTTCCCATGTTTGTGATTACTCTGGAACCTTTGTTACTGAATGAGCTAATTCTGCTTAAACATCCTCCCTCTGGATTAATTTCTCCGTGGTCTGGTGTAACACTTTGTGGTCATTCTCTGCAATATTCATAAAGTTTTGAACATCTAGGAGACAGTACACTTTCTGCAACCTCGTCTTCCACTGGAGAAATACCCAGAAATTACAGAGTGTATGGTACATACAACCCTCTGGCTTGAATATCAAAACTTGGGGCAAGGCTATCTCTTCCTACCAGAAAAGAAAGCAGGTATCTAACATGGTGGAGATCTGTCAGTGGACAGCAGATGGACCGAAACAGTTAATGTGCATGGCCTCTAACCTCTACATAAGGCTGCCATTACAAACCAATAGCAATATAATTCTGTTGCACAAAATCTTCAATATTTCCTTGAACAAGGAGGCTCTCATATCCCTGTGCTGGCCTCTCACTTTGTTGCTAAAACAACATGCTCAACTCGCCAAGCTTGGAGGTGTACCTCTTGGCTGTATGAGAGGTTCTGTTCCGGACCAAACTCTTCCTTACTCAAAAGGTCTAGAGGAAGATGCGGCAAAACTCTGGTCCTTTTCATCAAGAGATTATGAAAGTATTTGAAAACCACGTAAGCAATTCAGGCTTTTATACTAGCAAGCAGGATTGCTCAGGTTTCATCAAGGAGAAGACACCACCTTGCCTGTGCTGGAAGGCTGCAATGTGCAAGCCTTTCAGCAGGAAAATGGTGTCTGACTGGCTCATTCAGATTTGGTGCTGGTGATGAATCACATTTAAAGAACGATGACAAACTAGTGGTAGAAAAAAGTGGAATAGGCCTAGCTTATCCGATACCTAGTTCAAGTCCAAGCACATTGGGAAGTGCTGACCGTCTTGTTGCTGAATGGCAATGTGTGTCGGAGTGGTGGAATTCCAGAAGGAGCTGTGGTTGGTTGTCGTCCTGGCTGTACTGGTGGAATGCAGGTGTTTAATAGTGTGGAAATAGAGGAAATGGAAACCTATGAGAACTTGCCAAAAGACATTGACTACCATTTAGATAGTTTCACAATCTGCACCATAGTTATTCTTGGAATTTGAGCCCTGAAAGTCTTTCATTTCCTCACCTACACTAAAAATCATAAAATATTTCAAAACTACAGTGTGGGTGAACAACACTGAGATAATGAAGGTGTACCTTCTTAAGCTCACTTTACATGAGTTCACGCTAAACTCTCTAACAAAATAAGAGGTCTTCTTCATGAAAGGCAAGAAGTACCAGCTTTCATTAAGGGGTTGACTTCCTGTCATTTTCCAGATTAAAAATAATTTATTTTATATATTTTTTATATTTTTTTTTAATTTTTTGGTAGTGGTATTTCAGACAAATTATTTTTTCAGTGAACATTGCATAAAATTTTTGATGCATTTTCCAATAAATGTTTAAAAAAGACTGAGCTACTTAATTAGATTTAATTGTCTATTACAGACATCAAGCCAGGTTCATATAATTTGATTGCTTCATCCAAAGAAGTAATTCAAAAATCAAGATAGTACATTTCAATTTTCTCCATAATTGGGAACAAAATCTGTCTTACTCATATAATTCCAATGCCTCTCTTACCTTTCTGCAATAACAAAGATTTATTGAACTTGTTGAAAATATATGCTTGCAGCAAACTTATGAAGACTGATTCTTCACTAACCAAAACTGGTATAAATCAGGAATAACTCTGCTGAAATCAATGGACTTAAAATAATTGTAGAACAGTAAAACAGCTCCTGCGTGTCAGATTTCATTTTGCTTTTCCATACAAGTGACTATAGGAATGACCCTATGAAAATCCAGTGAAGTTATTAAAATTGCCTAGAGCCACAGCAACCCTACTGCTCAAATAATGCAGAACTGGATCTATGTTATGTGCATGTCATTTATATTAGTCCATCCATGGAGTATCAGATAGCTGTATGTTTCTCAGGGATTGAAAAGACATTATTTTCCTGCACAAATATAGGCACTCTTAAGTTTATTAAAAACATATTTGAACAAACGATTGACTTAATTGCAGATTTATATGTATTAAATCTTGTTTAACTTTACTTATTCCCTGTTTTAGTTTCTGTACCAAGAAGCAGGAGCAATACCATCTGACACTGAAAGAGATTGTCAGTTCCTTGCTTCCTCAGAAGAAAGTCGAGATGAAAATATAATCGTAAATTTAGTTTTCTCTGAGGTTCATCTTAGCCAAATTGCTACAGGCCATCATGAAGACCATCATGATGATGATGATGATGATGATGATGATGATGATGAGATGAGAACCATTACCTGTATGTATGTGTCGTGGGTTGACCTCGGCCAGCCGCCAGGTACACACACAGCCGCTCACCCACCCCCCCCCCTTCACTGCTGAACAGGGGGAGAAAATATTTCCAAAGGCTCAGGGTTTGAGATAAGGACAGGGAGATCACTCTCATTTACCGTCCCGGGCAAAACAGACTCAGTTTTGGGGAAATTAGGTACATTTATTAAGAGAACTAATCAGAGAGGAGTAGTGAGAAGTGAGAAAGAGCAAACAGATCTTAAACAGAACACCTTCCCCCCATCCCTCCCTTCTTCCCGGGCTTAACATCAATCCCGGTTTCTCCACCTCCTCCCCCCGAGCGGCGCAGGGGGACAGGGAATGGGAGTTATGGTCAGCTCATCCGACGTTGGTTCCACCGCTTCTTCATTCCGGGGGAGGACTTTTCACTCTTCCCGAGGGCCATTGTGGGGTCCCTCTCACGGGAGACAAGCTTCACGCTCTCTTCTCCGCGTGAGTCGTCCCACGAAGGGCAATTCATCACAAACTGCCCAACATGAGACACCTCACGAGGGGCAGCCCACCCCTCGTGAGTCTGAGGCGCAGTCCTTCGGGGGAAACTGCTCCAGCGTGAGCCACCCGCAGCGTCCCAAAAGTCCCACCAGCCAACCTGCTCCAGCGTGGGCATTCCTCTCTTCCACGGGCTACAGGCTCCGGCAGCGACTTGCTCTGATGCGGGCTTCCCACGGGCTACAGTCCCCTTTCAGGCATCCACCCACACGGTGTGGAATCCTCGGTGGACATCTACGCGGTGATCCTCACGGTGGACTTCTGCACCTCGCCCATGGGCTGCAGGGGGACAACCCGCTTCACCATGGTCTTCACCACGGACCCGGGGGACTCTCTCTGCTCCGGTGCCTGGAGCTTATCCTGCCCCCTCCTTCTTCACTGACCTTGGTGTCTGCACAGATTCTCACTCCTCCATCTCTGTGCCAGCTGTTATGGCGCAGTTCTTTTTCCCGTTCTTAAATAGGTTTTTCACAGAGGCGTTCCTCTGCTATCACTTTACTGATAGGCTCAGCCTTGGCCAGCGGCGGGTCCCTCTTTGTAGCCGGCTGGCATTGGCTCTATCAAACTTGGGGAGCTTCTAGCAGCTTCTTACAGAAGCCACCCTGCAGCTCCCCCCCCGCCGCCGAAATCCGGCCAGGCCAAACCAAAACAGTATGTTACTGGCAGCTGAATACTTGCATGTAGATGCTTCGTAGAAGTGGAGAGCTGGTGGATTTGGAGCTACAGGGTGAATACTTCTTTGGTGACAGTGGAGTTTTATGAATTCATTTAGTACATAATTCTACATAAGTCTCAATCTCAGTGTATTTCACAGAATCACAGAATTGTCGAGGCTGGAAAAGACCTCTGAGATCATCAAGTCCCAGGGTTCACCACTTCCCTGGGCAGTGCATTACAATGCCTGAGCACCCTCTCCATGAGGAAGTGTTTCCTGAGATCCAGCTTAAACCTTCCCTGACACGGTTTCAGGCCGTGCCTTCTCATCCTGTCACTAGTTCCTGGGAGAAGAGCCCGGCCCCACCTGACTACACCCCCTCTTCAAGGAGTTGTAGAAAGTGAGAAGGTCCCCTCGATTCTCCTCTTCTTCAGGTTAAACACCCCCAGCTCCCTCAGCCTCTCCTCACAGGACGTTCCTTCTAGTCCCTTCCCCAGCCTCGTTGCTCCCCTCTGGACCTGCTCCAGCACCTCAATGTCTTTCTTGCAGTGAGGGGCCCATATTTCCCTTCCATCTCTGCCAGATTTTGATGAGAAGATCTTACAAAGATTTTAGGGACTGTATTTTCCAGAGGGCTATAATATAGATCTGGAACCCAGAATCTCTAAGGCTAGGTGACAGCAAGCAAAACTCGTTTAACATACTTGATCTGCTTTTCCACCCCTCTATAAAAAGCAAAAGATGCTTGCTTTCTTTGTAAACCAGTCAATGTCTGCCAATAGTTGTTCTATGTGACAGAGCTGAGGACTAGAAGATGAGACTGTGTCTGCCCACATCTGTGGTGTTGTTAAATCAAATTTGGGGACTTTCTTTGCTCCTATAAAGCAAGTTAAAGACCTCGTGTTCAGTCTTTGATTCATTTCTCTCAGTTTAATGCTGGTGTTTGTCACTTTCCTGACTTCCAATTCCTGAATAAGATGTGCAGCAATATCAAATACTAGTTCTTGCCTTTGGAGTTCTCTCTTCACTACGTATTTCCTGGGTTTTCTTTCTGTGTTACTGAAAGTAAATACATCTGAAAACAAAGACGTCTGGATGTATAAGCAGCTCCAGTTGAGTGAGCCTGACTAGCTAATTCTGACAAGCAGAATTAGCTCTTTGTAGTGGCAATTGACACAGTCCAGCCTAATCTTGGCTATGCTGGAATGACCCCAGAAAGAATAAAAGTTCTGGTAGGAGATGGTTCCATTGCACCAAGGTCATGTTGCAACTTAGATTCTTGTCTACTCTTTTGTACTATTTACTGTATTTCTCAATTTATTACTTCTATGACTTCCAGGAAAGCCCACGAAAAATTCCAATCTTTGCTAAGTGATGGCTTCTGTTTTCCTTCTCACCTTCACGCTGATGATCAGTGTGTTTCTGAGAGCAGCTGTTCATGTTTCAAATTAGTCTAGGGTTTCTAAGAATTAAAGACAGCCTTCCATACTTGCAGTAACATGATTGCCATACAGACATAATCAGTTTCAGATACTGTAATACAAATAATAAATCAGATATATTACTCAGGGTACTAGGCACAGCTGGATTAATTCTTCTTGTGAATTTATAAACTTACAACTTTTCTTCTTTCACGGAGGAATTAAATTGCAAGAGGATTACCCCAAAATTAAGAATTTGGTCCCCCCTTATAAAAAAAAATTAGGGAGATAACATTTATCAGTTAAAACTTTAGAGGCAATTGAGTAAAACCAAGGTTACCATCAGTGTACAAGATAAACAACAGTTACCTGGGCACAGAGGGCAGTTGTGTCTGTGGTTTAAAGAAGAGACTGCCTGTTGGGCTAGAAAAGGCAATTGCAATCACTGGCAAGCACCCTAGGAATAGAGAGTGGTCACTATTTATTCTGTAGTAGAAAAAAATGCTGCTTAGAAGGAAAGTATTTAGGACAGACTAAAAGTGGAGACCAAGCAGTAGCAGAAAGTCAGGAAAGAAATGAAAGGAATACAAAAGAGCATTGACAGAAAACAACTTGGAACCACCTTCTCAGAGCATCTCAGGGACTTCTGTGATGACGATAACATATTCTGTTTAAGCTGTCTTCCTTATAGTTTCTTAGGACCCAATTTTGAGCATTCTGTATTTTTCCCTGGAAGAAGAAAAGCAGCTTTTATACCTGCAAATGACTCCTTTTTTAACACAGAAATATCTAGGCGAAGCATACAGTTTCCAGTCTGTGAGCTGGTCAGAATAATTTCCTCCCTGCTGCCTCCTTGTCACCTTCCCCAGCCCTGAATTTTAGCAAAATTTCCTGACAAGAATGAAAGCCCTCCTGGAAACTGTTCAGTATTAATGAAAACTTCTTATCTAGCTTCTCAAACATGGCTTAAAGCAGGAGTCTGATTTCTGAAGCATTAACTTTTTTTTTGCCATTATTTATAGACTTTAACCTCTGCCAGTATTTTTAA
This sequence comes from Trogon surrucura, assembly GCA_020746105.1. Lineage (NCBI taxonomy): Eukaryota > Metazoa > Chordata > Aves > Trogoniformes > Trogonidae > Trogon > Trogon surrucura. Next base: position 64,515,855 of record CM036658.1, on the reverse strand, counting down.
AATTATCTGCAATTCTAATTCTAATACTGGAATGAACGGTAGACTATAGTCTGTAATAATTTACAGTTAAATTATTTAAGTTCTTAACTAGATTTTGTAAATAATAAATTCTAGCATACTTCCAAATTTCAGGGAGTTTCCTTTATTGATCTGTGTATTTAATTTTGTGCATGAGTATAGGACACAAACCCAACTGTTACATATCATGTTTTATTAAGCACATTTTTTCATTTAGACATGTAGATGACCATCAACACTGGGGCAGGTTTTGAACACTAGGACACACCCTTGCTTTTTGTTTTATTTGGATACAGAGTTGATGTTATAGAGCTTCTACTGGACATGTTAACAGCATAGCCTTTCTTCTGCCTGCTTATGGGTTTTAACTTAATCATTATTTCTCTTATCAAAGAGGAAGAGATTGCCTTTTCCCCCAGAAACACACAACCCCATGAACTTAAATCTTAAAACTCCTTATTCTGGGCTATGGTATTTAATGCTACCCACAAGTTGTGAGAAATCAGAAATTCCACCCTGGAGTGGCAGTGTTTGACTTTTGTGTGCAGCTTGTAGAAGTCAAAAGGCTGCTACGCAGGTCAGGTCCCCAGAGTAATGTCTGAACATGTCTCAATCTAGCTACTAGACCTAAATGAGGCTGGTGTTGCCAAGGTGACAAAGTGGTCATTTATAGCTTCCCATCTTAGAAGCCTGATCTTGCTTTGCTGAATAACTTTCACTTTGTGTTTAGCCGTGAGTTCAGGCAACACTTGGGGGGTACCTGCTTGCATGAAGGCACCCTGTCCAAATAGACTCATTTGTACTGTTCTTCTGTCTTCATTGCTGCCCCACAATTTTGAGACATATTTGTTTTTCAGTGGACAGTAGAGGGTTCAGACAGCAGGATCTCCTTTCTGGACTTCCCTGTAGGGCCCATGTTTAAATTGCCAGCTCCTCTGTTGGCTCCAGCTTTGTATCTAATCCACTAGATTTCAGTACTCTGAATCCATCAAGTTCCAGCTTTTGAAGTACATCAGCGATGAGATCTTTCTAATATTGCTGTTGATAATTTAATTTTATGTACTTTACACAATTTTCTCTGAATCAGGTAAGCTAACCTCACAGAATTTTTTCCTCATTTCAGTATGGGAGCTTCCAGGCAGTCATATCAGGGTAGTGGTTAATTCAACTCTGTCTCCTCACTTAACCTTCAGGTTAAGGGCTGATTTGCTCAGCCTGAGGACCTGAAATGTTACAGTGTGGATGTTATCAGACAAATAAATAACAAGATAAGAAGGTTTTAAATGACAAAATGTGCCGTTTAAAAAGCTACCAAGGCTACGACTGGTATTCTGTCTCTGGATATCCTTGCAATTAAGACAAGCTATTTCCTTGGTCTCCCTCAGATATGAAGTAGGAGGGGAAATTAGAGTTATCCTATATTCTGGATTAAACTCCACAATAGACCCTTCTCAGCCTCAAAACTTTTAGCTTATACTAATTTATATTTAGAAAAATACAGTACTCTAATTTATGTTTTGTTATTGTTGTTGCAAGACAGAAAATTGCTGATACGTGTTTGGAAAATCCAATTTTGGGGAAGGATTTAGACACATAAATTGTGTTAACAGTTACTGTAAAGTGAACAGTCACTACTTTAACACTGAAAACCTGAGACATGCTTCACCGAATTCCTTTCCATTATGTAACTGTTTCTGATAACAGTCCAGTTTCACCTAAATGGATTTTTCAGTGTCAGCACTTAGCAGTAGATAATGTATGCTTCAATGGCAAACCAATGATAATGTCAATGCATTGGTGACAGTACTATAGAGTCATGAGTGAAGAAGAAGAATCACTCGGGAAACATTTATTAAATTAGTTCACTATTGTTTGCTCATATTAATTGGGAACCTGCTTTAATGACACAATCAGTTACACACAGTGCAGGTGAATTTACTTAATCTGAAAACAACTTTTCAGACGCCAGAAAAACTAAAGCAGCAGTTGTTTTGTACCAAAACATCCTTCAATTTCATTTCAGACTGTAGATTATCTTCTATTGTATTTTTATTTTTTGTTGAATGGGTTAGAGTTGTTTTCTTCTGATCTTCTGTAGTAAATTTGGCTTTATCTGTGAAAAAAAAGAAAGAAGAATTAAATCCTAAAAAACCCTTATCCTCTTTCCTTATGTGAATGACCTTTATGTGGCAGTCTCCACACATGGCACTTCATGGGACTCCATCTGTTATGTCTTCTCCTGAAAGACGCTAGTGGGACTTTCAAAAGTCCTTAACAGTGTTTTACTCCTGTTCTATGGACGATTCCATTGGCTTCAAAAATCACATGTGAACATGAGGGATTTCTGCTATCCCACTTTTTGGCCCTCTTTCTGAAAAAACTTACAAGTGTTTCAGATTAAAGCTTTGAACAGAGCCACTGATTTCAGTTTGAAAATAATACTGCAGTTTTCATGTGCTGATCCTCTAAAATCAAATAACAGGATTTTGAATACTTTTGTGCAAAATTTAGATCTTTATATATTCTGCCTAATCCTGGAAATATGTAACTTCTAGTTGTTTTGTTTTGTTTTTTTTTTTCTCTCAACCACCCTTCCTACCCTGAAAAGGCCCAGATGTCTTCAGGTTTTTAACTACTCAGTGACTTCAGATTTGATAGTCCTCATTTAATATTTTTCTCACACCTAATATCCACCCATCACAGCTAATTCCAGCAAGTCATCTCTCTCTTTATTCCCTACTAAGCATTCACCTGAGCAGGCATGCACAGAGTTCCTGACCTCACATGCAATAGAGAAAACACTAACCTCTCTCCCATCAGTCCAACCTCACTCAGTAGCCTATGCCTGGAGCAATCACCTGGCATGAGACCAGTTTTCACTCAAACTAGAAGTGGTTCAGCCTTTCCTAGATAAGAAAGGATAATGGAAAACAGTATGGTCTATGCCTGGGTTGAAAGTGTTTCACAAATATATCTGTACAACGAAAGAGTTTGAAACCTTGTCCTTCATCCCACTCTTTCAAGGGTTCCTCAGCTGTGCTGATACAGAATCAATAGGATTATTGGGGTGTTATAAGATAATCACAAGAACAGAGAATGTTAAGGTGAGGAAGCTAAAAATAATGAACCTTAATTATATATGTTAACCAAGCAAGATGTTGTGAACCAAGACCCACAAGCTGTGAGCTCAAAGATACCCCTATATGGCAAAGAAACCCAATAGTTTGCCAGAAGGACAAACACAGGAAGACCAGCAGTGATCTCAGAGGACCCCTGGAGACTCCCAAAAAGACTAATGAGCATGTGCAAACAGGGTGGAGTTTATGATAATGATTTCTGGGAATTAATTTGAATATGTATGATTATTCTGGGAAATGTAGTGAATACATATGTTTCTGTATAATATAAGCTTTGCCTCAGGTGCTAGAGGGCATGTATGATAGGTGAAGTGATCCCTTGTGCATTCGGTGCCGTAATAAAGAATGCCTGCCTTTTATTACTATATCTGTATTAAGAGTTTTTATTCCCAACTTCTGTGACAGTGCTGGTGGTCCAAGGAATAAGTGGCAGGAATGGACTGTGACTAAATGCCAGCCTCCACACAGAATTTATTTTCAGAGTTGCTGTAACCACTATCTGACTCCTCTCTTGCCAAAAACACCCAAGGAAATGTTAATATAGTTTTTTTAAAAAAGCACTGAAGTTCAGATTTGACACTTGGGAGAACATCAGCTATAAACTTTGAAAAGCTCAGTATCTTTTACTGAATTGTACTTTTTTTATCTATGATGAAACTGTTTCCTCTTTCAGCTTTCTGGCAGAGAATACCACAAACACTAAATTAGTTTTCTAGATTACCTTTCTGTGATTACCTTATGTAATAAAAAATGACTGAACAAAATGTCATTTGACTTGATATGTGTTAAGAATACAAATCGCAAGAGGATATATTTACTGCATCAGAATATCTTCAGTTATTCTTTTGAAATCGTCACTGTTGTGACAATGCATTTGAAAACTCAGGAAAATCAGTCAACTTGAAAGGGATATATATGTGAAAGGAGCCTGTATCATTTAGAAAAAAAATAACCTTTTATTTGGTCCCTTATTCTCCATAAAGGTCATTATCTTTTAAGTTTGTCCCTCAAAATTCAGAGAATGTGTTAGAGTAGCTGAATGGAAGCAAAAGTATGTTTTTACTGCAAACTGCTTGCAAATCCTTAGATCTTATTTTTATGGAATTTTGGTCAGACTAAACAGTCCTCTTGAAACATGAACTATAGATTAGGTAGGTACTAGGCTACCAAGCTGAATAATAAACATTTGCTCCTTTACTTGTGTGAATTGTTGCTAAGACATTCAGAGGATCTCTTCCGTGCCTAATCAATGTTTAAGTAGCAGAAATTTAAGTATTAAGGACCAATTCTGAAGGAATTTAACCTGTAATTCCACTTAAGTTATGTGCAATCAGGATAGAAAATGAAGCTTTTCATCAGCTTCATGAGCTCGAAGGTCTAGACCTCTTGTACTCATTTTCTGCTTTGTGCTGGTGCTAGGTGACATTATGGAATTGAATGAATCCATTTTTAGAAGAGAACAAGGATTCCTCTCCTCTCCTCTCCTCTCCTCTCCTCTCCTCTCCTCTCCTCTCCTCTCCTCTCCTCTCCTCTCCTCTCCTCTCCTCTCCTCTCCTCTCCTCTCCTCTCCTCTCCTCTCCTCTCCTCTCCTCTCCTCTCCTCTCCTCTCCTCTCCTCTCCTCTCCTCTCCTCTCCTCTCCTCTTTCACCTTTCCTTTTCTTCTCTTACTGGTTGGTTTTTTATTTTCTAGAACTCTACAACAGCCCTTGTATTTTTTCAGACTAAACACCAACAAGTTTTGACTTTATCAGTGCTCAAATGACATAATTCCTCAGTTATATTATGTTCATTGGTTTCACACATTTTTGAACAAGTAAAAACTGTGCTAAGTTTCTTTCTTCTGCCCAAACCATAATCATGGTTTCTGATTGTTCCACATAAATATAAGAAAAAACATTTTCACCGGGAGAGTGACACATTAACCTCATTATACTATTTTTTGTTCAGTCGTATTCTTTGTTTTAACAAAAATGCCAAATGGTTTTCTAACATTCTAGTTATTTTTAATTTTCTTTGACACTAGAATTCCTATTAGGTTAAAGAGCAAATACCAGTCTATTCCTTTCATCTGCAGACATCTGACCTTTTTTGCATTAGAGGAAAATTCGTATTTTACCATGATATTCTTATCCCACAGCATCCTTGCTGCTAAACTGAGGAAGTGTGGTCTAGACTCTCGGGTAGTGAGGTGGACTGTGAACTGGCTAAGGGGAAGAAGCCAAAGAGTTGTGGTCAATGGGGCGGAGTCTGGTTGGAGGCCTGTATCCAGTGGAGTCCCTCAAGGGTCGGTACTGGGACCAGTATTATTCAATATATTCATCGATGACTTGGATGAAGGACTAGAGAGTACTATCAGCAAGTTTGCTGATGACACCAAGCTGGGAGGAGTGGCTGACACGCCAGAAGTCCGTGCTGCCATTCAGCGAGACCTGGACAGGCTGGAGAGCTGGGCGGGGAAAAATTTAATGAAATATAACAAGGGTAAGTGTAGAGTCTTGCATCTGGGTAGGAACAACCCCAGGTTCCAGTATAAGTTGGGGAATGACTTATTAGAGAGTAGTGTAGGGGAAAGGGACCTGGGAGTCTTGGTGGACAGCAGGATGACCATGAGCCAGCGGTGTGCCCTTGTGGCCAGGAAGGCCAATGGCATCCTGGGGTGTATTAGAAGGTGGGTGGTTAGTAGGTCGAGAGAGGTTCTCCTTCCCCTCTACTCTGCCCTGGTGAGACCCCATCTGGAATACTGTGTCCAGTTCTGGGCCCCTCCGTTCAAGAAAGACAGGGAACTGCTGGAGAGAGTCCAGCACAGGGCAACTAGGATGATTAAGGGAGTGGAACATCTCCCTTATGAGAAAAGACTGAGGGAGCTGGGGCTCTTTAGTTTGGAGAAGAGGAGGCTGAGGGGTGACCTCATTAATGTTTACAAATATATCAAGGGTGAGTGTCACGAGGATGGAGCCAGGCTCTTCTTGGTGACAACCACTGATAGGACAAGGGGTAATGGGCTGAAACTGGAACATAAGAGGTTCCGCTTAAACTCGAGAAGAAACTTCTTCTCAGTGAGGGTGACGGAACCCTGGAACAGGCTGCCCAGAGAGGTTGTGGAGTCTCCTTCTCTGGAGACATTCAAGACCTGCCTGGACACGTTCCTGTGTGGCATAATCTAGACATTCCTGCTCTGGCAGGGGGATTGGACTTGATGATCTTTCGAGGTCCCTTCCAATCCCTAACATTCTATGATTCTATGATTCTATGATCTAAAATCAGGAGGCTCAAGTACGTGCTGGAGCACAAGTGTAGCATACAAAAGGATCCTGAGAAGTTATAGATTCAGTTATTGTATCCTTGGTGGCAATAAAGCACTTGTCTATATTGTGGCATCCCTATTTTTAAATTGCACCAATGTTCTGTAATGAAATCTGAAAAGATTTTTCAAGATGAATATTTGCTTTTAAGTAATTATGATGCATGTTTTTTTTTCCCATTCTAGTACAGAAATGTGATGATAGCCCCTCCACATATCAAGAAAGTCCTGACTCTTCATGAAACAAGAAAATAAATTATAGCAGTGCAATAGGACTGTGTACTATCCCTCATGCAAACCAGTTATTATCTCTGCAAATGAAAAATACATCCTTGATAAAACTACTGAGAAGCTAGGAAAATTTTGCTGTTCTGTGTCTGTGCAGGTGATATGTGATAGCATATGAGTAATGTTATGCTATACCTTAAATTGTGATTTCAAATTTTCTTGTAAATTTGAGCAAAATGCTTAATGCAACAGGAATAATTTTTTTTCTTACCATGTGTGGTACCTCATAATGGAGGTGAACTTCATGTCAGGAACCAGATTTTGCATACCTATGAAAGCTGAGAAACTTCATACAGTTTTTTTGCGTTGTTACTTTTTAACTGCTAGGCAAGCTTAAAAGGAAAAGAAGATTCTATTGGAGTAAAAAGTTTAATTATTTCAGTGCTCAGAACAATTGAGGAGGTGAAGTCAACCACAAGAACGCTAAAATTTAAAGTACACTTGACACTGTGTACCTGAAGGGGGCCTGCAGGAAAGCTGGAGAGAGACTTTTTGTAAAGGTATGTGGTGACAGAACAAGGAGCAATGGTATTAAACTAGAGCAGGGTAGATTGAAATTAGATATCAGGAAGAAGTTTTTTACTATGAAGTTGATGAGACACTGGAACAGATTGCCCAGAGAAGCTGTGGATGTCCCCTCCCTGGAAGTGTTCAAGGCCAGACTGGATGGGGCTTTAAGCAACCTGGTGTAGTGGGAGGTGTCCCTGCCCATGGCAGGGGGGTTTGGACTAGATAATCTTTAAGGTCGCTTCCGACTCAAATCATTCTATGATCTCAGTTGGACTAACTGCCGTATAAAACTTGTATAAGGCTGCTTGTGACTGAAGAAGAGAAGGAATAATTTCCAGTTCCAAAATACTGCATTTCATGTAGCAGCCCCACTTTGGTTCCACTAAAAAAAAATTACACAGGAGCTTATCTTATTCTGTTGGGTGCTAATTAAAGCAAGTTTGGGATAATATATCTTATTTAAAATTACCAGTGAATTTTACCTCATTTTTACGGCTAGAAAATCATGGTTATAACACTAATATTATGAGAAAAATAATTTTCCAGACAGTTCTTGAAGTTTTCCTTTTCCCCTTAAGCTTTGCAAATTAAACAGTCAGGAAAACTAATTATATTGTGGGCATAAATCATTGTTTTAACTTTGATTGAGATTGGGTAACTTTTTGTATGTGAAGGTTCCTTACTACGCTAATGTTCCGTTCTAGATTTGCCTGGCAGTTTAAGCTAGCAGAACTGAAACTTCATCCATTTCTTCCTTCTGCAGACATTTGGAAATCCATTTCATTGTGTCTCTTTATGAATTACACATCACAGAAATACACTTACAATTCATGACATGTGAGTGACTCCATGTAGACAATACATAGGACATATTAATAGGCTACACAGATCAATGCCAAGACTTCATTAAAAATCTGAGTCATCAGAAGAGGTTGTGTGTTGACAATGTAAAGAACACAAAGAGAAATAAATGAAAATTTGAAATGCTAGTAGCATGTATTTCTCTGTCAGAAAGAAGTTCTGTATTTCATTTTTTCATGCTATTTTAAATTTGTCGTGTAATTCCATAGATTTAGATTACACGCAACTCAGTTTAAAGACCAAAGTCATCTTTCCAATTATTTATGTTAATTCTGCTCGTTATGGCTGTCCTGTGGTTTATCTCATGTATTTAGCTGTAACAGAGATGTTGAATTATTAGTGGCATTGGAGGGGGTACAATCTGGCTGTATGAGTGAACGAACATACGTTCAATCTATGTAACAATAATTGCATCCTTGATCACTTTATTTAAATCAGGATGAATTTCTCTGCTAGTGCTGTGAACTATCATTTTGAAAAATAATAATTTTCCTAACGAAGCAGGAGAATGCAATTTTTATTTGTTATTAATTGTGTACGAAAAGAAATCCTGATGAGAGAAATATCAATAAAAATAGTCTATGATAGAGGACTTACAAAGAAGTTGAAACAAAATGAAATAAGATTGAATTGGGCTGCTTATGCTGAACACTTAGAGTGTAAATCATTAAAAATTAAAGTTATTAACACATGTTAATATGATTTAAATGAAAGTAGCCTTTGAAATGGAAAAAAAGAGCAAGAATAAAGGTAAAATCTGCTGTATGAAGAGGTTTATTCTAATGCTACATTCAGATAATGATCACTAATCATATGCTGCATGTTGTTTAACATTCTTTGTGCCTACTTAAATGTACAAAATCAGCACAATAAAAAGGAAGTAAAAATCTGTAGTTGAAAGAAGCACATCTGTCTTGTATTTATTTCTGTGCTCTCTCTCACAGTGAGAGTGAATTTATTATATTTCAAAGACTGCTTTAAAGTATAAATTTGATCAAAAGGAGCTAGAAAGTAACCATTTAATCTCATCAAAAATAGCATAGCTTCAACATTTAGCATGTTATTCTGAATCAAGATGCAAAGAATAAAAATTGACAAAAAGATAAAGAAAAAAAAAACAGGTAAAGAAGGGTCTTACATATGGTGAACGTTTTAATCACAAAAAATTCTGGAGCTGAGTATTGTTGAAGCAGATATACTTCTGGAAAGGATCAAGGCTGAGCAACTTGAAACTTGCCCGGGGAAAAACAGCTTTGTAACAAACTTCCTACTCCTTTAATTTCTTATTAAGGAATACATTGTTTTCAATGAATCTTGTGTATCTAAACCTTACTCACAGGGAAAATAAAACTTAATTCTGATCAATTAATGTAATTTTTTTAAGCAGTGTTCCAAAACAACAAATTGATTTTGAGGCAAAAATTATACTATCAGCAGTTTTTACTTGAAAATTTAACATTCTTATAAGCGCTGATGGCAGTAGTGCCATATATTTCTGGTGGTCTGAAATGTGCCAGAAAAAATAAGAGGTGTTTTATCAGTAGCTGGAGTACTATGAGTTAGTTAGCCCTATTTATACTCCTCCCATCATAGCTACTTGTGCAAAAAAACCTGGGGATAAGACCCTTTCTTCATGGGATGAAGCTAGATGTAGATATTCAGAGGAAAGGTAGAGTAGGGAGTCTGTAATCCTGGTATTGTGTTGCCTACTAATAGAGGCAGATACCTCAAGGCTGCTTGGGGAAGAAATTGAGAGCTCATCTAATAAAGTCTTACAACTTTCCAAACCCCTTCTCTCAGTCCCTCTCTGTGTTACATCTCCTTCCCACCACTTAATTACTCTTTGATGTCCTTCAAGGAAAGAAGGATCCTACACTAGATTATTCCTTCGTTATGAATAGTCTTATGAATTAGTCCCAGATTGACAAGCAAGGTATTTCCCTAGTGCAGGAGGCCAGGAAACCAGGTAACATTGAAAGGATAGGTAGAATTTTATCACAGGCATTGGGTAGGTGTCTGGTTAGAGAAGCAGATGACTTTGGCTCAAGGCTGCCTAGAGACAGGAAGGACTTTGCTGACATGACGCCAACAGTCACCAACAGTCAGGAGACAAGACGGGAAGGACTGACTCATATGAAAGTCTTGAATCGCAGACTTTTCTTTTCATGAACACCAAGCAGTTGTCCAAATATGTAGAAAAAAAAATCCATTTTACCTGTCATGATCAGCCAACATGCTTAGGACTCTCCTAAAGACATATGGGGTAGAGAAATATTTGAAGGGAAAGATACTACTCCATTATTCTATAATATTCTGTAAGCAGCTGGGAGAAGTCTCACAATCAATAGTCCTTGTTCTTGTGCAGGTCTTCCACTTATAGATATCTGCTTGAAATATACTACAGCAGAGAGGAAAGAGTCCCAGAGATTTCTGGTGTGTGGAAGGGAACTCCCTGACACAGCTGTTGAGTGAGACAACTAGGAAAGGTGCTTGTTGGACCTATTGGTTGTGAATAGAAAAGGACTTGTGCAAGATGTGATGGTTGGAGGCTGTCTTGGGCAAGGCAATCATGAAATGATAGAGTTCTCAATTCACAGAGAAATAAGGAGTGGGGTCAACAGCCGATTTCCAGAGAGAAGACGTTGGCTGCTTTATGAACCTGGCCAAATGTTGCAGTTTGAGCTCACCCCACTGGGAACAAGAGCCCCACAACCACTCATTCACCCTTCATCCCTATCCCTTTAGGGATGGGGAGGGAGAAAATTCAACAAAAACCCCCTTAAGGATTGAGGTTAGGACAGGAAGGATTCATTCACCAGAGGCAAAATACAGAGTAGACTTGGGGAGAAAACATGAATTTAATTTACCACCACCAGTTTAACCAAATCAACTAGATCAGAGTTAAATAGTGAGAGAAATAAAGAAATAAATAACACCAGATATTAAATACTCTTTTTTTCCCTGTCTCCACTTTGTTCTTCCGGATTACCTCCTCCCCACTGTCGGCACAGGCAGGCGGGGGATGGAGGGGGTTCAGTCGGGCCATTATTTGTAGTCCATGGCAATCCTTCCTCCTAGGGAAGAGGACGTCTCACAGCCTTCCCCTGATGCCACATTGTGTCTGTCTCATGGAAGACAATCCTCCTTCTCCATGTGAGTCCTCAACAGCATGGGACCCACACACAGGCTGCCGTGTCCTCTGCTCCAGCACGGGTCTTCCCTGGGGTCATGGTGATGTGAACCATCTCTTGTCAATTGAAGTGTTTCTTTCTATTTCAAATAATTTTTAACTTCATTTTGCTTTTTTTTTTTGATTGACCTGAAATGTGTAATTTAAAACTGCAAGCAAAATCAATCAATCCAGAGGGAGAAACCTAAACATGCTTTAATCAAAACAGTCTAAGTCTTGCTCTGAGACCAAGACTAAAGGAAGCTGTGAAATGCTCTTTGATTTGCAGACTGAACAGTTAGAAGTGCACATATTGTGTCTAACGGGTTAATACTAAATAGAGGTATTAAGCCATGAATAATCCAATCAAACATAGAACCTGCAAGAGCTACAATATCAGAATCATCTTGCAAAACTTAAGGATTTACCTTTCCCTTGGTTCCAAAAGCTCAAACGGATAATAATTCTGAGTCTTGTCCAAACACCTCCAACTTTATTAAAGACTCATGAAGATCCTAGCTATATCCAAAAGAAAGTTTCCCTTTAATTCATTTTTGAGATTGGCAGCAGAATCCTTTGAAAATTCATGATCTTTCTTTGAATTATTTGGGGAGAAAAAGTAGCACAGCAAGGAACAAGAATTATGAAGCCTGCAAAATACTAACATTTTCCAAATGGAACAGTTAATTTTTCTAGTTTGAGGCAAGATTTTTACCCATCCAACATGCTTTAACATGATGTTCAAAACCCATGTGAATCATCTCTTGTCAATTGAAGTGTTTCTTTTTATTTCAAATAATTTGAGCAATGAAAAATACTCAGAAAAATATATCCCAAAGAAAGAAAAAATGTAGTTGAGAGAAATCCATATTTCTGTTAAAGGAAAAAACCAGGATGGCTCTCTTCTCCCCTTCTTCACCAGTGAGCTTCCTTCAAGCTTTTCTGAACATTTTTTTTTTTTTGCACAACACACAAATCTCCAGTTTTAATAGAAATGGTACCCAGAAATCATAGGTGTGCATTTCACAGCTCAGTTGAAACACTAACTGAATAAGAGGAATGAAACAACAGTAAGAAAGGAAACGAATAAGATTACAGTCTCAAAGAAAGGTTGAAAATGTTATGGAACAATGCAAGGACCTTATTTTCAGATCTTGCTGAAGACTTCAGAGGGCTTCAGTGGAGGCCGACAATTCTGGATGGAAAAAACCCACCTCTGTCTATACAGTTTATTGAACTCTGGGAAGAAGCATACACTTCCTGAATGCCAAACAAGACATACCACCTGGTACGACTCAGGATATATTCCTGAGTCTTTTTTTCATTAGGGAAAATGATCAGCCAGTCCTATCTTTACCTTTTGTTTCTTTTTCACCACAGCACCACTCCAATGCCGAAAGAGCTTCAACCAAGCAAAGGAGTGTTTAAGTGAATCTCCAACTTGAGTGCTGGCAAATAGATTGTTATAAGAAGGTTGGACACGGTAAAAAAAAATTGCTTTTGGTGGCGATGTACAAGTGTTTGCTGAGCGACAGGAAGAAACAATTTGGGACACTGACTCTAGGTAAAATTAAATTGGCAAAAAAAGGCATTTTCAAGTTACATTAGCTCCCCAACCCTGTTCAGTGTGCAATAATGCACGTGGCTGAACTTGACTGGTTGAAGGGCAGCAAAGAGGTGGAAAGGACCTCCGAAACCCCTCAAAGAATCTCATGACACAGACTTAGTAATTTCTGCTATGAAACTCTGAGAGGAAAAGTGTTATGAAAAGCATGAAAAGAAATTTTTCTTGACAAATCTTAATCCTCTCACAGAAGATATGAAAAAAAATAATGAACTGAAGCAGGGTTTTCTGCCCTGTACACTCAAAAAGTTATGGTTGCTTAAGCAAACAAAATGTGATTATTCTGGGATATTAAATCACACCTCATTGGGAAATGTTAAGTGATACAAAGCTGGGTCCAACGTCACAAAAAAAAGCTGTTATACAGTAGAGTAGCATATCAACACTGTTACAACAGTACTGCAGTGGACAGATGCATGAATGTTTGCCTTAAACATTTCTTGGCATTTTACAAACCCCCAGCTTGGTCAAAAACAAGACCGGTTTCCGATCCTGTGTGGCAAACTGGTAAGTGTTAAAAGGAATGTGGTAGAGGGAAGCAGGAAACAGATGCCTCAAATAGCCTTGACCTGAATAAGCATGAGATGAGAAATCTTGCAAAGGCAGGATAGCTTTGCCTCATAGTATATCTTCCAAGGAGAGAGGGCAATCACATATGCTAATGAGGATTATAGAAAACAATGAAGCGCCTTGACCCCCCTACCCGACATACTGCAGAAAAGTGTGTATAAATGAAGGACATTGGGCGCAAGAGTTGGTTGAAGCAAGAGACAGAAGAAAGCAGACAGAAGAAGAGAAGCATGTAGACCGAGATGAAGACACCAAGAAGAAAAGTGCAAGAGGAGAAGAAGAAAAGTTGATGGAGTCCTTGGACCCTCGTTGGTGGGACCAACGCAGGAGCTCACATTGGTGATGTCTGTCTCTTTTCCCCCCTCCTCTCTCACCCCTCCTCTGCTGCCTCTTTCTTTCCCTTTCCCATTTCTCACTAAGTAATGCAAGGCCTATCATACTGCTTGCTTAGTTTATACTTAGTTTCTGTCTTGTAATCATTAAGTATAATACTGCCTGTTATAATTTGTTATATGTCTTTTTCCCTTGTTATCCTTAAGCAACATGCAGCTTGCTGTAGGTTGTTTTATATCTAGTCTTTTCCTGGTTATCATTGAGTCATAGTATATTGTCTGCCCTAATGTTCCATGTAGCTAAAACCGATTACCATGAGTCCAATCTATACATTGTGACAAATTAATAAATGGTTGTGAACGGACCTTGAGACTTGTCTCACCATTGTCCACTCCATTGGGCTATTATGAATCTAAGTCTCTTGTCCCCCCCTCCTGGGCCGGACATGACAAGTACTATGAAAAAAAAGAAAAAGAGCCACTTCACACAACTGAACCTAAACTTTAAGATAAAAGAGAACATGTGAAATCTCACAGTATAGTAGCAATAAAACATGGTTGATATTGATGCCTTCCAAATTATGAAGAAAACTTTCTATGTTCTGTAATTTTGAAATTAAACCAGAACATTCTTTCTCAGATATCTTTGTCTGTTGGCACTTATTTTACTAGATTTTGTCTGACAGAAAAAAAAACCATGTCTTTCAATGGCAGAGAGTACATGCATGTGTTCAAATAGTGCTACCTGACAAATAAGGTTTTCATTTATATTTTCCTGTCAGTTTGTAAGACTAAAATGCACCAGATAAAGAAACACAAGTGTCAGATGGTCCATGTATTTCCATTTCCAAGTTAAAGATAACATTTAGCTTTAGTGCCTCTGGAGCAACTAACAGAGGAACAGAGGTAAAAAAAGTAAACCATACAAAGAGGAGAAACCAGAGTAACCTACAAACAATACAACTCCTACTACTCTTTTCCAGATGCAAAATTTTCTTCTTGTGTTTCATACAAGTTTTGTATATCAGCTTACCCATGTGTGACTGTCAGTATTACCTCATGCACTAGATCTGTATTTTTTTTTCTAATCTAGGCTGTCTGTGTCAAAGGAAAGACTTTTTTTCCATGAAAATCACAGTAACTCAGATATTTTTTGATCAAATATTGCTTCAAGGATCCCCAAAGCAGATGACAAAAACAGCTGGCTGGATGTATGAAGGTGTAGATTTTCTGTTACAGTTAACAAACTCAGTCACAACTCCAATTCCTCTCTTGCTATGAATTCCGATGCTTTAGCAATACCACTCTGCCACCATTTTGTGAATGCTGAGAAATCATTTACCTACTGTGACGAAACAAAACCTCTCCATGTATTACATCCGAATTATCTTAATTAAAATACACTGTCTTTCATCTTAAATGCAACACTTTGAATGTTAATTTAAATCCAATCACTGAAATGGCTGCAAAACCTCTCAAGCAGCTGGTTTCCATCTCTTGTTGCCATGGAATGATTTGACAGAACAGCCCGAGTTTAAAGTCCTAGTGAACACAATCCCATAGAGCTAAAAGAAAACGCCACAGTAGTTTCTTTATATGAGACAGAACATATAAGAATAGATGGGACTGCAGCATGCAGGGAGTGATGGACTCCACTCTTTTGGACCAGGTTGCAAAGTCAAGATCTCATCAAAGAGAATATCTTGCTGTCACCTGTCTGATTTTTAAAGATCACCCCTTTGAATATATCTTTCAACACCAAAGTGGAAAAATATCATACCGCGATATGCAATTTCCCAAATAAGCCTTCTCCAAGCAGTTTAGGTAGGTTAGAAATGATGATACTAGCTCTCCGCAAAAGTCAGTGGAAATGAAACCCCTCTTTATTTTTCTAGTACAGTAAAACTCTTTGAAGTACATATGATTTGTTACTATGTTTAGGCTTTCTGGTGGTATTTTTAGAAGAATTCAGAGATTCACAGACTTCACTAGGATACAAAAGAGACCATCAGAGTGGTTTTTAAAAGCTCATACAGAAAAAAAAATACATCTCTCACAATGGTGATACTCCATGCTAATCAAAATTTAACTTTCATCAGCCACATCCTTTATTTTCACAAAGTCTTACATTTAACTTCCCAAACATAAAAATTAGTGCATAAAATTAGTGCTAGTCGTCTTGCAATATAAATTAGTCTTGATTACCCTTAAAGCACATGAAATACTGACCCAGATTATAAGAGGGATTTTTACAAGCTATCCAAAGAACAAAGGTAGCCTACAGTGATGCAGTGCTAGACTGTCTGTCTTCTTCATATTCTTAGATTATGCATTTTGCAGGTAGGCTGGCTTCAAAGACCAACATCTAGCAATGGTTCCAGCTTCCTGCAGTCACAGTTTACATTTTCTTTTATAATGAGAAGAATTGCAATAAAACACTCCTTTCCAGGCATCAACAGTTAAATCTGAAACCTAAGTGAAAATCTGCATGCAGGCTAAACCCCCCTCTCCTTGGGAAAATCTAGATTACACAGCCCCGGATATATTTAGGATATAGTCTAACGTAACTCTATTGATCAGTGCAGACCACAGTAAAGTATTAAAGTGAGCTCACACTGCCTTAGAAAAACACAGAACCAGCTTTAACTTCCAGATTCAGTTTAAGTTATGTGAGTATCAAATTCTAAATTATGTTACTAGTTTACATTACCTCACAGTTCACAGAGTTATAACTATTAAAATGCCTGTCATATTAACCTGTTCCTATTACATGTTAAGCAAATTATTTACTTTGCCTCTGGCCACAATATTTGTCTGGATATAAAATATAAATTTAATTGTTCAGCTTTTTGAGTCTGGTACAGTGGCAGATTGTCAGCTAGCTATTCAGGTTGGAAGTCAGTAAACACACACATACAGTGAACAAACTGACACTACTTTGGCAGTAAGCTGGTTTCACTGCCTATTTTTCTTGAAGAAGCATGTCTTTCAAACATCATTTAAAAGTGAGATGGACTTAGAAGTCAAAATACTTTCTGGGTGGAAGTGGTTCAGCAACATTGCACCTTTTGTCTCTTTGTGATGGGCCGTGCATCTAAAGTCATGTTGCTGATTTTTTTATTTCAAAACTATTGCTAGTGAACATGGCCAAACACTCTGATCACTCCTACTTTAAGGATTATTCTTTTTTATATTTTCTGAAACATATTTTCAGACAAATGAGTTCATTTACATTAAGTAATACTACTTATGTATTTTGAATGTGGTAGACTCTTGAGTGAAACGTATTAAAGTATTCTTAGCAAGGACTAACAAAAATTAAAAAGTGATTCCTGGAGCGGGATATTCCTGCCTGCTCACAAATATGGAGAACAGGATATTATGTTCTTTGTTATATTTGTTGTAACTCCTCCTTCTTTGCAAATTATTACTGAACACAAATTGTGTCACTCAGCTAAAGCATCTAGTTCAATATCCTGCTTTTTATCTCCACTTAGGTGAGTAAAATATGTTAAAAAATCACTTTGCAGAAATTACAGTCAACATAGTCATCCTCATTTAGAAAAAGCTTTTCCTTGGAGGCTTTTATGAGAGTCAAGGTCTATTTTCTATTAGGATTCATAGAATCACAGAACCATAGTACCATAGCATGTATTGGGCTGGAAGGAGCCTTTAAAGCTCTTCTAGTCCAACCCCCCTGCAGTGAGCAGGGACATCTTTAACTAAATCAGATTGCTCAGAGCCCCATCAAGCCTGACCTTGAATGTCTCCAGGGATGGAGCTTCACACCTTTATGGGCAACTTGTTCTAGTATTTTACCACCCTCATTGTAAAGAACTTCTTCCTGATATCTAGTCTAAATCTACACTGCTCTGATTTAAAACCATTGCCACTTGTTCTGTCGCTACATGTTTTTGCAAACAGTCCCTCCCCAGCTTTCCTGTAGGCCCCCTTCAGATACTGGAAGGCTGCTATAAGGTCTCCTTGAAGCCTTCTCTTCTCCAGGCTGAACAGCTCCAACTCTCTCAGCCCGTCCTCATAGTGGAGGTGGCCCAGCCCTCTGATCATTTTTGTGGCTCTCCCCTGGAGCCGCTCTAACAAGTTCACATCCTTCTTGTGTTGAGGGCTCCACAGCTGGACACAGTACTCCAGGTGAGGTCTCATCAGAGCAGAGGGCCAGAATCACCTCTCTTGGCCTGCAGGCCACACTTCTTTAGATGCAGCCAAGAATGTGATTTGCCTTCTGAGTTGCTAATGTGCATTGGTGGCTCATGTCCAGCTTCCCGTCCACTAAAAAACAAATGAATCAAAAAATTAATTGTAACTTTATACAGATTCTCAAATCTCTGAACTATAACGGTAGAAATAACATTTTAGTTGATCTTGCATTCCTGCTTTCATATGACATCCCCGTTGCCAGTTTGTTAATTGATGGTATATTTAATAAAATAAAGAGACTGTGTAACTTGTGCAAAACTCTGAGTTTTCCTCTAATTATCAATACTGGGTGAGCAAAATATTTGTATATGGATCCTTCTTCTTAATTTCATGAGTAGCTCTTGATATACCTTTATGCTGAACCTCAGCTGTTTTGGAAGACTATGCACTTCCAAACACATATTACTCTCAGTGGAAATCTGACTAGTACAAGTAACTTTCTCAGGTTCTGAAAGAAGTAAAATCAAACTATTAAATCACGTTTCTGTTGAAATCCAGAAAGTTGGCTCTGATCATAACACAACAGACTTTGTGCTACCAAGACCTTATTGTAGCCGTTAATAGTTGGAAATTACAACTAACCCATATAACATTATAGCTATTAAATAAGCCTGTTGAAGCACTGGAAAATCATAATGATTTGTTCTTATTCAATAGGATCTACCTTTTTCCTGGAAGAAAATAATTTCTACGTTTGGTGCCTGTCAGTATCAGGTAAGTCTAATGATAGTTTCCACATTTCAAGTCATTCTTCTTATGAAAAGCGATCTTAGAATCATAGAACATTTAGGGATGAGAGAGACTTTAAATTAAGATGATTGAGCCTACTCTTAGTTAATTTGCAGATGACACCAAGCTGGGGGAGAGTATCAATCTGTCAGAGGGTAGGAAGGCACTGCAGAGGGACCCGGACAGGCTGGGTCGACAGGCTGAGGCCAACGGTGTGAAGTTCAACAAGACCAAGTACAGAGTCCTACACTTTGGCCACAATAACCCCCAGCAGCGCTACCAACTGGGGGAGGAGTGGCTGGGGAGCGTCCCAGCGGGGAGGGACCTGGGAGTGCTGGTTGACACCCGGTTGAACATGAGCCAGCAGTGTGCCCAGGTGGCCCAGAAGGCCAATGGCATCCTGGCTTGTGTCAGGAACAGTGTGGCCAGCAGGAGCAGGGATGTAATTCTGCCCCTGTGCTCAGCACTGGGGAAGCCTCACCTCGAGCCCTGTGTGCAGGTCTGGGCCCCTCACTGCAAGAAAGACTGGAGCAGGTCCAGAGGAGAGCAACGAGGCTGGGGAAGGGACTGGAGGGAAAGCCCTGTGACGAGAGGCTGAGGGAGCTGGGGGTGTTTAGCCTGGAGAAGAGGAGACTCAGGGGGGACCTTCTCACTCTCTACAACTCCCTGAAGGGAGGTTGTAGTCAGGTGGGGTAGGGCTTTTCTCCCAGGAACTAGTGACAGGATGAGAGGGCACGGCCTGAAGCAACATCAGAGGAGGTTTAGGTTGGATCTCAGGAAGCACTTCCTCATGGTGAGGGTGGTCAGACATTGGGATGCACTGCCCAGGGAAGCGGTGGAGTCACTGGCCCGGGAGGTGTTTGAGGAGAAGCTAGAGTGGCACTTAGTGATGCAGTCTAGCCGATGTGGTGGTGGTGGGTCATAGGCTGGACTTGATGATCTCAGAGGTCTTTTCCAGCCTCAACAATTCTGAGATTCTGTGATTCTAGGTCTGCATTATTCTCATGATTTAAAATTCATACTAATATGCTTAACTTCCTGTTGCTTACTCTAAAATGATCTGTTTTGAAGTTTGTTCTTGCGTCACAGTGATGACAGGTACTAGACCAAACTGCAGATTTATTTTTGAGCATATTTTGAAAGGAGAATAGAAAAGAACTGAATCAGAAGAAATGGCTTATTATGCTCCACTCCCTCTCTTTCTTCACACTCTTTCATGCAAGGAGGGGAAGTTGGTTCGTGAAGTCAAAAAGTTTAGAGGATGGGCAAGGAGTTGTGATGAAGTGGCAGTTTGTTCAGCACATTAACAGTTTTTCTTCTCAGGAATGTATTTTCTGGGAACTCAAATTCTTATCATCCTTACACACTATGAATTTTCCTGTCGTTTTTTATTTTTGCAAGTGTTCTTGTTCCTCTAAGTCCTTCAACATCAAACATTTGATTCGTAGCTACCTGTTTTTCTCTTAGTAAACTTTTATTCCAGGTTATTTGTTCCTCCACTCCTGCTGGGGGAAAAAAAGTAATCTAAATGTAGCACACATACTGCATTTTCAATTAACTGAAAGCAGTTCTATTTTACACATGGTTTCCAAGGAACTGAAATCTCACGTGTTTCCCTAGAGCTCACATCCCAACTGTTCTAGTTCAACTTTGGTTTACTTCTTTGAGGTAAATCCTTTCTGAGTCATTTGTTTACAAACGTCATGAAATTATTAATGTCTTTGGAACCATGGGTTGCTCTGGCTAACTTGTACTTTGTACTAAACCCATGTGGAAATGGATTTAACATGAATATATATGGACAAGCTGAAAATTTGTGTTGAAAAAAAATGTAGTTGTATCTCCCCTTATTTTCGAGATTAGAACTTCAAAGAATTTCTCACAAGCTTTGGCATTTATTAAAGCCTGATAATGTATTTAATCTGGAATATAAATTCATTTGTACTTGGTAAAGAGAAGCTACTCAGTGTTCATTTGTTCCCTATGGTAGAAGGCAGAAGACTCACAGGCATTCAATACAGGAGACCATGTCAATGTTCACTCACGTTTTACAAAGTTGTGTTTTTGTTCTTTGTATTCATCTGCTCTAACTGCATGTCTCCTTTGCATTTCTAGACCTTCCAGATTCCTTAACAAGTAAGATAAGGCTCATAAATCACCTTTGTCAAGAGGAGCAGCTGTCTGTCAAGCTGTTCCATCTTGAATGTTGGTGGGATCAATCTGCAAAAGTCATGTTATCAGGTGCATTAGGATGGTGAAATAGTATATTTACATAGAGAAGGCAAACTTAAGTTACACCATAAACCTCAATCCTGTCATTTCCCAGCTTCCAAGATTTTGCTTTGCAATGCTATGTACTCTTTAACAATGTTTTCTGTGCCACTTCTTGTTTCTTTTTGAAAAAGAAAACTGAAAAAAAAAGCTAGAAATTTTATGAAAATTTTATGGTCATACTGAAAGCCATCTGCTATGTGTAGATGCATGACATCGGAGCTGCTATCATGATTGAAATCAGTGGTAGGTTATTGTCTAAGACTGAAGAAGTGAGCATTTTCCTCACAGATTTTACTGGAGGGACCTGGGACTCCTCAATATCTGAGTTTGTTCCAAACATCCTGCTATCATTTTCTTCCTGCTCCATCATGTTGTTCCACTTGATTTGTTGACCCTCGTGTTCTCCTTGTATCCAGTCAGATTCTTGCATGGTTTTCTCTCTGTTTCTCCTACTACTACATTTGCCTGCTTTTGTGTACTGCATTCAATTCTGTCTCTACCCAGCCCTATCCACATCTACCCTTCCCCATCCTTAACCTCAGCCCGTTTCTGTTTGTTCTATTCTGCTATTTCCAATGCCTTGCTTCTCCTTTTATTGCTTGCCTCAGTTCCTCTTCTCCAGTCTTCCACCACCCTTTCTTCACTTAGAGCCAGCCCTGGAGCAAGCCACCCTGCTTCTTTCAATGTGGTGCTTAGGGACATGTTTTAGTGGTGGAACCAGTAAAATCACGTTTACGGTTGATGATCTTAAGGGTCTTATCCCAC
This sequence comes from Trogon surrucura, assembly GCA_020746105.1. Taxonomy (NCBI): domain Eukaryota; kingdom Metazoa; phylum Chordata; class Aves; order Trogoniformes; family Trogonidae; genus Trogon; species Trogon surrucura. Next base: position 64,494,059 of record CM036658.1, on the reverse strand, counting down.
CTAAATGATTCTATGATTATATTCTATGTTTCTAGAAGTCTATGCTTTTAGAAATCTTCCAAAAAGGTATCTTGGGCAGACTTCTTCAAGAACATATATCAAGGGTTATCTGGACCTATATCATGAGTTATCTGGACACGGTGTTGCTCCAGTGGTACTGAGCAACTGCAGATTTGTATCTGTTTAAGTGAGGCATGCAATGCTTTTATATCCATGCAGTAATGTAAAGCTGAAGAGTATTAACAGATTTTTGCTGGACATTAATACAGATCTAGAAATATATTAGTATGTATCTGTTAAGATAAGTGTGTATTAATGGTAACTGATCTGTGAGTTCGACAGTTTGACCAGTTAAGGATGTTTTTTAAGTGCAGTTGTTTTCCAAGGTCTCATATGCAGCTTTGGTAACAAAACAGGAAGCAAACTATGGCAAAAGAACACCTCGGTGAAAACCTTCAGGTGGCCTTTTTTTTTTCCCTTCCCTCTAATCTTTATTCCCATGCAACTGCTGCAAATACCAACTCACAAGAATGGCAGCTCTGATGCTTAGAGGAAAGAAATTCAGACTGAATAACTGAAAAAATTGACACTTTTGCATAAAGCATGGTAGTGTTTATTGTAATTACCAGGTCATTTCTTTGCTACTTGATGAAAAGAGAATGATTACTAGTCATTTGTGTAAATTCTTACAGATCATGATGGTGGTCGATCATGAGTGATGCCCCCCAGGGCTCAATACTGGGGCCACTCCTGTTTAACATCTTCATCAATGACTTGGATTGAGGGGATGGAGTGTACCCTCAGTAAGTTTGCAGATGACACCAAGCTGGGTGGAAGTGTCGATCTGCTTGAAGGCAGAGAGGCTCTCCAGAGGGATCTGGATAGGCTGGCTCACTGGGCCAAGGCCAACTCCATAAAATTCAATAAGGCCAAATGCCGGGTCCTGCACTTCAGCCACAACAACCCCCAGCAGTGCTACAGGCTTGGGGAGGAGTGGCTGGAGAGCTGCCAGGCAGAGAGGGACCTGGGGGTGTTGATGGACAGCCGGCTGAACATGAGCCAGCAGTGTGCCCAGCGGGACAAGAAGACCAACAGCATCCTGGCCTGGATCAGGAATGGTGTTGTCAGCAGGAGCAGGGAGGTAAACCTGCCCCTGTACTCAGCTTTGGTGAGGCTGCACCTCAAGTACTGTGTGCAGTTTTGGGCCACTTACTACATGAGGGACATTGAGGTGCTGGAGAGGGTACAGAGGCAGGCTACCAAACTAGTAAAGGCTTTGGAGTGTGGATTGTACAAAGAACAGCTGAGGGATCTGGCGTTGCTGGATAAGAGGAGACTGAGGGGAGACCTTATTGCTCTTTACAACTACATGAAGGGAGGTTGTAGTGAGCCGCGGGCTGGTGTGTTCTCCCTGGTGGTGAGCGATAAGACAAAGAGAAATGGCCTTAAGCTGTGCCAAGGGAGGTTTAGGTTAGATATTAGGAAGAATTTCTTTACTGAAAGGGTTTTCAGGCATAGGAACAGGCTGCCCAGGGATGTGGTTGAGTCTCCATCACTGGAGGTGTTTAAGAGATGGGCAGATGTTGTGCTGATGGACATGGTTTAGTGGTGTTGGTAGGGCTAGGACAAAGATTGGACTCAATAATCTTGAAGGTCTCTTCCAGCCCAAACTGTTCTATGATTCTATGATTCTGCGATTTATCAGCTAGCTGTCACCATTACTCTTCTCAAGGTTCATTTAAAAATAATGAGTTCATGTAACTCAGCTGGTCAACCATGAAGTGCAAATAACAAAAAGGTCATACTTTTTCAAACAATACAAGTGCTGAGGACTTTCAATACAGTAACTGAGCAAATATCTACAAATCACGCATCTTTTTGCTCTGTATATATACGTTTGTGTGGGTGTATGTACAGGACATTACTTTCATTTTGAAAAAAAAGTTTAGTTGGCTCACCTCCAAAAAACCCATTTTTTTCAGAAAAAATCTTGGAGAATCAAGTATCTTTCTCAGGTAAATTGTAGATGTTCTAAGTACAGAATAACTTTAGCCTGACTCTTGCTTTAGCCTTTAGCACAGAACTAGAAGGATTACACATGATAAATCAGAAAGTATTATAAGATTAAGCATCTTTTCAGTCCTTGTATTTAATACATCAACATTCTAGTGGAAGGGAAGAGAAGGAGGAGCCATTCCCTGGGGATGGATACCAGATGACACCTGCAGCATGATTGGAGCTGCCCTCAGCTAGCTGCTCTGACTCTGAGCTGCCCTGGGACCTGACAGCCAAAACCACACCAGAGGAATCCCCTTGGGTCCTGGCCAATGCATTTGGAAGCTGGGACCTTTTTGAGGGTGAAATACTCATATGTTGTTGTGCTTGAGCTCCAGCTTGTATTAATGGGAAAATGTGTTTAAATGTCCCACCAAAGATCGGAAGCATAGATACTTTTAACATCTTAACAAGCCTATCACCAAATATTTTTTAAAACCATATTGAGCTTTTTTTTTTCAGTATTCAAAGCTATGAAAAATTTACACAGCCAGCAAGCAAACTTCTCTCTGCTGACTTCCACAGACTTTGTATCAGCTGCTGTTCTGTTAATTTAGGGGGTCAGGTTCTTTTCATTTTAGATGGCGATGCTACTCTCACTTCCTTCTGTGAGGCAACAAGTGAGTAGGAAATTCATATTTGTGAAAGTTAAGTACTGCCTGTTCAGCGCACAGAGATACAAGGAAGTGGCAGATAGCACTGAACTTTGACTTGTACTGAGCTCATTGCATTTCACTCCATAACCCAGGCCTTGCCCTGTGTGCTGTCTGTCTTTCCACACTTCCCAGCTGTGCTTTGCCACTCTTCTCATGTTGACCCGGAAGTGAGCAGCTCGGGTTTGTAAATACTCCTATCTGTCCCAGGTGGCACTGGCTCCTTCCTGTGGCTCGGGTAGCAGAGGAGACACATGCCCAGTTTTGCAAATGGAAGGTACCGTGAAGGGCAGAGCTAACAGCAGCTAAGCAAGCTTGCTTACCTGCTGGAGTTAGCACCCTTTCTTCTTGTGAATTCCTCCTTCTTCTGCCATTCCTTAACTACTTCCACAACCCCCAGCAGAGTATCTTCTTTCTCAGCCACAGAAGAGTGATGTTGCAGTTCAGTAGAGTGGAAACAATTCTACTAATCAGAGTAATTATAAATATTTTAATTTAGTAGCAAATTTTTAAAACCTCAGTTGATGATGACTGAACAGCCTGTTATTAAGTTCTGCTTAGTAAAAGCAGCATAAGTAGTTACAACGTTTATTCCTTTAGACCTCAAAGTTTATTTCAGATGCAATGAGGCAATCTGAAAGCAAGATGCACAGCTTTAAAGCTTATTACTTTTAGAGCAGAGTTAAACAGCTTTATTAACACAGAAAGTCATGACTAAACACTGAATTACTTATCTACACCTGTAAAATGTATCGGGAGAGGTCAGAATGATTAATTTCTGTACACATATAACTCTAGTTGCACAATACTGAATATTGAAACATCTTTACAATTTTGATTTTATGCTTGGTGAGATATTTTAATATACTACTGGGAGACTGGCCTCTAGGGCAAAACCACAGAAAAGAAAGAGTAAGTACTTAATACATTGGATAAACGGAAGTAAATGCTAATTCAATTTACGCTCTGGAGCCATGAATTTGCTATTTAAGTTCTTTAAATAAAATTTAACTGTATTTCAGACTGGTGACTTCACCCTATTTCAGTCCTCCTCATTTCTTTCCAGTTGCTGCCTGTCCTATTTCCCTGATTGTTTCCATTCGGTAAGGAAGAAGAGTAGTTGTTCACAGTCATATTATATAGTATCCCAAGAGCTGCTTTGCCTACCCTCCTTCTGTTTAGCACATGCGTATGGGGGTCTTCAGGAGCGATCTTCACACCGCCCAGCATCACCTCAGTCGGCAGAGTATGCATAGGTGTCTGGAGGGCCCATAGTATGACTTAACAACATGCACACCGTTGAGCTTGCACACTGTTGGGCTTGTATGCTGTTGGGCTTGTACACTGTCGGGCTTGCATACTGTTGGGCTTGCATACTGTTGGGCTTGCATACTGTTGGGCTTACATACCTTTGGGCTTGCGTACTGTTGGGCTTTTGTGTTTGCAAGACAGCTGTCTTATCAGCGGTTACACCGTTAGGCTTCCAAACCGCAGCCTTGAAGTTTCTTCACAGGGAATTTCAGCAAGATTGAGACAAACTGTTTCTTCGCGGGGCATTTCAGCACGGTTGAGGCAGACATTTACCACAGTCTCTTATAAACCCATATTGTTCCTTCTCTTCCACAATGCTTAGATATATGTCACTCTCGAGTCTGCAGAAAGTGAGGCAAGTGGGAGGAACAAGGGCTGTGAACAGTCATGATGTGTTAAGACTTTTCATATTTATCTCTACTGCAAACAGACACAAGATACCTGTACTTGTTCCCACAGATGACTGGATGTCATGCAGACATGGCTGATGCAGTGCAGACTTCACACTAATAGGCTCTGTTTCTTGGAAAAGTGTTACAGCACCAAACAAGGCAGACTCCAACAGGCTTCCAGCAGCTTGAATAATGCCCACTAAGTTTACATTTGTCTACAAAGGGTTGTACACATTTACCTTACACTGTGACTTGAGTGGTAGTAGTCCAGTATTTTTTCCACCTCTAAATGTTTATTTGCTTGTCTGTATAAAATCCTGTTACCTACATTCACATGTCTATTTTAATAGCCTTTAATATGAAGTAAGATAAGCAAGCAAAAACAAATTCAAAAGCCAAAAGTAGGAGGCGTTTTGTTGTAAAGATATCTTTGTGCAGAGTGTAAGAAAAGGTACAGATTGTACAGAAAATTGCTTTGAAGGACCTGCACGGTCATTCTGAAGAATTTGAGAATGCTGCAGGAAGAAATTGTGCAGTTCTTAAAAAGGACAAGCCTATTTCACACATTAGCTCATTTCATTGATGGTGAGTTCTGAAAGCAGTGCAGCCAGATGACTTCTTACAAAGTAGAACCTCACAGCATGCTGGTGCAAAAGAAGTAAGTTTTCCTATGCAGATTTTAGCTTCCATGGCTTGCATAGATAAAATATTACAGATTAGCAGAATTATTTACCTGACAAATGTTTGGTGGACAAACATTATACTCCTATTAGTGGGTTTACAAATCAGAAATAAGGTTGGGAAAATGAATTATTATCGTAATACTCCTTTCACTTACACAAGTATAACTAATAACTTTAGGGAAAAGGATCCTGCTCTATAGCAGTCAGTCTCAGGGCTCTTTGCAATTTCAAGTGCAGTCCAAGCCACGGACTCATCTGTGTCTAAAGAGCAGTCACAGACAGGTTTATAGTAGGTCATAGTGTTAATGGGGTTGTGCAAGCTTCCCTTTACCAGAGCTGAGAGCTGAGGTTTTACTCGTTCATATAATACACAACCTTCCTTCTTTAACTGCCCCTAGAGAACAGATATTGTAATTTCTACAAACAGAAAGATGTGTTTCATATGAATATTCCACAAAATTTACCTGTGATCTGGAAAGAGATAAATTGCACAATTTTAAATAGATCTTTATGCATCTACAAAAATTTCCTTTGTGGCCCAGAAAAACAGTCATATCCTGGGATGCATCAGGAGATGTGTGACCAGCAGGTTGAGGAAGGTGATTCTGCCCCTCTACTCTGTCCTTGTGAAACAAAACCCCACCTGGAATACTGTGTCTGGCTCTGCAGCCCCCAACATAAGAAAGACATTGAGCTGTTGGAGTAAGTCCAGAGTAGGGCTACCAAGATAGTCAGAGTGCTGGAACTCCTCTCCTAGAAGGATAAGCTAAGAGAGTTAGGCTTGTTCATCCCGGAAAAGAGAGGGCTATGGGGAGACCTTATAGTTACCTTTCAGTACTTGAAGGGAGCCTAGAGAAAGGCTGGGGAGGGACTTTTTACAAGGGCCTGTAGTGATAGGACGAGCACTAATGGGTGGAAGCTTGAAGAGTGTAGGTTTAGAATAGATACAAGGAAGAAGTTCCCTACCCTAAGGGCGGTGAGACACAGGAATAGTGTTGTCAAGGAAGGTTGTAGATGCTCCATCCCTGGAGGTGTAAAAGGCTGGGCTGGATGGAGCCATGAGCAACCTGATCTAGTGGGAGATGTCCCTGTCATAGCAGGGGGGTTTGAACTAGATGATCTTTAAGGTCCCTTTCAACCCAAATCATTCTATGATTCTATGAATGCCATAGGCTTGGGGAAGAGTGGCTTGAAAGCTGCCCAATGGAAAAGGACCAGGGGGTACTGGTGAATAGCCGTCTGACCATGAGCCAGCAGCATGCCTGGATGGCCAAGAAGGTCAACAGCGTCCTGGCCTGTATCAGAAATGCTGTAGCCAGTAGGACCAGGGAAGTGGTTGTCTCCTCCATGCTTGGCACTGATGAGACCACACCTTGAACCCTGTGTTCATCTTTGGGCTCCTCACTCCAAGAAAGACATTGAAGTGTTGGAGTTGGTTCAGAGAAGGGTAACAAAGCTGGTGAAGGGACTTGAGAACAAGTCTTGTGAGGAGCAGAGAAAACTGACATTGTTGAGCCTGGAAAAGAGAAGGCTGAGAGGAGACCTTATTGCTCTCTACAGCTACCTGAAAGGAGGTTGTCTGAAGCTGGGGATTGGTCTCCTCTTCCAAGAAACAGGTGACAGCTTGAGAGGAAATGGCCTCAAGCTGTGTCAGGGGAAGTTTAGATTGGACATTAGGAAGAATTTTTTCACTGAAATGGTTGTCAAGCATTGGAAGAGGCTACCCAGGGAAGTGGTTGAGTCACCATCCCTGGAGATATTTAGATGATGTGGAGATGCAGTACTTATGGACATAGTTTAATTGTGGACTTGGCAGTGTTAGATTAGCAACTGGACTTAATATTAAAATGTCTTTTACAACTTAAACTGTTCCTATTCTATGATTCTAATGTCTCCGAGAAACAAAACATTTTTTTGTAGGGCTGTCTGTGCTCCTACTTCTACACTGAAATACGCAATGCATAGGTATAAACAATATAGTGCCCTTGTTTCATATAACCTATTTGTAGTTGTAGCCTCAATTTACTTGTACTACAGCAGTACCATATGCTTCTAATATAAGCTGATGTGTCCGATAGTCAGCATCACAGTGTTTTTTGAAAGTGTCTCACTGATATACAAATCAAGTCTTAAGCTCTGATATCTCTCTTCGTCTCCCATGTGACACCATAGAATCTTAGAATCATAGAATAGTTTCAGCTGGAAGAGACCTTGAAGATCATCGAGTCCAGCCTTCGTCCCAGCCTTGTAAACTGGCTAAACTACGTCCCCCAATGCAACACCTAGTTGTCTCTTAAATACTTCCAGGGACGGTGACTCAATCACCTCCCTGGGCAGCCTGTTCCAATGCCTGACAACCCTTACAGTAAAGAAATTCTTCCTAATATGTAATCTGGCCCTCTCCTGGCACAATTTAAATCCACTTCCCCTCGTCCTATCACTCTCCACTAGGGAGAATAGACCAACTTCTGCCTCTCTACAACCTCCCTTCAGGTAGTTGTAGAGAGCGATGAGGTCTTCCCTCAATCTCCTCTTCTCCAGGCTAAACAGCCCCAAATCCATCAGCCTTTCCTCATAAGACTTATGTTCTAAGCCCTTTACCAGCTTGGTAGCTGCCTCTGTACCCTCTCCAGCACCTCAATGTCCCTCTTCTAGTGAGGGGCCCAAAACTGGACACAGTACTCGAGGCCTTACCAAAGCTGAGTAGAGGGGCATGATCACCTCCTTGCTCCTGCTCACTACACTATTTCTGATAGAGGCCAGGATGCTGTTAGTCTTCTTGGCCACCTGGGCACACTGCTGGCTCATCTTCAGCTGGCTGTTCATCAACAGTCCCAGGTCCCCCTCTGCCTGGCAGCTCTCCAACCACTCCTCCCCAAGCCTGTAGTGCTGCTGGGGGAGGTTGTGGCCCAAGTGCAGGATCCAGCATTTGACCTTATTGAATTTCAAGGAGTTGGCCTTGGCCCAGTGAGCCAGCCTATCCAGATCCCTCTGGAGAGCCTCTCTGCCTTCAAGCAGATCGACACTTCCACCCAGCTTGGTGTCATCTGCAAACTTACTGAGGGTGCACTCCATCCCCTCAATCCAAATTGTTGATGAAGATGTTAAACAGGAGTGGCCCCAGTACTGAGCCCTGAGGCACACCACTCATGACTGGTCCCCAACTGGATTTAACTCCATTGACCACAACTGTCTGGACTCAGCCATCCAAACAGTTTTTCACCCTGTAAAGCCTATGTCTGTCCAAGCCAAGAGCAGTTAATTTCTCTAGGAGAATGTTATGGGCAGCTGTGTCAAATGCCTTACTGAAGTCAAGACAAATGATATCCACAGCCTCTGCTTCATCCAGCAAGCGGGTCACCCAGTCATAGAAGGAGATCAGGTTTGCTAAACAGGACTTGCCCTTCACAAACCCACGCTGACTGGATCTGACCACCTGGTTGTCCTGCATGTGCTGCATAATGGAACTCAGGATGATTTGCTCCATAAAAATGTAAAGTAGACAGGAGGACTTTGCTCACTCTTGCAGGAAGTGTGCTACAAATGCAGTGTGCAGCTCCATAGCTTTCTGTTATGCTGTCCTCTAAGTGGCATTTTGAAATACCTGACGATAAAATATTTCAAATTGTTACTAGTAAGGTGACTTTGTTTTATTCATAATTTGTGTAAACTACCTGTCACTGATGACATAACTATTCATAGTACAGTTTATAGTGCCTGGTATAATTCAATGGATGTTTTAATGACCTTTAGTTATGACTGCAGAAAAAGCCACATCTGTGCACTGTTCTGAATATGAAATATTTTACATTTGGAATGCTCAGGTTAAAACATATTTGTCTCTGTAGTAAATTTAGATTTTAAATAACATTTGTAATATGGGAGGTTCTGTTTTTTTGCTATAAATATAAGGAAGCTGCCATGCCAGAATGTTAGTCGGTACAAGTTATGTTCTCCCAGCAACCTCCACTTAGGGTATATTTTAACTGACTTCAAGTTCCATTTTATTCAAGGACTGCATGAGAAGACACAACAGCATTAAGCAGGGGTCCTTCCTTTAAGGAAATGTCGAATATGAATGTAATCTGTATATAGTTTTTACTCACTATGTGATCTTCCCAGTTATTTTTATCTTGTTTTAATCTTTTTATATTAGTCAGCTGTTATTGTGTTCAAATTACAGCTTTTAGAGAATTCTGATAACAAGTAGAAAAGCTTTCTTACAGAACTTGCACCTAAGTTAACCATTCTCTATTTTGGATGAGATACAAAATCGGAATCAATATTTCACACAAATGGCAGGTAACATCGAGGGGTTTTTAACACATTTTGTATAAATATTTAAGGCAAGATGCTGTAACATGTAACTGAATTCACTAGGTTTGTCTAGAAAAAAAAATCTGCTTCAGTTTTTTGGCTGTACAGCTTTTTAACACACAATTTATTTTTACACGGAAGAAAATAGTACGACTGCACAGAATACAGCTCAAGGACAGTATGTAAATTATGTAGAAAGCATATGGTGCTTGTGTGATGGCGAGGAAGTAGATGGAGGCCAATGCTATGCCAGTTTCAATAAGGACAAAGATTTTCTGCTAAAAACTGTAGGACTTTTAAGCCTGGCACTCATGCCACACAGTATTTCAGCACCTTTTACAAAAAGGTGAACTACTTAGCTTTTTAAGCATACATCGTGGAGTGTGATAACCAAAAGGATTTTGAGAACAGTGCATGTGACAGGACAAATTCTTTGACTGGATGAATCTAGATTGCAGACAATTCAGTAGATGTCATTTGCACAATTTAGACATTACTGGTTTTGAGGAACAGCTTATTTAGGGATGAGAGCACTTCACCCCAGAAACCCTCTGCCTATACTTCTTGGGGACTGACAGTAGCAGGAAAAAACCATTCTAGGGTTTCCTGGCTTTCAAAGCAGGCACTAAAAGTGCACCACACAACTTTGCCTAATGCTGCCTCTGTTGGCCTGATTAAGGCATATGAAATAGATCAGAGCATTGATGTTCTGTGTGTTAGACAATGGAGACAGAAAGGCAAGAGATCTTTCCTAGGCTCCAGTGACTGTGTGAATGACAAAGAAAATATTAATATAATCAGAAGAGACTTTTTGAATACATCAGTTTTAGTAGTCTTTACCTTGGTTATGATCCTACTGTAACTATTTTCTTTCAACAAGCCTGCAGTGAAACAGGAGTACTTTGAACAAACAAAACTCCTCAATTTTCCTCTGCCTCCAAGACCCTTGCTTCTTCTTTGCAGATGTTTGCTGGCTGCCCTCTATAGAGTGAGCGTGGACCAACAGCTGATTCTTCCCAAGAGGAAAAAATCCAGTCCAACAGGAAGAAACATCAAAATGTTCAGACTCCAATATGCAATGGTTAGATTCCTGCTCTGCTTTTGTCAGGTACAATTTTCAGATCAAACTGAAATAAGCTACTGGATACAAACCTTCCAAAACTTACTAGATTAACTAAAACTTACTCAGTAGTCTCTGTAATTTTCTGTGTTGCCCTCTCTGCAGCAAGCAGAGTCTCTGCTCCACTGCCACTTTGATGATGCCACCTATAGCAGTTCCACATATTCTTTATACAGTAACTTTTAGTTCTGAGTAGCCCAAGGAAGCATTCAGACAAAATACAGTTTCTTAATAACTTCATTATGTCTTTTAATGGTTTGAAATAATTTTTCACTCCCAATTGTGAACAAGAAAAATTTTGTTTTCTAGAAGAAACTAATAATAATCAAAGTAGTCTCAGTATGAGTTTCTCCTGCCTTTATCCATTGCTAAAGGAATTATCATTCAGAACTTGCCACAAGCCAATGGGTTGAGGGAATTTCATTGTCTGTCATGTGGGAAAGATTTTTCTACAGCCAGCCTTTATGATAGCAAAAAAGGTAGCACAAAAGCAAACCACTGAAGAACACGCTGGCAATCTGTGTTAGCTACTATACTACACGTATTCACAGCGCACATGGCAGTGGGTTATCAAGTCACTGACAAATTCTTGAACATCATTGCCTTACCATCTCACCTACAACAAAGAGGAACGCAGAATTCCATTTTGGGAGAAATGCAGTTGGTTGCAATTTGTTGGACTATAACAAAAGGAGGCAGTTATGCTTGTGAGACAGTTTGAAAATAGGTGCCATAAATGATACACCGCTGTGTTTCACTGCCAGTTTCATCTCAGCATTTTCAGATGAGTGTGAAAGACAGAAGCCAATGACCCAAAGCATGTTTTCTAATGTATGATGTCCCAAACTGACCCACTTTGAAAATTTGGAAAGCTCAGATTTAAATTTCCTTGTTTAGGACAATCTCTACAGAAGAAAATTTTGATCAGAGATATAAAGGGAAACACCAAAATAATCTTCAGGATTTCACTCAGGGAAAGAAAGTTAAGCAGATTAATTTCTTTATTGATGGATGTTTGAGAGGTGTATTGTAATGAAAGCAGCAGTTAAATACAGAAAAGCCTATCAATTTAATGAATAATGTTGTTATTCAGTCCCCAGATCCCAGCAAGTTGAGTACATGAGGAGGGAGAGTTTTTCTGGGTGTTATGAATATATCTAGAATGTGTTTCTGCTGAATTGCTAAATCCAAATTAACTCACAGGTGGGACAGCAAGTTCATAACACCACAGGAAGATCAAACTTTGGAGTGCAGTAACCAGGGAGAGAGAAGTGGTAGCTAAGAGAAATTAGAGGTTTAGTACCTGGATAAGTAAGAATGAGATAGTCGTACTTAAAAAGTGGCATGTTGCTTTGATGTGGAGAGATTTTAGTGTAGTAGTCATTCAGCACCCCTGCCTTCCCACTTTTTCAGTATCATCAGAAAGTACTGACTTTAATGAACTGTATAATGCATTTCCATAATGTGCCACATAAATATGTCTCTAATCTCTATTTTAGAGGAGAAGACGGATTCAGTTTCTCAATGTGCTTCCATATCCTTCTATTCAATAGTTTTTTCCTGCCACTGAAGAGTTTTTTTGGCCATTACAATAGCTAAGGGCAAATAAATTCTCTAAGCAGAATCATAGAATCATAGAATCATAGAATCACAGAATGGCCTGGGCTGGAAGGGACCTTAGAGATCATCTTAATCCAACCTCCCTGTTGTGGGCAGGGATGCCACCTCTCGACTAGGTCAGGCAACACGTGAGAATGAGGTCTCCTACCTGCTCTCTTTAGTGAACAGACCTGTTCTACTGCTCAGACTTGTTAAGTCCAGGTTTACTGCTCCCATTAAGTAATAAAATGAAATTTTGGGGTTTTGTGTGAGCACTTTAAATCTACTATTTTCTTATTTTTTTTGTTTTTTAAATCTGCCTTCATGTGTAGCTAAGTATTCAGATGGTGAAAATACTTGATACCATGTTAGTACTATAGAATCTTAGCTTCTGATACTGCTTCAGAACACAGGCAAATGCCTATTCAGACCAATTAGCCAAAAGGTAGCTGAACAAAAAGCCATTCTTTTGTAATGAGTAACTACACTATATTTTTCTGCCCATTTTAACTAGGATCTAACTTCCACTGCACCAGGAGCTACAGATGTAAACCGTTTTTGGCTGGATGCTAAGACACTTTTTTTGGTTTGTATTAAAACGTCTAACAAAAAACAAATTAACATTGCCAATTTATGGGCTGCATCTATGGCTACATACTGTGCACGATATTCTTATGTGCATCTCAGAGACACCTGGAAGTCCTCCTGTACTTCAGAAGAATTCCCATTTGGGACAACCTTCACACGTCAAGGCATTCAATCTGCTGACAAAGCACTCAGCTTGACACTCTAAAATAATAAAAAAGCATTTGAGATTTTAAAGTATAAAATATCTAAGGGATAGAGCTTGAAAATTTCATGACAACTTCACACAAGGATGAATTTTTATAGTAGAGAAATCTTCAAAAATTGGGGACAAAGCTGATGTTATTTTTGTTTACTAATATTTTTCAGTTGCCTACTGTATTGTCTAAAGTCAGAAAACTCCTGAACACCTTTTCATTGCTGAATTTTTTCATCCAACACTAGTACGCATTCTAAGCTGAGAGACAAGACCATGCTCCTCTTTCTGCCTCTGTTCTGGAAAGAACATGTCATTTAAAAAAATATAGAATAGAGATCCCACATTTTACACCACTGCCTTCCATGCCTTTGGATTGCCTTGCTTGCCAACACCTTAGCACTACTGAATCACTTATTATAACGTTGAAGCAGGAAACAGCCATTAAGCTGTGACCCATTAAAACCTCCATGGAGAAAAAGGAGCACCCTAGGATGAAAGGGGTGTATAAACCCTATGAACTCCTTACATATTGTATGAGACTATGAATACATATTTTGGAAAGCGTGAAACTTCATTTTATATTCCTCTTTAACTCAGATTACTGAGTCCACAGGAGTACACAAAATTAACCTGGAAATTTGAGAGCAGCTTCAAAGGAGTTCATCACCTAATTCTATTGATGGCTCAGACCTTCATCTCTAAAATAATCTGCATCTTTTTAAAATGTTCTATTATTGTACACACACTGAAGGATCAGCTTTTAGAAAAGTTTTAGAAAACTTTTCACTTGAATCATTTGAATTATTCCTTATTCCCAAAATTTTGGGATTATTCAGAATGCTCTGAGAAGAGCCTTTCTAATTGAGCATACGATTTTGTAATTAGTGCCACAAAGCACAGTGTTTCAATACATCAGCATAAACTCCAAGTTTATTAAAGGGCAGAAAAAAACACAGAAAGCTGTGTAGTAGGAATGAAACTAAGAGATGTTAGTAAAAACTGAGATTGTACATCTAATTTAAAAGTAGAAACATATAGTCGGTTTTCACTCAATTTTTTAAAATGCACATATAACCCAGCAACAGCTCAAGTAAACTGAATGGATAAACACAATGAAGAAAGTCTGATCATGCTAATGGTTGAAGGTGAGTGGAACTTTGCTCACTGCAGATATCACTCCTGAAATCCCAGGTCTGCAGGTACTTGCGAGGGGAATAGGAGACAGAACTGTCAGTTCTGACATCTACGGTAAGAGTGGCAAAATAAGCAAGCCTAAACCTTTTCCTACACCCCCAACAAAAAACCACAATAACAGATACATCTTATTTGGGCAAGAATGTAGATAACATCCTGGTATGTATCAGAAATGCTGTGGCCAGTAGGACCAGGGAAGTGATTGTCCCCACTGTACTCGGCACCGGTGAGACCTCACCTTGAACCCTGTGTTCATCTTTGGGCTCCTCACTCCAACAAAGACACTGAGGTGCTGGAGTCGGTTCAGAGAAGGGCAATAAAGCTGGTGAAGGGACTTGAGAACAAGTCTTATGAGGAACAGCTGAGGAAACTGATGTTATTCAGCCTGGAGAAGAGGAGGCTGAGAGGAGACCTTATTGCTCTCTACAGCTACCTGAAAGGAGGTTGTCTGAAGCTGGGGATTGGTCTCCTCTCCCAAGCAACAGGTGACAGCATGGGAGGAAATGGCCTCAAGCTGTGTCAGGGGAAGTTTAGGTTGAATAATAGGAAAAATTTCTTCACTGAAATGGTTGTCAAGCATTGGAAGAGGCTGCCCAGGAAAGTGGTTGAGTCACCATCCCTGGAGGTATTTAGATGATGTGAAGATGCGGTGTTTATGGACATAGTTTAGTGGTGGACCTGGCAATCCCAGGTTAACATTTGGACTCGACGATCTTAAAGATCTTTTTCAACACAATGATTCTATGATTCTGTTTTCCTTCATAACAAAACCCAAAAAAATATTTTGACTTCCCCCAAGACATCATCTCCCGAAGCTTCCTCTGTAAGAGCATTCTTTTTTTCTGGTTGTCTATACGGACTACAAAGTTAAACACTCAGAAGCATCAGAAGTACCTATCTCCGCACAAGTTTGTTACTGTCTTTCTGCTACTTTCTCAGTGAAAGTCATTGAAGCCACTTCATAAACTTACGCGCAGTCCAAATGGGAAACAGAAGGTCAAATAAGAAATTTATCCTCCAGGAAGACTTAATATGCATCCTAAGGAAAGAGTCCAAGAAAGTCTAATTGTGCCTGAAAGCATAATGGGCTAACTTCATCCCCAGCTTAGGTCGTACATAAAGTTTCCTTTAAATTTCTCAGATCATAAAGCTAGCTAAGGGGAAAATTGTCCACGATCAATTTATAAAATATTTTGACTTTGAATTTAAAGAGAGCTGGCTGCCTTCACCTTAAAAAACAAAGAAATATGTATTACTTATGCACATGGTGAAAAGAAAAAGGAATGTGAGCAGTCCAGTAAAAATAATCTCGTTCTGTGGATATGAGGTGTAAACAGTTTTCCTTCATAAGTTAGTTTAGTGCGCTAAGCATATAGCTTTATTCTGCAGCTTCAGTCCAATAAATCTAGCACTTACAATGTCAGGAGTAACTGTTACCCGGGTACTTATTTGCTCTTATAAAATCCAAAATTAGGCTGCACTTTTCTTTCTCAATATTTGAAAAGCCTATCACTTGCTGATAGACACAGTCAATTTTATTTTATTTATTCTTGTCCTTAGTGGCAAACATGAAGAAGCAGTAGGAGAAAGTCCACAAAAAATAAAATGTAGAAATGGAAACACAGACTTGAGATAAAATACCCATTCTTGTCATTTTATACATCTGAGATTGACAACACATAAAGAATATAGTGTTTTCTACGAAAGGTACTTTGGATCGACTATATGAACAAAGTGTTAAAATGGAAAGTAAAAGGTAAGCCTTTATTAGTACTTGTAAACAAAAGTCAAACACTGGTATTTGGAATATGAAATCACCTATTTTTCACAGATCAATGCACTAATAGTTGATATTTCTCTAATAAATTAATGTTAATTAAGAAAGGGATGTTTTAATTACCATACGGTTGCCTGATAGATTTGTTACCTACTATAATAAAATTCCAAAGTGTATATATTTAAGTTTGCTTAAGTATACTTATAAAATTACCAGGTTCTCAAAATTTATTGATCCAGCTTGATCCAGGTCTCACAATATGACTTCTGTTAGATGTGGATTGAAAGAGTTCTCTTAAGGCAACATAAGAACAGATTCTGTGCTTTTTTAGTCATTTTTATTGTACATCTACACTGGGTGATGGAATGTAAGCCAGTGATACTGCACTGTAAATTTCCATCACTTAAGCAAATGTGACTCCATTTGGTATTTGATAAATCTAGAAATAAAAATGTAACACTAGGAATACTCTGCAAAATCATTTAAATATACAGGATTCAGTAGCTAGAAGGAGTTAAGCAATATTTTATCAGAGTTAGGCAGGACTTTCTAGAAGAATATTGTCAAGCATGTCAAAGGTCACAAAATTACTATAGTAACTTTCATTTCCCAAATAAAAGAGGTCTTTATATTGACTCACTTTGTATTTATTATCTGAGAAGATCGTTATTTTTTCTGCCAAAAGTATGTCTGCAGGTTTTTTATTACAATTTATTAGTATTTCTTCAAATTGTGCAAGTATTCCTACGGATCATGGCTCAGCCCAAAATCTTCCGAGTTTATAAATAAGGACACAACACAGAAGGTTAGTGCCAGACAGAACACACATAGGGTGGTAGGGTGGCGAGAAATAAGTTATGTTCTTCACTGTGCAGACCTACAATCAATGTGTATCTCACACTATTATATGCCCGGGAATTATGCAACTGAACGTCAGAAAACCTCAAGGTTGACATGTTCTCCAGATAGAGTGACAAGGACATATGAGATCGCTATCATATATATCTTATTTTGGATGCACAGATTGCAAGAGTATGTCTTTGGCCATTTTGAGTGATCTATTGATCTTAGAGTTGTGGTCAGAAAGCAGCTAGAAGACGACACCAGATCTTTTAGGCGTGCTAATAAGCATGTAAATTTGGTTCCTATTTTATCACCAAGAAGTTATAAAGGAAAGGAAGAGGATTTGCTTTTCTGTCTTCTTTGGTAGTGGAGAGGAGATTCTTGGTTGTAAATTGCAGTACATTTGTCACCAGGATGCAGATTCTAGAGGGACAATTTCCTTGGAAGAGAATACAGAGATTTGCAGTTTGTCCAGTCACCTGCCCCTGATGTCAAGGGCTTTCTGAACGCGAATGTTTGGAGTTAGTCCTGCCTGGGATCCATCACTTGGCTTGACAGAATGCATAGCATAAAAAAAAACCCAAACCAAACTAAATGCAAAAGAGGGTGTGATAAAACCAATTTTGGGGGGGCCACTGTAGATACAAAGTAATTTTTACTAAAGGATTCCTGTGAGATTAGTGACATGTGATCCTAGGTAGGTTTGCAGGGCTGCCTATAGCCCACAGATAGTTTTACTTCCCTCTCTTTCTGGACTGGGTTCCCATACTCATTTCCAAATTAACAACATGTGGTTTTGAGTTCTTTTCAGCAACTTTTTTAACAGATCTGCAAATATTTTACCTAATGCCCCAGGTTGGCAACAATTCCCTCCCTCTTCCTCCCACATTCTTTCTTCATACTAAGTATCTGATTTTTTTTATTATCAATAGCATTAAGCTAGTTTATATACCAGATGAGGGGTCATATGACCTGTAACAAAAGTGCTGTGCTTCACCTCTTCTTTGTATGTTCCTAAGGATAATAAAAATATTTGAAAGTTTGTTCATATGCACAGAATCATAAAATCATAGAATTGTTTATGTTGGAAAACATCTTTTAAGATCATCAAGTCGAAACATTAACCTAGCAATGCCAGGTCCACCACTAAACCATGTCCCTGAGCACCACATCTACATGTCATTTAAAGACCTTCAGAGATGGTGATTCAATCATTTCCCTTGGCAGCATGTTCCAACGTTTAACAATTCTTTCAGTGAAGAAATTTTTCCTAATTCTCAATCTAAACCTGCCCTGGTGCAACTTGAGGCCATGTTGACTCATAGCTGTGATTGCAACAATTAGCAAACTTCTATCATTTTCTGTTTATTTACCATCTTTTCCTAGACTTTCTATCAAGCTCACATTTATTTACATTCTTGTTGAACCTTTTACATTTCTTTTTTTCTTGTCCATCAAGAAAACTTATTTTTTCTTTCCCAGCCTTAGAAGCCCATGTCATAACCATTATTAACACACTGAGTTTTTATAGTCTGAGCTATTACATACAATTTTCTGATAATCCAAGCCATACATACATCAAAATCTTATTTAAGAGCTGAAGGAGTGCCTGAAATACAAGAAGTCTGCATTCCTATGTTCCTCATCAGGTGCTTTCTACAATTAAAGGATAGTATGAATTCATGTACTACTTACAAGGAGTACTGGGAAATATTTCACTTTCACAGTCTTCAGACAAAAGCTTCCCAGAAGGATCCCTCTGACAGGCTCTGTAGTACTGGACCATGAGAGTATGGCTGCAATGTGGGTCTTAGGATTTTCAGAAACCCTGCAAGATACTTGTGAGTTGATAATTATCCCTGCACAATTTTTCTGTGAAACCAGATCTGGTGGATTTGATCAGTAAAGTCTCTGCTGTACTTAATTT
This sequence comes from Trogon surrucura, assembly GCA_020746105.1. NCBI lineage: Eukaryota > Metazoa > Chordata > Aves > Trogoniformes > Trogonidae > Trogon > Trogon surrucura. Next base: position 64,475,404 of record CM036658.1, on the reverse strand, counting down.
CATGTTCTCTTGGTGTGAAAACTCAGGACATTTGGTTAATCTGTCTGTGTGACTCTCTCAGAAATGGCCAAGCATCTCCTGTGCAGTGTCTGCCCATGAATTTTTGCTGCAAAGTCTTTCCCTCTCTTAGTTCTTTCTTTAGATTATGAAGATCACTATTCTTTCAACAATCTGTTTGTGGATGTACAAATTGGTGTTGTTCCATTAAAACCAGTAGACCTACATCACTATACTCTTGTTCCTCAATGAGGGGATTTACACTCTGAAGTTTGGATGTGTAATAATATACCAAAAGATATTTCAGAGGTTATTCAGGTTGCATGAAAAAGCATTTCAAAACTCAGAAAACAATGTATTCATCTTCAGTTCCTCCATTGTCTTCTTCCTTCAAAATAAATATATTTCACTCAAAGTCTACGTAGCAAAGTCATAATACTTGGGTTTTTGTAGTCATGGAATTGCATAAAGCACAAGGTAACTCATACGATAGTTTTTACAACAACTTATTCTGATGAAGTTTTCCAGTGTCAAGTTGATTTTAGTGTTATCAATAGCCACTTTGACCTGTTTCAGTAACAACTTTGATTTGTTTAATGGCTTCACTGGTAAATGTCATTACAACTGTTCATGAAAAACATAGAAAAACACTGAAATATATTCCTGACTGAGATTAGGTTCCTTTTTCTCATCCATTTTAGTGATCCTAAACAATACTAAGCAGCTCACTTCCCTCTAAGTTAACCTCATGAAAGCTCCTCTGCTTCCTATAATTTGTCATTTGCTCATAAATTATCTATAGTCTCTGCTGAAACAAGTTGCATTACACCCAAAATTAAACTGACACTTTTAACTGGGTTAAATAATTATGAAAGATCTTTGAAACATCACGTGGAAAATACAAATCTACAATAAACCAAAGTCCTATGTAGACCTGTTCATTGTTTGGCTTTAATATGAAGAGTAAACTAGTTATTGAACTATTGATGATTATCAGGCCACAGTACATTTATTATGTGTTTGAAATACTAATCAGCTACTTCAGTTTAGTATGTACTGTAAGCTTACTGTTTTTATTTAAAATTTCATTATGTTTTAAGAGTCATTTAAATACTCCAAATTGTAATTTCTCCCAGCATGGAAAGAAGTTATGAAAGGGAGTCTGTTCAGTCCATTAATGCATTAAAGACAGTATCAGTAAAGGTATTTTTATCTTTCTTTCCGTCTTTTTTATTTTGCTCAGACTTTTTAAGCTCAGACTTAAATAATTTTTCTACAAGAAAAGTATAGGAGTTATGTTCATATTCTGTCAAAATGTGAAGTCTCAGCTGTCTGAACTTTTTTACACTTGAAAGTTTGCTAAAAACAACTGTCCTGCATGCCATTAATTTTAAAATATCAGTATTATCTAAGATAGCTCTAACAAAACATTTCTGCAGGGCAACTACACACATCTGAGAAGGAAGCTTTCCACTAATTCTCTCCAAATGAAAGAGCATAATGCAGGGACTGATTATGTGCCAGGACACACAAGCTCCGGTATCGATGTGGGGCCACAGCCTGGGGAACTGGAAACTGTGCAGCTGGGAGTGTGAAAGGAGAAAGGTGAGGATGAGCTCTAGGAGTTGAGTCCTCACTTGGTCAATTGGCGAGATACTTCAGGCAAGTTCTTGTGACTGGACCCCATGACAACACCCTCTGGTTGTGCAGACTCTGTCTTGGACTGCATTGCAATGTCAGCTCCAGTCAGTATTTTGTTCTTGTTTTAATTACAAGTGCAGTGAGCTGGGACAATCTGGCACTTCCTGATCTTGCCTACTGGTGCAATAAGTTGAGACAATTTGGCACCTGATTTTTGGAACCAGGTTTTTCATAGTTGGTTTCTGGTGCCCTAAACTCCTCCTCCCTGGATCTCTGTCCACCCTAAAGGGTGCCAAGTTTTCCTGACAAGAATAATGGCCAAAATTAAAAAGTACCGACCAAAGTCAATAATCCTGTGACCCTGTATATACTTATTGTAAATCAGGTCCATTGAGATCTCCAAGTTCGCAGCAGGACATGGCCCGATATCTTCCCACAGTTGGGACACCTGTCAGGGTAGATTTTCCAGAGGTACTGATGTTGCCCAAGCGCCAGAGAAAAACGAGTAATTCACTGTAATTTACTACAAGTGCCATAAGAGAATATCTTGGTAATAATTTACTGCAAGTACATTAGGAGAAAATCTTGGCCATAGGTTAGCCTCCATACCTCTCTGTGTGTGTATGTGTCTGTGTATATAATTTATCCTGTATATTTGTGTACATGTGTGTTTGTGTATGTGATTTAATTGTTGTGTCTAGCTGCATGCATGTATCTGTGTACAATTTGAATTATGAAACTTTCACATAGCTTGTGGTATTCTTGCCATTCTTGAATCTTTAACCAAGTAGCTATGTTGATTATAGTTAATTTTGTTAAATCGCCCTGATAACCGATTTTTAAATGTTGCAAAAAAAATCATACAATTTAGTTCTGTGATTTACCATAAGAATATCAACAAATCCTAAACTACTGTTGTGCAGTATCCTCTTTTTCCGTGCAGCCAGACCACTAGACGTTGTTGTGGTTGAGATGCACCCCACCAGAAAACACCCAGCGGCTGGAAAGGAGAAAGTGTAACAAAAGGGTGAAGGGTCGAGACAAGGACAGAGAGCACTCACTCACCAGTTATGGCCACGGGCAAAGAATCATACTTGGCTTTGGGAAACAACATTAATTTAATGTAAACAACACCACCACCATCAATTTACCAAACAAATAAAAGTAAGATAAAGGTGAAAAGCAACCAAATCTCACCTTTCTGGTCTGGTGTCCTCCACAGGCTGCAGGCAGCATTCTGCTTCTATTGATGTTCTCCATAGGCTGCAGGGGATCAGCCTGCTGTATTACCATGGGCTGCAGTGGAATTTCTGCACTGGAGCAACTCCCCCTCCTCCTTCCTTACTGATATCGGTGTCTGCATAGCTGTTTCCCTCAATGTGTCCCTCTTCTTCAAGAATTTGCCCAACAGGTTTTTGCTGCTCTTAAATATGTTATTGCAGGGGCACTTCTACCATCCTAATTGTCTTGGTCTTGACCAGAGGCAGGTCTGACTTGGAGGTGGGGGATCTTCTAGAAGCTTCTTGTGGGAGCCACCCCCGTAGCCCCTCATCTGCTACCAAAACCCCACCAGACACAAACTCAACACAGATATAAATTGTTGAAAGTCTGAGGCTAAATCTGGAAACAGTCACATCTAGACTCCTCTCTGAGAAACAGCTTAAAAAACAAGGAGGTCAATTCTGAATATCATAGCTCAGCAGAAAGGTCTCCCTTACCCTGTTCAGCTCCAATCTCTTTATAAAACATCATAACTCAAGTGTAATTCAGTTATCTCTTGTATACTTCTTCCATGCAATGATTAATAAGATAGACCTTGTCATAAAATTGAACCTTGAAAAATCTCTGCTAAACTTTGTTAAATTCCGTTAAATTCATTAAACTCTGGTAAATTATCATTCTATCGCAATAAAACATATTGCTGATTTTCCATTCCAAGTGAGTTGCAATCCACTCATTCTGTGGCAAGCAAAGTCCTTAATCAGTATTCCTCAACAAACTGGTATAGTTGGCAGGATCCTAAATCAGAATTTCACAACAAGTAGTTTAGTTGGTTTAAAACACTCTTCCACAGCACACCCACAATTTGATTTTTTTGAATAAATTAGGATCTTGTTTTTTTCTCTTTAGTGTCTTACAACATGATTTCATCCTTGCACAATGATTTAATGTTGATGCAATTTTTGTTCCTTTCACTTGACTTACCTGGGTGCAAACATTGTGTATAACATCACTAGATCAGTTGCCTGTCCCACTGTCTGTCTTCTGTAGTGTTTCTCCCTGTTTTCCTAAGAATCCAAGGCTTCTTTTAGAGTAAAAGAGATGCCAAGAAAACTTGCTATAAATCCACCTCTAATTGATTACAGTCTACATCCATTTTAGTATTAAGAAAATAATATATTCTGTACATTCACCTTTCTGTTTAAAAACAGAGTTCCTATTTTCAATCTTCTCTTTATAAATACGAAGGCTAGAAATTTTTTTAACTGAAAGCTACAATTCTTGTTTGACTGCATGGCTAAAGAATCTGAGGTTTAAAAGAAGAGAATTCAGCCTTCATAAGGCAAATGATAACATCAGAAAACTGAGATGGTTCAGGAGGACTATTCAGACTCTCTGATAGCAATGTGTAACAAGCATAACATTTTACTAGCATGTTTGTTTGTTGCTCTTAAGCCTTAAGAAAAAAAAAGTGAAGTAATTGAGGTTTCTTTCAATATAAAATATCAAGAGATTTTAATCTTTCCCAATCTACATTTTGTCCTATTACAGTAACAATATAACTCCAATTGTGGGTCAGTCAATATGCTATCATGTTCAGCTAGCAATTCTAAAATAACATTGTCTGTCTTTAACCTTAGCTGTATTTTTTAGTGTTTCTTGATCAGACAGACTAATGACAGAACAGATCTTGACATCTGTCCTGCAGCAAAGCTGAAACAGCTGACAAAAGATTAGGTTTAAGCCATACAAATATCCATTTAAAAATTGGAAACTTCCATCTTTCTCAGCATCTATAAGGTATAAATCACCATGACATTCAAATCCATGTTACAATGTCAAGCAGGATTTGAAATAAATTCCCATGAGACCTGGCAAAGTGCTAACATATTTAGAATTCCTTAAAATGTTGGCTTAGGAGCTATTAATTATGGTTCAACTTCACTTGATGATGTTGTATCATTATATTTTTTCTTCAATGCTACATTAAATCAGAAGAAAAATTTACTACTCCTTCTATAGTGAGTCACAGTAAAAAGCAGCAACTGAAATAATATTTTTCTGTATTCCTAGGAAACAATCTGATTTAGAATAATGTGTTGTCTAAGAAGTTAGTACTCTGGTTGAAATAGTTGGGAACATTTTCTCACTTCTGGATAAACAAAGAAAGAAGTGGGTAGAGAGGCATTGTTGCTCCTTCTTTCGAGTGCAAAATGATCTCTCATTATCAGTCATATGTAAGGAAAGCTGGAGTTGGACTTTACTCATTCAGAATTTCTACTTATTTAACTGTTATTCATGGAGTTTCTAAGGAGATTCTCCCTACCATCTCTCTACTAGATAATTTTATGTAAAAAAAAATCCAACAAACCAAGCAAAAAATAAACAAACCCCAAACCAAGACAGACTGTAAAATGAAGATTATTTAGCAAAATCAGGAAAATTTGAAAGGAACTTACTTAAGGAATTTTATCCTTTTCTGCAAAGTGAGTTTTGCAGGTGCCTCACCTCTACTGCAATGAAACTTGGATGTTAATGAATGCAAATAGCTTAGCAGGTGTTTGAGTTTGTCTGTTTTGAACTCCATCACTGATGAGGATTTATTTTGTTCTTAATGACATATTTGTAAGTTTTTAGAGGCTAAAAGTATTTGAAAATACACCTGCTGATGTTGGTACCACTTTGATTGGGCCGATTTGATTGCTGTGTAGCTTGGTTAACTTTGGTAGTACATTATGTGGATCCACCTCATTTTCATAGACTTAATAGGACTCTCAGTATTTTTGTTGGTGCCCATGAAATGCAACAGTAATGCACAGTTGTTGAAACAAGATTCTTCTCATCAGTTCCAATAGGCTTTGAATTAGGTTCAAAATCTGATATTTGCTATCCAGAAGCAGCAGCAGTAGTGTGCATACTAGGGAGGGTTTGCCACACCAACTGCAGGAGGTCAGTTCTGCAAGTGAAGAAGGAGCAACTCTAATGAGGACTCTTCGGTGTAGCTGTACAACGGGGACTGTAATACAAATCACAAAGGTTTGATTTTGATTGAACTGTTACTCTTTAAATGAAATTTGCAGAAATGGAAAATGTCACTTTGGATAATTCCCTACCTTATCATTACAAGCTATCTGAAGACTAATCACCGTTTGCTGATGTTAGGTCACTCACTAGTGGTTAGGTCTGATCACTGGTGGTAAACGGCTAGCAATGTGGCATTTTCTAAAGGGATTTTTAACTATGCACTCTGCATACAGGGAGGCAATAAAAACACTGATTAACTGCACCACCAATTCTACAAACAAGCAGAAATTAAATACAGGAAGGAGAGGTGAAAACCAGCACAGAGGGTTACAAAGAGGAAAGGACTCTGGGGTCAACATTCACTCGGGAAAGGAAGACATAAGTGACGAAAACCTCTTGAACTTTTGTGTTAGGAATCACTGAAACTTGCAAGCTATATCCATCATCTGTTCTAAGTCTCTCAGGAGATCAGTATTGTTCCTATGGACATAAAATTATATGCAACCTCCTTGTACCAAGAACCTGAATCCCAATATGATACTTACAGCAAATGTTCTATATGAATTTAGTTTCTTTTTGGGACACAAATTTCCTAGAAAACTGATCAGGATTTTTTTCTGAATGTGGATGCAAAAATTATTGAAGTTTACCTATAATTTATTTTTTTTTATTTCTCTTCACTGTTTGTTTGTTTGCCTTGTATGCTAAATCGTCATCTGACAATGGACACCAGTAGCTCTGCAGTAGATACTGCAATAAAAACATCCATATATGGGAAATTCTGGCTGAGATAACAATTCACCCCAATTCAGATAATGGAAAGCATGAAATAGTTTGTATCAAGCATTCTGCTTATCTATTGTTTATACTGCTGCATTGGATGACTGTTTTCCTAAATGATGTAATGAATATGAAATAACTCTTTCTGTATAATTTTCCTATTTACAGAAAATATTTCTGATAAAAGTCTACCTTTTGAGATTCAGGAATATTTTAAAAGCAGCAGAGCCCTTCTCTGAATTCTCTCACATATCTGCAATGTCTCTGTAACATAGAACACAGTAATTAGCTGCTTTAACTAACAGAAGAATACAGACCAAGTGTTTTTATTGTACAACCTAGCTAGTTGTAGTAGAGACAATGACACTGGGACTGTGATCACCAACTTACAGCTCAGAGGTGAAGCCTCACAAAGACATTTGGAGATGAAGAAAAACATTCTCAACTGCAAAAAAAAAAAAAAAAAAAAAAAAAAAAAAAGAGCATAGGCAGTAGGGAAGAGAAGGACTTAGAAGAAGGTTGTTGGAGATAAAAATGCCAATTTCTTCTGATCAGTAGACAGTCTTCAGGTTTTGGGGCATAAAAAGATGTTCTCCCAATCACTGTGGACTTGCTTTGCCTTTCTGCACAGTTTGTCGCAACTTCTTCTGCAGAAGTTGCTAACATGCTCTGTTAGGTAACACGCTCTGGTGGCTGACAGAGCACAATAACTATCTTCTCTGCTTAGAAGTGTTTCCAGTTTGACTTCCTGCTAAATATATTCCTAGTCTACTACATGTCAGTAATGGATTTCATTTAAAATAATGATCATTCAATTTCTTTCCAGTTTATCCTTTTATTTGTGCTGATACTTATAAAGGAAAATTTATAAATGGCTGTGGAAAATAGCTATGGATCTGTGGAGGTCGTTTTGGTAGTTGGGGTGAGACAGTGGTTACTCACAGCTGCTACAGCTCACCTGATGACAGGCTTCTTTTTTTTTCCCTTTGATTGTATGAATGTGAAATATTCTTTAACTGGTAGATAAATTTTACACTGAACTTACAGACTTATTCCCTATAAAGACTGTGAACTTAATAATTTAGTGAGACACTCGGAATCCATCTAATGAAATATGCACGAAAGGAAAGACATGTTTAACCCTGTATCCTGCTAATCCAAAATGGTAAAGATTAAAATACAGAGCAGGTCAGCACGAGTGTTCAACCCTGATGTGCCTTTTTGGCAAATTCGGCTGACCCTTTTCACTCTGTTACTGGGCAGCTTACCCAGTCAGACAGGTTTAAGCATCCTCAGCAAGAAACTCTGGGCTGACCAGAATAAATTTGTGTATGTACACAAGCATTTTTATAAACCTTTAAAACAGTTTGGGAGCTACTATTCAAACTGTCAGACTACTAGAGTGTCCCTGACACAACTTAATCTGTGCCTAACACTGTATTCCCAAATAAATTCCCAAACCACAGTTTAGGAGTTAGGAGGAGCTACAGACGATTTGCACAGAATTATTTATCTCTGGCAGGTAAGAGGATTTAATAATGTGGACACGGGCTCTCTGTTGTACACGGCCAGAGCTTGGTTTCAGATGTACTTGAATTTACAGATACGGTTAGAACCAAAGAGAATAAGAAACTCTGAAAACAGACACTGGGAAACAGATGTTTCTATGGCAAGCTCACAGTCCTGCTGACAGGTCTTTCTGAGGGCTAGTAAATCGTTTCTGTCTTCTGTTCTTCACTCATTAACATGTCTTCAGCATTAACACTCATTAACATGTCTTCAGCATTAACATGTCTTGTTTCTTAACTTGGTCCTCTTTCTTCCCCTAACTTCCACTGTTCTATTTGTTTTTCCTTGTATGTCTTTCAAATTTTCATTTCCTTGTTCCACATTTCTCAGAAATCAACTCTTTTTTTTTCCTTTCTTATTCCTATTGTTTGCCCAGCTCTCTCCTTCTTGTGCTTTCTAAAATCTTTAATTACACTGCAAAATATATCAATTTCCTCTCTTTCTCTGCTTTGGATGCTGTTCAATCTCCTTTTCTCCACATTGATACCATTCTTCTTAGTGTTGCTAATGACAAATATGTTTCCAAAAACCTGCCACCTCTTTGTCCTCAGTGTGTCCACCAAGCAATCCTTAATAGTCTCCATCCTTATGGTGGAACATCTCACGCATCCTACCTTAATCAAAAAGGGGTTCTCCAAAAGGTAGTTGTTGCTTTGTCAGCCAACATAAATCATTGGTTTTGATTTCATCTCCATTGCCTACATGTTTGAACATTAACTCCCCTCATCAGCTCCGTCCACTGACCTCCTGTCCAAAATCTTTTTGACCTTGAGGACAGCCTCAAACTCAAGGACACTCTGTGCTCTCTTCAGGCAGCCATCCTTTGTCATTAGCCTCCCAGGTTCCATTGTCCTGCCAGCCTGCTTCCTCCTCCTGCAGTTTCTCTCTACTGCTTGTCTCATTAACCTCCTCTGCAAGTTATGAACATTTTGATTTTATTGACAAACTCGTAATCTAACTCACACATACTCCATTTTAAGTGCTTGGTTGTAACCTGTAGTAAATTAAAATGAATTAGCTTTCTCTTTTTCCTTTACCTCCAGTCTTTGTTTATGCTCTGTCCTTTAACAAAAGGTAATTACAGATTTTTGTGCATAAATTCACTGAGTGCAATGCTGAGTGCCTCAGTATTGATCACCATATGACTACCTGGAAAAATGCCACTACTGGGTGTCCAAATTAAAGTAGTCATAAATTTTTTAAGTAGTCAAAGTGTTTCTGACATATCTTTTAATTTAAGTTGCAATAATGTATCTATTTTCATTATACTACACAGAAACTTCCAAGTAAGAACATCATGGTGTGATGACTTTGGAGATGACTAGGCACAAAGTATGAGGTCTGTCCAGTAGTACATGAATAGGCAAACTATGCTTAGTAGATGAATAAGCAAACTCTGAAGTGAAAAAGAAAATTATGCTCAGATATTATGCTGAGTAAGCAAAATCCATCTTCGTTATAGGGCCTATTTTTACCTTCTTGGTTTTACTTGTGTATTTAACTCTGACAGAGTCAATAGTCAAAGGACATTAGGTATTGAGATCTCTCCATTTAGACAGAGCAGTCTTGGAAAACATGAGATAGGTGCTTCTTGGGAAGAGATTGCTTTTCAGGTTTCTACAGTGCGTGTGTGTGCTCACAGCTAAGGAAGAGTCCTCTTGAAAGAGCAGGAGCAGTTTGTATTACTCTCAAAACAGAAAACTGAAAAGCTATGAAAGGGCATGTGCTGATTTATCTAGTGAGCCTTTTAACAACTTAAGGGAAGGACTTCAGTTTCAGGAATCTGATCACACTGGGGAGCCATGCCTACCTGGATACAAAAGTCATGTTCGTTTTTGTTTCTAATGAACTGTCTGCTCTTCTGCTTTACATATTAAGAGCAATGGAGTCTTCATTAAACCCTGTGGAGACACCTGAAATATTTACTCTCAGCTTCATAGCTCAGATTGTTCCAGGCTTCACACATACATCGTAATGATCAATGAGAGGTAGGACCAACGCTACCATCAAGGATACACTTCAGGAAGAGAGGCTTAACGGTAGAGCCTGTTTAGATCCAGCTGCTATATATATGTCAAATTAGTGTGGTCAGACCACACTTTGAGTACTGTGTTCAGTTTTGGTCCCTGCTATACAAAAAACGTGTGGACAGGCTGGTAGAATGTTCAGAGAAAGGTCAAGAGGATGAGCAGAGGACTAGAAGACCAGTCATATGAAGAAAGGCTGAGAGAACTGCATTTGTCCAGACTTGTGAAGACAAGCTCAGGAGAGACCTTATCACCGTATACTAGTACATAAAGGGTGGCTACCAAGAAGATGGAGACTCCTTTTTTTATGAGGAGTCACATGGAAAAGACAAGGGGTAATAGATACAAGTTTCTCCCGGGAAAATTCCAATTGGACTCCAGAGGAAAATTTTTCACCATGAGAGCAATTAGACCTTGGGATAATCTTCTGAGAGAAGTGGTGAATTCCTCAATCTTAGACAGTTTTAAAGCTCAGCTTGACAGGGTGCTGGGCCATCTCATTTAAACTGTATTTCTTTATCTTCAAGAGTTGGACTAAATGATCCTTCAGGTCCCTTTCAACCTGGTAATCTATGATTCTGTGATCTCTAGAATTTATCCACAAAGGGGAAACCCTGTTAAACCTGTGACACAAAGGTTTTGTTTAGAAAGAAACACACTTGGTCTGTGATTAGAGATGAAGACATAACTGTTTCTATGCTGAGAAGATAAATCAAAATTAAATGTTTGTAATCGGCACATAGATTTTAAAAAGTCTGAACTAATGAGCTCTACATTAATTTGTGAAGTTAAAAAAAATGGCAGTGTAACATGAAAGAATTAAAATCCAACTACTGTAAGAGAAGACAATAAATAGTTGGAAAAGTTAGTGAGTTAACAGTTTAATCCCTGCTGACACTACTGGTTAAACACTTAACAACCACTGGACTGGCATGATATGAGCAACTCTGAACATGGGTTACACAGCCTAGCTCGTTGTATATACCCAAGGGCCTCACATTAGAAGATTGCAAAGCTGAATGCCACAGAATTGAGGTCCTTTTTCTTTTTTATGTATCATACACAAGCTAAGGAGTCACTTATGTGAGGTGACCCTGCATATCTGGAATTTTGAAATATAGATCTAGTCAGAAGAAGTTGTTTAACAGTATGCACAAAACTCATTATTGGTTTAGTATCGTTGTTTTCAGTGGAGGAACTTTATAAAAGAATTTAAATCAGTGATATTTACTGAATGTAAATGTGACACATGAGGAAAATACATTTAGGATAGAGTAATTTTATCTATCTACATGCTTTTTTGTATTCCATCACGCACTCTGCTATTTGACTCTTGTATCTTCACTGTAAATCCAGTAAATCCCTGAACTGTGCCCTGCCAGACTTCCTTGGCTCCATGCCTATGGTGAAAAAAAAAAAACCACAAAAACCTGCTGTGCTTAGGAGCTGAAATAATATTGAAAATTACATTGAAAAACCAGGAATATGTCTGTCTTGTAACTTTTCAGAAATGCAGCCTGAGGGCATTGTTTTTGTAGCATGAATACATATTCGTAATCTTAAATTTTAATAAATATCAGAAACATTTATATGATGCAGAGCAGACAATGGTTGTATGAAATGACTCTGTACTATTGCTGTGACATAAAGACCTGTTATCCTTAGGCACTAATGAGGAATTGCAAAGCATGCAGACTTTTTAAGTCAATCCAAATACCATTATGCTTATGGCCCAGACATAACCGAACTCTGAAGTTATCTATAAGGTAAGAGATAAATACCCCCATGACTATTTTCCTCTGATTCTCCTTTTACTCTTCTGTGTTTGCTCTCCCTTATCAGCTGCTGAGAAGACATCCTACATCATGTGATGCTCAAAGAAACCAAGTTCACTGTGGATACACACTACCAATTTTCTTCATTTACCTACAAATTGTTTTCACATGTTGACAATTAAGGACGTAAATAGGCAAAATGAGTTTGATATTCATAGCAGGTGTATATACAGTTTTAGTGACCACACCAAGTCTGACACAACGAGAGCAATTTAATTTTGGCTGCAATCACATGTAACAGGCAGATTTCCTGTGAAACCAGTCTAAAAATACTTATGTGTTATTTCACAAGACTGTAGAATCATAGAATCATTAAGATTGAAAAGATCTCTAAGACCATCTAGACCACCTGTCTACCAAACACTACCATGACCACTAAACCATGTCCTGAAGTGCCACATCTACATGTTTTTTGAACACTTCCAGGGACGACAAGTCCACCACTTCCCTGAGCAGCCTGTTCCAATGCCTCACGGCTCTTTCAGTAAAGAATTTTTTCCTACTATCTGATCTAAACCTCCCCTGGTGCAACTTGATACCATTCACTCTTGTCTTATCATTAGTAACTTGGGAGAAGAGACCAACATCCACCTCATTACAACCTCCTTTCAGATAGCTGTAAAGAGCAATGAAACAGTCTTCCTCCCCACTCCCCTCTGTTTAGAAAGGAAGGCTGTGACAACAATCCTGAATTCAAACACTGTAGTAGGACCTTTATAAGAAAGTTTGCCTTCTTACAGTGTTAAACATGGCAGGCAGCACTTTTCACTGAGGACACTCATGTTGGGTCAAACAGCCTTACCAAACTAGAAAACAGATTGCACAGCCTACTTCAAGCGCCTGTGCAGATCGACTTCACCTAAAACATTTATTTTGCCTGAACAACTCCTTGCTATCCTAGGTAAACTGCTTCTGAGTTTTACCACCCTTGTATTTAAAAACGTTGTAATGGAGTTTCTCTTGCAGATCTCTTCTTCTGCCATTCAAGCTTGGTTATTTCTTGTCCTAAATACTCTCCTTTTATTTTGTGCAGTTATCCTAGTGTATGATATTTCTTAATCTGCCCCATGCTTCTAGCAATACTAAGCAATTTTCTTCTTTCAAAAAATGATCAGTAAGTGTATGGGTTTAAAGTACTTGGACTATGCACTTGGTCCCGCTGTTCAACCAGTGTAAGTGAATCTGTCATGTCCTTTGTAGGCCAGCAGTGTTTCACTTGACACCTAGTGCCAAAGCATCTGCGATCTCCATGCTGTCATGTGCCTGCCATTCCCAGTGCTGCAAAGTCGCCATGCTCTCCCTCATCCTCGGGCCACAGGGTCGAGCCACAGGCAGAAATCCTGCTGTACAGCAAGACAAGGGGGGAGACAGGTAGCAGAGCGTAGCACTATTGACCATACATCTGATCTAGGCTTTACTGCTGTGCAGAGCAAAACTAGCTAAACACCAAGAAAATATCTTCCCTTTCCCGGGGAGAGCATATGTGTCTCAAGCAGGGCAAAATCTGACCCTGTGATCCTGACATCATCCACAGCAGCTCCCACTTCCTTATGTGGACTTTGCTAAGGGTTGTGCCTCACTGGGACATGCTTTGCTGTGAAAATAGTGTCTCTTTGTTTCTTAGATAAGCACATTAGGAAGAGATTTCCCAGTTCGTCCCGTAACTGCTACAGTGCAAATATTCAGTTCTACCTGCACTGATTAAGAAAGCTATGTTGATATTTAACAAGCAGAAAAGCAAATATCCATGTTGCTTTGGCCTATAATTTGGGTCAATTGCAATCGGAAAGAATTAAACTAGGTAACACACAGAGGTGTCAGGATGAGGAGAAGATCGCTTTCCTACTCTGTGAGAAGTCCACAGAGTTTGGAGGGCACTGTTTGGTTTAGCTTTGAAGTGGAGAGAAGAAGGGATAGAGAGAGATTCAAATTTTCTAGGCACTGGCAAGTGACATGTGTGTACCAAACAAACAGCTAAAGACTCACTATGAGAAAAGCTGTGTGCTAATTTTTATAAGTAACTCTTGTAACTGCAAGTGCCAGGCTGTAATTTAATGTGCACATAGGTTCTTCTGCGTACATCTATTTTGTTTTCTTAAAAGTCAATTTGCATTCACAAATATGGGATTTGGATGCAGAACTTGGACATCTTTTTTTTTCTAGGGCTTCACAGTCAAACTATCACATGCTTGTTATGTCTTTATTCTGTGCTTTCATATCTGGTTATAAAAGGATACAATATTTAAAAATACCTCTAGCCAATACATTTCACAACAGAATAAACTAAGGGTGATAAATAAGGCTTCTTTGTCAATCCTCTTCCAGTTATAAAATTCCCAGCATAAGTACTGTTCCATAAGAAAAAAAGTTTCCATCAGTGATTCAAATACACCAGATCCAAGTAACCAGAATGTTATGAGAGAACAAGAAAAGCTACACTTCAGACCCTCTCCATCTTGGGGAATATTCTACATTACAGTTTTTGCTATCCAAAAGAGCGTAACACTTTGTCATTCATCATTAACAGTTCTAAACCTCAACAGAGTACCAGATTAAACTTTGTGAGTTAATCTCTTGAAACACAATGAAGCTCTCAGTGGTACAGTCCAGATATGGTGACAGCCAGAATCAAAATCCATGGATTTGAGATAAGCATCCCCGATTGTGTCTCAGTGGAGATGCTTAAAGTTAGAATCACAGAAGTTGCGAAACTCAAGTAGCACAACACTCTGTATTCCAATATAACAATGTCTGTGAAGTCCAGCCTAGAATTTCATGGGAAGAGTTTGCAGTTCTTTAAGAAATAACATTTGTTTCTAATATAGTAGGTGAACTTTCACTAGTAGATGTCTTAGGGCCTGCTACAGGTCTTCCTCTCTTCTCTTTAGAATAAATATGCTTGGGTTTCATTTCCATGTTAATATTTAATACTGGCCTGAATTTTTCTAAAGTAGTGGTCTCCCCGATGTTCACAGATCTCATTCCCATAAGCAGATTGCTACTTTGAAGAAGTTATGTTTGAAAGATACTATCCTGTTATTTTCTTTCTCTGTACTACTATTTTAAGTCTGGTTAATCTGCTGGTTTCAGGTTAGCTAAATTTCCTCTTTCTAAGACAGCTTATGTGTCTTGAATAATTTAATACCTAATCATTTAAACCACAATACCTTTTCAGTTTGCAGATTTGCTTAAGAGAAAGGGTACTTTCTCTGACACCATTGAAGTAATATAAATAGCTGACAGGAAGATGGTTTATTCTTCACTTTTTTACTTTAACGTATTTTTAAGTTGTTTTCTATAATAAAGTGTATTGATAAAATGTTTATTTTAGCACACTGTATTGACAATGGATTTGTAATGGGTTTGTGTCTGGTGGGGATCTGTGGTAGTGGGATGGCTATGGGAGTGGCTCCTATGTGAAGTTCTCAGACCCAGCCCTGGCTAAAAGATGGACTGACTTCTGACCAAGGCAGAGCCAATCAGCACCCCTGCTGTCAGTATATTTAAAAAGGGAGATCTGTTGGGTAACTTCTGTTCCTTTTGTGTTGGAGAGTTCTTTGTTTTGGAGTAGAGGGGGAGATGAGAGTAGCAAACATGGTCACCAAGGCCAGGAAGGAAGCAGGAGGAGAAGGACACCAAAGCAGAGATTTCCATGAGGCTTGTGGTGAGATGGCAGGATGAGCTCCTGCAGCCCAAGGAGATAAACAGTGGAGTAAAAACTCACTTGTAGCAGGTGGAGGATCCCACACTAGATGAGAAGATTACCCCTAAAGCATGCCATGACTCCAAAGAAAACTCATGCTGGAGCAGTCCATCACTGGGACAACATTAGCCCACAGGAAGGATTTGTGCTGGCACACTTTGGGAGGAACCATGACTGTGGAAAAACCTCATTTTTGAGAAATTTGAGGAGGACTGCCTCCCATGAGAGGGACACCATGTGACAGCAGTGGAAGACTGTGAGGAGTCCTCTCCCTGTGGAGGAAGGAGCAGCATAGACAATGAATAATGTGCAGATCATAACCCCCATTCTCTTCCCTTCTGTGCTGTTGTGAGGGAGGAGGCAGCCATGATAAAGAGAGGGGTGGAAGAAAGGTGTATTTAAGATCTGGTTATATTTATTTTCTCATTATCCTACTCTGATCTAATTGATTGGTAAACTGGTGGTGGTTTTGGTTTTTAAATTAAAGTGAGGTTTTCTCCCCAAGTCTGCTCTGTTTTTTACCCATGAACATGAGTGGTGAATGGGCCTTTCCTATCCTCAATCTCAGTCCTCAGGCCTTTTGTTGAGTTTTCTCCTTTCCATCCTGAAAAGGAGGAGGGTAGGAGTGAGTGATTGGCTGCATGGTTCTTTGTTGCCACCTGGATGGGCTCGGACTACAACAGGATGTTGCTTTTAGGAACTGTGCTTTATGGTTTTATTATTCATTCCATTGTAGTTACTTATTAATGCTGCTAACAGTGCGTAGCAGCTGCTATGTGCAGCCAATTTTTATTATTGTTAACATTTTTTAGACTTGGTTTTGTTTTCATCTGCTCCACACAGCGTATTTAATACATTTTTATTGACATTAAACTTATAGTTTAATACTACCATTCTGTTTGCATCTAATGATGGGAAATATATAAATTGTTTTTGCAAATACTGCCAGATGTGTGAGTCTTATTAGAATAACCAGATTTACAACAGTGTTTAGTATCAAAGGTAGATGTCCTGTAACATTTACAAAATTTTATGACACTTGCCAATTTTCAAATGGAAAATGTATACCCAACTGCTTAGAAGTCTTGCCTTATATGTCTGAATAAGTTTTTTAATATATTCATATACACCACAAGATCCTGTTTCTGTCCTTGTATACTATACTAGCGAATCACCTGGTTCTGAACATGACAGAATACCCAGATGAACATGTGTTCAGATATTTTTGACAGGACTCATTCTATCAGTATTTCTGCCATTGCTAAACAGTCCAATTCACCTTATTTCACTGTACATCTTCTCACACTGGTGTTTAAACTAAGGTACAAGTACTGCAAGATCATGGTTTTTCATCCGCTCAACATGAATCTTGTGATTAAAAAATAAAGTGGATCAGTCCCATGATGAGATGAATTTCTCATAACTTTGGGGTACATACGTCTCATTAAGTGTTTATGGTCCCTATACCATCGGTAGACACTAGGAAGTGATGTATTTGGTCATGTATAGATGTTTGCTAAAGAATGAGAGAATATGTTATACTGTACTCTCTGTTTAAACAGAATGCCCATCAACATTTTGGTCACCTACATAGACAGTGGGGCTGATGACACCAAGCTGAGTTGTACACTGCAGGGAGGGGATGCCATCCAGAGGGACCTGGACAGGCTTGAGAGATGGGCTCATGCAAAGGTCATGACTTTCAACTAGGTCAAGTCCAAGATCCTGTACATGGGTTGGGGCAATCCCAAACACAAATATAGGCTGGGTGATAAGTGGATTTGGAACAGCCCTGCAGAGAACGACTTGGGGTTGTTGGTGGGTGAAAAACTGAACATGAGCCGGCAATGTGTGCTCACAGTCCAGAAAGCCAATCACATCCTGAACTGCATCACAAGAAGTGTGGCCAGCACGTCAAGGGAGGTGATTATACTCTACTCCCTCTACCCTGCTCTTGTGAGATCCCACCTGCAGTACTACATTCAGCTTTGGGGCACCCAGTACAAAACCAGCAGGGACCTGCTGAGTTGTGTCCAGAGGTGGGCCACAAAGATGATCGTGGGATTGCAGCACCCTCCATATGATGGCAGGCTGAGAGAGTTGGGACTGTTCAGCCTGGAGAAGAGAAGTGAAACTCCAGTGAAACTCTACAGTGGCCTTCCAGTACTTAAAGGGGCCTATAGGAAAGACAGAGAGGGACTCTTTATTATGGAGTGTAGTGACAGAGTGGGGGGTAACGGTTTTAAACTGAAAGAGGGTGGATCTAGATTAGATATTAAGAACAAAGTATTTTCTGTGAAGCTGGTGAAGCACTAGAACAGGTTGCACAGACAAGCTGTGGAAGTCCCCTCCCTGGAGGGATGGGTTGGATGGGGCTTTGAGCAACCTAGTATAGTAGAACATGTCCCTGCTCATGGCAGGGGGATTGGAACTGAATGATCTTTGAGGTTCCTTCCAGCCAAATCCATTTTAAGATTCTATGATCAACTATAATGAGATCTTAACACTTGTCTCGTATGAAGACTCCTATTTTAGGACAAATGAATCCCACCGAATGTAAAAAATACTTTTATTTCACAATGTCTTGAAAATAACACCTTCAAGGTATTTTTGGTTGGCACCTGTTAGACAATTTACAGGTGTCTTTTCTGTTCTCAGGACTATTCAACAGATCTTCCAAGACTTTTTCCTCCTTGAAAGATGACCTTGTACTGATAAGATCTTGTCACAAAAATAAGCAGAATGGTATTTCTTTCCTCGTGGGTGAATACTGTGTGGCAAGATCACAACCATAGTTTACAAAATACTTTTTTCCTTTCTTTAGGAATAAATGGAAAAATATAAATGTTGGCTTCCTTAAAAGTAAAAATAAGAACAACCGTACTTAAAACATGCATGAAAACTAGATCAGATAGACTAGCAGTTTCTGAAATGCTGAAGGCTGGTGCTTTTTAGTCTAGAGAAATGATTTATTTGGAAGGAAGATCAGCTGCCCAGGATAGAGGAAGTTGTGCAGCAGAGTTTTCTGAAGGAGATTCAGTCAGAAGAATGCACTATTTTCCCTGTTTTTTTTCTGAACCCTGTTGTCTACAGACAGATCAGCCACACACACAGAGGTGTGTTCTGAGCTGTTAGATATTAATCTCATATAACACACAGTCATGAGAAAAAGATTCGTATGTATCTTATATAAGAAACAAAATACACAAGAAAGCAAATTAAAAGTCATCTGAAATGAATATCATTTGTACTAAGATGAGGAAAATAGTTTTTATAACACTTCCTGGAGTGACAAGAGTTTAAGTCTTAGATTATTGTTTCCTTATTACTATGCAAAGGAAAACTCCTGTACTGCAAATACCTTATATATGACTGTAAAATTCTCTCTTTCATTACCTTCATTCACAAAGGCAAGGAAGACGCTATGTTTACAGTGGAGGAGAAGAAATGCCACCTTGTTTTGCTTTACCTAGTGACCACAGATTCTTGGTTTCCTCTCTACAAAAAAACATTAACCTCTTCAAAAAAACCCACCTTTTTAAATTTAGCTAAAGGTAAATGCAGACCTTTTCTTCCTCCAATAACCTTAATTAGACACCAATGAAAAATCAAACACTATAGAAAATCAAACTGAAATACCTTTGTAGTTGCACTAAGGAAAAACTGTTCAGAGTTCATTGTATAATCCTACAATGTTTACAGTTCTTGAAGGTTTCGTCTAGTTCAAAGGTTACAGACACTGTTTGTGCCTAGGAGCACTAAACTTGTGTTTCCCCAGTATGGGCTTCCACTAATAGTATTTCACTTTTTGTCTTGCCAGTCAAATTTCTTTTTGAAAGTTTAACCTGGT
The DNA here is from genome assembly GCA_020746105.1 of Trogon surrucura. Classification (NCBI taxonomy): domain Eukaryota; kingdom Metazoa; phylum Chordata; class Aves; order Trogoniformes; family Trogonidae; genus Trogon; species Trogon surrucura. The sequence continues at coordinate 64,455,757 of CM036658.1, read as the reverse complement.
TCCCATTCAAAACTGTTCAGGAGACCCAAATACACCATGGTAACCAAACTGATATTATCAGCATAGCCAACAATGCCTTTAGGTACATCACTGTTTTTGCTGTTTCTTCCAATTATTTTGGATTCAGCCCTGCATCTACTAGTTCTATCTATTACAGTGTCTAGTACTTGCCCAGGTAAATAGTTTTCTGCCGTTTTTAAGCCTTCCCTGAAGCCATTAAAAACATTCCTTTCCTATTTGCCACTTTCCATTCCTCTAGTGAAAAACAGTTTAGCCATCAGTTAACAGCTCAGTGCTATTACATTAGAATGCCTTCTGAGTAACTAAGTGGTTCTTTGTGCCTGCTACTGATAACTACACTTTTTATTATTAGGTAAGCATGAATTATTTTAAAAATTGTTTGTATGATATTTCTCAGAGATTTCCTCATAAACAGTGGTTCAGATACAGAGCTCACCCTGTCCTCTTCCACAGTGATGCTAATGTAAATCATTGATTTCTTTTCCCTGCTGCCGCTTTTTCGTTTCACACTTTTAAATCCATCAGCCCTTCACAGTTAATCAGAGCTCTTGTTTCCAATTCATTTGAAAAGAGACTTCAGACTTTGTTTTTATTCAACTTGTTCCTCAAAATCTATCAATCTAGCTTTTCTATATTGTTACTCATTTTTCAAAATCGAATACATGGGAGAGTTTCTATCTTTCCTATTTCTGTTGGTCTATCCTGGCCACTGTTACTGAGTGTATTTTTCATCATTGCATCCTGGACTAGATCCTGTTCACTGATTAGGACTAAAGTAAATCTTTCTCCTGATGCAAATTTCTGACTTGGCAGGTTTCCAAGAAGAAAAAAATTTTATTGTGTAGACTCTTAATTTTTTCTTGCTATAAAAGCAACTAGTTCATAAAGACTGAATCTTCCTGTTCTGTTGTATTTTCTGCTTGCTTTCAACATGTTAGTCGCTCTGCTGGCCCAGTATACCATTACTCCTCTTCCATTTGGAAATGGCATATTTTTTTTCTTTATATATTATGTGGTTCTTGTTGATGCTTTTAACTATTTGTTTTATTTGGATCTGAACTTTTCTTAACCAAAATACATTAAGAAATGACAGAAGAAGTGTCATTCCTGGACTAATGTACTGTCTTAATCCCATCTAGTCTGATTTTCTTCCTTTCATTCTTCCTGAAGTGTTTATTGTATCAGTAGCTCATTTAAAACCAAACGTTGTTTACCAGTCTTCCTAGCTTCCTAATATCGTCACAGGACTTTCGTATTCAGTCTTTGCTTTGTTGCTGATTTTTTGTTGTGTGGTAGAACAGGATACGTAGAAACTATTCTTCACCGATTTCTGATGGGTTTTTAAATTTTTTTTTTAGGATCTGCTCTACATATTTTGGATGTTTCAGAACTTTTTTATCTTCATCCCTACAGAATGTGTAATCCCAAACAGCATGCTCTTCTTCCCTTTTTCGTCTTCCCACAGTCCACAATTCAGATAACTCTACTATCAATTTTTCAGTGTCACAAGCCTGATTTCATTTTGGTTTAGATGGAATTAGGAAGAAATGCCATTCCTTCTCTAAAGTGTCCAGCCATAACTGTAATTCATAATCAGTATAAGTCCCTCTTCCATGCACTGTTTCCTCAACTATTCATCAGTATGTCTCTGGTCACAGGTGCTATATTGCAAGCATTTCAGACTATCCTTGCATTAAGTTCAATAGTTTATTACAGCTTAGAGTGTATCTCCTCAGGTCAACACCATTAGTACTCATATAGTCCACAGTAAAGCTTCTTACACAGCTCTGTTCTCTGTGTCTTGTGCAGGCTGCTACCTCTGACCCAGCAGGCAGGTAACCAGATTGTCCACACAGCATGTGACTCTACTGCCATGCATTCCTGGTCTAAGTCTGCAGTGTGCATATATTTGGCAAGAGAAATCTTCCCTCTCTCCATCCACTAGTGCACATCCCTCTGTTGGAATTCCTGGTAATGAGGCAGTATTTGAGGGCAGGAGGATGTGAGACCATTGCTTGGTGTGGAAGTCTCACTGACCTGGATAGGATAATCACAAAATCCCTCTTATCCATAAAAGCTTATTGCCAATGGCAGTCATTCTATAACACCAAGGGAGACAAAAAATACAAGCTTCTTTAAACTTCTGTTAGGAAGTAGATAAATGCAACAGTAAAATAAGAAGACAAAGTTGACAAGTATAATACATTTCAGAAGGTTTTACAAAAACATAAAATGACATTTTGATATAATAGCTAGGAGTACTTGCAGATTTTTATAGTCTCCTCACTGTCCAGCTTAACTGTGCAGAATTTAACCTCATTCCATGACTTCTTTTTAGTAGCTTTTATATTGTTTATAATTTTAAGAACTTCATTCACCAAATAAATGCTGACTAGATATGCTTCCACCCACAAAATATTCATGTTTATAGTCTGGGCTCAAACATCACAAAAGGAAAAGTGTATGGTTTGGGTTTTTTTTTTCCAAGATATCCTTTATCTTGCCTTCTTTTAATGAAGAAAATTACTAAGTTTTGTTATCTAATAATCTGTTTCTCTAAGACGACATGTAAAAATGAGATATTAGGAATCTTCAGTTTGTGAGTCTTTAGAATTCTAGAAATCAATCAAATTATCTGGGAAAAAAAAAAAACAAACAAAGTACCTTGATTCATAATTCAGCTAAATAAGTTTGTGACTTTTCTTTAAAGCAGGTATAATAAGCAGTAACAAAGAGAAAAAGAGTGTTCTCCCTTTCGTTATGTGTAGCTATTCATTTTATTGTCACCTGCTTACATACAATTCTACACAGTAAATTTAGTGAGTAATAAACTGCTAACCAGATCAAGAGGCTCCATACCCAGATGCAGATAATAAACAGTAAAAAAAGCCTGTGAAAATACAGCTTCTTGGATTGTAATAAGATGAAGAATTCAAGTATTGGGGGAAAATTAAATCTACATGTAGAGGGATTTTTTTCCTAAAGAATCTAATTACTGTGCCTAGACACACATGCACATAGCAACAATAGTCTGAAAATAAACTATGTTTGAATATCTCTGGAACAATCTCATTCTAGTGACACACTTACTGTTTAATATTCTAGCCAGAAGGAAGCTGACTGTAAGCCTTAGATACTCATTTTCCAGGACTAATTTTGTTTATTTGTTATAGGTATGGGCAGGGAAGAACTGCATGTCTTGTACAGTGTGTCAGAGGGGTTAGTCACAGACTGCAGTGTGTGTCATAGCACAGGCCAAGCTTCTGTAAGACTGTTGAACAGCTCATCACACTCTGAGTGTGAAGGGCAGCTGCTCAATTCACTGTTGGATGAAAGGAAGGAGGAAAAGCCATTCCTTCCAGAAAATCATGGCTTAGATCCAGCAGGGTTGTACTGTTTTAGTTCTATGCAATTTCAAGAAACGAGTTTACTGTCTGAGAAACTACGTAGCTATTTTTAAGCTTTATTTCTGTATTTTTAGGAAAGCATTATATATTCTTCTATGTATACATAAATATGTACATGCAATATTGCCAAGGCTTAGGGTTGGGCCAGCCACTAAATGCTGACAGATACTCTCTAACCCATCTCTCTCCCCAAATGGGAAGGGAAAGGGAAATAAAGACTTATGGATTGGGAAAGAAACCTTCTAACAGCTTTATTAAAACAATAATAGTACTAAGACAGAAAAATAATGAAAATAATGAATACTAAGAAATAATGAAAATAAGGAACTATATGCAAATATATACAAAACTGATACCAAATCTGACTCCCCTTCCCAGTAACAATCAACACTGATGCTGCAGAGCAGGCAGCAGCCAGAAAGATGCAAGCTCAGCAGCAGAGGGAAGCTGGATTCAGGAACTCAGGATGAGGATCAAAGGCAGAAGAATAGATGGAGTCCTCCTCAGACACCAACCATTGAAGAAGGGGTCTTTAAATCTATAATCTCACATTATGCTGAATATGACATATACGGAATGCAATATTCTTGCTGGTCACCTCTCCTGTCTGTTCCTCTCTAAATGTGCAACATTTTACTTCCTTGTGACCCCTTTTACTTCCGGCACCTGCAATGTGGCACACGAGATCCAGCAGTGACCTTGGTCACTGCAGGAGCAAATGTAATCAAGAGCCTTTCTGCATCCCAGTCCCAGGCAGTAACTGTAGACATCAGGTGTTATCACTGCCAGTAGCAGACAGCATCTGCAAAACATTCTGTTAACTTCAGAAAGTGCAGCCTCTTAGAAGACACTGAGCTGAAAAGTAAAATTACTGAACAGAATTGGTTCTGTTTAACTCAAACCAGGACAAACACACATATACAATGACAATGTTTGAAAGTTATTGGGTAAAATCTTCTTCATGAGAACAGAGGCTGAAGACTTAAATATCATGAACACAATATTAAAATTGTTTCTTAGAGTAAAAACCTAACAGCTCCATACAAACAAGAACTATGTACAATTTGAGAGCAAGTATTCCTTGAATGTTTCTGGCTGTTCCCTTTACTACACCATCGCACCAGAAAGGCAGCTCATATCCTGGAAATTCTGTGAAGAACACGTATACTTGTCAGAGACAAATGTCTGCTGCATATACAGAATTTTATTTTGTTATGTATATAATAAGTGACGCTAAGAGTTAGTGATGATGGTGTTACTTCAGTCTTAACTTCCTGTACTGTGTGTCAAAATAAGCAAATGTAGTTTTCATAGAATCATAGAATCATAGAATGTTAGGGATTGGAAGGAACCTCGAAAGATCATCAAGTCCAATCCCCCTGCCAGAGCAGGAATGCCTAGACTATGCCACACAGGAACGTGTCCAGGCAGGTCTTGAATGTCTCCAGAGAAGGAGACTCCACAACCTCTCTGGGCAGCCTGTTCCAGGGCTCCGTCACCCTCACTGAGAAGAAGTTTCTTCTTGAGTTTAAGTGGAACCTCTTATGTTCCAGTTTCAGCCCATTACCCCTTGTCCTGTCATTGGTTGTCACCGAGAAGAGCCTGGCTCCATCCTCGTGACATTCACTCTTGATATATTTGTAAACATTAATGAGGTCACCCCTCAGCCTCCTCTTCTCCAAACTAAAGAGCCCCAGCTCCCTCAGTCTTTTCTCATAAGGGAGATGCTCCACTCCCTTAATCATCCTAGTTGCCCTGTGCTGGACTCTCTCCAGCAGTTCCCTGTCTTTCTTGAACTGAGGGGCCCAGAACTGGACACAGTATTCCAGATGGGGTCTCACCAGGGCAGAGTAGAGGGGAAGGAGAACCCCTCTCGACCTACTAACCACCCCCCTTCTAATACACCCCAGGATGCCATTGGCCTTCCTGGCCACAAGGGCACATTGCTGGCTCATGGCCATCCTGCTGTCCACCAAGACTCCCAGGTCCCTTTCCCCTACACTACTCTCTAATAAGTCATTCCCCAACTTATACTGGAACCTGGGGTTGTTCCTACCCAGATACAAGACTCTACACTTACCCTTGTTATATTTCATTAAATTTTTCCCCGCCCAACCCTCCAGCCTGTCCAGGTCTCGCTGGATGGCAGCACAGCCTTCTGGCATGTCAACCACTCCTCCCAGCTTGGTGTCATCAGCAAACTTGCTGATAGTACTCTCTAGTCCCTCATCCAAGTCATCAATGAATATGTTGAATAATACTGGTCCCAGTACCGACCCTTGAGGGACTCCACTGGATACAGGCCTCCAACCAGACTTCGCCCCATTGACCAAAACTCTTTGGCTTCTTCCCCTTAGCCAGTTCACAGTCCACCTCACTACCCAAGAGTCTAGACCACACTTCCTCAGTTTAGCAGCAAGGATGTTGTGGGAGACTGTGTCAAATGCTTTACTGAAGTCAAGGTAGACCACATCCACCGCTCGGCCATCATCTATCCACCTTGTTATATCCTCATAAAAGGCTATGAGGTTAGTCAAGCACGACTTCCCCTTGGTGAAGCCATGTTGACTGTCTCTAATGACCCTCTTATCCTTGGTATGCCTTGAGATGGCACCAAGGATAAGTCGTTCCTTCACTTTCCCAGGGATGGAGGTGAGGCTGACCGGTCTATAGTTACCCGAGTCCTCCTTCTTGCCCTTTTTGAAGACTGGAGTGACATTTGCTTCCCTCCAGTCCTCAGGCACCTCTCCCGTCTCCCAAGACTTGGCAAAGATGATGGAGAGTGGTCTAGCAATTTAAGCAGGTTTTGGGCAGCACTTTTTAGAATCATAGAACGGCCTAGGCTGGAAGGGACCAACCTCCCTGTCATGGACAGGGACGCCTCTCAACTAGATCAAGCAACACATGGGGACCCAACAGGGATCAAACACGCGACCTAGGTGTTATCAGCACCACGCTCTAATCGAGTGAGTTAACCAGCCCCCTAAGGTCCCTTCCTTAAACACTAAAGGTCCCCTTAGTGTTTAGAAAAACACTAAACTCCTTGCTTGAAAGTGTATAAACACAGGAGTTTTATGGAAATGAATGGAGTTGTATGATATGTAGGCATCTAACATAATACACTGAAATAAATGACAACACTTTCTGGAACAGAAAAGTCTTAACACTCATTCTCAGCAGGCATCCTCTATGAAACATGTCATCGTTCCTTTACTAGAAACTTCCATATGCTGAAAAAAATTCTTCAGCTGGACAGTGAAGCACTATGTCCTCACCTCACAGTACCAAGTGACAAAAAAAAAAAAAAGGTAAGGGAAAAGTTTTTAACTTTGTTAATGAGAAATGTCATATCATAATTACCCAAGTTAGGAACACATTTTACTGATTATTTTTTTCCTTAGCAAATCAATGTGTGATCCTCAGAAGTGTAATAGTTTTCTGTTTGACAAGGATGACTATGACGTGTGCTGCACAAACTTTCGCATGTTCATGTTGGTAAGTCTGAGGCGAGGAGGATAATAAATCATTTCTGTCCCTTTCTGGTTAATGAGTACAGACTCTGAGAACATTTGACTTCTTATAGAAACTAGCATGCATAGTGAGTCACATTGAGCAAAACAAACAGTTCTGTGCTTTCATTTTGCAATGCCTGAATTGTTATATTCGAGGTACAATACTTGCAGCCATTCTACTGAGACCCTAGAAGTAATTCACTACACCTGAGTAACTGAATCTCTTGCTGCTCATATAACATGAAGGAAGAAAATTTGAGTTAGAAAGCATGGCTCATTTCAACAGGACAAATACGTAATTTTGCAATCCAGAAAAGAGCCACAGGAGCTCTCCTGTGGACCTTGATCACATTTATATCAACACCACTTCCATGTATAGAAAAGGCAATGCTCCTTGGTTAACAGTCTCTCATAAATGGTAATATTCAGAGTTTCTGCTTGCCATGGAGGTGTGTATAGCAAGAACTTTGCTGGAGCAAGCTTTTGTATTTTTCCCAAAGAAATCATAGAATCACAGAATTGTCAGGGTTGGAAGGTACCTTAAAAATCATCTAGTTCCAACCTCCCCACCATGGGCAGGGACATCACCCACTATATAAGGCTGACCAGAACCCCATCCAGCCTGGCCTTAAAAACTCACCACCCTCATGGTGAAGAACTTCTTCCTAGAGTACAATCTGAACCGATCCATCTCTAGTTTCAATCCATTCCCTCTAGTCCTATCACTACCTGACATCCTAAAAAGTCCCTCACCAGCTTTCTTGTAGAACCTCTTAAGGTACTGGAAGGCCACAGTAAGGTCTCCTTGGAGCCTTCTTTTCTGCAGACTGAACAACCCCAACTGTCTCAGTCTGTCTTCATAGGAGAGGTGCTCCAGCCCTCTAATCATCCTCGTGGCCCTTCTCTGGACACACTGCAGCATGTCCATATCTTTCTTGTGCTGTGGGCTTCAGAACTGGATGCAGTACTCCAGGTGAGGTCTCACGAGAGTGGAGTAGAGGGGGGGGTAAAGTAATGCTTTGTAAAACAGCAAGTCATTATTGACAAAAAAATGTGCATTTAATGGTCTCTGAGATATAAGTGTTTTCACTCTAAAATCCTTACCTATCACTCCTCTACATCATCCCTTCCTTTCACAGGGAGGTATAGTTGCTCAATATGACTGTTGAGATAAATCTTAAGTTTATCTATGCAGATTGTTAAGCCTTAACCTCTGAGCCCTTCTCCTACAAATTATGACAAGCTATTCTCCTTGGCAGTTAAGAGCATCTGTACTCTTTAGTCTTCAGACAGCTGCTGGCATTTTCTTTCTTGCCTGCCAGTTTCCGTAATTCACCTGGACCTCACCCATGTAAGTTCTTGACCATAGAAAATCCAGTAGCAGGACTGCAGTTACCTGATCCTAACTTTAGGTCCTTTTACACCACAGTTCCCACTCCACTACTTCCTGTGGAGACAAGCCTAGCAAGAGAAATGGCTGCTGTGGGACTAATTCCTTGATAGACTATGCAGAGAAGACCAGGATGAATCTTAATATTATGTCTGTAGAATAACTTTGGAGTGGTTTGTGAAATCTGATTTTGATGGAGAGAGGATCTTAATTCCTGTATAGCAAAGCTCTTAATGCTGCAGCTTGCACTGATGGTGGTCCAGAAAACATCAGACACAGCTATATCCTTTGGTGGCGACCTAGATGTCTTAGGAAAAGTGCCAGGAACTGGACATTCAGACCACTTGCAGAAAAGGTGAGTATCTCTTTTCTAACTAACTTCTGGCATTACAACAGCAAGATCAGTGCCAAAATGTGTAACAATCATGCAGTCAGTGACTTGAGGATAACTTAACAACAACAACCAGTCACAGAGATTCCTTATTCTGCTTTTCTTCTGGCCATGGTAGGTATATAATCATCCCTGTAACAAGTGTAAAAATATAACAGCATTTTAGGGCAAGATCCCACCGTATGCTTAGTGTGATGTAGCCCACAGCATGGTGAATACCTGAGTGGCAGGTTCTGAATGTAAATACAAGGAGTATTACCAGTCTTAAGAAACTGGAAATGCATGCCAGGACATATGCCAGGAACTAGTCAGCTGCAGGGATAGTGCAAGGATGGGAGTGTGAAGCAAGAAGTGCAGTCCAGAATTTGTATTGTGTGGTTTAGAACAAAAGAAGTGAAAAGATCTCATTTAATCGTACACTAAGAGATAAATTCTTAGATTCACCTGTGATTAAATAATGCCAGATTAAAACTTTTTTTCTATGCTAGGGTTGCACTTCACTTTCACATGTAGTTACCACAGAAAATTGTAGGTTTTGTAGATGCAGTAATCAAGGGACAGATCTCTTTTTTACAAAGAAAATAAAAGCAATTTGTTTACTTCAATAGGCCATGACAGAAAAGGGTTGTGTAGAATACCAGGGAATAACTAAAAAAATCCTCCCCCCCAGGACAAGATACAAGAGGTAAGTTTATGTACTTTTCTGGGTTTTTTAAATTATTTTTTATTCTCTGCAATTAATGCACCATACTGACTACATTTTACCTCCAAAATATCACTGGTTAAAGAATAAAGAGTGGAAAAATCACTGTGCTTGTGGAGAAACATGGTCTATTTGCAGAGTGTACATGTCTTCTGTGAAGGGTAATCCTGTCTCAATAACGTCCCAGAGTACTAAGAAGGTATCAATAAGCACAGGGATAAGAGGCGCTCATAGAGATAATTTGTTTCTGCACCAAAAAATTACTAAGAATCTATGTTGCCATGGAGCTGTAGGGAATTGGACTGAAAGCCAGTTAAAGGATAAGAAACAAAGGATAGAAAGCAAAGCTTAACTGTCACTTTTTAGGCTACAGATGAGTCAGCAGTGTTGTCCCCCAGGGATCAGTGCTGGCACTGATGCTATTCTCAGAGATGGGAGTATGTAGTAACATTTTTTTGCAAGGACGTGATGAGCTTTTGTCGGAGGATGTTCTGAGTCATCAAGCTGTAACGTGCCTACTGTGGTGCTCCCCAGTCTCCTTAAACCGATACCAGACCCAGCTCCTGGCTTACCCCCTGAAGGTAAAGAAACAGCTGAGCACCTCTGCCTGTTAGAGCAGCTCCCTTCCCTTCAGAGGCTATGTGGGAATGGAGACATGTTCATCTCCCTTTGTACCTGTGTTATGCCCAGTACAGTACTAGACAGTGCTGTATGTCACACTTTCTTAGTGACATATGACACTTTCATCCAAGGATACTGTGGCTCCTCAGAGTGCCTTGACTCTGGAGGGCTCAAGGATGGCTGCAGTACCTCATACTTTCAAGTACTATGTGGCATGTTTGAGCCCAGCTGCCTTGTCAGTCCTGAGTTTGTTCCCAGTTTAGCAATTATTTCAATTCTTACCTAAGGAGATCTGTTCCATGTCCAGACATATTTAAAGGTAATCCTACTCTTGCAAGCTTGTGAAGAACATATTTTTCTCACTGACATCTGCAGTAGAGAAGCTTTGGTGCTTGTATGAAACTAGGCAGACAAAGCACAGGCCTGTGGAAAAGGACTTGGGTGTACTGGTGGATGAAAATGTGGACATGAGCCAACAATGCGCACTTGCAGACCAGAAGGCCAAAAGCATCCTGGCCTCCGTCAGAAGCAGCATGGCAGCAGGTTCCTCTGATCTGCTCTGGTGAGACCTCACCTGCAGTACTGTGTTCAGCTGTGGAGACCTCAACACAACAAGGACATGAACATTTTGGGGCAGTTCCAGAGGAGGGCCACAAAAATGATCAGAAGACTGGAGCAACTTTTCCTATGAGGACAGGCTGAGAGAGTTGGGGTTATTCAGGCTTGAAAAGATAAGGCTCCAAAGAGACCTTATAGTGGCCTTCCAGTTCTTGAAGGGGGCCTGCAGGAAAGCTGGGGAGGGACTGTTTGCAAAAGTGTGTAGTGACAGCACAAGGGGCAATGGTTTCAACCTAGAGTAGGGTAGATTTAGGGTAGACATTTGGAAGAAGTTCTTTACTATGAGGGTGGTGAGACACTGGCACAGGTTGCCCAGAGAGGTGGTGAAGGCCCCGTCCCTGGAGACATTAAAGGTCAGGCTTGATGGGGCTCTGAGTAACTTGATGTAGTTCTGGATAAACTATGTGTTCTGGATTACCCGCATGTAAGTGCCTGCTGCTGTGTTTTAACCTCAAGCTGGAAAACCAAGGAGAATCTCTGATCTCTTGATGTTGAAAAGAGATGCTGGAGTGGGAGTAAGTTAGTGAGTGGGAGAAACTGTACTCGGTAGTGACCCGAAGGTACTGTTACAGAGACTGGCTTTGCTGATGAAGAAAAAGCATTTGCTCTAACACACTTGTTTCAGCTCCTCCTGAGAGCCCAGCTGCAGTCCCCTCTGCCCCTGAAGCATCCATTTTGGTAGATCCTGTATCTAAGATTTAAGCTGTGGGTTTTTTTCCAGAAGCATTGCTAGTGGAGCAGGATCAAGTGTTTTATCTTTATCCTAATAGCTTTACTGCTCAGGTTTTTATGAAAGCTTCAGCTGAAGAAGACATGTTCCTGGGCTCCTGGAAGCCCGTCAAAATCAGTGACAGTCTTCTCATGGACTTCACTTTGTATAAATGATGATGTGACTGGGAAGCTGTTGTAGGGGTTTTTTTGTTTTTTTTTTTTCTCTCAGTTGGTCTGGCCAGGCCTTCTGGACACTCCTACTGTTAAAAAAAAATGAATTTTTTTGTTATCTCCTCAAGTGGAAGATGCACCCAGGACAGGAGTGTGAGAGTTCACTGCAAACATCATAGTAAATAGATATATTAATTTTGGTAATAATTAACAATATATGGAAGATTGTGATGCTTAAATACTACATATATTTTAATATAAAGAGTTATTTGACCTCATGTAATTTCATGGTAGGACAAAACATAAATCAATTCTCAAATATCTGGTAAGGTAAACTTATAATCAAACTAAAATGCCTTTCAACATATCAGAAAACTATAACAAATAAGAATCCTTTCAAAAACTTTGAGAATATTAAAAATTAAATAATAGTCTATCTTGCTAAAATATAACCATTACAAAATATTTAATTCTGTAGATTTACAGATCTTAAAGTAAAAATCTATCATGCGCAACAAATCAGAACCTCAGTGTCATCTGGCCTGGGAAATATCCTGGTCTTGACATAAAGAGTCTGACAGATAGAAAGTCCACAACATCCCTCAATGAGTTATTTCATTATTTGGTTAGTTTCCATGGGAATTTCTCTACCTTCAGCTCCAGCTATTAGATTTGACTGTGCTATTTTCTGCTCAATTAAAGAGTTGTTAAAACCCCATGTACTGTTGTATTAACCCAAAGGCAGCTTGGTTACCAGAAGAACGTATGCTGAAATTTTGATTTCCCTGAGCTCATGTTAATTTTTCTCAAGGCAACTCTCCATACAGTGAAATCAACCTGCAGGTTATTAATATCTCTAAAGTAAGAAGGGGCAAGAAAATCGTCCTGGGAAGGGGAAGTCCCAACAGAACTCTGCTGACAGCAAGGGACAACAGCAAACATGATGCCCTGTTTCTGTATTTTGAGGGCTCTACAGGCTGAGCAAATTTAAGCATTGAAACAGGACATTGCTCTGCCACTTCTTCCAGCCCTGGAACACTCAAAGGAAAATTTATAAGCAGATCGGATCTGTCTTTCCACCCAATATTTATTTGCACTATAGGGACAACGCAAGTTCCCGTTGCAAGTTCTTTCATGCACTGAAATCATAGTTTTACTTTAGATAAAGATTGTCACTGTCACCACAATCCATACCCTCAAAGTCTGGAAAAATCATGAAAGATGAAAAATTATTCAGAAAATTCAGGCAACCAGAAAAGATATGAAAAAAATACTGAATAACACACACAAAACAGTCCTGCAGTGTATCTTTTGTACACGCTTTATCCCAGTAGCTCTAGGATGCATTATTCCATGAGCATAGTATATGATCATGGGAAAGACAGATACAAGCATTATTGTATTTCTTTTGGCTAGAAATGCGAAAATGAGAATATATGTAGTACTGCTCCTTGTGCAAGTACTACAGAGTCACAGTTTTATGAGTCATTTGAGGTTTTTCCAAAGCAGCATGTTAGATTGCTATCGAGTGCTCTCACTTTTTGGACTTTAATGACTAGTTTTCAACAAATGAAGTAATTCTTTTGTGTGTGTTTTGGTTTTCCATTTTTCCTTTTCCTATTTCGTAACATTTTCATCAATAACATTCAAACAGAAGATGTGTTTATGAATTGTCAAAATTCTGGTTTTATTTTTTTTTATAAAAAAATGAAAAGCAAAATACTCTATTTGTCTTCCAGCAGTAATGCAGAGTGCCACGGTGTGCGTTAATAAGACACTGTCTCTTATCTATGTGTTTTAAAATATGCCAATGCTTAAACCCACATCCTGCTATTACTTATTGCCATACTTCCTCAGTATCTTTTCCTAATAATAGGAATCCTTATAAAGCAATTTGCAATTCATGTAAATCAATGTATTTCTACTTGGTTTGAAGTTAGTAAAAGAAGGGCTTACTAGCTAAAATATTGCAGTGAACATGCTGGTGTCCTCAGCTGACTTCCATTATTTTAAATGAGAAGTTTGAAGGTAAAATGCTGCATTACTCTTTTGGACTACACAGAGAGCAGCACCACCTCAAGCCTTGATAATCATAAACAGCCTGATTCCTGTTTCACATGCTCTCCTAAGCACTTGAGTCATCTTCCATTTTCTAATTATTCATTGAAAGTGAAAAAAAGTAGCACACTCTAGGGAGAAGAGAATAGAAACAGAAGAAACCTATTTTTTTCTACCATTTTGGCATTCCTGCCATTGATAGATGCTTTCCTTACAACCAGTTGCCGAAGAAACACAAAATAACATTTTCCTTTTGGGAAAAAAAAAATAAATCTCTAAATAAAACCTTACTTTTAAACCATAATAACCTCATATGGCTTGTCTGTACATGGTCCCTTTGGGAGGAAGAAGACATTGAAAGGAGTGCCTTCCATTTTTATTGTGTGTGCAGCCTAAGAGAGAATGCAGGCATCAATCTCTGCGATGGAAGAGGACAACTCCCTTTCAGGGTGATAGCCTCCAGGAGGATTGGTTCCATAACTTCCCCAGAGACTGAAGTAAAACTGATTGGCTTAAAATTTCCTGGAATCTCCTTCAAGCCCTTCATGTAGATGGTGGTGATATCAACCCTCTTCAGTCTTCTGGAACATCCACTGATCTCGGCAACTTCTCAAAGATTGTGGAGGGCAGCCTTGTGACAATGTCAGCCCGCTCTGTTCACATCCTTGGGTGCGTATTGTCAGGACCCATTGATTTGGGGGGTGAAATTCCTGAAACAGTTCACATACCAACTCTTTCTTCACTGACAGTGGGTCTGAATATTCTGCATTTGAAATTAAGAATGCTGTCATTCTTCCTTATCTGCAATACGATTATAAAATCCAGGGCAGAAACCCAGAATGATGCTTGGACCCATGGGTGCCCCACAGCTGCATGCTGAGCACTTGCATGGTCACTGTTAAATAGGGAACTTAGGAAACGTTTACATTAAACAAACTTTCTGGGTGTACTACTCAGCAATGGGCTTCATTATACGACAAGAACAGATTTTAAAAACTTTAATATAGCAGAGTAACTGTCACTGATATACAGATAGTCTCAATATAGTCACATCTGATAAAGCTGCTATATTTGTGGACTCTCTGCCCGAGAAATGAGACAAAAGAAAATGCCTATCTCTCTCCAGAAATAAGGAACATGGGGTCCTAAATATTCTTTCCTCTGTCACACCCAAGTTACACACTTAATATAGACTGTATAAAAATACAAATATTTCTGAACATACAGGTTAAATTTTGAGAAAGTAATTCTCTGCCTTGGAGGTAGAAATGCTGATACTCAATACAATGTATATCCCGTGAAAGAAGTGATGCCTTTGAACACTTCACATTTCCGTGAACCAAATGTCAAAAGGTAACTCCAGCAACAAGCTGTCTTTTGTTTGAAGACTCGTTCTCTTTTCTCATTCTATACATGCAAGTAATTTACATTACCTTGCAAATGAATGTAGCCTTCAGCCTACTCTGGACTTCAGCCATGCACTACCTCACGAAGAGTCTGTATCGCAGTCTTCCAATGTAATTAAGAATCTTCCCATAAGAAGACTCCTGCTCAAATTATTTCTAGAATTTCATCAAACTTCCTGATGTTTCCATGCATCTGACAAGTTGTTTTCCTTCTTTTACTTTAAAATTAAGTGTAAGCCCTTGCTCAAACCCTATCAAATAAAGGAATTCATTGGTACCAAATGAGACTTTTATGCTGAGTGACATTAAGAAGTAATGGTCTGTCTCAGTACTCTGGTGTGATCATAGCTATGAACATGCTGAAGTGTCTTGAAGAAGTGAAACCAAAGTAGAGGACAAGTTTACCTTATACATAGAGAAAATCTTTAGCGGAAGTAACAGACAGAATTGTTTTTCCACAAGGACTGTTTCATGTTTCCAATCGTAGTTAATTTTTCACCAGAACTCTCCCTGGAGGTACTATGAAATTGTTCCTTTAGTCTGCATGATGTTGAAGAGATAGAAGAACGGATCTGATTTTAAAAGGCCAGAAATCAAACACTGAGATTTTAAAACATTTTTACTGACTGATATTTCATTCATACTATATAAACCAAGACTAAAAATTAAAAGCATACTCGAGATTAAAGCAATGATTGGCACACTATTGCATTAATATTTTTTATACTGGTAGCATAAACAAAGTCCTCAAAACTTGCAGACATCTTTAGAAGCTTTATTAAATGTTAGTCATGATCCTTCAGAAATTATTTGTCAATAAATACCATGTTAATTAATGGTCATATAGAGTTCTACTAGTCTTATCATAACTGTTCTTACCACAGTAAGATTTAATCACTCTAGAGGGAGAAAATGACCAGGACACTGACCATGTTATAACTGACTCTTGGGGAACAAAATATTCATCAGGAATTTTGAGGCTTGCTTGTGCACACAGCTTTTGCTTAATCTATTAAAATATCTTTATCATGACCCATGAGTTTTCTCACTTTTACCCTTCTGATGGATTCTCCCCCCGCCATCCTACAAGGATGCTTTATCTATACTACTGTTTTAATTTTCCTGCCTTGTACTCTAAGAATTCAGGACAGCTGGTATCACATACACACATGGAGGTACTTTTTACATTTATTTTTCTTAGGCATTTATTTGGGGAAAGAGGAAAAGCTTTTGGCACTCATCAGTTTACTGTTGTTTGGACTGAATTTGACTCAGCCTTAGATTTCTTCAGTAAAAAAAAGACAAATCCTGTAGTATTTAATAGCTTTTTTATAAAATATCCTTATTTAACACTGTTTCATTACACTTAATAGGAAATACTACTTATAGTGTTGTGCATTTGAATAGCATAAGTACCTTGCAATCACATCAAATGTGTTCAAGTTGATCCTCATTTAAGACCTTGGTATTTATATTATTTCCTATTTGGTTTTGAGGAGTGAAAGTGTCATTGAGTAAACTTTTTAAACTTACTGGAGATGCAGACCAGCCGGACTGATTCTTACCAGCCCTAGCCTCTCCCGTTGATCTCTGGTCTAAGGACAGGATCAACTATACTTAACAAAGTCTCTGGAAAGGAACAGTTCAATCCTTTCTCAAAGCCTACAGAGAATGACACTCCTAATGAGAGCAAGAGAAGCACTAAAGGTGTTCAAATTAAAATAACTGGCATTTGTGATTTGTTTTCGGTTTTTTGACATAAAGGATTTTTACTTTGTCAGAGTAAGAAATTAGATTGGTTTAACATGATTTGTTCTAGAGAAAACTGTGTTGTCTGTTACTCATCTTCTTATTTAAATTTAGCTGCCTGCAAATAAACAGCCTATTTGCTTCAGTATTTTTCAGGAGCTGGAGATAAGCCTGCTGTTCAATAACTACCAGGTCCTCCTATTTTCCTTTCAAAGATAGACCTATTATTTTCTTTTCTGGTAATACAGTATGCTTCCTGTAATCTCTAAGTTCTCAAAGATAAGCATAAACAGGCCTGAGATTTAATTGATCAGTTCTTTAAGTAACTCAGTATTTCACCAAGCCTTGCCACTGTGTAAACATTTCTCTTTGTTACCAGATGGTAAGCTCTCACCTCTTATGGGTTATCAGTGTCTGCTGCGCTGCAGTTAACTTTTTTACAGGATGCAGACGCAAAAAAGTAACTGAAGGTTTTAGCCTCCTCAGTGCTATCCATCAAAAACTCACCCAGTTTGCTGAACAGCTGAACAGATGCTTTTTCCTACACGACTTTCCTTGAAAGTTCTATCTTATTTTTCACCTCAGCCTTTCTGATTTTGCTTCTGTCTCATCTTTATATTTTTAATCATCCAAAGTAACATGAATTACTTACTGTAATCATTGGGTTACTACAGAAGTCTCTTGGTTTTGAGGTCAATGGAGAGTGCAGGGTTTAGCCATGTTGACCCCTTTTCTCCCTCACCACCACCACTTCAGCTACGCAGTCAGCACTCACAACTTGCTGCTCGCTGGAGGAACTGCCAGTTCTCATTTCCTTTCATATGATTTTCCTGACAAATATAGAAATTCCCTGAAGGTTTTATTCAGGGAGATGCAATAATATAAATTAATGGTTTAGAGCTGCCAAAACAAGGAAGAACCGTCTCTTCAGTTTTCATCTTGTTACCTTTCCTCTGGCCCTACACTCTGGTGCCAGCTTCGGCACTCCTTCCACTCTGAAATTTTTAATAAGCCATCAGGAAAATTGCATAGTTTTCTAAAGTTTTATTGAGTCAAATTGACTCAAGGGGGAATTTTATATTTGCCCAAATGGGCAGATTGTGTAGCCAGGGCTGTAAGGAAGGCAGTCCAAGAAGGAAAGGAATGGAGAATGGAGCGGTCAACACTTCTTGCGGAGAAACGCGAGAAGATAGCCATTATACCACTAAAAAATTATATGAATTGAGTCAAATCATCTTTGCAATGTGCAAGTTAAGCAGAAGTAAACTAATATAACTATTTAAATGAGCCAAATGTTACATGTAAACGTAAGGGTAGTGTGGTTAATGTGCAGCTCTTTCCTGTTTTTACCTTATCTGACTAACTGAAAGCAGTCTTACAATTTGTATTTATTCAGATGCAACTACTCTTCTACAAACCTCAGTTATAACACCTAAAATTGTTACCTTCTCTTCTACAATGTGGTTCATCAATAAGATCGGTCTTCTATCTTTCACTTTCCACAGTAATAGCAAGTATTACTGATAAATGCTGGTAGGAAGAAATCATGAGGAAATGAGATAGTTTTTTTTTATCGTTCTACATGAAGAAAATTAATTACTGTATTCATTCCAGGGCACAGGAAGTGATGCTATACAACATCATGTCTTCCTTTGCATCACAAAGCAATTGAAGAATGAAAAACTTAATTATTTGCAAATATTGCTTGAAATGTCTATGCACTAAAAGATAAAGCTAACTGGGCCGTAACAATAAAAATAATCAATGAAATCAGTGTCTTTCAATGTCTGTCATGTTTCTAACAAAATTTATGACTATCAAACACTGTGATCTAGTTCAACCCACCACAAAAAACACACATTCACTTTAAGGTAACCACATCATTAAATATAATCAGATGCAGGAAAAGAAAGATGATTGGTTTTTATTCAGAATAGGATAAAAAATATAAAGATGAAATATTATTTGTTATCTGGGGCAACTCTTACTCATTCAGAAGAATTCCTCATAAAAACAGTGTGGCCTCTAGTGTATTTTGTGGTATATGCATTGAGTCCATTGGAAATGTACTTCATGTACTGTATCACTGCCCTAAATTATTTTAAGCTGCCTGTTTAACTCAGTCTCGTAGGTACACTTTTGAATAAAAGCATACTTGACTGTATCTTCTAAGTAATCAACATGGGAGAGATTTTGTTTGTATAAGAAAAGCAGTGAGATAAGAACATCCCTTTCATACTCAAGGATGGAATTTAGGCCTCCTCTGTGGTCATGAATGAAAAAAACAAACAAACAAAAAACCAAGTTATCTGAGACTAAGTGTAATACAAGAGCAATCCTTGCTTATAAGGGACTCTGTTAAGAATTCTGACATTGTTGTGGCCAACATGGATGGAGCAATCAGATTAAAACATTCTTTTAAGCAGTCTTAACAGAAACTACTTTGCCAGTGTAGAACAGTATAATGAGCCTATAGTTCATTTCAAATTTTTTCAAAAGGCCCGGAGTTTTCTTAGGTGTACGATTGTTAGTCAGAGTTGAACACTGTTATGTAAGTACAACCCGAAGAAGAAAAACAATAGGGAAAACAAACCTCCAAGCAAAACACCTTTTTCAGCCCAGTCAACCACACTGCAGTTTCCAAATATAGATGACACTTGTGTCAATACTTAATACCTAGGAGTATAGCTAGTTCAAGTATTACATGAAAAAAATCTGAAGATGTTTCCTTTTTTCTCTGTTTAAGGTCAAAAAAAATAAAACCACATTTATACCAGTATTTCTCAACCTATGGACACTGGATGTGTTAGGCGCTAGGGAGTAAAATGAAGAGAGTGTTGCTCAGTCCTGCTCCCTAGAAGGCAACAGAGAACAAAGCCTGGGAACCATCAGGCTACTCCTGAAATAAGTGACCCTGGGGACTTGTAAACAAGAAAAAAAACCTGCTGCTGACACTAGAGGTCCAAGCCTAGGATCTCGGTTTGTGATGAGGCTGAAAGAAATACTAATTTATTGTGAATAGAACTTGGACTGATTTGTTAGAGCTCCAATATTCTAAACAATACAGCAGTTCCTCCCACTTACAAACATCAAATTCAGACATTGTATCTGTAATATACAATTGAAAGAATAAAGATAAATAAGTCTCTCCAGTCTGACCTGCCTTCACCTTCAGAATAACTTAGGTTTAATTTTATATGTGCGTATTCTGCAGAGGTTAAGACATACCATTCAGTATGAGTTAATTAACTTGGTCCCAGATTTCGTAAGAATATTCTTTAAAGTGAAGAATATAACTAAAGTTCAAACAAGTAGACAATCCATGAGAACATCAAGGGACATTGTAACAAATGTGCTAAGATTCAGTCTTGAAACTGTATTGATAGCTTATGTACAAAATACACAGGGAGTTGGAATCTCATAAAACAATTTTTTTAGACCTCTTGTTATGGATATTCTCTACTCTTCCAATTAATTTGTCATAACTGTGCTGTCAAACCAGCAATGAGTTTGAAAGAAGGTGGTCATTCAAATGAAGTTTACATAGATGTGTAAGTAAGTGATGTTTTCTGCAAGAGGTACTCATCTGCTGAATCTGAGATAGCATATAAAAGAAAATAATTGGATGAAAACTTGTACTCATGATAATTTAATCCTATTTTGAATAGAAATTTAGATAGTGGCTTGATTTTTTTCTTACTTTGAAGGTAAGGATGTTTAGAGATAGTTAAAATACCAGATAAAGTGAGTGTTTGTTTTTTCTTTTCATTTGTTGATTTTTTCTAAAAGGGAAAACAGCCAGGAGGATAAAGCGCTATAGCCCCAACCATTTCGGCTTTTTGGCAGAAACATCAGAAAATTATTAAAATGCAGTGAGGACTACTATCTAGAAAGAAAATAAGTACAATATCTACTACACTGTTGACGTATACATCCCTAACACATCAATAAAAGAGTAAGACAAATAAGGAATATATTTTTCCCTTTTACATCTTTTAGACTTTCTCTTATGCCAATGTTGGTGATATATTTTATACTCTCTGTCTACTTTAAAAGAGAATTCCCTGAAGAATTCATCGTTCACCAGTTAACTAAAAATTCTATTGTACCGTTTAAAGAAATAGGCAATTTATCTCTCTTTGCATGTCAACTCCTCTATATACATATCTATATAAATTTCTTTCTTGCATCTTCTGATCATTGCACAAATCTTTCTTGCTAACACCTTTTCAAACACATGAAACTCTGTAAAATTCAACAGTGTTGTTTGGAGGAAAATTCTTTTATTTATTTTATAGTCCCAACAAAAATACTTTTGACTTAGCACACAAAGAATGTTTCACATGCTGCTGTCAGCAGCAACCATCCATTAAGAAAAGATGTCTTCAACAATGGCCAAGCAAAACAATACTCCAAAACTCAGAAAACTGGGCATTACAGGGCTACGACAGCTGTAATAGTAGAGGTCACTGCTATTAGTTCTTGAACTGAAAAAAGAGTTGTATCTGCTAAAGCAGATTCGCTGTATTTAAAGGACTTTGCAGTCATGCCATGAGGACAACATCACAAGACGTGGTACCACGCACATGCATTAGCTCTTGTTTATGGAGGAGCTACAGGTCTTCAGCCCAGGAAGCTTACACTCACACTCAGTGGATCAGGGAACCTCGCATCCTAAACGTATCTGCAGTTGTGTATGATTTGTTTCTCAAACACAGAAAAAAGATATCAAGCGTCATAAAACTAAGGCTGGCTGACTGTTACCTTCAGTCTGGAAACACATGTTGTTTGCACTTCAGGCGGGCCACCGCTAAAAAATTTGTTGGACACAAACCCTGCAGAAAGGCCAGCTGTTGTGCCGCAGCATATCACAGCAGTTAGTCTAACCATCTGTTTTGAGGAAATGAAGGCACTCCAATTGCCGTATTCAATTCAGAACACTCTTAAAGATTCTGCATATTGTGTAT
Source organism: Trogon surrucura (assembly GCA_020746105.1). Taxonomy (NCBI): domain Eukaryota; kingdom Metazoa; phylum Chordata; class Aves; order Trogoniformes; family Trogonidae; genus Trogon; species Trogon surrucura. Next base: position 64,434,032 of record CM036658.1, on the reverse strand, counting down.
GAGAGGACAACTCCAGCTGTTTCAGGTCAGATAGTCACATAGCATTTTTGGTGCCACATATTTGCATAGATGTTTGTCACTTACTGACCTCAGACTGTCACATACTTGATCTGAATTTTGATATTTTATTGCCTGCAGAAAAATCTGACTTAGGATATTATTCATAAATAATATATTGTTCCTTATAATTCACAATATTATAAATTAAAATCTAACCTAATGTGACTCCTGGTCAAAAGAGGTCGATCCCAGAACTCAGAGAGTGGAAGCTGAAATGAGGAGGTGATTAACTCCCATCTGAAGATCTGCGGAAATGCTCCATGACAGCATATCTGTTGTGCTACACTGGAAGTGAGCTGCTTGTCACAAGTCTTGAAGATTGCTGCCTTTGTTTCCTTGAACTGTGTGAGGTCTGGCCTCATTTGTCATTTCGTGTCTAGGAGCAGACAGGAAGTTAGCAGCCTCCTGATCCTGCTTCAGATTTATCTCGTCTGATAGTACCTCTCAGCACAGATTAAGAAGCAGAGCCATCGCTTCAGAATAACACATTGCATCTTGTTGAATTTTCTGGAACACTCAAAACAAAAAGTTGTTATCTCTGCAGCAGAGTAAGCAGAAGATAAATATCAAGCTTTGCAAATGGTAGGGTAGGGCTTTCAAACCAATAGTTTAGATGTATCTCAAGATGTATTCTCTTGTATATCAAAATGTATTCTCCTACATCTCAAAAAAATATACTTGAAACAAGTGCAAATACCACTGTCAACTCCAACACACTGCAAAAAAAACCAAACATATACCAAGCCTGCACATAGTCTTTGACCAAAGGAAATACCTGGAGACATGAGTAGGACAGAGGACGCCATACCCACTGAGTAGAGTCTCCTTCTGTCTTCAGAGAAGGAGACTCACAACCTCTCTGGGCAGCCTGTTCCAGTGCTCTGTCTCCCTCACAGTCAAAAAGTTTTTCCTAATGTTTTTGTGGAACCTCCTGTGCTCCAGCTTGCATCTGTTGCCACTTGTCATATCATTGGACATCACTGAGAAGAGCCTGGCTCCATCCTCCTGACACTCACCCTTTACACGTTTGTAAACATTAATGAGATCACCCCTCAGTCTCCTCTTCTTCAAGCCAAAGAGATCCAACTCCTTCAGCATTTCCTCATAAGGGAGATGTTCTACTCACCTGTTCAGCTTCATTTTTTATTTTAGAAAAAGTCACATTTCACTCCTGTAAGGTCTTGCACAGGTATTGCTACACTGTGAATGCAATGGCATGACAGCATTTCTTATACACCCAGTGACAACCAGGTTGGTAACAGACTGATTGTTTGCCTTTTAGTCTTGTCTGTTTCTCTCATTCTCAGATGAGATACAGAAATATTTGCCCTCTTACAAGAATACTCTCCCGAGATAAAAAATGAAATAAAAATATTTCAAAAACATCTGGCTTACCTGGTCACTTCAGCAAAACCGTGTGAATTTGTGACAAAGATCACCTGATAACAACATACTTACTGACTCGGATTTACAGCTTGCTTTAGGTTACAAACTAAGCTTTCCTTACAGGGCAGCCACTATTTTGGACAAAAAAAAATGTTGAAAATCTCACTTGCAGAACAAAGCAGCAACCCCCAAACCCACACTAGACATCAAGGACAGAGTACTTAAGTGAGGGTTTCCACACAAGCTTGTGGTAGTCTTCAATCACAAAATACAGAAATGTACCAGTACCACTGCCAAGGTCTCTCCATTATTCGGCACAGAAAAGCCTGCAAGGAACTTGGAAGGATGTTTCTGCCAGCTTTGCTTGACTATTGCTACGCTGTTGCCTCAATAAGTTACCACAGTAAATGTAAAAGCAGCATTTACCTTGCAAGTCATTTTCCTGTTGTAATTATGTTTCTGCCTACTGTTTTCAGCAGATGTAAATCTCCTTAAAACCTGAAGATTTGGAAAAGAAATATCATTCACAAAGAAATGTCAACATACTTTCCTCAATACAATGGAGACATCGAGAGCTTCAAAAGAAGATGGAGACAGGGCTTATATTAGCAAAGCTAAAAATGGTTGTTCAGGCTAAGGTAGAAGGAGAAACAAAAGACAGAGCTACTATCATTTCCTTAAAAAACAAAGAGATGTTGCTGAAAATGAAAATGTTCCAAGGAAAACTAACAATTTTATTAACGTAAAAACATCATGTACTGACAAGAAAGATGACAGAAAGGAAGTTGCCAGAGTCTATGGCATAAATGGAAATGTTCAGTTTCGTTACACTTGATGTAAAACTGATTCAAATATTAAAATTAATTGGGAATAATACTTGTGAAATATGGAGAGGTGTACCAGGTCAGTTCTAACACAGTGGCAGTTCTAAGCAATCTTTCAAATATGAAGATCTGAGTACATAGTGGGAAGCAGCCTTTCTGTCATAGTATCACAAGCAAAGGATACGCTGTCCTAAATCCACATACACCCTTCAGGTTTCATTCTGATACCAAGTGCTATCTTCATGCTTAGATCAGCACCTCCTGTAGTAATCTTTGTTTCAGTTTTGATGAGCATCCAGAAGATTGGGTGATTCTTGAGGTTTAAGCGTCCACAGAACTGGGTTTGGTTTATCATATCGTGAAAATGAGCTTTAAACAAACAAAAAAAAATATTTTTTAACAGTCTAGTTGAAAGCACCAGGAGGAACCTACTTGTTAAACTTTGGCATTTCAGCAATCAGTGCCAGCCAGAGCCAGCAGCTCTAGGTGTGAACAGTAACAAGCAGTCAAAAAAGCAACCAGCCTTTTTCAGATTTCAAAGCGGTCCTTACGACAGCTTGGGTCAGATATCATTCTATCCAACAGTATTTGCCACTTTACTTTTCCAAGCAGCTTAGAAATTTGAAGTAAAAACTTGATAATTGTATCTTGGCCTTGCTGTTATCCTAAATCAGCATAAGTCAGTAGATTTAAATGTTCTCCTTCGGTTATCAGCAGAGATGTGTGCAGCATCTCTCTGTTTCTCAGACCCCTCTGAAGGTTGTTCTCTGCATAAACAGCATAGGAAGAGCATGGCTTTGTAAGAAACTCAGAAGATTCTGTAGATCATTTGAAAAGTCTGATAATGTCAGAAATTGTAATTTGGGGTTTGTTTTTTTTTGCATTTCTACAAAGTGCAGAACTCCACTTGCAAGCAATAAATTAGTGTAATGAAAAAAAGAATGCATATATATCTTTAAACATCATATTTATTCTTCTTCCTTCTGCCTGAGAGATTTGGGGGTTTAGTTTCTTCGCTTTAGCTATGGTATATGATGTTCTCTTTGTCTTTCATTGATGGGCACAGGACAGTGAAGAGGAACTCTGGCAGGAATTCTACCTAACAGGTAGGTGACAGTACATAATTTTGGGTAGCGCCTACAGGACACATGAGTGCTTTAAGAGCAACTTGGGCAGAAGTTAAAAACCAGAATAGTGGTAAGTAAATCAGCAACTAAAGAAATAAAAAAGATTTTTTTTTTGTGTGTTAGTAGATGTCATAATGGAAAATATTTATTGAAAAACATTACTAAGGTCAAGGCATCTGAGAAGTAGGTACGTTACACTGTATTAGTGAGATATATTTAGGTAATTTGTGGGGAAAAAAAAAAAAAAGACAACAATTTGCCAGGCTGGTGATACAGTGAACAGTAAAATATGTGTAATAAAGAATATAACTTGCTCATAAAATTTCTTTATCACAAAATAACTGTTATCATGATTCTGACTTGCTTTCTATTAAACCCCAAACACTTGGAAAATTAAAAGAAAAGGTAAGGATGATACTGTAAGTCTCCCAACATAAAAAACCAAATGTGTTGCACGAGCAAGAGAGAGAGGCTCAAATATCCCTTAAATTTCTTGTCAGCTAACTTCCCAACTGGTATCTGGGAACAGGTATAAAGTATTACTATGATAGAATATCTCATGAAAATTCTATTTGACAAAATGCCTCTTCTAGTTCTTCCTCAAAAAAGGTTAATTTTAATTACCTTCGCATTTCACTTCCCTCCATATGACTTCTTCACTGCACTTTCAAAGTTTCAAAACCAGTTGTGTCACAACCAATGTGAGTTTTCAACTTTAGCAAACTCAGGATCTAGTCTATATGTTTTTACAAATTTATACAGAGTTCTTTAAAAGCTCACATGTGTAACAAAATGGGTATAATCTGTACGTGTCATTGACATTTGGCTGCATCTGAATGGACATCATTAAGATCTGAGAAAAGAAGTATCCTGCTTCAGCTCAAGTCCCAACACAGCCTGCGGTGGCAGTTGGCCCTTGTCAGGCTGCCAGAATCGAGTTCATCTCCATGGCTCTATCATGAAGCAAAGGAAAGAAAATAAGTCTGATAATCTGTTCCTGTGCTTCTAGGAGTAAAACAGACACATTTTTTTTTAAATGGCAAAGAAACTAGGTTGAATTCTTTCTCCTGTCCTGTGTTTGTACCGGCTCTCATTTTCCCAAAGCAGCAGTCTACAGTACTGAAAATACAGCCCTGGTTGAGAAACTCTCCCAACACTTTTAATGATTTCTCCTCAGTTCAGCAGATCTCCACTGACCTCACTAGTGGGTCTTCTTATTGCTTCTCTCAAATTTCTGTGTTTCTTCATGCTTTCCCTTGGCCTAAAGGTTCAGATTTTGTTCCTCATCAAATGGAGGGAACATATTTTTGAGACATATTATGAGGAACACCAGATGCTGTACTTAAAATATGTCAAATTATTACAGAGGATTGAAGCAGTTAATTGTGAAAAAAAATAATTAGACAGTTTTCTCTAGTGCTAGTAGGTCTTAGAACCATAGAATTGTCAGGGTTGGAAGGAACCTTAAAGATCATCTAGTTCCAATGCCCTTGCCATGGGCAGGGACATCCCACACTAGATCAGGCTGCCCAGAGACCCATCCAGCCTGGCCTTAGAAACTTCCAGGGATGGGGCTTCCACCACCTCTCTGGGCAACCTGTGCCAGTGTCTCACCAGACTCACAGTGAAGAACTTCTTCCTAACGTCCAATCTGAACTGATCCATCTCTAGTCCTTTCACTACCCAACATCCTAAGAAGTCCCTCACCAGCTTTCTTGTAGACCCTCTTAAGGCACTGGAAGGCCACAGTAAGGTCTCCTCGGAGCCTTCTTTTCTGCAGACTGAACAACCCCAACTGTCTCAGTCTGTCTTCATAGGAGAGGTGCTCCAGCCCTCTAATCATCCTTGTGGCCCTTCTCTGGACACACTGCAGCATGTCCATATCTTTCTTGTGCTGTGGGCTTCAGAACTGGATGCAGTACTCCAGGTGGGGTCTCACAAGAGTGAAGTAGAGGGGGAGAATCACCTCTCTTGACCTGCTGTAACTCATTTACAAAAGTCTAAATTTAGACATTGAAGCCCATGATTACAAATCTCACTAAGAATGATCTCATTATCAAAGCTATTGCTAAGCTACCTGGTTCCCAAGAATGTATGACACATTGTTATTTGCAGGCAGTCAGTAATAAAGATTAATTTGGTATGGTAACTGTATCCGAGTACTTAATCAGAGGTAAAGAGCTCAAGGATCTTCAGGAAGTAATTTATCTAATTTCTGAGAAACGGTATCCAAAGCTATTTTAAAAGACCTCCAGGGAAGAATATTCCACATCCGCCCCAGCCAACCAGTCAATCTAGTCTAATTGTCATAGTCTCTCCCATTATGAAGTTGTGTCTGCTGTAAGAGAAGACTGCACCATAGCCAAAAGACTAGAATATTTAACCCCTGATAAAAGACCTTCAAGTCTCTTAGCTGGCAAATACTCTATTTCTCTGACATCAGATAGACTTTCCGGCAGAGAACTACTTTTGTTTCTGTACACCACGGTACCTCTCAAGGCTCTATATTTATTTCCTTTCACAGATGAAGATTATTGTCTCAATATACTCTGCATGTACCTGTAGAGGAATTTCTTGTGGAGCAGAGGTGCGGTATAACTTTAAAAGTGTGGACAACCCAGCTTAGGCCTAAACAAAGGCTCTGTCCTTGAAGCTGCCTTGGAACACGGGGAGGAGGAGGTTTTATCTGTTTTGTGAGAGTTTTGCGAGATGCTTGGCTGGAGGTGCTGGGCCCGGGGGGAGAAGGGGGGGCGAGAGCCGCTTGCATAGTGGAATGGCACTACCCAATAAAACGCTGGCGCGTGTGAACCTGTAACTGACCAACTCTGGGAAGGGGCAGGCGCGGGGACACTGCTGAACTGTATATCTTGAGCTGTCCGGAGCAATAAAGGGAGAACTACTTGTAGCCATATCAGTGGGATTTGTCATTGTCTTGACCGGCTCTCCGACGGGACCCTCTTCATCTACCTTTTTCTCAAAGTTTTAGTTGAGTCTTTTATTCAATGGAAGCCTCTTCCCATCTTTTTCTACCAATCGAAATACAACAGTCAGGTTTTCTTCTGTGTTTTTGAGGTATATGTATAAAAGCGTAAGCAAAAGTGTTTGCAAACACACTGAGGAATACAAAATATAGAAGACTGAAAACCCAGTTTAATAGATAAAATATTACTTTCTTTCATTATAGCTGAGAGTAGAACTGATTAACTATCTATTAAAATGCCACTAAATTTTGTCACAACATAAATGCTTGATTGTATTCCCCAGCTAGTAGCAAATACAGAGTTTGACTCAGTAGTCATTTTTTTTAGCTAATTCAGTCATTATAATAGAAAATATTTGTAAGACTTCTTTAGGAAACAGTAGCTTTTAACAGTTTTTTATTCAAATGAGCCTCTTTCATTCTTTACAGGAGATGTTCGTTCTTACCTAAGGGAGAAAAAATGCATGGCAATAATTAACTATTCTGCAAATTGAACTACTCTGTTAATGAATCTTGACATCAAATACTGCAAATCACTCAAGGGAGCAGTCTTGCTGAGACTGCATTTAGTGAGCAAAAGTAAAAAAGAAAGTAGGGAATTTTGAGCATAATATGTAAAAGTAAGACCGTTCAGGAAATTCACATTTATTGTTAGGACTTAAGACTCTCTCTTACTATGTTTGTAAAAATATTTAATGATTACATATACTTCAAATTTTAAAGATACTCAAGTATTTCAGGTTGAATTCTCCAAAAACTAAAAATCTGAGCAACCGATCATGAAATACAGGCACAGCTTATTCTGACCTGAAATTTAACCTATTGTGTCTGATATGCATATAATTTTGTTGGAGAATGTTGAAATATTTTGAAAAAATGCTAATCAAATTCATCACCAATATATTTACCAAAAGATTTTCCTGGCTTTAGAAGCCTGACCTTCCCTGCAAAACTACCTAAAGCTGCTGTTGGAAAGTGCTTCTGATCCTGACTAAATTTGATGACAGTGAATTTATTGCATATCTGCCAGAACCACTATGTAAACAAGACCTGAACACTTGTCCCTGTGGCCACTAGCAGCATTTATCCTGATGTCACCTTGGCAGCAGAGGTAGCAACAGATTCAGGAGACCACAGGGAACACAGTGGAACATGAGAGGAATGTCCAAGGGCTATCAGGGACATGGAAAGCAGGAAAGGAAAGGTATTGGCGCATATAAATTCAGTTCTCCTTCATGCTCTTGGGATCTTGGGCAAATTTAAATCAGCTGATAATTTCACTGGCCAACTCAGTTACATTATGCTTCTTCTCCTTAAAAGGGTTTTTTTTTTTGTCTCTCTGTCATGTTCCTTTGCAGCACTATAATAAAGAAGAGGTTAAAAGGAATTTCCCTCATGCATGAAACAGTGATTAGTAGGATGAGGTAACATTCCTAATAATGCTACTGTGAGCAGTTCTGAAATATGCCTTATCTGAAGTACAAAAATGAACTTTCAGAAATGTTTCATGCTAATAATTTGGCTGTTGTAAAATACTAACTATAAGATCCTATAAAAGACACACAAAATGACAGAAGAAAAGTAGTCTAAAGTATCTGATTTCAATTCAAAGTGGTTCACAATCAAGAATTCCTTAAAAAATACTGAATTTGCTGACATATCATCAAAAACCACTCATTTGAATTTTAATAGGTGAATCTGATTTTAAATTTTGGAATACACTAAATATTACAAATATACTTTACTAACAATGCTGTTGCAACACAGTAAATTTGCAAGCCATGCTCAGTAAGTGTATTTACAAGCCATATTGTCAAGCAAAGGATATTTATAAGCTTGAAAAATATGCAACCATTTTAAAGAGATATAAGCAACTTTTTTACTCTTTTAGGTTGTATCAGAGCCCAATTTTCCTGCCAATTTCAGCATCAAATAGTTCTTGTAGTTAATGTGTGCATTAGGATTAGGTTCACCAAGAAGAACCTTCAATGTACATTAAAATGACATTAAAAATTAGATTACTGGAAAATTAAATTTGATTCCAATAAGATACCTTTTTTTATAAATGTCAGTTTTAATATAAAAAGTCTTGCTAATTGCAGCATGAATTAATATTTTAAGAACTGGAACTTCTATGCTCCCCAGTAATTCCTGATCAATTACTCTGGAGATCTGCAAGCAACGGTGTTAGTACTTTGTCTGCTTAATTATTACTGTGGTGATAAGTTCCCTATCTCCTGGGATCCAGGCACAGAAACTTTATTAGACACTTTACTCAAGACGTCCATAAATGTCATGCTTTGCTGTTGTCAACATTGGTGTTGCAACACTTAATAAATCAAGAAAGGATGTGTCAAGTAAATGCTTAGAAAAAGATTAGCATGTACCTAACATGAGTTATGTGTTGAATTCTCATCAAAACAAACAAAAACCTCTTATATTTTGAAGTGTTAGCACATATTAAAAAAAAAATCTGTCATCCTTGCCAAAGAAAATATAAATATCAAATCACTAGAGCCACAAGTATGAACATGCTTTAAATTAAACCTTTTAAGAAATGCAGTCACATTGGTGAAATAATTTGCATAAAGGAGCAATAAATACAGTGTTTGGTAGTCTTTAGTGCAGTAATGCTTCAGACACATGGAAAACATTTCCCTTACAATTAGTAAAGCACAGAACTAATTAGTCTGGCCAAACAGCACGCTTTAATGAAGGCCAAATTATACTAAGACAGCCTCTGTCAGTCTTTGTCAAATGGCAGCTACGGCAGGAGTCTGGCCTCACCTTGCTTCCCTTAAACCTGTCCTCTTGTCTCTCCTGCCACAGCAAAATTCTACACCTGCCTTGGTCTGACTCTTCTTACACTATCCAAGACATTGGTGCAAAAAGACCGAAGTCCAGCTTTCCAGACAGAAAACAAAGAGAGTTCGGAAATTCAAACGCTGATGCAAGTCACACTGACAGTCAAAGGAAGCTTGAGGTGAAACTTGAGGAAAAAGCAGTGTTACTGGAGGAGTGCATACACAGTTACTGTCGTTGTTGCGTGCTCCTTTCTCCAAACAAAACCCAACCATCTACTCCAGCGAAATCACGTGGGGCTGCCTCTCGGTTTTCTACAGGCTCCAATGGGACCATCACACACACGACGCTTCAAGGCAGAGCCCTTGGGGTTGTCCTTTTTTATTTCCTGAATTTGTCTTGAAGTGAGAACACTGAATTTCTGTGAAATTACTTCTAAGCCATCAGTAAGCAGACATTTCCAAAATCCTGTAAATGTGTATTTCTGTAACATCTAATGGGAGGCATTTGAAAGAGGAATCACTCCATTTCAAAGTCAGTTTCTAGGGCATTTCTAAGCTGCAGACAATCAATATGAGGTTACAGTGCAAGGGTGGATGTCTAACAACTTTAACAAATAGTCTTTATTTTTTCGGTACCAAGTTTGACATACATAATTAGAAAAGCTAATTGAACTCCTCTGACCTCCAGAGAACTGTGTTGCTGCAGCATTAATAAGAATGACCCAATTTTGTCTTTTTTTAAAAGTTAAATTTATATTTTATTGGTATGGATTTTTCCAAGTACTTATGTGTCTTCACAAATACACAGAGGAGCAGCATGGACATAGCCCTATTAATATTCCATCTGTGCTTTCTAAACACAATCTCAGTGAAACCATGAAAACCATCAATGCTTGTACTACTTTGTTCGTTTGCTCAAAGCACTAATTTGTCTATATGATTAAAGTATGATTGAGAAAGAAAAAATAAATGCATGTGCAATAGTAGGGGTTTTTTTTTAAAAATAAAAGATCTGAAATGTCAACTACCCAAATTCCAGTTTGTACATTTTTTCAAATGACTGTAATCATAAAGCATATATCATTAATACTTTCTGTACTAAGCTTTATAAAGGGAGATCTGTGGCAAAAACCACCAGTAGACAGGTAATTTGAATAAAACTTAATTGAGATGTTAACATAAAAAGTTACTAATTGACTTTTAATAATACCTTACACATAATCATGATTCTTAACTTATGAAATTCTCTTTCCATACATTAGGGAATATTGTAACATAACGTCATGCTCATAATATCATGAAAATATTCTATACAGACTTTCTGGTGCTTTACTATAAACATATTTTATGTTAAGTTTAAGCATCTACATAATCCCTAAATCTAGTTCCTCTTAGCCAAATTAAAAAAGGCAGACCAATTTTCTAGATATTTCTCACCATATGTAAGTAAGAAATTTCAGAGAAAGGGGTTTGAATAAAATCCCTTTTATAACATTCACATTGCAAATGCAGAGAGACAGGTATGTCTGAGAACACTTACCCAGCAGTATTTGCATAATACAAGCCAATGCAAACATTCCGTCCCCATGCCCTACTCTCAGGTCTGTTGCAACGCCAGCAAGGAGGTGACAGATCCTGCCAATGGCGTTCAGTGGGGTACACAGTATAGAATTCTCACGTGTAACCTGAAGGGACATCTCTGTCAGGACCACAGTGCTCAGACTTCCACAAGGGTGTACAAAAAAGCAACCTGGCTCTGGCTGGATTTGAATTGTAGAATCATAGAGCCATAGAATCATAGCTTGGGTCGAAAGGGACCTCAAAGATCATCTAGTTCCAAACCGCCTGTCATGGGCAGGCATGCCTCCAACTGGACAAGGTTGCTCAAAGCTCCATCCAACCTGACCTTGAACACTTCCATGGACGGGGCATCCAGAGCTTCCCTTGGAAACCTGCTCCACTTGAAGTTTCACCTTGCTTCTGCAGCATTCAGACTCCAGAGCATTAGCTGGAAGGATGGTGTTGCACAAGCCCGTTAAAGCAAATGGTTTCAGGAACAGAACTGATGTGATTCCACCAGTGTGCCAGCACCTGTGAGCATGGTTCTGTTGTGAAGTGGACTCATACTTGAACCAGCTCAGGGCTAGTGTGAAGGTAGGACTAATGGACCTGAGTGAGTGCACAAAGAGAGGCTCACTGTAATGTGCTTCTGATTTTGTGTATTTCTACTGCTAAGGAGTCTCAGCTGTGATACACCCTGGAGACTGGGTGCACACTGAGGAATTTCAACAATATCACGTATTGAGCTCATCAGAGGACCAAGTTCAAAGTTCAGGCACCAGATACTAGGATGAACTTGACTTGCAAGTGCTGATAAAATTTCCCTGTACTTGTGTGTCAGATCTGGTGAATATTTTCTCAAACAATGGGCACAGCTTGGCAAAGATTTCCCAATTATCCATAATCAATCAATGCAACTCCATCTTTTTTTGCCTGTGCAGCATTAACAGTTGAGTCAGGAGGTACTACTGTAACTGTAGAGAAAAATATTAAATCAATAACACACGCCAAGCTGTGAAGCTTTAAATAAAAATCAACTGCTCTGAAGGTTTCAAACATTTGACTTTTACTTACAGTTCAGCAGAGATACTCAACAGATTTATCTTAAGAGCTTTTTCTTGCAATGTTTACTTATTCATGGCCTACTGTGGCACCACACCCTACTTCTTCACGGGTAAAAGGTGACACTTGTCTCTCTGGTCTGAGCTTTGGACAGTCCCTGGAGTAAGTTTCATCAAACTATTACAGGACAGATCACAAGAACAAAGTGTGTGAAATTAGCATTCACTTTATTCTTCCTTCTGATGAATCACTAGCCACCAAAGCAAATGACAGAAGCAGTTTAATCCTCTACCCACACCAACATAGATTATTATCTACTGCAAATTGACATAGTTGTGCTAATGTTGAAATTTTGGCCTTAGAAAGTGTGCACTGCAGTGATTGACACCTGCAGCTGCTGCCCAGGAGTGGGAACCTGCAGTAATTTGAACAGCAGATCACATGGCACGTAGACTCACACTGACTTGTCCTGGTGTTTTATGCAGTTCAAATCTTTTCTATCTGTCCTTTTCTTTTCTGAGATGAGACAAATATTGCTATCAGAAACTTCTTACAATTTAAGAGGAAAACAGGACTACCTTAATATTTTTCTTCACATTAAAATTTACCACAGGCCCTTAAATGACTCTGATTTTGACACCCCAGAAAGCCTTGGGTGTTGTGCAGCAAACCCAGTGCTTAGAAAGGCAGAAACAGAGCTGCAGGTGCTCTGGGGACTTATCAGTCAAATCCCAGGAGTACAGTGGTACCCCTGGGCCACTGACTGCCAAATAAAGATTTTCTAAATTATAATCCTTTGCTTTCAAACCTACATGCCAACTCAGAGTTCTAGGTACCCGCACTCTTTAACATATAGAGGAGAAAAAGGATAGTGGATATGGAAAAGGGAAATGCTTGTTAGCTGGGATTATTACAAAGGCAGATTTTTTTCTCCAAACACGATTTTTTAACTTCTTGAAGCTTGTTTTTTTTGCATTTTAGATATTTTCTTCTTTCCTTCTCTTTTCTTCAAACCTTTTAAAATGTTTTTTTGTTGGTTGATTTCCAGGCAGAAGAAAAATAAGCACTCCACTTGGCCTCCTTTTTGCCTCACTTTAAAGGTTTTGGGGATCTTTAATCAGACCCAGCTCCAGCATGTCTTCCCTTGATACAAATGCTAGAACTTACTTGGTTCTCAAAACAAGAAGAGGTTTCTAAAATACAGAAGTCTCATTGGTCATCTTAATGCTCTACATATTCACTAGCTATCAGCTGAGTGTAATCGTTAGATAAAAGGCTGTTTAACCTGATCATCCAGACTAAATTTTCCCAAATACATAATTAATATAATCCTGGTGTCAGTTTTCTATTAATTATCTATGGTAATTACCTATGGTAATTGTTTATGTTGTTTATGTTGATAAAATAGATAGCAAACATGATATATAAATCAGTAAAGAAATAGTATTTATCATTCCTTTTTGCTGTCATGAAAAATTTATGATTCTTCTGACAACACGGATGTTCACTTAGTAGTTTATCTGATGATACACAGCATATTCTTAAGATTAGGTTCACATTGTATTCTTGATGCAAAAGACATTTCCCCTTCTTAATATTAAGCTACAAGAAGAATATTTTAAAAAAAAAATAAAGCAAAAAAACCAGATAGGTGGGTGCAGCAAGTCATGTTATCACCCATTTAAGAATGTTCTAGAATTTATCTTCAGAGAATTCTATCAACAAATGGGAAATCTGTGATTTGAGAAGCAGCTTTTATCAGCACAGCTGGAGAAAAAGACATAAAAGACAGAATAAGGATTTGGGACATGACAGAGGAGAATACTTTTTAGCTGGGATCAGCATCATAATAAAGTTTTTTTTCCAAAATAGGCTGTCCAAACTTCTGGAAACCTGGTAGCCCTCAGCATGACTTTTCCATTCTTCTGTGTTGTCATCCAACACAATCCAGTAGATCTGTCAGAGAAAATTAACAAAGACACTGGTTTACATAATCTTTTCTTTAAATCTAAGGAAGCTGAGGTCGGACTCAGTAGTTCAAATTCTTCAGCTTTCTTCTAGTTCTTATCTTTAGGCCTATGTTTAGTTTTCTGCATCTTTTCTGTAAATCTCCCAAAAAGAAGAAATATTAATGAAAATATCTTCAGACACCTTTTTAAGCCATAGTGCTTTGTTTTTCCTATCTCAATAATTTTAGTTTACAAATGACTTTTTCAAAAGTAATTGCTTACACCTTTTATTTCACACTCATGTTTTTTTTGTAGCACTGGAGCTCCGGTGGTGTCAGCAGGCACAGTTTCTACTGGTATCAGCACCAATTTACATTAGCTGTGAGCTTGGATTTTTCCATTTCTTATTTTTATTCATCCGTCCTAACGCATGGGGGTAACTCCTTTATTTTGCATACTATTCTGCTCTTACCATCTATTCCTTTTGTCATCTTCACTGGCTTCATTAAATAGATTATGTTTGTATTTTTTAAAGTAAAAATATATGCAATGTTTAAACTTCAAACATAACAAAAAGAACATATATGCAGGACGTGTAGCTGTTGGATGTTGCAGTGGTATGTGGTTTTACAATGGAATCAGAAAAAAAGCATCAGCCTGCATATGTATCTTCATTATTTGTGTTGCAACGTTTGAAGTTTATTAAATTCTGTGTCCTTCACCTATCAGCAACCTGTGAGAATTACTCTGGAGATCCAAATACTCCTATGTCTGTAAATATGTAAAGGGTGAGTGTCAGGAGGATGGAGCCAGGCTCTTTTCAGTGATGTCCAATGACAGGACAAGGGGCAATGTGTACAAGCTGGAACTTAGGAGGTTCCACAGAAATATTAGAAAAAAACTGTTTCCCTGTGAGGGTGACAGAGCCCTGGAACATGCTGCCCACAGAGGTTGTGGAGTCTCCTTCTCTGGAGACATTCAAAACCAGTCTGGACATGTTCCTGTGTGATCTACTGTAGGTGATCCTGCTCTGGCAGGGGAGTTGGACTAGATGATCTTTTGAGGTCCCTTCCAACCCCTAACATTTCGTGTAATTCTGTTTGTGTGAGAGCATAGTCACTCAAGCATTTGACTGGAGGAATATAGCCTTTTTGCAAGAATCAAGCTATACAGCACCTTCACAGAACTCGTTAATCTTCCAGTCTACAATGTACACAGCTCTGACACTGCACAAACTTTAAGGCTTTTCTGAGAGTGGTTGTTTTGGAAGAAAAGGAGAAACAAAAGGTGAAATTTAATCTTGAACTTTTTAAGTAAGTTCATATCTGGAAAGCCTTCTGAACTGCACCTGAAATAGTCACAGTTAGGGCAATCAACCCTGTTTTTTCAGTACAGTAGATACAGAAACAATGTCTCTTTGCAGTAGTTTGTCCATCGCTGTTCTGGATGCAGTCTACAATTCATGAATGTGAAAGTTCTTTTCAAAACTGTGTGTGACACAAGTCCTTTGTCAGGTTTGGTTGTTCAGCTGCCATTCAATACTACTATCATACCATAAGAAAAAAAAAACACAATAGAGACAGAAGAATGTCAAGCATCAGTCTGTGTTTCAAGAGGGCTGATTCAGCGAAAAACAAGAAAAAGGAACTTAAGACAATTTAAGTAACAGAAAAACATCACACAAAACACAATGACTCCTAAAGTGGGAAAGGAAATTGTGAAATCTCCATCCTCAGGGTTTTTCATCATCTGAATGGACAAAGCTCAAAGCAGACCTGGATGATCTCCAGGAATTCCTTTCAACCTAGATGATTGTATGAAACTAAAGAATAATGAATTTCACCAAATTTTTGAAGAAGTTCAAGATTTATCCTACAAACAAGTATAACCAACAACAACCTTCTTCAGTCAGGTTTTCTGGTATTAAAAGCCTACCAGTATTCGAAACATTCCTAATATGATGGTCTCTTTTAATCTCTTAAGCATTTTGAACAGAAAAACATCACTATACTCCTGACCATAACTTATAGAAAGAGTTAGCACATCTCATTTATTTTCTTTCTGAGTTTTGATGAACACAATCAAATATTGCTGCGTCTGTTACAGTTTAGCGACTTTCCTAAATAATCATAATGTCTTAATTTGCATTATTGTTGTCATTATATCATTAGTGAAATGAATGAAAGCTGGGACCCTTAGGGACAATGGAGAATTATTTCCACACACTTCTACCAATCATTTTACTCTGAAAAAAAACCCCCAAAATAATAGTACACAACAGGAATTACAATGCATCCATTTATTTCTCTACTCTTGACATGCAGTTAAAAATCCCTTAAAAACACGTATCCTTTAAGGCAAATATGACAAACACACAACAATGAAATATGCACCTTAAGTGGTCCTAAAGTAGCAAGAAATGTAAGACTATTAAACCGTATAGTAGGTGACAAACATAGTAAATGATAAGGGGAAAATAAGCAACTATAACATAAATGAGCTTCCCAAGCTATGTAATCTACAGGAACACTTACATACTGGGGTCATGTAAACCACACATGCAGAACTTCCCCAAAGATTTTTTTGTCTGTTTGTTTTACTCCTAATTATATTCACGTCTCACACACATCTCATTCCTGATGCTTTGGGCCATCAAGTCTCATGAGCTCAGAGTACTAACAAACAGGCATGCAGAGGGTACTCTGATGGAGAGGAAAACAACAGTGACAGATAAGAAGATCTGAGAAACAATGGTGATGAAAGCAAGAATTTCTGTCAGAAGACTTCCTTGAGGAACCACTGCTGCTCTTTGTCGTGGCAGCTAGGAAGAAGCAAGAGGCATCAGTCTTGCCCTCTGTGTTGTACTGTGCAGAAGCACAAAGAAAAGCAATTTGCTGAAGACAGAAAACTGTTTTGGCTGTGTACCAATGGCATAGGTTAATGTTCATGTAATCACCACTACACTGTCACCAACTCATCAACGATCGCCGCTATGACACAAAACTGCTTTGTTTCAGTAGAAGTTATTATTTCCAGGTTTGGGTCTTGTTCTTCTTTAAATTGTAAACCATCTGAGTAATGTTCAGAATTTCACTCAAAACATTCCATTTTATTTCACAAAATCACATAATCACAGAATTCTTGACCTCTGAGATCATCAAGTCCAGCCTATGACTCAACACCACCACATCGGCTTGACCATGGCACTAAGTGCCACATCCAGCCTCTCCTTAAACACCTCCAGGGACCGTGCAGTGCACGGTCTGTGCAGGACCCTGGGCAGTGCATCCCAATGTCTGATCACCCTCACCATGAGGAAGTGTCTCCTGAGATCCAACCTAAATCTCCCCTGATGCAGTCTCAGGCCGTGCCTTCTCATCCTGTCACTAGTCACCCGGGAGAAGAGTCCGACCCCCACCTGACTACAACCTCCCTTCAGGGAGTTGTAGAGAGTGAGAAGGTCCCCCCTGAGTCTCCCCTTCTCCAGGTTAAATACTCCCAGCTCCCTCAGCCTATCCTCATAGAACTTTCCCTCTAGTCACTTCCCCAGCCTCGTTGCTCTCCTCTGGACCCTCTCCAGCACCTTGCAGTGAGGGGCCCAGACCTGCACACAGGGCTCGAGGTGAGGTCTCCCCAGTGCTGAGCACAGGGGCAGAATTACATCCCTGCTCCTACTGGCCACACTGTTCCTGACACAAGCCAGGATGCCATTGGCCTTCCGGGCCACCTGGGCACACTGCTGGCTCATGTTCAACCAGTTGTCAACCAGCACTCTCAGGTCCCTCTCTGCTGGGCCACTCCCCAGCCACTCCTCCCCCAGTCTGTAGCGCTGCTGGGGGCCAAAATGTAGGACCCTGCACTTGATCCTGTTGAACTTCACACCGTTGGCCTCAGCCCATCAACCCAGCCTGTCCAGGTCCCTCTGCAGTGCCTTCCTACCCTCTGGCAGATCAACGCTTGCCCCCCAGCTTGGTGTCATCTGCAAACTTACTAAGGGTAGACTCAATCCCCTCATCCAGGTCAGCAATAAAGATGTTGAACAGGACTGGGCCCAGTACTGATCCCTGGGGGACACCACTGGTCACCGAACAGCAACTGGGTGCAGCACCATTCACCACCACTCTCTGGGCCCAGTCATCTAACCAGTTTTTAACACAGCAAAAGGTGCTTCCATCCAAGCCGTGGGCTGCCAGCTTTTCCAGGAGGATGCTGTGGGAGACTGTGTCAAAGGCTTTGCTGAAGTCGAGGTAGACCACAACCACAGCCTTCCCCTCATCCACTAGGCGGGTCACCCAGTCATAGAAGGAGATGAGATTGGTCAGGTACGACCTTCCTTTCCTAAACCCATGTTGGCTGGGCCTGATCCCCTGGTTGTCTTCTCCACGCTGCTTGATGGCACTCAGGATGATCAGCTCCATAACCTTGCCAGGCACGTAGGTCAGGCCAACAGGCCTATAGTTCCCTGGATCCTCCTTCTGGCCCTTCTTATGGATGGAGTATTCCGTTCCCCATCCCTGTCTACCAACTCAGGAGCCCAGTTGTCCTGATGACAGCCAGTCTTCTTGTTAAAGACTGAGGCAAAGAAGGTATTAATTATGTCAGTCTTTTCCTTATCTTCTGTTGCTATCTTGCTGCCCTCATCCAATAGGGAATGAAGATTTTCCCTCACCTTTCTTTTGTTATTAATGTATTTATAAAAGTAATTTTTATTATCCTTTACAGATATGGCCAGATTAAGTTCTAACTGAGCTTTTGCTTCTCTAATTCTCTTTCTGCATGACCTTACAATATCCTTAAGCACTACCTGATTCACCTGCCCTTTTTTCCAAAGTTGATACACTCTTATTTTTTTCCCTGAGTTATTGTGAAAGCTCCTTGCTCAACCACGCTGGTCTTCTTCCTGGACGGCTCATTTTATGGCACATAGGGACAGCTTGCTTCTGTGCCTTCAAAATTTCATTCTTAAAGTAAGCACAGCCTTCCTTCGTAAACAGTAGGTCTAGCAGGGCGCTACTCCTGCTAGGCTCACTTACCAGTTGCAAAGGAAGTTGTCATCCACACATTCTAGAAACCTCCTGGACTGTCCTCTTTCTGCTGTGTTGTACTTCCAGCAGACATCTGGTAAGTTGAAGTCACCCATGAGAACCAGGGCTAGTGAATGCGAGACATCTCTAAGTTGTTTAAAGAATGCGTCGTCAGTGTCTTTATCCTGATCAGGTGGTCTGTAGCAGAGTTCCATTAGGATATCAGACTCAGTGGCCCTCCCCTCGATCCTTACCCATAAATACTTCACCTTGGTGTGCCTAACATTGAATTCTAGGCAGTCAAACACTCCTTAACGTATAACGCTACATCACCACCTCTCTTTCCTTGCCCATCTCTTCTAAAGACCCTGTAGACATTCATTGTGGCACTCCAACTATGTGAATCATCCCACCACATTTTTGTGATGGAAATTATATCATGGTTTCCCTGGTGTACAATAGTTTATAATTCCTCCTGTTTATTTCCCATGCTATGGGCACTGGCATATACGTACTTGAGCTGCACTACAGACATTACCTCCAACACTGGTACATCACCGTAAGTCCTATCCCTAGCAGTCCTGGGTTTGTCACCAGGTTTGATACCATTATTGTCCTACTAAAGGTAGGTTAAGACAGTCAACATGGTTTTTCCAAGAGAAAGTCATTTTTGACCAAACTGATAGCCTTTTATGAGGACATGAGCAAGTGGATAGATGACAGCTATACAGTAAACGTGGTTTATCCGGATTTCATTAAAGCATTTGACACTGTCTCCCACAGCATCCTCATAGCTAAACTAAGGAAGCGTGGTCTGGACAATCAGGTAGCGAGGTGTATTGTGAACTGGTTTAAAGGAAAAAGTCAGAGAGTTAAGGTCAGTGGGACAGAGCCTAGTTGGAAGCCTGTATGTGGTGGAGTCCCTCAGGGTACTGGAACCAATACTGTTCAATATATTCATCAACGACCTTGATGAGGGAATAGAGTGCACCGTCAGCAAATTTGCTGATGACACAAAACTGGGAGGAGGGACTGGCACACCAGAAGGCTGTGCTGCCATTCAGCCAGACCTAGACAGGCTGGAGATTTGAGAGGCGATAAATTTTATGAAATACAACAAAGGCAAATGTGGAGTCTTGCATCTGGGAAAGAAAAACCCCATGCAGCCTCATAGCTTGGGGACTGACCTGCTGGAAGGTTGTGCAGGGGAAGGGGACTTGGTGCTTCTGATGGACAGCAGCATGACCATGAGCCAGTAACTTGCCCTCATGGCCAAGAAGGACAATGGTATCCTGGGATGTAATAGAAGGGGTCTGGCTAGTAGGTAGGGAGAGGTATTCTTCCCCCTCTTCTCTGCCCTTATGAGGCCACGTCTGGAATATTGTGTCCAGTTCTGGGCCCCTCAGCTCAAGAAGGACAGGGAACTGCTTAAAATAGTCCAGCGCAGAGCCACAAAGATGATTAAGGGACTGGAACTTTCCTTTATGAGTAAAGGCTGAAGCAGCTGGATCTCTTTAGCTTGGAGAAGAGGAGGTTGAGGGGTGACCTCATTAATGTTTATAAACATGTGAAGGGTGAGTGTCAGGAGGATGGAGCCAGGCTCTTTTCAGTGATGTCCAATGATATGACAAGGGGCAATTGGAGCAAGCTGGAACATAAGAGGTTCCACAAAAATATTAGGAAAACTTTTTCATTGTGAGGGTGACAGAGCACTGGAACAGGCTGACCTGAGGAGTTGTGGAGTCTCCTTCTCTGGAGACATTGTTTTGATCTACTGTAGGTGATCCTACTCTAGCAGGTGGTTAGAGTAGATGTTCTTTCGAGGTACCTTCCAACCCCTAACATTCTGTGATTTTGTGAATCTCTGGTTCTGTAAGCTTAGCACAGAGCAAGAAAAGAAATGCTCCAGATTTCTCCTCTTTGTCTCTGGTTTGACTTTGCAGGATTTAAAGTGAACAATAGCCCCACTTATTAAATTTTCCAGGTGCCCCTCAGTGACTCCTAGAATGCTCTTTAACTGCTTTCCTTTCCACACTTGCAAAGGTCATAGTAAAATCCCATTTATTTGAAGTAGATTTCAGTGTAGTGCTGTAACAACGAATTGAGGGACTACCGGAAACCACTGCTTCTTCCTTCAATCCTGTTGCGTGCCAAGAGAAAGGCAATTCCCAAATGTCTTGGAAATATGAATAGTTTTTGCCATCAGTCAGGTGCTATAAATGCAGATTAACATTTCATCTCTGTTCAACAGCCAGCACACCCTGCTGAGGACAGAGAGCTGCAATGCACATGGCACAGTGCAGGTCAAGACATAGAAACTACCAAGAGAAACAAGGATTGCACAGCCTCAGGGAACTTGCTTCTTTACTCAGCATGACTGAAATTGCAGGGTTCATCCAGTTAAAGTCCCAAACTTACAATTCATAAAAATAATACATTCAGGCTACCTCAGTTCATTGAGGAAATTATCCATGCTAAAACCAGTTTTAGTTAATTAAGGTTTACAGACTAAACTTCTAAGCATGAAATAAACTTCCCATCTCCTGGTGACGGGTCATCACGTTACAAAAGAAATTTCTGAGCAGAAACAAATTACTTCAGACTCAGTGGATACTCGCTGTGATCTCTACCCTTTGGAGATCAATGATGATGCTTCCTTTCCTGTCATAGTGATACTCAGACAGTGTGACTGGCCTGACTGAATAGTTGGTGAGATGTGCTCCATCTCGTGAAATCTCTGTCTGCCTCAAAAGCAATAGCTTTGCCATAGGCTGAGATTATAAAAAAGAGATTTGAAAATTATTATTTCATCTCACTGGCATCTGGGGGAGAACCAGAAAGCTGACTTTATTTGCAAATACAAATTATACCAAGGTGATGGGGACGTTTTCCTGCATAATAAACAAAAAGTAAATTGTTCTCCCAATCTAGAAAGCTAGGATAAAAATATTGTTTATATCCTTTGGGATTTCTGAGTGCTTGCATTATCACATTCTCATTTTTACTGAGCAAGGAAGTAATAAGACTAGAATATGTCACATCAGGAAAAAAAGTATTGCAAAATTTCAGAATAATAGCAATGTGTTTGGGGCTTTGCTCCACGTTGTTCAGGATTTTGGAAAATCATTTTTAAGAAAAGGAAAATCACTGCAGTACCTTGACTTAGTCATTTTGGATGGGTTAAGTTGCCAGTTTTTCAACCTCCCAGGGGATCTGTCATGGTGTTTACCTGAAAGATGGATAATAAAACAATGCCGCCTCTCTTTCTACAGAACTTATATTTTGATGCTAGTCTATTATTAGCAGTTAACTAATGAAAACAAAAAATCCAGTGAATGACTGTCAAACTGTTTAAAACAAACCTTGTACAAGGCATAGAATGGAATAATATTTAGGATTAATTAAATCTCATGGGAAAAAATCTATTAAAATACTTTCCCCAAATATTTACTCTTTCACTTTCCAGCATGCAGCCAGTACAAGAACTGTTACAAAGCACATCCAGAAAGGGAAATCACACATTCACTGACCACGTCATTTTCTGAAAATTGGGTAGTAATACAATGTGGCATGAACTTGTAGCAAGACAGAGAAAGGAGAATAAAACAATTTGAGAAAAGAGTGCCTGCTCCCCAGCTTTAGTTTTCACCCTAAAAACTCCAGATCTCTCATGAATTTTATTTCCTTTACCAATGTTTAGAGTCTGACCTTTCAAAGTGAAAAAATACCTAGGGATACTATATGGATCTGGAATGGATCTCTCTGTGAAAATGAAGATCTGAGGGAACACTAAAAATATAAAAATTGAAACAAGAAAACACAGTTTGTCTTTTGAAGCAGTCACTTTTACAGCACACTGCATATTTCTGAAATACATTAAGGTCAATATAAAAGCAAAAGGAAAAGGAATGAGTTCCTGACTACATCTTGCAATAAAGTCACTGGCATTTCTAACCAGACTTACATTGCCTTTTTGCATCTCTTTCTGTCTTACAGCAGCACTGAATTATTGCCACCACACAGCTTGTCTTCATCACTGCACCCTACTTTTTGATCACAGCTTTTAACATATATTCAGTGGGTCCACAGTTCTATAGAAAGATTACTCTTTCCCTCCAGGCAGCAGGATAGTGTCACCATGATCTTCAAATATCCTCACATCAGTTTCCATTCAGTTTCAAATTATAGTTCAAGACTGATCCCCTGCTTTTCAGACCCGTATGATCCTGCTCCATCTTAAAGACAATTAACCCCTTTCTTTCTCATTTTATCCCTTCTGTTTTGATTTTCTCCTTTGATTCTTGCATTTGTAAAGATTCACGATTCTTGCAAAACTGTACCTGTTCAGATATTTGTACAATAGACCCATTGCACATGCCAGTCCTGCCCAGCTCCTTCGCACTCTTTTTGTTTCTGAGTCAAATGAGCTAGCCAGAGAGACATGAAAGCAGAAAAAGTCACCTCTGAGTTCCTACATCAGCTAGTAGCTGAGATAGCCTCAGGAATAATTTGAAACAGATCAAAATCAAAACAAGATAATAAGAGAGTCATGTGAACACATAAATCTGTACTCTAATGGGTCATGGAAGTCACAGCTTGACCACTGGCAGGCAGCCTGTGAGTCTAAACTGAAATGGCTACAGCAAGATGTGAAATTTTCAAGTTAGCAGTGGTAATAAAGTGTAAATCTTTCTACTATTTTAGTATCTAAGGTGAGATATACAGAAAAGAAAACTATATACAACTACTTCTCCAGAACTTGTAGTGTTTTGATCTTCCTGTAGATACAGTGGCCAGTAGAAATATGAGTTTCTGTCAACCATGACTGCATAATTATATTTCTGACTAACAAAACATCCGGGCATGTGTTCCTGTCCTAATAAAGTGAACAGTAGTGAGATGTACCTGTGTGACAAAAGCTTAATCCTGTGAGTGTACAAGTGCGGATATAATGGGTTTAATTGTAGCATGGCATATGAATGTTTTCCTAAATTAGGTTTCAAAAGCCAATGAAAGCATGAATCTGTGCACCCCAGTGCATTCAGATATTACTTAGGTCAAGAAATAGAAGAATTAGAAAAAGAATACAGGTCCAGTGTAGATAATAATATACGTAACCATAGCTGACAAAATTAAAAAAAAATCTGTGAGTCAGATAGCTGCCTCAGTTTAGAAAGCAACTTCCTTAAAAAGCAAGATATTATGCAACTATTTATGCTTAATGTTTTACACCCTCTTTGGGTGCATCTGGTGCTGGTTTTAGTCAGAAAAACTTATTGGAAAATTCTTGTGTGTGCTTGAAGACAGCTTTTCTTCTTTTGTCGATGTTAGGATATGTGCCAAATTAAATATCTCTTGCTTCGATTTTAGAAGATACTCAGAAGACTGACAATGCCATCATAAATCAGGATAGAGAAGGTGGTTAAGCCTGAAGCATTTTTAGATTAACACCTACTAAGAAACTGATACTTTATCTTAAAATAATTATGATAGAAAAGTTTGCAGATAGAGAAAAGCAACAGGCACCAAAGCAAAATCATCTCTAGAGTCCCACTCTAGAAATCACATTTCATTATTTTAATTTCACAGGAAATTAACCTCAGTGTTAACTAGTACATCACTGTGATTGCAGGTCTAACTCAGGTGCAATTGCATCTATGTTTTTACATTAGCATCAAATCACTTATCAGCAGGAAGTTTCAAAATCTATATGAAAAAGGAGTCAAAAATGCATGAAAAATAAGCAAAGACAGATACTATTATATGTGCAGATATATACACACATATTTGTGTGTGTATCTGCATGTGCGTGTATATACACAATGCAGTGTGACAAGTGTATCATGTACTGACTGACGTTTTTACTGTGGGAAATCACTGAGTCACTGTCCAGGCAAGAATGCACTCACTTTGGGAGGACCTGCCATGGATGCTTTGATGTCATTTCTTTGGCTGTGGGCTTCCTCTTTTAAGAATGGCTGTTCCTCTTTAGGCA